>OX388307.1:19512319-19635538 GCA_947579605.1 Athripsodes cinereus | reverse complement strand
CTTCTGTGTGGCTGGTCCGTTGCTGTGGAACAAAATACCCTATGAATTGCGAACTCTGGAGAGTGTGGAGGTGTTCAAGAAGAGGTTAAAAACCCTATTGTTCGGGAGGTGTTATGATTCTTGAATGGGCCCTTGCGGTGGTTTTTCCACAAAACGACGCATCATAAATAAGTTGTCTAGTTATTATTATTTTTATTCTCCTACCACCACATTAAATAAAAAAAGAAATGCTGATGATAGTAATATATCTATATAATCGATATATTATATCACATACAGGGTATGTGGCATAACTCATCATCGAATATCCATTTTTACGATAACACTAAATAATAATAAGGATTAATGTCTAAATAAAATAATCATGAATAATATTATGTGTGTCGCCCTGAAGGACGCCATAATTTTTCTTGAACAGTTATGTTTTCAGCTTTTGATGACTGCGTACAATTCAGCGAGACAGAGTTGGATTTTAAGATCTCTTCAAGTCCTGTTACAAAATTCATCTGCTTCTTACAGTGCCATGTCAGGTCCCCCCAAAGTTGGAAATCACCCTGGCGTAGGCTTCTCTGTCCTGTGCTAGCGCCGGAACAGCTCTTACACAATCTGGATTCCGGTCCTCTTTCTGATGTTTCTTAGCCAGAGTTGCCTTCCCACCATATTCATAAGAACTGAAAATTCATAAATATAAAGTTAATAGAAGGATACTCTTCTATTTATTTGCACATATAAAAATATAGTTTTTCTATTGCTACCACTATACCATCACTAAGTAGGGAAGTCAACTGACTAGCATTATGTAATAATCATTCAAGCTGTCCTCTTTGCCCCAACAAAAAAAAGACATTCAGGATCGATGGCAAACCTCATTGCTGAATTCAGGGTGTAAAATGTATTTTTTTACAGACACTTCGCTTGCCCACTATTATAGGGTTCTATGTTACATTTTTGAAAAATTTGAGTTATGAATGCTATAACATTCTATGTATTCAAAGGTATTTATTACAGGAACTCAGTTGTAAATCGGAGCATTAGTCGTGAAACTAAAGACGATGAAACATAGTTCTATGTTGTGCTTTTCTTCAAAACAGTGATACAAAGTTCTATGTGTATAACATAGAACCTTGTAGCATAAATTAATTAAAATTTAAAAATTGCAAGGTTCTATGTTTGATTCATCGCACCTTGCAATCTCAAAAAATATGTTGATTATGTTTGTAATATTGAACTTATGCGTTTTAAAAGTAGCTGAACATTTTCTATGACTGCCATGGTCTTAATATGACAACACTGTATTGACGCACATGTATGTACAACATGTATGAATGACTGCACACCTCTCTACGAACAAAAAGGTGTACTGTGCCATTTGGACTGAAAATGTAGCAGGCAGAGGAGGTAATGAAACTGCTAGCGCTGTTTTTAGGATCTTGAAACAAGTTCTTGAAGACAATCCGCAATTCACGAATCTTATATTGTGGAGTGATAGTTATGTTCCACAGAATCGTAATGGTATAATGAGCTATGCGATTAGATATTTTATGATTTGCTATAATGGTACAGTATTCAGGAGATTACGATGAAATATTCAACACCAGGACATTCATGTGTACAAGAAATTGACAACGTTTACAGTTGCATTGACAGAGTTCTTTCGAAAACTGAATATTAATCCCCAATCTCTCTGATGAACACTTGAAGTACACTTTGACTTTTTACTTAATACTAATATACCATCACGGCATATCCCATAAGTGGGGAAGCCAGCAGACCAGCTGCATCTACTAGCTTAATCTACCTGTTTAAAAGTTAAATCCCTGAGAAAGAGGCAATAGTTGAACTAATAATCATACAGTCACAATACTGAAGTTTTCACAATTAACTGATTTGTAGGTTAAGTTAGAGTAAGTTTGGTGCTATTTTATACATTACCATATCATTTCTTGGGTGGAAAACTAAATAATTACGTGAATATAAGTAGGAAATTCATAAATTTAGTTTTGATACGTTTACAATATTTTGTGTCACTTTCCATGGTCACCTTAATTTTGACATATTGTTTATCGTTTTAATAATGAGACAGTATTAAACATTATTGAACTTGGTTTATTAAAAGCCATTTACCAGTTTTATTTGTAAACTAATAAACTGATTAAACTGAATAAAAAATTTCGCGGTAACGTAACTGACAAGCATAACAAAACATAAACAATCATTCATCCAATAAGTTAATAACCATAGAGAATAACTTTTTTCTTTTTCTTCTTTTTTTATTAATTTGGCTTTTCAACAAGTTTTAAATTATACAAAAAAATATGAAATCGTACAAAATCTCATAGCAAAACATCTTTCGGAATAAATTTGAATCACAAAAGACTGCGTCGACTTTTTTTGATAATTTTAATGTAGAAAGCAGTAATTTACTTAAGGAGTAATAGTTTCGAAGAAAATTTGTTGATAATTATTTTAAACACAAAATTTATTGTCTACATTTTTCGTCCACATTCCATATAAAATTTTAGTACATTCTATATAAAATCTATATAAAATTTCGAATATTCAAAAAACTCCTCGGTTTTCGGAATATTTTCTCACAGTACCTTTTTCTACAGCATACCGGGTATTTGCACCGACTATTGTTTTATTACCGGATACCGTCACCGTATTTTCAAATTGCAGACTATTAAAGGTCACGTGGTCTTGTCTATGGATTTGCTTTTACTCGGGGGGCAAACAGTCAGATTGCGCAAATCCTCCTTGTAGGATGTTATGCCATAAAAGAAAATAAAAAAAAGTCAGACGACCAAATAATAACAAAATCGACACTGACAGTTTTTTTGATTATTAGGTATTCTTTAGGCGTTCCACCTCATATTGAGTAATTTTGTAATACTGACAGTTGGAAGGATAATACCGACATGACAACGCTCTTCTTTGAAATAATTTTCTATCTGAGATAGCATGTGTTATGGACCTTTATCTCTTTTTCATGCATAGTTATAACTGCGCAGTTAGAAGGAGATCCCACCTTTTTGTTTGCTTTGTCTTTGTTTTAGAACAGAGCAGTTAGAAAGAGATACCACCTTTTTGTTTGTTTTGTTTTTGTTCCGTTGTTGACCCTCAAACATTTTTCTGTGACGTCATCCTTAAATGGTCTTATAGGAATTTGAAATATTTCAAAATTTTCTCGGTTTTCTTAAATATTATTTACTCGAATCATAGATAAAGTATCGGGTATTTTTACCGGAATTCCGATACTTTATCGGGTATTTTTACCGGAATTCCGATACTTTATCTACCGAATACCGACCAAGCTGTTTTAGGTTCGTTAAAATACTAAAACATACCAAACAAACTCTATTAAAATCTACCAAAGAATAAAAAACTACTAAACACTGTTGCCAATGCCTCGAAAACTACCTAAAAAGCAAGAAACTACCAAATCTGTGCACGCTGATGACATTATTCACGTGGATGTAAATGATTTTAAGTGTTAACAGTGTGATAAATACATTCACGTCATATTTTTACGTTTGATTGATCGTAAGTTCGGTTAGATTTGGTCTGATGCTATTTTATTTAATTATTTTTTTGATTCTTTGGATGGCTGCAGCTATTTTTCATGGTTTCATTAAAAAAAATTCTACTCTCAATTTTATTATCTATCAAATTGTTGAATTCATTTTCATTGCATTTTTATCTAACTTTGATTTATTTCTTTAATGTGTACTGTATTAATCATACTGGTAGCCCTGAAAACTATTTTCGCCATTCGTGTGTCAATATCCCCTTCAATAAAGTATATTTGTTATTAATCAAATGCGTACTAAAAAAGTAGTTTAATACTCGTGAGAAAGACTGAATTTCGACGGATTATTATTTTCCACGTGATATAATAATATAAACTTATCTAAAATTAATTTAAAATTTCATCAATTGTTTGTGAGATGGCGTATTTCATTACTTGATTTTTTTTACTGAGGTTTATAAATATAAAAACAAAAATAAAAGCAGGATTTAACCATAAAAATCATAGCAATTATTTTATAAAAATCATGTTATGATCGATGGCTTGATTTTTTCATGAGGTAGATTTTTTCATGCAAGCAACACTTTATCATAGTTTGGATACGATATGCATCTATGGTTATGTTACACAGAATCTTCGCCGAAAGTTCCGCATCAATCCGCATGAGAATTTGTATGTACCTTCTGAAGGATTCGGCCTTGATTGCCAATCATTCGTTTTGCTGGTCAATCATATGATTGACAATCATTCGGTGTTCGCATCCTGCCATCTGTACACGGCACTTGCGGAATCTAAATTGATCTTCTGAAAGTGTTTCGTTGGTTTTATTTTCCGCCCTTTTCATTATAATGTTGGTGAGTATCTTAGAAGCGTGTGATATCATGCTTAAGGGTCCCGTTTAGCAAAAACGGTAAAATATTCAATTTTCAACAAATTTGATAGAAAAACTGCCAAAACTTGTTGACTCTAGCTAACATATTGATTTGATAAAATAAAAAAACAAATATTATTACCAATATTAGTTTTTTTACTAAAAAATAAATAAATCGCAGACTGACGAGATTTATTTAGGTACTCTTTGTTATATCAAAATACAAATTATTTGTAAAATATATATAATGGGTGTTTGGAAAATCACTAACACAATCACTTGGTATTAATTGATTTATTATCATTTAACATAATTTGGTTTCATTAAAAACTAAAGAAACGAAAAATTATGTTCATTATTTTTGTCTTTTCTTACATCTTGTCAAAATTCCTTTTTTTATATCCCAATTTTAAACAAAACAATCAAAATGGAACAAATTCAAAATATTCTTACTACTAAGGGAAGTGCCTAGGTAGGTACGTATTTTAAAATAAAAATAATCTAACAAAGTAATAACTAAGGTAAGTACCTAGGCACTTTCTTACATATATATATATATATATATATGAGGTGAAGGTTTTACTCCATTTCACTGCGTACAGTCGGGCAGAGACTTGGCTCTTGCCTTTGCATATGGGACGAGACACGGCCCGTCACCGGAATATGCAGATTGGATTTGCAGAATAGGTGTTGTGTTTCTGCATTGTGTATACATGTGCTTCTTCAGGACCATCTCGCAGAATGGCCGACACAACATTAAATCCAGTATGCGGGGAGTATCGCATATTATGAATGACTGTGTGATCAAATTTTCATCGGAAATGCATGTGCAACATGCATTCCATTAATTAAAGATCACTTGATTTTACGCAGGAGATAGTATGAGGTGAAGGTTTTACTCCATTTCACTGCGTACAGTCGGGCAGAGACTTGGCTCTTGCCTTTGCATGTGGGACGAGACACGGCCCGTCACCGGAACATGCAGATTGGATTTGCAGAATAGGTGTTGTGTTTCTGCATTGTGTATACACATGTGCTTCTTCAGGACCATCTCGCAGAATGGCCATTCTTTATATATATATATTTTATTCATCCTATGAAGCATATAAATACTATAGATTTTAACAAACTCTTTTTAGTATACAAAAAATCGAGTTCATGTGGTGATTTTTGGTTTCAAAATATGAGAAATTTTATCAAAAAAAAAAATTTTTTTAAATCTATATACCAATGAAAAAAAACAAAAAAAATAGATTTTTTTGTTCTATAATTGTAATGACTATCTAAGTATTCGTAATATTAAAAAAAATGAAAACTTATAGGATTCACGTGCATTTATGTACCAAACACACCCCCGAATTCGATTTTTAAAAATATACTTTTTTATGAACGAATACTATGAAGCTAAAATCAAGTTTTTTTTTAAAGTTAAAGTTTGATATTGGTAATGAATATTTGTTTTCATATTATATCAAATCAAAATGTTCGTAGGGTCTACAAGTTTTGAGAGTTTGTGTACCAAACTTGTTAAAAATTGAATGTTTTATCGTTTTTACTAAAGGGGCCCCTTAAGGCTCTGTGTTGTTCGCACTTTGTCGTGGCTTTTATCTTAGGAAGCGCTCGTATCAGACATTTGGCAAAGTCCTCAGGTATCTCTCCTGTGTCACATATAGCATTATGTAAGGTGTATTTTTCCCCCAAACCGGGATATCGAAAAAAAGTAGGTAGTTTGCAATAATCATAGGCAATAATAATACATTTGGACAACTTGTAATAGGGCTGTTTTCGCGAAAAATAATCTCAAGAGAGCTGTACTTAAGATGCTAGATTACAATTTATCTTGCAGCTACCGATTGCATGTAAGTAGGTGCATTGAAATTCGAGAGCCTTGTTCAAAATTTAAAGAGTACTTTTTCTACTAATTTAGGAATATTTATTTTATTTAATATGGTACACAACAGATGAAAGACATATAAATACAAATATATAAACAATAACAACATTCAATACACACTTCAGCAATAAAATGTATTGTCTGTAGTGTTCCGTTGACCAAATAAATAAAATAAAATACAAAATAAACACAAAAAAGTCACAATCTCGCACATGCAATATGTTACAGTTTGGTTACAGTAAAAATGTTTTTGATTTAAATAAGCATGGATTTGTCATGAATGCAGTTTGGTGGAGAATAGCACAGAGAATAATAATATGGATCTTGCCGGATCATTTTATGGTCCAATTTTTTTTAGCTCCCCCCCTTCAAATTTGTATGAAAATCGATGGAATACATACTATAAAGTAATTTAATTGACAATGCTGCTATCCCATCATGGCATATTCCACAAGTGGGGTAGCCAGCTGACTAACCAAATGCAATAAACATGCAAGCTGCCCTCTCCGTGCCAAAAAAAAAAGGAAAAACATTGATCCATATTAGTGTTTGTATTAAGTGCTCTTAACAAATGTAAGGTATCTGATGTGCAGATCATTTCTTCAGGATATACTTCATCCATGTATGTATGCACAACTGTTAGAGGGGACATGGAGAATACAGATAATGCCCACAGAGTGGAATGAAGGAAATATATGCCCCCTCCATAAGAAAGGAGATCAACTACTCGGTGGTAATTATAGAGCATAACTCTCTTTTAACATAATATAAGGTGCTCTCATCCATTTTATTCAGAACATTGGAACCTTTGGTGGAAAAAAGTCTTGAACTACATCATGGAGGCTTCCAACGTTGAAGATAATGTATTTATCCTTGACTCCTGTCCAGTTCTTCATTTCTTCTATCAATTCATCAATTTCTCTCGCTTTATAAATAACAGTTAAGAGTGCTAGAAACATTGAAGATCCCACTCAACGAGAACACGACACACAACGTGATACACAGTGTGACCAGATTTTATTTTCAAAAACTACTAAAGTTAGTACGTAAATTGCATGTATTTTACGATGCGTGTATTTCTGAAGCCCTGTATCTCCTGATCCCATTGAGATCCCATGATAAAATTTTATTATATGTATTAAGACATTAATAAAATTTTATTATATGTATTAAGACATTACAAACTTTTTTTGAGAATTTTTTTAAATTTTAAAATTGCCATTTTTAGTTTTTTTTTTTTTTTATAATTCAACCCCTATCTTGTGGCATATCATAGTAAAGCCCTATTCAACCGCTTTAAAATAAGACCACTCCCAGGTTTATATCATCATTGGTTGCCAGTCTATAGGCATCCAAAGGTGTCAAAACACGCAATATCACGATGCATGCATTTCTGAAGCCCTGTATCTCCTGATAGTCCTGATCCCATTGAGATCCCATAATAGAATTTTGGCATATGTATCAATACATTACAAACTATTTTTGACAATTTTTTGGAATTTTTAAAATTGTCACTTTTTGAAAATTTTAATTTTTAAAATTTAATTTTAAATTTTTTTTTTCAAACCGTGACCCCTATCCTGTGGCACATCAGATTAAAGCCCCATTCAACAGCTTTAAAACGAGACCCCTACCAGGTTTATATCATCACTGGTTGCCAGTTTATAGGAATATAGGCATCCAAAGGTGCCAAGACATGAGATTTTTTCATAAAAATTGAAAACTTTAAAAATTAATAACTTCAAAAATAAGTCAAAGTCTATGATATATTGCTGCATAAAAAAAAATCATGAAAATCTGAGACATCAAGTCTGAAAATCTCCCAAAATTGTGTTGAATTGACACGGAATGACCCAACTACTAAATGGGGAAGTCAAAAACTTCTCCCAGTACCTTTTTCTACAATGTAGACGGTATTTGCACCGACAAGTGTTTTCGAATCATTAAGTATCGGTTCACTGAGAAGAATGGTTGGTAACACGTTGCGAAATAGAGTGAAAAAATGAGGATATCAGGAGAATGAGCGGATGTGAGAGGAGTGTTGTGAACAGAATGCGTGTAAACAAATTGAGATGGTTTGGACATGTTGAGCGAATGCAAAATGAAAGGATGACGAAGGGGATGTATTTATCTGAAAGAAAGGGTGTGAGGAAGCGGACGTCCAAGAACCACGTGGTTTGATCACGTGAACCAAATTCTTAAGGACGGACGCGTGTTGAGTAAGAGAAATCGGCGTGCATGTATGAGAAACTGGATGAATGTAGAGGAAGCGAAAGAAGTATGCAAGGACAGATTTATATGGCGTTCCGTTCTCTCTGCCTACCCCATAGAATAATAAATATTGGCCTACCCCTCCTGGGACATGGCGTGAGGGTATAGTATAATTTAGTATAGTATACGTATCGGGTACTTCTATAAAGTATAGGGTACCCATAATACCCGATACTTTATCGATTACCGACTAAATACTTAAAACTTCCAAAGAACTACCAAAGAAATAAAAACTACTAAACATTGTTGCCAATGCCTCAAAAACTACCAAAAAAGTAGGAAACTACCAAATCTGGTCACGCTGTGATACATCATGTATATTACAGTACCAACAGTTGCCTACACTGCGGCCGCAATTCTGCGACGCAACAGTATACACAACGCGCACACCACCGCGCGCACGCTGCAGCCGTAAATTGCAGATGTTACGGTAACACATACACGCAATACAACATATACTTTTGAAAATGAATCAGTCAGTAGAGTCGAAACGTAAAGACGGAGGAGGAAGATCGACAGGACGCGGTAAACCCGAAAGAGCACATACATCTATAAAAGTATATAGGTTAGGCCAAAAGTAGGTTGACTACCATATGAAACCAAAAGTACGTAGATGTGCTTAGACTTGGCAGCACTGGGCGCATAGCGATGACATTTATAAAAACGGTCAAACTCGTTCACGATTATTTGGTGTGACATTCACCATTCACTGCAACTTCATGATCACTCGACGTCGAGCGACATTTTGCACCGTGAACGCGGCCCATAATTTTTATAATAATCGTCTGTTCAAAATCCGAGTTAGCAACACTGCGTCAGTATTATAGCAACATTGTTTGGTTGACGTGTTTTCACTTTTCTGTTTTCGTATGGTTGGTCGCGGCGGTGGTGTCTTGGTTCTGTTGAGTTTAGTTTTAAAAGACTTTCGATAAAATATTCTTTAACACTGTATTAAAAAGGTTAGATATTTTTAATTATGACTTCGTGTATTTATCGTTTTAAATTTTGGATACGATCGATAGTAAATTCCTCATTTATACCTGTCAGGCAGGCGTTGCCTGTGGTCTTACAGAAGGACAACATACCCGGCGAGTGTTCATAAACACAGTAATATAATAAGCGTGTAGCATATTTTCGCAATTTACTGAATAATTTTATCCTTATATAAATATTAATTAGTGCAATATTTTTTGGTCACGTCCGATGAACGATTGTACATTTGAAGCAAGTTTTGAATATTATCCATCAAACCGGACTTTTGACAAGATGCTGTGTATGTGTGTGTTAGATTAGATTGTATGTGTATTAAGATATGGATGTAATGATGATGATATACAATGTATTTAACTAATACATGCATGCCACACTAATACCTTTGTTGTTATTTTACAAGGCGTTGGTGTGTTCTATACCTATATCTATATTAATAGCACCGAAACAGTGCAGTACCTACATAACTGTAATTTTAATAGAAGACAGGAAGAACTTGTGATGTACATTAGGAGTGCCGCTATATCCAGTACAACTCACACCCAGTGTATTGATAAACATAATACATTATAGACAATGTACTGTCTACTTCGGTACAGTGGCACTTGAAAGCTTGTTTATCACCTGGATGAATTCAAGTTTGCCAATATTCAAAAGTGTGATCTGCATATGTTTTTATGGAGATACTGATGTCAAAATGAAAGAAAAAAATCTTGTTATTATGACTTTATTTTCAGTAGGTATCATTTAAAATATTTTTGAAAATATTATTTTTCTTCTGCCTTCAACACTTGAATGTAACTATGCGCCAACTGAGACCCATCTTTTTCAGACTTATTCAAAAAAATCCTCGGTTGCTGGATGTGGCCAAAAGATATTCAAATAGCAAATATTTATCAGTTACCATTTGAACCTTGTAATAATGTTGTTAAAAAAGTCATGAATTATTTTCTCATATAAGTGAAAAATCCGTCTAAATAATCAAGTCTTACCCTATTCATAACATAAAATATTCAATAATATTTTGATGCAATATTCAGTGGAGCATGTTTTGCATGAAATCTCAGGAATGAAAATATTTCTACATGTGTACAATAGGTTATTCAGTACTATTATATTAATTTATAAAATATTCAATAATATTTTGATGCAATATTCAGTGGAGCATGTTTTGCATGAAATCTCAGGAATGAAAATATTTCTACATGTGTACAATAGGTTATTCAGTACTATTATATTAATTTATAAAATATTCAATAATATTTTGATGCAATATTCAGTGGAGCATGTTTTGCATGAAATCTCAGGAATGAAAATATTTCTACATGTGTACAATAGGTTATTCAGTACTATTATATTAATTTATAAAATATTCAATAATATTTTGATGCAATATTCAGTGGAGCATGTTTTGCATGAAATCTCAGGAATGAAAATATTTCTACATGTGTACAATAGGTTATTCAGTACTATTATATTAATTTATAAAATATTCAATAATATTTTGATGCAATATTCAGTGGAGCATGTTTTGCATGAAATCTCAGGAATGACAATATTTCTACATGTGTACAATAGGTTATTCAGTACTATTATATTAATTTATAAAATATTCAATAATATTTTGATGCAATATTCAGTGGAGCATGTTTTGCATGAAATCTCAGGAATGAAAATATTTCTACATGTGTACAATAGGTTATTCAGTACTATTATATTAATTTATAAATTAATGATCATAGTTGTAGTATTATCTTTTACTGTATACTGTTGTAAGATATTCTAGAAGTGTTCAGAAGTCGGCATGGGGGAAAGGGTGCTAATCGCCCAGGTACAAAAAATATTAAGTAAATGCACAACTATGATCCACAAATCCAACTATGTAAAGGAATAAATAATTACATATATATATATATATATATGTTAAACGAAGTTTTCGCATTTAGCTGGATTCTCACACCTGCGAGAGTGAAGATATTAAGAAAATCACCCAACAGACACCTCATCCGCACAACCAACAGACTGTACAAACTCCCTTTTGTATGAAACAGGAAAGGTGTCCCGATGCTTTTGGGTGATTTTCTTAATATATATATTTATATATATATAATATGTATAATCTGCGCCCCTCCCTGGTTTGTATCTTGGTGCCTTATGATATCTAGTGACAGTGCAAGGTGAAAGAAATAAATACAACAGACTATATTCATCAATATAATATTTTTGTACTGGATTCTTCTGAATTACCTATGGTAGAAAATTAGCAAACATTTTATCAATCTGTATATGAATTTATTAACTTGCAATGTGTTTTGCTCTATAGTATGTTTATTTTAACTAATTTTCAGTCGACTATCATATAACTAGGCAACTCTTGTCTTGCAAATGACAAATGCAAATGATAATGCAACAAGTAATAAATTAATATATTTTGATACAAGTACTCGAGTTATTTTACATATTCTAGTTCTCAAAAGATCTTTAACCCTAGAGTAGTCGCGCCTTTCCGTGAAACGTGAGTGCTCGCGTGGGGAGCATTTTGCCGCCCATACTTAAATTGATTTTTTTTTGCAAATGATGGTTAAACACATTTGCAATGATTTTTAATGGATAGAATAAAACATAAACTATCAGAAAAAGTATCATTTATTAAATATTTATATTTAGTATTATAAAAAAAATATACTTTGGTAAAATTTCTAGAATTTCAACAACATTTTCATCTTAACCTAAATAAAAGAAAAGAAAAATTAAAATTGATAACAAAATTAAACGTTTTCATCATCTTCGACGTGTATTTCAGCAAAACAGTCCTGACACATGTATATATAATGTTCGTTGCACAGTAACTTTGCGCATCTATTGCACCCTTTTTTGTCCTTCTATTTTTCCTGGATGGACATACTGCACATACACCTGAAGATATATTTTTTATGTTCCGATAGAGCAAATTGGGTGATTTGAATTCTCAGCTATTCACCAGTTTCTTCAAAACCAGACTCCTCTTCCAACCACGAAACTATTTGTGTGTTTTTCTTAATCATTCCGTAGGTATACTTCGCCCGTTACTTACCTAAAAAGGTCTAAAATGAACTAATGAATAAAACCCAAATGATTAATCAAAACAAACTAAATATCAATATTGTTACGATATTTAAATGAAACAACATTACGTGCAATGAAAATCAATAATATTTCAACTATTTAAAAAAAAACAGACACACGAATTTTACTTACGTGAGTAGTCGCGCAGTTAGCAATTTGCCGCCAAACGCGACACACCGACAACAAATTACTAAGACAAGGCGGTGAAATACAGGGGGCCAGCTACTAAGACTCTTGACCATGACAAATGAAGCGTTTAAAAAATATCACGATTTTTTTGCTGCGGGCGACAAAATGCTCATAGCGCGAGCACTCTAGGGTTAAATGTAAAAAAATTATTCAAAACTAAAAATCGTATTCTATTATAAGGTATTGTAAGAATCGTTAATAGACCATTAAAGGTCACGTGGTGTTGTCTATGGATTTGCTTTTGCTTGGGGGGCAAACAGACAGATTGCGCAAATCATCCTTGTAAGATGTTATGCCATAAGAGAAAAAAAAGAAAGTCAGACGACAAAATAATAACAAAATCGACACTGACAGTTTTTTTGACTATTAGGTATTCTTTAAGCGTTCCACCTAATATTACACCGTAATCGTCTGTTGTGTTGGGATGCCTGATGCCCCTCAATGATTTTTCTGTGACGTCATCCTTTAATGGTCTATTAGTATTTTAACCCATTGACGGACACGACATCTATGGACGTCGTTTTTTCATTGATGTGCTACTACACGACATTTACTCAGGTTGTAGGGTTGTTATAAGACTTACTTTTAATATTCCTGATCGAGAACTGTTATTAAGATAACATTTTTATGCCTTCAATTTCAGCACAACGTCCGACAACGTCGTTGATTTCATACATTATCAATGTAATTTGGACATCGGTGTCACCATTATTGAGCGTAAAAAATGTTAGATCTCAAAATTGAAGAAATTTGCCAACATAGTTTAGTACAGTGTTGCCAAACGTACGGTGATTACCATGTTTGTAAGGTAATTTCATTCCCCGTGCGGAAGTAATTTCTTCAAAAACTAATATTTATACAAAATATACGGTAATTTGATTGGCAATCAGTAGATATAGTATCGGGTATTCGGTTGAAGTGTTTCCAGTAATTGGGTATCAAGTAGTTATAATGATATCAATTTTTTTTGCAAACAAATAATAAAATCTTATTATTTGAGTGGGGGTTGCCCCTGGCTCGCTTGTCTGGGACCAATATTGGGAGTTTGTGTTGTTCATGATAATGTATGATACTGTAATCATTATCATTAATCATTGCCTAAAATGTTGATGTATTGTAAGAAAGGAAATAAAAAACTTTCCATTTCATTTATCCATTAGACGTATAATATAAAGTGGCTATTAGCTAGAAGCTAGAATATCTCAGCTGTTAACAGTACTGAGTGTGTGTGTGAGCATAAACATTACATACTAGATAGGGATAGAAATGTTTGGGTAGATGGGTGAAGTTGTATATCTATTTATTGTCTTTGCCCACGGCCGTTGTATGATATCATGGGTACTTTTAATGAGAGTCCACCTGTGATAAGGATTCAGACTGAGCATGCGTGTTGGGATTATGTTAAATGTATATCTACTAGTATTATTATTGTGTAAGAGACAAACCTACTTATCTCATACGTATGTTTCACAAGCGTATCACAAATATTGAGTCAATGTCTTGTTTCTGGGACATGCACGTGAAACATATCATACACACCTTTGCAGATAGTGGTCTTATGTTGTTTGGTTAATTCCTTTCATATATTGTTTATTCTGACTTGACTTCCTCTCATCGGTATGAAAGCGAGTAAGCATATTTTATTAAATATAAACGTATCTATTATATATTTATTTCATCTTAAAAGTTTCTGTTTATTCGTGTGGAGAAAGTTATTGTTTCAACAATTTCCAACATTTTCACAATTAGTTTGAACAGTTATATTTCCATTTCTTTTACTGTGTCTGTACCACTTTGTTATTTTATAATATGTTGTTGTTGATTTAATTATCCAATGTCAAGTATTGGTGTTCCGTGTGGGTGTAGCTGTGCTGGGGTAATAATTTTAAAATGTAATAGAAAGAAATCATCTCTATTAATAGTTACGGTACACTGCAATAACAATGCAAGTTCATTTATTCAGATTCTGACATAAATTATTATAAACCCAGGATATAACTGCAACATTTTAATTTACTATTTAAATGCAATATCTTTAACTAGTTAATTAATGGCATGCATTTTTTTTTTGTATTTAATATGTTTTATACTTTAATATACAAGAGAAAATGAGTACTGGTTTTTTTTTAAATTAAAATGGTGTATCTGGGTTTTTGTTATAAACTCAAATACAAACAACACCTTTTACAGTAAGCTGCAAGTTTGTGTCGAGAAAGGGGAGTTTGCCGGCACCTGGGGTCGAACTGCGCACCTCTTGTGCATGACGCCAAGACTCTATTTCCAGGCTACCAACAAATTCGTTAGCCATTCAATAGTCAATCACAAAGCAAGAATATCATTTTGAATTTGAATTATGACATTGACTTGATGCTTTGTTTTATAACACCGTCCATATTATGTGCTGGCGATTTTATAAAAATGTGCTTAATTGTTTTAGGTTCCAAAATGTTAAAATTTATAAGAGGGAAGGGGCAACAACCTTCCGCTGAGAGACTCAAACTTCAGAAAGAGCTGTTTGCCTTCAGGAAAGTAAGTAGTTTTATGTTTTTGAGTATATTTGCTAACCAACTACTTACTATTGATCAGTGGCGGGACTACACTTTTCATTTGGGTCATGCTTTGTACAAATGTACTATTTGGTTCACAAACATATTTAATAGAATATAGTCGTAAATGTTGGTGCATATTTTTTCGAGATACAATAATAGCTCGAATTTTCAATCAAGAAATCAGAAATTTTTGAGCTTATAAGTTAGAACACCACACAAAAATTTAAAAGATCAAGTAAACTGATTAATATTTTAAATGTAAGTGTATTCCCTATTATAAAATGTTATCTTAATACTTAAATTAATCGATTAACAAAAAAATTGTGTTCTTCTCATAATACATTATTTTAGATGCACACTGAACTTCGCCATTTAAACTGTAGCACAAATACATTGATAATACCCATTTCTGTATCCTTCATTGATTTTTGCTGGATGTTTGCGTTCATGATGCACTTGAGAGGAGAAGAAAATTTTTCTTGTTAAAACATTTTTTAAATTTTGAATGTAATATTTCATAATCCGATTATTTTGAGGTGTCATTTTACGTATCGCACTCCTACAATAGATCGCGGGAGCATTTGTTGTTCTATCCTACCCATGGAAGAACAAATTGCATGTTTTACTCCATTTATATAATATGTATTGATTGTCTTTGCGGACACATCGCGTATTTTTGTTTGGTGGTGAGCTTTCGAATGCGCTCGGGCATCCATTGTCAAACCGACTGACTACTTTTTCTTCCTGAGCCTCTCACTTCGCCTTAGAACCTGTGAAGATGTAGGGGTGGGGGTAGCAGTTGTAGATACGCTGGCCATCTGGCCACATGGCTTAGAAAGACTAAATGACTTCTTAACACACCTTAACAATTTACACCCCACCATCAAGTTTACAATGGAAATAGAAAACAACAGACAGTTACCCTTCCTCGACGTTTTACTCACAAGAAAAGATGACGGATCACTATCATACACTACATACCGAAAAAAGATGCACACAAACAGATACTTACACGCTAACTCACACCATCACCCATCACAGATTCAAGCAGTAGCCAGAACACTCGTAGATAGATCGTACAAACTGACAGACAGCCAAAACCAAAACCACGAGATTAACACCATTAATGACATACTGACAAGCAACGGTTATAATAAACGACAGATCGACAAAGCACACAGACTCAGCACACAAACATCTAATACTCCTGACAATACCGACCAAAGACATATAAGTACATGTACTCTCCCATACATCAAAGGAGTGATAGACAGACTAGGACGAATTCTTCGCAGAAACAACATACGAACGATCTTTAATACAGACAGAAAAATAAGCACAACATTGACTAGACCGACGGACAAAATTACTAACGAAAATCAAGGTGTATATGAAATAGGCTGTCAGGACTGTGAGAAAGTGTACATAGGCAGAACAAACCGCCAAGTCCTACATCGCATAGCGGAACACCAAGTCGACGTGAGAAACAAAAAACATACGTCTACGCTAGCGATGCATACCCTCATGGAAGGACACAGAATCGATTTTAAGAACGCAGCTACGATTCAAAAAAGTAACACAGAATCTCACAGAATCCTGTACGAATCTATTCATATAGCCAAGAGAGACTTTGCACTGAACCAACGAGACGAAACAAATAAATTACACAAAACTTACCACCACTTGATAGACAAAATTAAGACGAACACGTTATCTTCTACACAAAAAAATGGCAACATCGCAAACTTACCCACGCTAATGAATGGCAACAACGCAGACAAATTTACGACGAAACAAAACAACGAGACACCGTCCAATCTTACCCCCCCTACTGCTACTCCCACCCCTACATCTTCACAGGTTCTAAGGCGAAGTGAGAGGCTCAGGAAGAAAAAGTAGTCAGTCAGTTTGACAATGGATGCCCGAGCGCATTCGAAAGCTCACCACCAAACAAAAATACGCGATGTGTCCGCAAAGACAATCAATACATACATACCTCGTCGCGAAAAACTTATCAACAACATATATATTTGAAAAGATATATCTGGGTTTTGTTATAAACCCAAATACAACCTTATATACCTTTCACAGTAAGCTAAAAGCTTGTGTCGTGAAAGGGGAGTTTGCTGGCACCTGGGATCGAATCGCATTATAATATATTATATGTTAGTTGATTAATAATTTTATTTTATTAAGGTGCATTCTTATCTTTATTCTATTCTTCACTGTACATTGGTTACATTATCTTTACTGTGATAGATAGAGCAAAAGGGTTAGCTGTTTATATTCATTAACAAATTTTGCTAGATATTGTGTTTTTCTACTTGGCAATTAGACATAATGAACAATCTAGGTGCCAGTTTTGTGATAGTCCATGTTATCTTGTTGTTTTATATCCCTAGTACAATATCATATCATCAGAAAGCAGATAATGGAGCAAGCACATATCTTGTACCTATTGGTACCTGTATGTGCCATGACTCTTATCTATAGCCAGCCACTCCCTATGTTTACTTTGTTCCCTAATCAACACTCATATAAAAGTAGACAATAATAGTTTAATGTAGGTATTAAGTATATCTTCATGTATATCTTACTTTTAAGTATTATGAGGTAATTGGGTGAGGTTTTATTCTAACATTAACTGGTAAGGTTACCAGCGTAGAAGGTATTGTATGTGTATGTATGTATCAATAGGTATTCTAATACTTTCTGTCTGTTGAAAGAATTTTTGCTACTATGATCACCATCCTGATGTCTTTCATGTCTTCTTATTCCAATCAGAGTTTATAATGACCAGAGAAATGTTTGTGTTGTATTAAATCTGATTATCCATTGAGTAACAAAATTAGTTGTCAGTTATTCTTATATTGTTTGACACAAGAGAGAAAGTATTGCAGGGGCACCTCATATCTTTTTATAACTTGTAATATAATGTAAATATAAATAGAACTGTGAGTCACACATTTATATTGATATTAAATTGAAATTTGAATATTCAATTGACATTTATAATGGTGATTGATCATAATTGGTTGGACTGTTTTTGAAAGCTCCATTAATATATGCCAACCAGGTAGAAAGTATTGTGACTATAATGATTGTTATGATCCGGATAGAGCAGAACTTGCATACTCATTTTACAGACTAACAATTGAAGATGTTTTATTTATTTATTGATAATTGTTTTGTTTGTTTAATACGGACATCTCACCTAGAGAAGATGTCATAGTTATATAAATAGACAAAGGTGTTGTGAAACTAAGGGTTTATAATGTAAGTTAACATGGTGTAGCAAATAACCCTTTGTATACAGATGTATTGGAGTGTATGAATGTCAGTAATCCTGTCTTATGACTTGTGCTAAGAAATAAGGAAGGAAGGAGTGTTCATTGGCATATAATGCAATTAGTTGTGTAGCAAGTTGGTGTGTGTGTGTGTGTGTACAATGTAATTATCATTGCACTGTACATACTTTTGACATGTAGAGGTGAAGAGTGATGGCTGGTGACACAATTTCCACTGGCACTAGTGCTGAAGTTTTTCTGTTTCTCACAGATGATTAATTATTCACAGCTCACATTGTTTTTGTCAATTATTATTATTTACTAATACTTGTAAAGTACAAAGTACATCTCAAGGGCGCAGAAAAAAAACACTCAATTGTAAAAATATTTTTTACAAAAGTAAATTTAGTAAAATGTTTGATATGCATGTTTTAATATAAAGCGTGCTTAGATAGGATGTATAAAACAAAAATTAAAATAAAACAAGAATATATGTAACTACAATTTATAGAAATCATAACATTTAAATCATAAACATATAAGTATATACATGTATCTAAATGAGAACTATCTACTGTTAGGCAGGTGGGGGACTGTTTATGAGGGATTAGGTAGTTAATGGAATGACTTCATTTTGTGTTTGAATTCACCAGTAGATGATGAAAACCTAATATCATTGGTGAGGTTGTTCTAGATTCTGATAGTGTGCACAGTGATAGATAATGAGTAAAAAGATGTGCTATGAGGTTAGAATACTTGGAGACTATTATTTTGGGGCCTTAAAGATAGATCAGGGAAGAAGAGAGGAACAAATTGTTCGAAGAAATATTATGGAGCTTCATGTTTAAGGGTATTAAAAAGGAAGCATAAAATGTGTAAGTTATGGGATTTCTTGAAAGATGACCGTTTGAATTTCATACAGAATTGAGAGATGTAATCACATTTCCTCAGACCAAAAATCATCAGATATAAATAAAAGAAAGACTGACTTATCGTTATCGCTCGGTCTATATCTTGATAATTTTTTTATAAAATATTCCATCGAGCCAATGATATTTGATGAACATTATGTTGTTTGTTTTTGTAGACAGTCCAGCATGGCTTCCCACACAAACCTTCTGCTATGGCCTGGGATCCGTTGCTCCGGCTCCTAGCCCTCGGCACCACCACAGGGGCACTCCGTCTGTTAGGGAAGCCTGGAGTAGAATATTCAGGACAGCATTCCAACCCAGATTGTTCTGTTACACACCTGCATTTCATTCCAGGTCTGTATATTTGCCTGAATGATACATCCAGAGAAAAGTGGTGTTAACCAGAATATTTAATTACTTATTGTATTAAGAAAATAATAAATTACTTATCGTGTAGTGTGGAACTAATTGGGGGTGTGTCTACATACATTTTAAATCCATAAAATGACATGTGTTAAAATATTTGAGCATCTATCTTTACTATCATGACATTTCTCACACATGGGGTAGCTAGTTGACTGACTATATGTAATCTACATACATGTCATTATTTCCATGTCATAATATCACTCATTCCTGACATAATGTTGTTTCAGGTACTGGAAAAGTGTTGTGTGTTCTGTCAGACAATAGCCTGCATTTGTGGGAATCATGTGAAGGTGGTTTGGTCTGCTCTCATTCATTGGCTTTGGAGGGAAAGCTCAAGAGGATATGGAGCTTATGTGTGGAAGCTGCTGGAACAAATGCCTTACTAGGAACAGAAGGCGGGAACATTTATCTTTTAAATTTAGATACATTCACCATGGCTGAAGATATTATCTATCAAGACGTTGTTATGCAAAAGTATGCATTATTATTTATTGTAGTTAAAATGACTGTGGAACATTTATCTTTTAAATTTAGATACATTCACCATGGCTGAAGATATTATCTATCAAGACGTTGTTATGCAAAAGTATGCATTATTATTTATTGTAGTTAAAATGACTGTGGAACATTTATCTTTTAAATTTAGATACATTCACCATGGCTGAAGATATTATCTATCAAGACGTTGTTATGCAAAAGTATGCATTATTATTTATTGTAGTTAAAATGACTGTGGAACATTTATCTTTTAAATTTAGATACATTCACCATGGCTGAAGATATTATCTATCAAGACGTTGTTATGCAAAAGTATGCATTATTATTTATTGTAGTTAAAATGACTGTGGAACATTTATCTTTTAAATTTAGATACATTCACCATGGCTGAAGATATTATCTATCAAGACGTTGTTATGCAAAAGTATGCATTATTATTTATTGTAGTTAAAATGACTGTGGAACATTTATCTTTTAAATTTAGATACATTCACCATGGCTGAAGATATTATCTATCAAGACGTTGTTATGCAAAAGTATGCATTATTATTTATTGTAGTTAAAATGACTGTGGAACATTTAGACTTTCATTTAAGACAGTAGCAGTAGAATAGACTAATTAAATTTAGAGTAAATTAAAATTACATTAAATTTTTTTATTAAAAATTAGTCAACATATCGGAATAAAAGTTTGGAATTCTTACCTTTATTAACAGCTGTCCCGAGGACTACAAATTGAATCCAGGCGCAGTGGAGTGTATGGCAGAGCATCCTAACAAGTCGGAACTACTTTTGATAGGGTACTCCAAAGGCTTATTGGTGGTGTGGGACCGTAAGGCATCTAGAGCAACCAACACATACATGTGCAACCAACAGTTGGAGAGTGTATGTTGGCATCAGGATGGTAAGGATATGATACTCATGTGCATGCATACATACGTAATAACATACTTAATATTTTTTCTTCTAGAATTAAAACAGATTTAAATAAAACACTATTACTTTCACTATGAATAATATTTGACTCAGAGGCTTTTCGAGGCCTAGACACCCATCATCAGTTAGTTTTTGTTAGAAATCAGTGAGTGATGGGTGTCTATCCGAGAGGCCTCTGAGTCAAATATTTTTCATAGTGAAAGTAATACAGGGTTTTATTTAAATCAATTTTAATTCTATTAAAATGAACTTTCAGAAAGTTATTCCAAGTACTTCATAATATTTTTTTTCTATTTTTTTATCATAATTGAAATGAAAAAAACCAAGAGATTGTATTTGTATGTACATACCATTCTGCTTCCTTCACGGGGTAGGCAGAAAGGATAGAGCACCACTTCCTCCTGTCCTTGTACTCGCTTTTCACATCCATATGAAAAAGTATCATAAGAAAGTTAATAAATTAATTTGATATCAAACAAAACAATAATAAAGAGGTCAATCAAGTAAAATGTGTTAACATGTGAATATATACAATAAAATAATAATAGAGATTCTATTTTGGGGGTGTCGACTTTGTGAAAGTCCATTTTATATAAATTATAAAAAAATAATTTAAACACAAACACTGATTACTTAAAATTAAAAATACTGTAAAACTTGTCAAAACCTTCTTGGATAAACTTGTAGGATACATGATAATACCTCATCATTTTATATTTTTACTTCAATCTATTGTTTTCTATTTGTCACATACCTAACTTGTAATGAAGCTTCACTTTACTTTTGCCTGACGATGAGAGTGGATGCTCTTGAAAGCGGACTCGCAAAATTAATAAAGTCAATAGTGGAATACTTAACTAGATATTGTGTTTCATTAAAAAAATAATTAATCCAGTTGTTATCATCACTGCAGTATATAATACACATTTTTTACCTTTTATACCTGCATATATATGTACCTACGCATAGTATAGTATATAACAGAGGCTGTTGTACATGTCAATACACAAAGGTAATGTAGTGCAACTCGACTGCAGTAGCACACCGGGGCGGAATTAATTAGATTATTTATGAAACACCGCAACCACTCACTATTTCATGCAAAATCAAATCAGTATTCAATGTATTTAAAATTAAAATAACAACAATGAGAATACAGTATGAACATCAGATAAGTGCAGACACAAAATATATTAATATATATGTACCTACGCATAGTATAGTATATAACAGAGGCTGTTGTACATGTCAATACACAAAGGTAATGTAGTGCAACTCGACTGCAGTAGCACACCGGGGCGGAATTAATTAGATTCTTTATGAAACACCGCAACCACTCACTATTTCATGCAAAATCAAATCAGTATTCAATGTATTTAAAATTAAAATAACAACAATGAGAATACAGTATGAACATCAGATAAGTGCAGACACAAAATATATTAATATATATGTACCTACGCATAGTATAGTATATAACAGAGGCTGTTGTACATGTCAATACACAAAGGTAATGTAGTGCAACTCGACTGCAGTAGCACACCGGGGCGGAATTAATTAGATTCTTTATGAAACACCGCAACCACTCACTATTTCATGCAAAATCAAATCAGTATTCAATGTATTTAAAATTAAAATAACAACAATGAGAATACAGTATGAACATCAGATAAGTGCAGACACAAAATCCACACATAAATATTTGAGTCCGTTTGTATGTATGTATGTTCTTATGTCCTTAATGGACTCGGAAATTAGGAAAGACCGAAGTAAAATAATACACTCTATACAAGGTCTCATCTTCTGGGCAGGTTTAAGGCTAAAAACATTTTAAATATCTTACGTATTGATAAAGATATTTTAATTTTAATGCGACCATGTCACAAAATTAGCAACAAAATGTATGTAAAATTAATGCAAGATTTAGTAAATAGCAATATTCACAGTCAAACATTTTCCATTGTATTGAATTAATTTCAAAATGGATGTAACAATAAATACAACGATTCTGAAACTAAATATTTAGGGTTTATTTTCGTAATAAAATATCGTGTTTGCTAATGAGAAAAGCTCTTGAATTACGTGAATAAAAATTGCATATTTTTGACATATTGGGCTATTTTCATAATGGAAGACATTATGAAACCATAGAAAACTATACTGTAGAATAATAATAGTTTTACCTATAAAATCCATAAACAATGTTAAATGATTTTCAATGAGTGGGAACCTATTTATTTTCACCTAATATTTTTTACATAAATTATGAAATATTTGATAGTAAAATATTCTGAAATATTGAAGGATGCAGATAATCCATTTTTAAGGTTTTTTGGGAATAAAGAGTAAATACTTAGGTGACAATTTATTCTTGACTTTTTTTAATTTCATAGCAAATACCCATTTATGCACTGCAAACCAAAAATACAAATTCGAATGTGGACAATTATAATATTTTAACATTTATGTGCCTACAATTTTTTCACGAAATGGGATGTTTACCCTTTTTTTCTTATAGAAATTTGGGATGACAATCTTCGAGTTTTTACACATTTGGAAGAGGTTTTTAGCACTTTTTCCATGTAGGTACCTACCAATATGTGGGATTTCTTAACTTCAAGCTTTTTCATCGGGACGAGGTTGTTAGTACTTTTTTTCCATGTAGGTGCCTACTTATTATTTTTTTACATAAATGTGAACATCTGAGGTGTCAAACTTCAAGATTTTTCAATGGGAAAAGGTTTTTAGCACTTTTTTCGATATAGGTACCTACCTATTTTTTTTACCTAAGTATGGGCATGTGAGGTATCAAACTTCATGATTTTTCATTGGGAAGAGTTTTTCAGCACTTTTTTCGATGTAGGTACCTACCTATTTTTTTTACCTAAATATGGGCATGTGAGGTATCAAACTTCATGATTTTTCATTGGGAAGAGTTTTTCAGCACTTTTTTCGATGTAGGTACCTACCTATTTTTTTTACCTAAATATGGGCATGTGAGGTATCAAACTTCAAGATTTTTCATTAAGAAGAGATTTGCAATGCTTTTTATGATGTAGGTACCTACCTTTTTATTGTTACTAAGATATGGGCATGTAGGGAGTCAAAAATTAAGTTTTCTCATTGGGAAGAGCTTTTTACTTCTTTTATCCACGTAAGTGTTTACTCCTTTTTTTTGCGAGGATCGATGCGTTTGAGATGTGGTGCTGGAGAAAATTGCTCCGAGTGCATTGGACCGAACACAGGACCAATGAGTCCATCCTCAGGGAGTTGAACATTTCGGCGCGACTCTCAACGATTTGCAGTCAGCGTGCTTTGCGATATTTCGGGCACATTGCAAGAAGAGAGCATGACAACCTAGAAAAAGTGATTATGACTGGGGTTGTAGAAGGGAGGAGAGGAAGGGGCAGAGTGCCAATAAGATGGAGCGACCAAATTAAGGAGGCCACACAGAGCTCACTTCACGGGGCCTTACACATGGCAGAGGATCGCTCAACATGGAGACAGATGGTCTACAGAACGAGGCATGATGGTCACGATCCTCAGGATTGAGGGACCGACAGAAATGATGATGATGATGAAGATGTTGTTGTTTTAACCCATGTATTTGCAAGGTTTTCTATTTAATTAAACCCGAGCGATGCTGGGTTATATACGCTTGTATATTAATAAACTAAAGACATTGAAATAATATTTTACGTAAACTCAGGACATTGAGGGTTGAACATGTCTTTGAGATGTTTTTTTTTAAAGATATATATTGAAAATGTCTGCTGACCATGATTATCTTTTTCAAAAATCTTTGAAATTGTAATCAATAAAGAAATAAATCTATAATTATTAATGTTCCGTGGGCCTCCTAACTTGTATGTGTGTATGACTAAAGTGAACTTTAGATAATTGGGAAACACTCCTTTTGTCACACATTCATTAAATATAGCCAGTGGCTGAGCAACACCATCTCTTTGCGTTTGAGATCCTTGGTGTACATCATATAAATTATGTATAAAATTGTAAAAGGCTAAGGCTGTAAATTGTTTATGAATAAAATAGTTATACTTTCAAGTTGAATATTTCAGGAAATGAATTCACATCATCTCACAATGATGGCTCATACATGACATGGCAGCTAAACATTGGAGACAAACCATTCCGGGACCCTGTGACACTTTATGGACCATTTCCCTGTAAACCTATCACCAAGTTGATACAGAGGACACATGTGGACTCAGGAGAAAATATTACTATATTTGCAGGTACATACATGCTTGTAACAAGATCTACTTAACTAAAATTTAATTAATTAAATAAATTTAAGTTAATTTTATTGTAAGAGGCAGAACAGAGTGGGTTGAAATTATTAGGACTGGGAGATGGAAAATTAATCTGTTGATGTGTACAATTTTAATATATATTGCACTAACTTTTGTGATAGGTCTAATTAAAGGATATAATATATTGACTTGGTTAAATTTTATTTTGCTAATTTCTGCATGTTTGTGATTTCAGGAGGTATGCCCAGATCAGTCTACAGTGAAAAGCACACAGTAACAGTTGTGCAAGGGGATAAGCATGTGTGCTTTGATTTTACTAGTAAAGTAAGTTAAGTTGATATTTTATTGCATCGGGTTTCTTTTTGTGTAAACGTTTAATAGACAGTGCAGCTCATGTGTCTTATGTGGCTTTATCAGGTTATAGATTTTATTACAACGACACCTGTGCCGGAGGAAGTGCAGCCTGATGATGATGAGACACAAGCCAGACCTTCTACTCCTGAAGAGCTATTCCTTCAAACCATTCAACAGCCAGCTTCCGCACTTCTTGTTCTCCTCGAAGAAGAGTTGGTTGCT
The DNA here is from genome assembly GCA_947579605.1 of Athripsodes cinereus. NCBI lineage: Eukaryota > Metazoa > Arthropoda > Insecta > Trichoptera > Leptoceridae > Athripsodes > Athripsodes cinereus. The sequence continues at coordinate 19,609,229 of OX388307.1, read as the reverse complement.
TTAGATCTATCTCATCCAAACTGGGGCATGTTGCGTCTTCCATATCTGGTCTCTCTCCATGCATCTTCCCTTACGTGCACACATCTGATGTCCAATGTATGTCAGGAAGTCTATGATGATATTGTCAAAGCAGGTTTTTATGTTTTTTCTTATTTTTTTAATCTATTTTCATTTAAGTCACATGTCGTTTTAAACAGCTATTGGTGTTGTAGTATTGAAATAATAATAATTAGATGTATTTACTTTTTGCAGGTCTAATTCAAACAGAAAAACTGTATACAGATAGTCCCTGGCCCGTGACTGGAGGGTCATTACTGTGTGCCAAGCCAGCAGATCCTGACGGAGTAGTCAGTCACCAGATCCTGATAACTGGCCACGAGGATGGCAGTGTGGCATTCTGGGATGCTAAAGGAGTTACTCTAACACCACTTCTCAAAGTCACTACCGCTAACCTTTTCAGGTATTGCAATATATCCCTACTATTATCCTAATGTGTTGAATTCAACTTTTTATTACCCAGTAAAACGCAGTTAATTACACATCACAAATCAATAACATAAATGTGAGTGTGTGTGAATGTACCCAGTATATAATATTTTTGCTTCTGTTATGTAAATGTTATGAGGATAATTTATTAAGTAATCCTACAAATATTTGTGCATATTACCTTATACAGTAGTCAGATGGTCATGATTTTTATCTGCACCATGCTGGACAACCAACCACTTGAAATAAATATAGTCATTATTAACAAATTAAATTTCAATTTTAATACCTACCATGTCTAAATTCCTTTCTGAAGAAATTTGTTTTGTAGATGACTCCATTAGTCATCTGACTGCAATGTTGGTATATCTGTGTAGAGGCCTAATCCCTTGTGTTTAGCATGTCAAATATAATATTCATAATATGTCCTGCTAATATGTTCTCTAAAGTCTTCCTTCTGTTTCCATTTTGCACATATTTTCAATTACATAAAGACAGTCACCTTTTCTCATTTTACATTTTAATTATATCAATATGAACATATTAGAGCACACACTAATTTAAAATTGCTTGTCCATTTAATATAAATGTATCTGTATAATGTAATTTAAATTGCACTTTCTCTTGCTTATAATTAAAAATTCTATTTCACTGATAATATTTAATCTTAATACAATATTGTGTAACAAAATGTATGTATTATTTATGCCCACCGATTGCTTGTGGCTTGATAAAGTGGCCTTAAACGAATATCTGTAAGGTATGTAGCCCCTGTATTTGATTGGATGCTTCTGATTTACTAAAATGATGTTTATGTGCAATAATGATTTTTGTCTTGTATAATAAGTAATTATCTATACTATTACTACTATACCCTCACGCCATGTCCCAGGAGGGGTAGACATAGAGAACGGAACGCCATATAGATCTATCCTTTTTTTTTTTTTTTTTCTTAAAAGGTCAAGGGACCTTACATCCCTTGTGTCACTGCGACCATAACAGATCTATTGTGACATCCTTTTGTGTCATATCTCACTCTCAAGACCTAGGTGCGTCATGTAGCTCACTATTTGTCTTGGTGTGAGAAGTCTCACTTTCTCAGAGTCCAGCAGTGGACCTCCGAGGATGTGACTTCGGTTGCGAGCGAGTGCGTCACAGTTACAGAGGATGTGGATAGGTGTCTCATTATCCTCTGAACAAAATCTGCAGACTGGGGTATCTGACAGTCCTATTTTTGTCATGTGTTTCCGTAGTCTGCAGTGTCCCGTCAAGGTCCTGGTTAGAATCCTTATTTGTTTTTTATTAAGTTTTAGAACTTCTGTGGTGAACTTCCGCGAGTACCCTATCATTAGTTCCTTCGCGTGTTTCAACCCTATGCAATTGGACCAAATTTCGTGGCTCTGGTCCATGGCCCAGTTTCTTAGACTAAGCTTGATAGTGCTAAGCGGTAATCCGCATATGGGCTCAGGACCTACTGGTGGCTCCTCAGCGCCAGTTCTAGCAAGTTCATCAGCAGCTTCGTTGCCCATGACTCCACAATGCCCCGGTACCCAAACCAGCCTTACCGCGTTTTTCTCGCCTAGGCGATTCAGAACCTGTATGCATTCAAAAGTTAGTTTAGATCTCACCTCTACAGAACCTAGGGCTTTAAGCGCCGCCTGGCTATCTGAGAGGATATTAATCTTTTTGTTATGATATGATCGGTGAAGGTTCATATGAGCGCACTCCATAATTGCGCTCATTTCAGCCTGGAAAACAGTAGCATATTCTCCCAAGCAGACCGATTTGCTCAACCTAGGGTGGACGCCAAAGATTCCAGATCCTGCCCGACCATCTTTTTTGGATCCATCTGTGTACCATACAATGTCTCCATCTCGAAAGGTGTAGGGATCATTCTCTCGCCATGTCTCTCTTTCAAGTATGTCTATTGTGTAGTATTTAACAAAGCTGTAAGCCACATTCATGGTATCTGTGGGCATATCCATGATGGGTGCTTTGTGGAGGTCTGAATATAATCCTCTCATTATGCTGGAGCGCCAATTGTTCCTACCTCCCTTTGCCGCCCGTATCAATGCCATGCGAGCCTCCTTTTGCACATGTACGTGCAATGGGCTCAAACACAACATCGCCTCTAGGGCAGTCGTGGGTGTTGAGGACATAGCGCCCGTTGTGAGAAGACATGCAAGTCTCTGAATCTTGTTCAGGACATTTATGCATGTCTTCTGCTGAGTTTTCTTGTGCCATACCACACAGCCGTAGGTGATCATTGGTCTAACCATAGCTGTGTAGAGCCAGAGGGCTTGCCTCGGTTGAAGGCCCCATTTCAACCCAGCTATCCTATAGCTCGTACCTAGAGCTATTTTTGCTTTCTTGGTGATGTGTTCCAAGTGTGGGTTCCATGTCAGTCGTTGATCCAGGATTAGACCCAAATATTTAACTTCCTTGGAAAATGTTATAGTCTTCCCGAAGAGAGTTGGTGCTTTAAGTCCACCCAGCTTCCTTTTGTTGGTAAATGGGACTATAACAGTCTTGTTGGCGTTCACTGAGAGACCGTAGTCTTTACACCAGGTTTCCACCAATTTCAGAGCTTTTTGCATTTGGCTGGAAACGGTGCCTTGGAATTTTCCTACAACCGTAATTACCAGATCATCTGCATAGCCCTGTGTGTTAAAATAAGCATTATTTAGCTTCCATAAAAGACTATCGACTACGATGGACCATTCCAAGGGTGATAAAACACCTCCTTGAGGACATCCTCTCGCAATTCGAACATCCAATGTTTTGTCTAAAAGGGTCGTTTTGACAGTCCTATTTGACAGCATCGCTTCGATCCAATTAAGCGTCGTTTGGTCGATGCTCCTTTCAGTCATGCTTTTAAGTATGACATCCGTTGAGGTGTTATCAAAAGCTCCCTCAATGTCTAAGAAAGCGCATAGGGCAATTTCTTTGTCCTCTATGGCTTTTTCCAGTCTGTCTGTTAGTTCGATCAGAGCGGATTCTGTAGATTTGCCTGTTTGATAGGCATGTTGTTTAGCATGTAGGGGTTTTATCTTGAGATATTTCTCCCTTATGTATAAATTTAGCACTTTCTCCATTGCTTTAAGCAGGAAGGAGGTAAGGCTAATTGGCCTGCAGGATTTAGGCTGTGACTTATCTTTGTCTCCGGCCTTGGGTATGTACGTTACCCTAACCTTAGTCCAATCCGTCGGTATGTATCCCCACGCAAAGCTTGCTCTGAAGATTTTAATTATTACAGGCAGGATGCTTTTTGCACCCTGCTGCAGTAAGGCAGGAAAAATGCCATCTTCCCCTTCAGATTTATATGGCTGAAAGCTGTCAATAGCCCACGAAACCTGATTGGGTCTGAATATCTCAGACGCTCTTCTCCAGTCTTCAATGTCCGGTCTGGACTTTTTTGTAGTCTGTGTTTGTAGAGTGTCCAATTCAGTGATATTCGATCCTGGAAAGTGAACCTGTGCCATTAGCTTCAGGGTCTCCTCTACATTCTCGGTAAACGTTCCATCGGTCTTTCTTAATAGACCTAGATAGGATGGAGGTGCTTTTGACAATATCTTGTGGATTTTGGCTACATGCGAAGGACCATTGATCTCTTCGCAGAACCTCCTCCAAGACATTCTCTTAGCCTTCCTTAGTTCACGATTGAATTCCGTAAGGGCCTGTTTGTAGGATTCCCAGTCACCATTGATTTTAGCTCTATTGAAGAGTCTCCGGGATTCTCTCCTTAGTAGATTCAATTTTTCATTCCACCAAGGTACCTTGCGGTTTGTATTGATGGTTTTTAAGGGACAATTGTCTGTGTATGCGTTCAACATACACAAATTGAGATCCCCTACCGCTGATTCAATCTGCTCGATTGATCTAACAGTTTTTGTCACATTTTTTATGCTTTCCTCTAACTGGTGCCTGTAGCCGTCCCAGTTAGTAACCCTGGGGTTCCGGTAAGATTCAGATTCTCTTGCTTTGTTAGCTAGGACGTTGAATCTGATGTATTTGTGGTCTGACATAGTTATATCCCCACAGACATACCAGTCTCGTGTGCGGTCCACTAATGACTCTGCGCAGATAGTAATATCTAATACCTCTTCTCGCACTCTAGTGACAAAAGTTGGAGTGGCGCCACTATTGAGTGTATGCAGTTTGTTCGTTAGGAGGTAATCATATAGTATTTCACCTCTATGATTCGTATCCGTGCTTCCCCAAGTAGTATGATGGGAGTTACTGTCGCATCCTAGGATCAATTGGGCTCCCTGGTCAGCGCAGTAGTCCACAATTGGGGCTAATTGCAACGTTGGGTCATCTTTTTCTCCAGGCAGGTACGCAGAACATATTACTATTCTTTGGGATTCCTGTCCAGGGAGTGTTATATATGCTGCTACCAGATTTCCGGTATTGGCAGAAATTTAATGTTTTGAGCGAATATAATACAGGCTCTTGGTCTATCTCCGTTGGTGGTGTATAAAACCCTGCCCGCGGTTCCAAGTCCTGCAACCGTATTTTTGATGATCCACGGTTCTTGTATCAGAGCCACGTCCAATTTCTCCCGTAGCATTTTTTCGGAGAGTAATGCGGAGGCAGCCTTCGCATGGTGTAGGTTTATTTGAATTATCTTGAACGTGGCTTGATTAATGGAATGGTTGGGTGTGGAAGTTTGGAGAGGGAGGTGGTCAGAGGAAGGCGTTGTGCCTTGTGGAAGGTTAATAGGAAAGGGTTTGGACATGATTTTTGGATTTGGGTGGATAGGGTGAGGGAGGGTTATTTAGAGGCTTCATCAACGTGCCTTACGGTGGGAGAGGGCTGTTGAGCACCTCTCCTCTTCCGCGAGCCCCTGTTGCGTCGCCTTTTGTTGGGGAGTTCCTTGGGGTCCTCTCCAGCTGAAGTATTGACCTGCTTCTGCCTGAGTAGGGTCAGTGTTCCTTTCTTGGAAGCCGCCGTCCCCACCGACACAGGTCTTTCTTCTGTCGGGGTGGCATTTGGTACATTTCCGCTGGGGCCAGGCAGGGTCTCGGTCTCCACGGCAGGGCAGACAGGTCCTTTCGGATCCTTAGACTGCTCCACTATCTATCTATCCTTACAAACTTCTTTCTTACACGCGGTCGTCCTTTAGGATTTGATCCACGTGCTCAAGCCACGTGGTTCTTGGCCGTCCGCGCTTCCTCACACTTCCTCTTTCAGACAAATACATCCTCTTCGTCATTCTTTCATCTTGCATTCGCTCAACATGTCCAAACCATTGTAACTTATTTACACGCATTCTATCCACAACACTCTTCTCGCATCCGCTCATTCTCCTGATATCCTCATCCTTCACTCTATCCCGCAATGTTTTACCAACCATTCTTCTTAGTGAACGCATCTCTACGGCATTTATTCCACTCTCGTCCTTCTTCAACCACGTCCACGTTTCACTTGCATACATAAGTGTTGGTACCAGAATGGTATTGTGCACCAGCATTTTAGCCATGTTCCACACATTGCTGTTGCTAACAATGGGTCGAAGTGCACCATTCACTCTAGCACCGGCGACTTTTCTTCTTTCGTTGTCCTTGTCGTATCTTCCATCCCTCACAAACATACTTCCCAAATACACATACTCATTCACTTGCTCTAAACATTCATCGTCAACCTTTATTTCACATGTCGTTCTTTCGCTCTCTCTTTCAAACACCAGCACTTTCGTTTTCGCAACATTCGTTTTTTTACATTCATACAACATTCATCTATTGAACTATGATTTTTTCTTAGTCATTGCCAACAAAATGGGATAGTGTGAATGGTATTAACACATCGTCGGTGAATCCACGAAACCTTGTTGTATTTGTTACGGGAAAACTTAAGCCATTTTTAATAATAATGTAATCCAGTTTCATTTTGTGACATATCTTGAAAAACTCCTTGTGATGTACAATTTTGTAGTGGAGAGCATGTAAGTGTATAGAATAAATAGTTAATTAGAATTGGATTTAGGAATTAGATACTTTTGAAATACCAATGCAGTGCATGATAGGCAGCATGTGCGTAATGATCATAGTATTGAATTTGGGCAAATAATTTAGGTACAGTGAAACCTCTATCTATCGTTCCTCGAATAATTGTTTTCCCGTATTTGTCGTTATTTTTTACAGTTCCGAATTAGTTTCATACAAAACACGTAAAAATATATCGCATCCATCGTTTCTCTATATGATTTTATCACATTGACCGTTTAAATTACACAAAAAAATCGTATATATGTATAAAAACATTGGAGAACGAGCGAGAAAGAAAGAACATTTTGTTAATTCTGTCTGCTGTCTTTTTTGATAGTACATCAGTAGGTACCTACAATAAAAAAGCAAATGACGATGAAAGATTACATACAGTATAAAGTATGATTTTGCTCTCCATGCAGCTTTCATTTTTATTTTGTTACTAGGTATATTTTTTATTTCAACAAATTGATTTATAACTTTTCAAACATGTATCATTTTTATAAAACCTATATACTCGTGTGTACCTACATATTAAACATTAAAATACATATTAATATGATTTTTTCTATACTCCCGCATTCATTGTTTTCCCGCATCCATAGTTTATTTCAATAGGTCCCTTCAAAAACGATAGATAGAGGTTTCACTGTACTTAGATAGGAGTCAATATATAATTTATATGGTGTTGTTTATGGTCTTATGGTTATATAGTTTTCAAGTTGGTGTTCATTGACATTTTTTTTTTTTTTAGTGGTGATGATTTGGATGACTCCCCTGTGGATTCTCCTTTGAGTGGTGATGTTGAAGAAGAGGAGGAGTGGCCTCCGTTTAGGAAAGCCGGAATATTTGATCCATTCAGTGATGATCCCCGCTTGGGTGTGAAGAAAGTGGCAATGTGTCCTCTTACAGGCACATTGCTTATTGCTGGTACAGCTGGACAAGTTGTGACCTGCTCTCTTTCTTCTACTCTCGCAGCTAATAAAGAAATTAAGGTAATATTAGGACAGTCCTGAAAGCAACCTCTGTCTGTTATACATACTACTTGTAAGTATTTATTTGTTTAATTTATATACTTATATGTCTATTTCTCACATTCTAGCATGTGTCGGTGAATATTGTATCTGAGAGAGATAGTTTTGTATGGAAAGGACATGACCATCTCAATCTCAGGAGTTCATCTATCAATTTACCTCCGGGCTTTCAAGCTGACAGTGTTCTCCAAGTGTTGCCTCCTGCTGCTATAACATGGGTGTCTCTCCAAGCAGAGTGGGGTCTTTTAGCTGCTGGCACAGCTCATGGCTTGGCTTTGTTTGACTACAAAAGAAATGTCTCAGTGTTACATAGATGTACACTTAATCCGAATGGTAAGAAATTTAAAAAAATGTTCATTAAATATCATCTACCCTACCACGTCAGTGGGTCTCCCGCCCACTGACGTGGTAGGGTCGGAGATGCCAACACTGGCATAGTAGTACTGACAGACTAGAGAGAGTTGTAAGATAAATAAATTGTCACCGAAACGGATAAATAGGAGTCCTTGGACTCCTGAAATATCGAACAAATAAAGTTATTTCAATTATTCATTAAATAACATTAGATATGCATGAATGTAGTAATTGGATAAACTGTGTCAGCGTGAATTGGAAGTTTTGCTTTCATTTGTATTTTATTTTAGATCCAACTGGTGCTGGGGACGCTCCTATTTCCAGAAGAAAGTCTTTCAAAAAATCTCTTAGAGAATCTTTTAGGAGGCTTCGTAAAGGCAGGTCACAAAGAAGAACACCCAATGCTGAAAGCGAAAAAAAGGTAACATTTTTCAAAGCTTTCTTCCTTTTTTTAAAATTGATTAAATTAAGTCTTTGAGTGCTAATCATCGATATTCAGATGATTATCTATTGTTATCGTTGTTACTAGCACTCAAGTGGTTAGAGAAAGCATACAATCATGGTCTAAGATTGTGCCACTTGCTGTCGGGGTGAGCATCCCGTTGAAACACTTACGCCCGTATTCACCAAGAAAAACTGAGCGTTCGATCAGCTCAAATCACGATCAACGTCAAAATTGGTATTCACCAACATATTTTAGGCTCCCTCAGCGTGATTTGAGTGAAATAGGTATGTATATTTATAAATAAATTATTTAATTAATATATTTATTTATTTATTTATAATAACATATACAGCACAAGGCCATTAAACATATACAAAAAAATCACAAATAGTTCGATGCAATACAACAATCCTTTCAATCGCAGCCGCACTTTCTTATCACACATAAAAGGCACCGTCAACGTAGGTCAGACTTCTGGGAACCATAAGAGACAGCTCGCTAACTTTTGAGAAGCACATTAGTTCTCTTGTCAGTGCTTGTTTCTTTCAGCTGCGGCAAATTGGGATGATAAAAAGGTCCTCACATTAGACGCTAAGAAGTCACTAATTGTGGCTCTGGTAATATCCAGACTAGGATATTGTAACAGTATTTTAGTGGGATTACCTGCTTGTCAGATCGATAGGCTGCAATCAGTTTTGAAGTCCGCTGCACGTGTTATCTTTGGAGTACAAAGGTGTACACGTATGACTCCACTTTTAAAGGAATTTCATTGGCTACCAGTGGAGGCTATAGTGCAGTACAAAGTGTGAATGTTAGTTTATAAGGCACAGAATGAGAATGCCCCAGTTTATATTGCTGAATTGTGCAGAAATATCAAGAAATTAGCCCGCAGAGGAGAATTTTAACTAATAATGGGGATAGAGCCTTTTGTGTGGCGGGACCCAACCTCTGGAATGGATTGCCTCGCTAGCGTAGGCAAGCTGCAGATCTTAAGACATTCAGAAAGGCTCTAAAAACCTTATAATTTACTATTAAATATTGTATTCTGTTTTATATTACTGACGTGGATACATATTGTATCCAAAACATTTAATTTAATTCAACATAATGTGTCTTCTGACATGGATGCTGTTGTGTATCCGAGATTCTATATGATGTGGATGTAATGTCCTAGAATTGATGAATTGTTCAGTATCATTGAGGTGCTTTGGCACGTTAACGACACTAATGTTGTCCAATAATAATAATTATAATAGTTCTACTTTCGACTAAACATGTTACAGAGTACATACTAAACAACATGAATATTTTTTATTTATTTATCGTATAAACAGCTTATGCCTTTTACAAATAAATATAAACAAATACAAAAATAGTTACAAGATTTTTATTTATAATTTTTCATATTGTACATATCTATGTTACAAAATACCACGGATAGTGTAATAGTTCAATATTGCAAGGAATTAAAATTATTTCTTGATGGTAAATTTCTGTGTATTTTAGTTATATACGGAGTATTTCAGTTATTTTTCTATCCTTGTTTATAATTTCTTTTTAATTTTAACCTCACCGGCAAACTACATTGACAACAATGCATGATTCGATCAAATGCTAGCTGTCAAATCGACTGCTATCAAAGTAATATCTGTTTAAGTTCAAGTCTGGATTTTGCATAAATAAAGGCATTTATAAATATTTATAAAATATACATATAATTTTTTAAATAATACATATATTTTTTAAATGGCTCATTATTATTTTTATTTGTATAATTATCAAAAATATACTTTTTAGTTACTTTAATGGCTGTTTCCGTAAATTAATGTCAGTTTCATTTCATAATATTTACATTGTATCCATGGATACACGCGATCAAATTCGACTCAGCTAAGCATTGTAAATTTTCGTTGGTGAATACCTATCTACGTTGAGGAATGCTGAGGGAGGTATTAAGCTGATCGTTCGCTCAGTTTTTCTTGGTGAATACAGGCGATAGTCTCTTCGCTCTACATGGGGAGTTCTATTTGTCTGAGTGCTCATACCCTCTCAGAGTGGTTTACTTTCACTAAAAAAGTGAAACAAGATTGCTTTATGTCTCCGTGGCTGTTCAAACTATTCTTCGACTACTGCATGCAACCTCTGGAAGAGATGGATGTTGGTGTTGAATTGAATGGGAATCCGGTGAATGCTTTGACGTATTCAGATAATTCAGTGTTAATGGCTGAGAATGAAAGAGATTGTTTCATGTGTGTATGATAGCTGTAGTGTGAACAGGTTAAAAATTAATATTGCAAAGACGAAAGTGCTGGTATTTGAAAGAGGGAATAAAAGAACGATTTGTGAAATAAAGGTTGACAATGAATTTTTAGAGCAAGTGAATGGGTATGTATTTTTGGGAAGTTTGTTTACAAGGTTTGGAAGATACGATAAGGATATTGAAAGAAGAAAAGTGGTAGGTGCTAGAGTGATGTACTTCGATCTATTGTTAGCAATAGTGATGTGTCGAACATGGCAAAAAGCAGCACAATACCATTCTGGTACCAACACTTATCCAAGTGAAACTTGGACGTATTTGAAGAGGGACGAAAATGGAATAAATGCTGTGAAAATCCAAATACTGAGAAAAATGGTTGGTAAAACGTTGCGAGAAAGAGTGAAGAATGAGGATATTAGGAAAATTAGCGGTTCCAGAGAAGTGTTGTGGATAGAATCTGTAAATAAGTTGGTATGGTTTGGATATGTGGAGCTAAAGCCCGATGAAAATATGATGAAGAGGGTATATTATATGAAAGAGGGTATGAGAAAGTGTGGATGTGCATCAAATTCTCAAGAATGGATTTGTGTTGAGTAAGAGAAATTGGTGTGCATTTGTGACAAACTGGATGAATGTAGAGGAAGTGAAAGAAGTATGTAAAGATAGATCAATATGGCTTACCACTCTCTCTGCCTACCCCACCTGGGACACGGGGCATGAGGGTATAAATTGATAGATTTAAGTATATTTTAATATAATGTTTACTTGGTCAACTTGTTGTAAATAAATTAATGTTGTATAATGTTTTTGTAGGATCAGCCAAAAAAGCCAACTCCAGAGTCTGGCGATTCTATCAGTCCCTTAGACGCAAAACCAGTGGAGAGGCAAGTGGAAGCAAGACCAGTAGATGATTCTAATGGGTCTATGGTCCGTTGTCTTCACTTTGCCAGGACGTTCCTTATTAGTGGTTAGAAATATCATATTGGATTTTTATTACAAGCAGTTACTCCATTTGTGGAAGAGGGTGTGATGGGATGAATAAATATGTCATATAATCTTCACACTTTAGGTTTAAAGATCAAATAGTGATGTAGGATTAAATATGTACTAAAAGTTTTACGGCCTCTGATTAAATTAGTCATGTTTTCAAGGAAACAATGTGTTGTTTGAAAACTAATATACATACATGAGAAAAACATTTTATATATTTTTTTTATTGTTTCTAAATACATTTTTGATGTTGCAGTTCAGAACACTGTCCCTACATTGTGGGCTGGTACAAATAATGGAACCGTCTATGTGTTCACAATGAATGTCCCTCCAACCACCAAGAGATTACAAGATCCTGTAAGTTACATCTGTCAAGATATTACATTTAATTAACTATTAATATTTATTTGTTAAAGTGATAGTAAATAGATTGTAATCTATTTTTGCAGGTAACATGTCAATTAGCTAAAGAGATACAGTTAAAACATCGTGCCCCTGTCATAGGGATCAGTGTATTGGATGGAGCTTCTGTTCCCTTGCCCGATCCTTTAGAGGTAATAACACACACATACGAGATAACACTATTATAATATGACTCTGCATGTATATTTTTGTTGTTCTAATTTATTATTGTTTTTAGGTGGAAAGGGGTGTGTCACCTTTACCAGATGCCACACAACCACACAGAGTAATTATTGCATCAGAAGAACAGTTTAAAATATTTTCTTTGCCTTCTCTTAAGCCATACTGCAAATACAAGTTGACTGCCCATGAGGGTGCCAGGGTGAGGAGGATGGCTTTTGCCAACTTTACATGCAATTGGACAGATAGTGCCAACAACAAGATTGTACCTCATACGGAATGTTGCCTGCTGTGTTTGACTAATCTGGGTGATTGCTTAGTCCTCAGTGTTCCTGACCTCAGGAGACAGCTCAATGCTGCAGCTGTTAGGAGGGAAGACATTAAGTAAGAACTTACAGGCGTTATTAACACACATTATTTGGCTACAAACTTATTTAAAGTTTATTATTATAGTTGATGGTACTGAGGGGGGAGCTGTAACAAATCTGTCAGTCATAAAGTGGAAGCTTGAATGTTTGTGTGGTAAAGGATGGTTAGAAGTGGAATGAATAATCGTGTCATTATGTGTCAATTTTCTGTGTATGTTTAAGTAAATTTTATTGTCGATTTGAAGAGAGGTCTTAGTAATTCAGTGAATTATTTGGATTTGATTCTAAAGTGAATTTAATATTAGGATATAAATTATTGATGTGCAAAAACGGATTATCGAGAAGTGGGTCAGTGTATTTGATGATACATAAAATATTATCGACATATCTGACCTGCTTTATAATGTTATTCTTCCGAGAAAAAAGCTTAGAGCGAAACAAGATATTTTCGAGGTTGTTTAAAAATATTTCTGCAATGATCAGACTGAGTGGAGATCCCATTTCCAAGGGAGTCAGTCCTCAGTTGTGTGTTAATTGCGCTCTAAAGTAACACTAAATAATAATAATAAATATTACTCATTTTGTTATTATGCCTGCCCCCTTGTTACAGAATTAAAAATAATTATTTGTTTTGCATTAATTTTTTAGTGGGATATCAACTTTGACATTCTCTAAACAAGGAGAAGCTCTCTATCTACACTCTTCTTCAGAATTACAAAGGATCACCCTCTCTGCTACACATGTAAGTGTGTTGTGGTGTCAATTATATTTTGAAACACTGTGTTAATACATTTTATTTTTAAAAGTGTTATAAAAAATATAATTATTAATTAACACATTATTTTATATTTTTTCAATTTCAGATTGTTGGAGCTCGATGCTATCTAAAATACCCATCTTGGGCACGTCCCATAGAACCTGTAGCAGATGAAACAATGGTGAATGGTGATCATAAGGTGTGTATCACTAAATATATCTATATTTGGGAAAATTGAGATAGGAACGTAGGGATATTCTCATTATGGTTTTTCTGATGTCATTTTTTTGGATGTCAAATGGTATGAACATGTCACAAATGATGCTGTGCGCCGACGTACCCGGCAGATACCTGTAATCTCTGTAATACAGGAGAGACGATGGTTCTGGCTGGGACATGTTCTGAGAATGCTCAAAGATAGTTGGCCAAAAAGAGCACTGTTCTTTCATCGGCCCGGGCATCCCTCTTTCACAATACACCATTCCTATGACAAATACATCAGAGTGCAGGGAATGTCATGGGAAGAGGTGACGTGATTGGCGCAGAGACGCTCTGAATAGAGGATGCTGGTTTCTGGCCTGTGCTCCCGAGAGGAGCGTTGAGGGCGAATGAATGAATTTTTACCCCTCTATCCAACAGCCTTGCCCATGTCGACTTCTTAGTGAAGTCCATTGTGAAGTTTAGTCCTTATGTCTTCCCACAGACCTAAAACATGTAGAAAATTCCCATTTTTTTTGTTTGCTTTATTGGATCACATTCTGCGACTAGATACAATGGATTTTCATTTGTGATAAATCCTGTCCCATGTGTAACCAAGGTATAAACTACTATTCAATGTTGAATTATAAATTTTCTAAATTTTCTCATAGCGTAGATGTGCATTGGTATTATCTAATCACAAATAAAGTTTATGTAAAAAATACTTTTTAATGCGCAATTTCTCTTTTAAATTTTTGTTTGACTGTCCTGTATGAAATTTGGAATGGCTCTAAACATAATTTTTTGACATATTGTAGCAAATACAACTAAATATTTTCCTACCTTCGTTTATTACATTGTTTAAAATATGAGCATGTAGTGTTATATTATGTTTCTCTTTACACAAACACAGTCCCAATCAAGTTATTTGTTGTAGTTGGGTGATATCCCTGAGAATGGTGCAGCAGATGAGAGTGGACACAATGTGACAGCATCTTCTCAGAGCATCGGAGATATCACAGTTGACAGTGTCAAGGACCATCTTATTCAGGCAGTAAAGAACTCTGGAAGTAGTCCAGAACAGTTAGCCTCTAAGATTGGAACTATCAATCTTCAGGTAACTGTACTAGATATTACACCACGTGTCATATTTATAATGTGTGTATAAATGTTTGTGAAATAAATGTTTGATTATTTTTTCAGTCTTCATCCGTGAATCAGAGTTCTGTAATAGTTAAGACCACAACTTTGACAACACTTAACAATTCTGGAGGCACCACGGAAGCTGGGACAACCACAACTTCCCACCACATGTCATCCAACTCAACAGATAACAGTAAGTGTTTAGATTACTATTTACACAACAAATAAATAGCACCTTGCATTATTTGCAATACATTGAAACTGTAAAGAGGAAGAATGATGATAATAATTATATCAATCTAATTTAGCTGTTGGTGCGTAATCACACAATATTATATGTTTTTTTAGTATATGATGTGATATTTATTATATATTTATTTATTTACATATTTATTGGATTTATTTGTGATGTTTGCCTTAAATGTAGCATTGATGTTTGTTTGTTTCCTGTTTTGTTGATAGTTGCTTGTTTTCTTTTACATTTATAGTCTTAGAACACAGCAGAGAAGAAGGACAAATAACTCGTGTTGAGGTATATATATTTTATTTTCATATTCAAACTCATTGTTCTCATAGTGTTAATATAACTTTAATATTCACATTTAATCATTGATCCTGGTATTGGATGTGACTCTTTCATTTTTAGCGTGTCTTATTTTTATAGACCAATATATGCCACGCGGTTTTTTCTATAGAACTGTCCAATATTTTAAGGACGAACAACTTTACACTTGTTCCTATATTATGACAACTGATAGTGAGAGCAGTTTGGCAGCAATTAGTGTCGTTATTAGTAATAATTTGTGATTCTTAATAATAGTTTAAATAAAATAGTGAATCAGACAGTATAATGCTACACTGCTTTAGAGATGCCAAAGTGACAGGTGACTGACAGTTACAAAGGCATTGTAAATAACAAGCTTATACACTTCCTTACCCTTCCACTTCCAAAAAAATTATCACTTACACTATAATATATATTATAGTGTAAGGATGCTTTTTTTCAACACATAGTTAAGATTATGTTGTTAGAAAGAGACACCACCCTAACACCTCTCCTGTCACATGTTACACTTCATTTTTTCGTAAGAATATGAACCTTATAATCATTGATGGAAAGTGTATTTTTGCTTTTATACCATGGAGCACCCGGTAAAGAATAGGTCTCCTACTCTTTTCTGGAAGTTTCGAGTGTCCTGTAAAAGACAAACATTTTACATCTTGAATTCAGCGATAGGACATGCCAACCATCCCGAATATCTTAGTTTCTGTTTACAGAGAGGATAATTTGCATGATTATTACATGTGTCTTGTCTGCTGGCTACCCCACTTGTGGGATATGCCATAATGGTAATAGTATAGTAAATTTTTGCTTGACCTTAGTCTATGGACAGTTGAGTAACAAGTAATGGTCAAGTGTTTATTTTAGTTTGGTTATGTTGGTATTTTGCATCCTCCAAATAAATTTCTCTGACTTTATCCCTTATTGGTCTATTGCAATTTATTCATATGAAAAATATTACATTTTAACCATTAAAATTTAAATACATAATTATTGTAATACATATTATTATGTGTCATTTATTGATATTGATGTTAGGCCAACTTTTGTGTGTGTGGTGTAAAGTAGCATTCAGACTGTTTCACATTTAACGATCATCCAGAATGTCAGGGTCAAATCTGTTCATTGAAAATGAACATGTCTATTAATATAACACTTATTCATCCTATGTTTTCATTGCCATGTTAATACTTACAGTCATGTACTGTACGGACGTATTTTCGTAAAAAAAATAATCAAAAAGATGAATAAATAAAAACTAACAGTTGAAACAGATTCATAAAATTTTCATTTTGTTTATGATTTTGACATTCATTACTAATTCATAGAGAATAAGAAAAAACTTTTATTGTCGCCTGTGTAAATGGACATTTCATCAAAATTATGTTGGGTGGTCGCTTTCATCCGCCATCACTATTGATGAAACATATATTCACACCTTTTCAATTTGAAGGATTATCTAGAGTGATCAATGAAAGTGAACACGTCTGAATACCCCTTAACATGTACAATATATTTGTATACTCTGTGTGCTTATATTCATCTCTGTCTTATTACTACATATTTCACATGCACAACCTTTCCCCACTATGTCGATAATATTTTATGTATCATCAAAGACACTGACCCACTTTCAGTATTTATTCATATTTTATCTTAGAAAGACTGTTGAAAAGATAAAGAGTTTTGGGAATGGTAAAGATTTTATTACACTACTTACGTAAAACCATTTCATATTACAAATCTTTAATACTTAAAACTATGAAAAATAGTGAACAATAAATGGCCTGTAAAATTGGTTTCATAAAGTCTATTCCATATTGTGTTTGAGATAATGTGTAATTGTACTAATTAATTTGTATTGTAACAATGTGTTGTTGTTCATACAGACTAGCACTATAACAGTACCTGCTGGCACGGATCCAAAAACTATTCTGGAAATGTTTGAGAGAAATCGGACGCCACTAGCAGCACCACCTGCTTCTGCTGATGACAGTCAAGTGGAGACTGAAACTGTTACGGTGACGCAATCCTCACATTAGCTGTGCCAGACCACAAAATAAAACAATACTTAAGTCATATATCACAAATCATACTATCCAATTATCCACCATAATAATAATTTAAGTAATATCTATAAATCATAAGTGTGTGTTCTATCTGATGACATTTATCTAAACATATTTCACTTTTTCATATCAAGTAACATTTATTTAGAATGCGATTATGATAGCAATACAATAAAATTGAATGAGAGAATGTGAAAGAAATAATTTGTTTTGATGTAAGCTGAAGTTTGTATTGTATGTTAGCGAGTGATCCAGCAGTAGGTACTTTGTAATGAGATATTTTATGTTTATACGTTAGATGAACAATGCTGGTGAGCATGAATATTTGTATGTTAAATGTAATATTATGTGTAATATGTGTCGCTGAGTTTCGAAATCCGCTATAACACATACATTTGAATGTGTTATAGCGGATTTCGAAACTCAGCGACACATATTGCATAGATTCCTAAGACTGTGGATACACACATTGGTTTTATATACTTTTTTTTACATTTTTATATATATTTATACAGCTCTATAGGTATATAAATAATGGTAATATATAATTAACATATGTGACTTATTTTAAATAGGAAACAATGTTTTCTCTTTTGTTTGCAATGTAAATCTAAAAATTCAGCAATCCTATTGGTATTATTACTCACAGGTGGGATTCCCATTTTATGGGAATGAGAAAAGTTGATGTTGATATGTTGTTGAAAGTGTGACAATAAAATAAATAATAAGACACATTTGTTTACTTATCTCCCATGAAATGGTGGGACATTATTGCAGTATTGTATATATACATATATAATATACACACATCTCTTAATACATAATATATATATTATAGATTACTGTAAATTTGCACTGCCACATAGATATACATATATAGTTATATAATATATCTATTGTACACGTACATGCATATATAGAATACCTAATTAGAAAATGAATATCGTCGGTGTGCCTTCCATGCTTAAATGTGTTGCGTTTTTTTGAAGAAAATAACAATAAAGTATTTAAATCAAAATCTAAAGTAAATAGGTTGAGACCTATTCTTTGACGAAGACTCCAGTAAACAAAATATATATGTCGCTATAATATAATTATAGTAGCAAACATAACTTAACAAACAAAACGTATAAGTATGTATTAATACCAAGCCATTCTTGCGAATAAGAATATATTTTAAAAAAACTTGGATTTTAAATTATTGGGTATTTATTTGTAGAAAGCTCTAAACATTATCTCGATTGTATATGCCATTCTCATACTTTTGTTTGCTTTTAGTCAAAAACTTAAAAACTAAAAAATGTTCATTTGCCAAGCATATTACATATTATATAAGGGAGATATTATACAAGGCACACCACTGATATTTAGAGTAATATTGTATTATACAATATATGTACAGGATGTAAGTTTGGAAGTTAGACAAACTGATAGGGTATATAGAAGGGACCATTTGGAAAATTTTGTGAGTACTCAATATGTATACAGGGTATCACGAAAATAAGTATACTAGGGCAAACAACCATTGTTGATTTTTATTTTTTTGTAGAGATGCTATACACACATGCTGTATAATACCGTTCTGATCAGTAATTCAGAAAAATTTCAAGGGAATTTGAAGAACTCAATTGCTTTTCTGAATATTTTTAAATGCAACCTAAACTTGATTTTTTTATACAGTTTTAATACGAGTCCATATTTTTCACAGTCGTATTCTGGAAAAGATGTAGATATATTAATATGTGTTGTATTGGAAAATGTTATCACGGAGATCTATATTCGAAAAATCTTATCAGATTACTCAATGTACATGTACACGGAGTAATCCGATAAAAGATTTTTCAAATATATTTATCTTTATCTCTCTCTCTGGTTTCAATCCTGGGATTGGTTTGCAGCAATTATCTCTTTAATTCTTCTCCTCCACTCCTCCCTGTCTTTATCTTTATAATAGGTATAAATTCACCCCCGATAATACAAAAGTTTAATTGGATCTGATAGGTTGATAAATAAAAAAATATATAAACTTTTCTATTTTTGAAGAGGTAACACTATGAAAGCTCATTTTTAAAATTTAGGTAATAAAAATAAAAATATAACACTGTATAACTTTCACTATTTAATATTTTGCTTAAAAGCTTTTCGGACATACGTCCATCTTCAGTAATAAATATCTTATAACTAGATATTTATTACTGAAGATGGACGTATGTCCGAAAAGCTTTTAAGCAAAATATTAAATAGTGAAAGTTATACAGTGTTATATTTTTATTTTTATTACCTAAATTTTAAAAAATATATGGTAAACCGATAAAAATTTTGTATTATGCGATTTTTTTGTCTTTAAAATATGTGACAGCCTTATGCGTATTAAGTACCCACAAGATGTTCCAAATGGTTTCCTCTATGTACCCTATGAGTTTGTCTAATGTTCTGCCTAACATCCTGTAAATATATATAATATAATAGGAAACATGTTGGCCATAAACAATTTACAAAACTTTACTCCATAAAATTGAATGGGTTCACAGAGATTAAGATTAGTATTCACTCTCAAATGTTTGAAGTATTACATTAAAATATATCATTGTCTACCTATTTTACCAATTTTAGTAGTTTTGACTAAGCCTATGTGTGTTTGGTGTCAAATAGAATATATGTTCATTTTGGATAGTGATATTATGGTACACTGTGCATATGCGCATTTATTTTGCATTTAGTTTATTATAACTTCTAATAAATATGTTTTTTTTAATGAAGCATTGTTAATGTTAAATAGAAATAGTTACATTATGGCGACAATCTAACTATCACAAATTATTTTTTCTTATATTTTTTTTTGACATTTCTGATGATTTGAATAATATATGACCATTATACAACATAAATAACAGTTGTACAATTGGCACATGATGACACACAATTACATTCAAACTTCACGATAATTGCTTCTCCAAAATTAAAACGATTTTGACACCAACGTATTTATTATACATACAATGTGAAACATGTTAGTGTAAGTAGGTACACAATATAGTGATATGTAAATGTACAATGGTACATGCTTTAGTTAAGTTTTATTTAATGTTATTTTGCAGCTTACCTATAAAACTTGTTTATTATCTTTGTAAATGCTTTTATTATTAATATATACTTATTTATTCTTGTACCACTGACACAATATGTTTTGAGTATCTGGACTAGATGAGGGTATGACACTTTGACACTTCAGGTCAATACAGCCAAGTTTCAGTATAAATGTCAAAGTAAAATTAATATCTGTATGAATGTTAGGAAGCATATAGCAATGAATCCGCACTATGACTTTTTTCTGTTAAATGTATTTAGTGAATATTTTTGGTTCTTACATTAGACTGTCTATAATTATTTGGTAGATTCCTACTAATTCAATAACTGTTATACATATATAGCATGAATTACTCCAGGTCTCAAATTTACAGTAGCTGAGTGAGTCTACATGTAATTCTCAAACATCAAATTTCACATGCACTTCTACTTGTAGTGAATAATGAGTAACATAATATAATTTTAGTGTATAAAAATTTGCCTTATAATATTAAATAACATATTCAATTATTCATATTATTATTGACTTTATTTTAATATAATTATATGTTCTATGTTTAGCTGTTGGTCTTGTCGTTTGCCTGATTCTATTCTGCTTTTGTATTTTTATATTAAAGAATTAGCTATTGTTTTTACATCTGTAAAAACATAATAAGATGTTCAAAACTTTAATTTTTAACATATGATAATAATTATTTAATGTTTTTATTCAAGGCAGCCATTATTTTTCAATTTGCATTTGATAAATGTCTATTAATAAATGTTATTTTTTTTTAAATATAAATCATGTTTTACTTAACCACACTAGATATCCAAATGGGCTACTGAACACATTAAGTTCAGTCTAAAGATAAACATTTTCCACAATTATACAAGTACTTAAGTATGACATTTCAATACATTTTCAAATTATATTTTTAATCTTCTCACTTGGCAGAACTTGTATTAAGGAGCATCCATTAATGTATTCATAATAGTTTTAATAATAATAAAAATCTACTTTTTTCCAAAATTAGTCCTGTTTAGAATAGCTTATCATTTACCACAATTTCAATAGTTTGTAATTCTTAGTAAACTAGGAGTTATTTTATGCATTAATAATAATAACGGAGAGTATTTAAAGCGCCATCTTTGTGCCATAGCACCTCGAGGACGCTGTACATGATAATGCTTTATAAGTCGGTACGGCCTGAATGTAACATTCGCATAAATTTTTTAGTGTGATTTGGATCTATTAGATATTTATGCGTGCGAATTCCGTTGCAATGAGTGTTAGTACCACAAAGCGAGTTAGAAGTATGAGTACTGAAGTTTAAAAGCAAGTTAGAAGTTTGGTGCGAATATCCTTCATACAATGTGTCCCCATTATGGTGTAATGATGTGCAGTGTGACCAGATTTTATTTTCAAAAACTACTAAATGGGGAAGTCAAAACTACTAAATTCTTAAAGTGGTATAGGAATTTGAAGTATTTCAAGAACTCCTCGGTTTTCTTAAACAATATTTTATCACAGTACCTTTTTACCGGGTATTTGTACCGACTGTTGTTACTTTCCGGGTACTTTTATACCGACTACTGAAAAAAGTTACTCGCTTTAATTTCTACCCTCTCCCCCGTCGCCGAATTTTCAAAATGGTATAGGAATTTGAAGTATTTCAAGAACTCCTCGGTTTTCTTAACAAATTTTATTTTATATTGAGAAAACAATATTTTCTCGCAGTACCTTTTTCTAAAATGTACCCGGTATTTGTACCGACTGTTGTTTACTTTCCGGGTACTTTTATACCGACTACTGAAAAAAGTTACTCGCTTGATTTTCTACCCCCCCCTCCCCCGTAGCCGAATTTTCAAAATGGTATAGGAATTTGAAGTATTTCAAAAACTCCTCGGTTTTCTTCAACAATATTTTCTAGCAGTACCTTTTTCTACAATGTACTCGGTACTTGTACCGACAATCAGTAAGTATCGGGTACTTTTCCCAAGTACCCGATAATTTATCTACCAATTACCGACTGAATACCAAAACTACTAAACATTCTTGCCAATGCCTCAAAAACTACCAAAAAAGTTAGTAGGAACTACCAAATCTGGTCACACTGATATGTCAAAATACAAGGTGACAACAACACATGGACCTAGAGAGAGTAGCTAAAACCAAAATCTTTGCTTATAAACCATAGACACGTCGTTATGCACAAGATTTATAAAGCGCAGTTCACATGCTAAGTATGTTGTTTCTTAATATCAATAATTATTATTATTGCTGAGACAATTTCATTGTTATTTTTTTTACTTTTTTGGTGACTTTTAATATAACTTGCTGTGTCTTAATCCATTATGCATATGCTTACCTTATATAAATTATGTATGTAAAGCTTCTACTTGTAAATGACTCGTGCCGTGAACAAATAATAATAAATAAAACCCTTCTAAGACTTTCGCAGGCATAAAAATTCTCATAAAACAAATTGGTGGGTATACCTATATGGAAAATAATGACTAAATTATCGACATCACGGCAATGCGATAATTTCACATCTCGTCCAAATTTTGATTCAAGTTTTTAATGTACCTGCACAGGTAGTTAGAAATTAATGATGAAGTAAATGATTCTATGAGAATATTTATATTAACGCAGAAATAAATTTGCTGTTTTTACGGCAGGTGAATAAAACAACCGTCCGGGCCCCGTACATATGGGAACCTTGCGCAAATTACTGAAGATATTTAACTTTTATAGCTCGGATTTAAAATTTAGGGAATAAAAATAAGACTAGTGTCAGTGTCACCTTATTTTTTATTAATATTTTTATACAGACTCCTGTACTGCCCTGCTAAGTAAAAACACAGTAATTACCAAACACATATGTGTCAGAGTCGCAGACCAAGTTTAAAACTATCTTTTGTGTGTATTTTTTCAAGTATTAAAAAACAAACCACAGTCGTCGCAAATAATTATCTAGGATATTCAATATTTTTTGAAATATGCTTCCTTTTAATAAGCTAATTTATATTATATATTTGTAACGACCGTGGAAACTTTGTTTTTTGATACTTGAAAAAATACACACAAAAAAATAGTTTTAAACTTGGTCTGCGATTCTGACACATATGTGTTTGGTAATTACTGTGTTTTTACTTAGCAGGGCAGTGTAGATCTCTCAAACTAGACTTAAGTTCAGAGCACAATGGTATATCACATAGTAACTTATTATATAGATAGGTTTACATAATAATGTATTGCAGCTATGACAAAAAAAATATTATACTATATACGAATATGAATAAAATATATTGACGACCGGTGTGGCGTGGAGGCTAACGCACTTGCCTTTGAGTCACTAGGTCCCGGGTTCGATTCCCGGCCAGGGCAAAATGAAGAATGACCTTTTTCAGATTGTCCTGGGTCTGGGTGTTACATGTATATGTGTGTAGTGCATTGTATATATGTGTACCGTCGCGTTAGTACCCATAATACAAGATTCACATCTTAGTTTGGGACTAGCTCGGTCTGTGTGAATTGTCTATACATGTTATGTTATGTTATGTTATAATATATTATGAATAAAATAACTTATTTTCAAATAAAAAGTGTTTAAAATTTATGCGCATGCATGATGTAGTATTATTATATCTATCACCGTTGTAATACCCCGGTCCACAATGTGAACTGTCCTATACATTCAAAATCCTTATGTGCCTAACAAAAAACACGGGATTTATGTGAATTTGTTTTTTACTAGTTTACTAGTTGGGAATTATTATCTTAGTGTTAAATATATTATTTTAGCGATATATTCATTTACCTTGCCAGAAATGTATCTTTTTTTATACAAAAAAATAAGCTTTTGAGGTCTTTTTCCCACTTGAATGATATTTCTATGTACTTAAATGAAGAAATAAAAGTTGGAAGCATACTTAAAACAAAAAAAATTGTCGTTTTATGCAAAATAGAAAAAGAATTTCATATAAAATATCGTTAGGCACAACTGTGCATAACGCAGGAACACGCAGATATTTTAGCTTTTTTTTATTTTGGTGGTAATAAAAAGCGTAATAATGGGAAAAATAACGAAATCAACTATAGTTTTATTAAACTTAATACTTTTTTTCGTTGAAATATAATGACATTTTTACATTTTGCATTAAAAAGCTATCAAAGTGTTAAGGAACAATGTCAAATTTGTATGTGGCGCAGAATGAAGGGTACTTTAAAAATTCAAATTTAATAGTTAGAAAGTGATGAAAAATTAATATCTTCCGATAATTTAATCAAAAATATATTCAACTTGAGATTTAATCATAAGTTTTTTCGCAATGATATTCGTATATTTTTTAATGTAATATGAAAGTGAGGAACCATCGGTTATTTTACCAATAAGCAACGATTTTGGTTTTAGGCGTTAAACGTTAAACTCACTGTCGTTGCGTAGAGAGATTTATTTCCAGTTGTGCATAATTAAATTTTGTTAAAGGCTTTATAATAATACTTATAATTATAAAGTTGAACTGAGTCAATTGTTAATGTGTGGGATAAAGTTAATTTATGTGTTAAATGAATAATCTTATACAATAAATATCGAATCTGTATACACATGTCAAATAGTGTCGATGGGATTGATGCTTTAATATCAAAAGTTGTACCGAATTGAAAATGGATTCAGAAATATCGGAATGTTCTTGTAGAATCTGTTTGGATAACAGTTCCTCCTACGATTTATTTACAAGTAGAAAGGATATTTCGGTACTATATTCAGATATTTTATCAGATGTTCTCTCTTTGAAGGTATGTATACATCCCTCATCAAATTTTGACATATTATGATGGGTAAGGCTCAAAAACTTTGTTAATTTTGAGATAAATTAGTTTCCTCTAATTTAAATCTGCATTAAAAAATAATATATGTGATCATCTTTGTGGTATAATCAACGTATAATGTATGATTTTCAGTTAAGTTCCACGTATTTTCAATATAATTAAAATATGTTCACTTTATATTAGTTTTTATAATGTCGGCAGTGGGATAAATATATAAATATCTTGTTTTCTTAGTAGCTTATTACATTGAACATCCACCAAGAGACATGGGTCTATTAATAGACCATTAAAGGTCACGTGGTCTTGTCTATGGATTTGCTTTTGCGTGGGGGGCAAACAATCAAATTGCGCAAATCATACTTGTAGGATGTTATGCCATAAGAGAAAAAAAAGAAAGTCAGACAACAAAATTATAACAAAATCGACACTGACAGTTTTTTTTTGATTATTAGGTATCTATTCTTTAGGCGTCCCACCTAATATTACACCGTAAACACTGTGAATGTGTTGTGTTGGGATGCCTGATGCCCCTCACGGATTTTTCTGTGACGTCATCCTTTAATGGTCTATTAAGCTTTATTAAAAAAAAAGTATTTTGATTAAACTTTACTCTATACTACTAGTATAGTATAAAAAATAAAATAAAAATATTTTAGTAGAGTAAAGTTTAATCAAAATACTTTTTTTTTAATAAAGCTTAATTAATAGACCCATGTCTCTTGGTGGATGTTCAATGTAATAAGCTACTAAGAAAACAAGATATTTATATATTTATCCCACTGTCGGTTCCACATTATTGGTTCACATTGTGTGAGTAGATATAATGGAGTTTTATGTTCATTTATGAAAAATATGCATAAGTAAATTCTTATTCTAATATTTGATTACATACATATTTATGAAATATTTTTATTTTCAGGTTGATCAAGATGATGGATTTCCACAAAAGCTGTGTAAAAAATGTGCTGTAAAATTGGTGTCAGCATATAAACTTAAATGTCTCGCTCATGAATCCTTTTCAAAATTAACACAATTTTCCATGTGTATAAAGAATGAAAAAGAGGAAGTTAAATGTGAAAGTGAAATAGTTTTTAATAACATTACCAGCAGTTCTTTGGTCGAAGTAAAGTCAGAAAACTTTGAAGATAGATTGATTCCAGTTGAATATGATGAACCATTTGAAGAGGATATGAACTCTGATGATGAGGATGACAAACCATTGAATGAATACGTAACTATGAAGACTCCTGTCAACCTTGTGGAGGAACTTGATTCAGAGGTTTTGTCTAAAGAAGAAAACAAACGAAATGCAGGTCCTTACAACTCCCTTAGATAATTCAACTACATATATGAATGTATCAAAACACGACTAGTTTTAAAGTTGTCGGTAAACTGATCCCAGATCTGAATCCCAATAATGACCTACTATGTCTCTATGATAAGGGCATACCGCAAGAAAGTTAATGGGGTGGCTCCAGGCACGTGCCTTCCATACATGCAAATATGCAACACATGCCCTAAAATAAATAAATAAATCTTAAAAATCACATACTATTTATAAATTCATAAATAATCTTAAAATGATATTCTACAGTACTATATTATTCAATTTTTAAGAATATACATTTATTGTAGGGCATGTGTTGCATATTTGCATGTATAGAAGACATGCCGCTGGGTTGCTCCCCCCTCCTGGATTTCAAAAAGTTGTATGAAATGGTTATAATGAGATTGAAGGGACTGACCGAATTTGATTGTTACAAGTTATGTAGATATCTGTGGGTAATTTTACCTAATGGTATAAATTTTATGCATATTAAGATACACTTCAAGGTAGGATAACCCAACCCTGTGTACACAGATGCATATGCCCAATCCAAGTTCAATTGTAGTACTAAAGTTTGGGAACAATTAAATTTTCTAAGTCACTGCTCCTAGAAAACATCCAGGGTAAACTCTTTCTTTACGATGCAAGCATGTTTAATTTTAAGGGTATTTGGGAGTGGCGTATCTTCTATACAAGTCCAAAATCCAGGCTTTATTATTTATTTATTTTATTCTTCACTGTACATTGTTTACAATAATACGAATTAACATAGAAAATATCATTTATACAATTCAATGTACAGAGGGCGAGTTTATCGCTAAAATGCGATGTCTTCCAACTAACCCAACTTTACCTAGTTTTTTAAGCTTTAAAATGATAACATAGTAGTATAGCTATAATGATCGGAGTATTTAAAATTTTGAGTGAATCTGTGCAAGTGAGTATATCCATTACTAATATTAGCGCTAGTATTTTAATAAAAGAAAAGTAAGAAATAACATATATTGTTAGTCTCGCTTGCACATGTGGTTGCAAATGCAGTTTGTTCATTAAATTTCTGTGTCGTTCATCACCTTAATAGTGTGCTATAATTAGTACTAGGGACATGCTACATGACAAAATTATGTGCTAATGTAGGTACCTATAGTATTTATTCGCAATTTGTATGGACAACATGATTTAAGGCTTTTCGTTCCATTGAAGTTAAGAAATATTGGGAGCTGTCAGTATGTGGATGAGTGATCTTTATATGTAGTTCAACTTTACAATTTTTTTTATTAATTTCATTTTATTTGAACAGTATACGGCATTCCCTTTTACAGTGCATGATTAATTTTGATTAAAATTGTATTATTTTTATAATTAAATTAGAATTTTGTATTATTATTAAAGTAATGGGATATTCAACGCATCTTAAAAAAAAAAGTCTAGTTATTATTAAATTTATTATTAATGTTTATCTAAATTTTATTTATTAAATTTATTTTTTTAATTAAATTGAGGATGAGTTTACAAAGTGTGAAAACTCTAGACACGCCGCTGGTATTTAGAAGTGTACTTTGAATCATTATAATCCTAGATTAATCTTTAAAAATACCATCTCTTTTGTTTTGCAGGGCCAGTGGAAAAAAGACGGAAAAGGTACAAAGTAAAGAAAGTTAAAATAAAAGTATTAAAAGTCAAAGAAAAATCTCGTACTATGTGTCATTTATGTGGTAAAATTGTAAGGGATATTGAGCGGCACGCACAAATACATACAGATAATTACACAAAGTTCCCTTGTCCAGACTGTCCCAAGGTTTTTAAATCTGATGGATCCAGAAGGAAACACAGAAATGTGCATCATTTAGGGAAACTGTACTATTGCGAGATATGTAAATCCGGTTTGTATAACTCAATTCATTAATTTAGTTAGATAAGTTTCTATTATATAGGCACATATGTAATGGATAAGGTAATCTGCAGAAGAATAAATTATGAGTAAAACATATTAATATTATATAAATAATTTTAGAATACAAACACAGGTGGCAGCACATAAGGTTAAAGCACTCCACAGCACCTCGCCCATTCACTTGCATTCTGTGTAACAAAAAATTTTATACTTCGGGTCAGCTGGGACGGCATCTACAGTTTCATACCAAGGAACGTCCACATAAATGTGAGATCTGCGGGAAGGGTTTCATATCATCTACAGAGAAAAACTGTCACAGGTAATATGTCTATAATTCTGTGGGTCTCAGAAAAACTAAATTTTATCAACACTTTTATTTTTTAGTATGGCAATTTAAGTTTTTCTTCAACAAAATTCGATTTATTTGTAATATGTTCTTAATACAATATTACTATAAAACACGGTTGATTTGTATATAGTTTACCCCACCCAGGTGCTGCTTTATCATAATATAGAGAAGATTTAATAAAGATATACCAGTAATCGTGTTAAAGGTGTTACATAATACTTTTACTTGTTCTAGGAGGAAGGTCCATGAAAATGAGAGAACAGTGATGTGCCAGTATTGTCCCAAACGTTTCTTTTCAAATCATGAATTGAAGAAACATATAAGGTTACTTTTAAATCTTATTATATAGTAGTGTTCATACTATACACTTGTTTCTTGGTTGGTGGGCAGCATCTAAATAACCAATCTAAGCACTTTGAAGAAAATGACACTGATGAGGCTTGCTACACACCATGCCACTTCAAAGTGGGGGAAGAGCACAAAGGAGTCTGGAATGCTGGTTAGGAGTGTTGAATGTAAGAGGAGGGGTATTGAGAATGAAGAAATACACAACCATTACTATGATAGAAGGGATAGAATATGTGTAAATAAGTTATGATTATTTGAACATGTGGAACGAATGACATAGAAGATATAGATACATATCCGAAAGATTTTGTATATTTAGAATTTCAAATGTCAATTTGACGATTTATATTTGATTTGTTGTCTCGTATTATGTTGATGAATAAATTTTATTATCTAAAAAGAGAGGGTTAGAGGAAACAGGGGTGTCTGTGAACCACATAGCTTGATCATGTAGATCAAATTTTCAAGGACGGTCATGTGTTGAGTGGGAGAAGTCACCATGTATATATGAATGTAGAAGAAGTGCAAGAAGGATAGACCTATATAGCCTTTCGTTCTTTCTGCCTACCCCCACATGGGATACGGCATGAGGGTATAGCACTAGTGTCCAATCAATATGATGGTGGTTGCCTTACCTTGAAATGTCAAATTTGAAACCATACTCTTATTATATTAATATTTCTGTTATTGTACCAAATTTGTATGCCATAAAGAACTGATGAAAGACGCTCACTATTTTTCTTCACTTATTATTATTATTTTTCACATTTAATATTTGAATGTGAAACTAAGACCTAAATTTGTCGTATTGGTAATTTTGTTTGTCTACTAAGTAATACAAATTTCTATAGTAGAAATACTAATAAATGTATTATGGTCCTTAGATAGCTAATGATTCAGATTTTATTGCATTTATTTGTATTTTTTCTTGTAGAACACACACTGGCGAAAAGAATTTCAAATGTGACGAGTGTGATAAGGCTTTTACTAGATCTAATGGACTTAAAGAACATAAAAAACTGCACCGGGGACTTAAAGATGTGAAATGTGAATTGTGCTCTAAAGAGTTCTATACTAAAGGGTAAGCTACATAATTGCTAAAGTGCAACACTGATTATGAACATATTATTCAGTTTTAATCAATCAATTCTTCTGAATATTTATGTATCAAAATATTAAAGAGACATTGTTGTACTTCAAAGACAGTGCAAATGGAGACCTAGTAATAGTATTTTTTTTTAATTACAGAAACCTAAGTATCCATATGATAACTCATACGAAAGAGAAGAAATTTCCTTGCAAATATTGTGAAGTCAAATTTGGACGGAAACATCACAGGGACCGTCACGAGAAGAAAACTCATGAAAGTAAAATTGCCAAATAAAATTATTAAAATGTAATGAATTTGTTTTTTTTTACATTAAATTTGTTTATGATGGAGAGTTTGTCCCTTTGGGACTGTTTTACCATCCTTTAAACATCTTAAGGACACTGGTGAAAAGGGTGATTTTCCTTTATGTATCAGCATTATAGCTAGTATAGAAGAATTTGTAAACTTTTTCAAAAGATTACTATGGCTATTTGGCACTCCCCGAGCAGTCAAGTCACAAGTTAGTTTAAAATGTTAGCAATTTACTGATGGAACATACAATAGATGGTACGAGTGATACACATTTAGGTTCAATGTCCTATGTAATGTCCAAACAGTCAATAATTTTAGAGAGAAATCATTTTTTCTACGCAATGTTTATGCCAAAAAGATTGTTGACTGTTTTCTTAATCCACTAATATTTTTACAGGAATAAGTATGCAAAGAGGGATTTCCATCTTTTCTCCTCAATCTCATATAGTGAAAACTAGAAGAAAAATTAAAGCTATGGATGCACGAGGTGTGTTCAGAAAAAAAATGGTAATTTTTAAATTTCGCGAGTTTGGAGAGTCCGATTGTTAAAATATTTTTTATATTATGTTGGTATACATGTCCCTGAAGTATGATAAAATTTTCAGCTGTATTCATTGTTTACTTTGTCTGTGGCAGCCGCTAAAGTTAGCGGCTGCCACAGACGTGTTTTAAAAGCTCGGTGATTTTCGCTTGTTGAAAAAAAATGGATCAAAGTCTTTGTATCAAATTTTGCATGAAAAATTAAATATAGTAAGAAAAGTATGTAAAATGTTAACAAAGACTTATGAGGAGTCTGTTATGAGTAAAACAAGAGTTGACGAGTGACAAAAGTGCTTCTAAGATGACACATCAACCGATGAAAAAGTAAAAAAATGGTTATAAAAGGTCGCCGAATCATAATCAGAGATGTTGCTGATGATGTCGGCATATTGATTGGCCCATGCCATGAATTTTTTTCGAAGGTTTTAGATATGAAATGCGTGCCAGCAAAATTTGTTTCAAATTACAAATGCTCCTGCTCACATTTCATTGCTTGTTTGTGAATTTTTGGCCAAAAACAATACTGTAACGATGCTCCATCCTCCATATTCACCAGACATGGCTCCATGTGACTTTTTCTTATTTCCAAAAATAAAGAAAACCTTAGAGCCATCGTTTTACACATACTTTGATCCTTTTTTTTTTTACAAACGAAAATCGCTGAGCTCCTTACAATACGTCTAACCTTAGCGGCTGCCACAGACAAAATAAGCAATAAATACAGCTGAAAATTTAATCATACTTCAAGGACATGTATACTAACGAAATAAAAATAAAAGTTTGACAATCGGACTCTCCAAACCCGCAAAATTTAAAATTTCTCATTTTTTTCTGAACACACCTCATAGTGTGGTTGGAACAAAAAAAAGAAATCAACTATAAAAATTAGTAATGTTCTTATATAATTTTATATAATTTTATTACTGTTATATAATTTTTTACGTGTTTATATAATTTTATTACTGTTATATCACGTTAGTACTGGATACATCAACATGTTTTTAAAATATGCTTCACTTCAATTATAATGTGAGCACAACAATATGCACCCGTAAACTGATGAACTTTGAGCTTGCACTTACGATTTTATTTTTTTACATAAGTATGTAACCGATTGATTACTCCATGCATCAGATCATGCACTTCATAGATGTATATAATATATCTGTACTCTGGTTCTTGTTATTCCTTGATTGCAGTTTACTTTCAGCCTTCTAGTCTTTTATTTGGATTTACATAGATCCAATGTTCTTACCTTACTATCACATAAGTACATGTGATCTAGACATTTCACTCTCACATATACTCATAAATTGCTGGTGGTGGTTGTATTTTACTTTCATGAGCAGTTATTTGATGTCGATTGCGATGATCTGATCTTCCAAATTTGACATCACAATATTTACACGGGTACTTTTTTTCTTTAGTGTGAGAAACCATGTGTATGTTTAAATTTCTGAAAGAATAAAAAAAAAAATGCTTTGCAACTATGTTTAAAGCTGTTTCAAATAACATAAACATGAATTGTTTAAAATATGTACCCGTTAGTATGAAATCGTTTGTTGCATATTTGACATTCAAATTGCTTTTCTCCATGTAGTTTTCTATGATGTTGCATAGAGTATCTACAGTAAAACATTTTCCCACAATCGGGACATGTTATACCCTCTTTAGTATGGAACCTGGAAATAAATCATTTTACACATAAACATAAATGTATTACAAATGTATCATTTTTTTTATTTCAGTATGTAATAATAATAATAAACTTTATTGTGCTAAAAAACATACATATAAAAATATTATAAATGCCAATAATTATCATGCACAATGGGCGAGTTTATCGCGTGAAAGCGATATCTTCCAACTAACCCAATTTAATGTAATATACAACCACATTTTATTACAATGAATCATAGTATTTCATTTGGAACTTGTATTCTTTTGTATTACCCTCTATAAAAAAACATCACTTTTGTAACGGAGGGGGGAGTAAATAATAAACAAACTGTATACCAGTGACATGTCATTGATAAATTCTGAAAAGCCTGGCTTACCTGAGATAATACAACAATCTATTTTCACATATTTATACATATCCAACCAAATTATTGTACATAATAAATTATATTATAATATTGATATAATTATATGTATTATTATATACATACAGTGCTAAATGTCAAATTTTTTAAGACATATTGAGCCCAGATTGTAAGGAATACAGTCAGATCATATTATTTTTTCTATAAGTGACCTAAAAATCTTACATAATTGATCTTTGTTCGTTAATAAATTATTAGGTTTATTTTTCTATTTTGCCAGTTAAATGATGCCTGATATAATGTTTTAATAACTATTCGATTTTCGAAGAGGAAACACTGAAAGTTCATTTTAATTTAGATAATAAATATTTAAAGAAAAAACGCTCTTTACTTTCATTTAAAATTGTTATATTATTAAAAGCTTTTCGGACATATGTCCATCTTCAGTAATAATTACTTATAACTAATTATTACTGAAGATGGACGTATGTCCGAAAAGCTTTTAATAATATAACAATTTTAAATGAAAGTAAACAGTGTTTTTTCTTTAAATATTTATTATCTAATATTTTAACTTTTGTAGGAGTATTATTTTTTAAATCATGGAAGTAATTTATCGGCAACACTTGTGACAATTTGTAGATGATTCAAGTGTATAACATTTTCTATCTTTAACTTAACTGAAGAAGAGAAACCTAGAATTTGTTTTCTTTTATGGGGTGATTAGGCAATGTACTGTGTGTCGCATTAATATTTTTCTAGTGTATAACATTTTCTATCTTTAACTTAACTGAAGAAGAGAAACCTAGAATTTGTTTTCTTTTATGGGGTGATTAGGCTATGTACTGTGTGTCGCATTAATATTTTTCTAGTGTATAACATTTTCTATCTTTAACTTAGCTGAAGAAGAGAAACCTAGAATTTGTTTTCTTTTATGGGGTGATTAGGCTATGTACTGTGTGTCCCATTAATATTTTTCTAGTGTATAACATTTTCTATCTTTAACTTAGCTGAAGAAGAGAAACCTAGAATTTGTTTTCTTTTATGGGGTGATTAGGCTATGTACTGTGTGTCCCATTAATATTTTTCTAGTGTATAACATTTTCTATCTTTAACTTAGCTGAAGAAGAGAAACCTAGAATTTGTTTTCTTTTATGGGGTGATTAGGCTATGTACTGTGTGTCCCATTAATATTTTTCTAGTGTATAACATTTTCTATCTTTAACTTAGCTGAAGAAGAGAAACCTACAATTTGTTTTCTTTTATGGGGTGATTAGGCTATGTACTGTGTGTCCCATTAATATTTTTCTAGAAACACATAATTTTGACACAGTAATTAGTTTTAAAGTAAAATTTATTTATATACATACCTGAGATGTACATTCAATGAATGTTTATCGAAAAATCCTTTTGAGCAATAGTGACAAATATGAGGTTTTATTTTATCGTGTACACTTCGTCTGAAACATAATAAATTGTATGTTATAATTACTGTGGAGGGCGGTGGCGTACTTTCTATATATATACTAAAGAACATCAAATGCCTGCAAAAAGTTAATGCTGAAATTGTTATACAAAACGATGAGATCGTGAAATATCTCAAACTCCTACATCAAACTGAAAATTTTGCAATGGGAGTGAGGAATTTGGAAAGTCCAGTGTTTTCTTATATTCCTTTAATAAATTGTGGAAATAATAAGCTTGCTTTCTTACAATTTCATGACCCATATAAAAAGTATAGTCCCGCCACTGGAGAGTGGTGATACTAAATTTAATTTAACATAACATATATGAGCATTCACATAAATCGAGCTAGTCCCAAATTAGTATATGAATTATGTATTATAGGTACTAACGAGACGATACAATTACAAAAAGGTCATTATTCATTTGGGAATTGAACAAGGGACCTTATAACATAAAAGCATGAGCGTTACCTCTGCCCCACACTGGTCATATATATATATATATATATATTTATAATATGCAGCTGGTCTGTACGCTATAGTATACATATAAAGATAGTGATGTTAACAGAAAAGAAGGAAAGGAGAGTGTATACTTGTGATAGTTGACTAGTGTTGTGCTGCTGAACCCTTTCCCACACACTTCACAACGATGAGATGTTCTCTTGACATGTTTGTTCGTGTGTACCACCAAGGAGCCTTTATATATATATTTATATTTTACAGCTGGTCTGTACGCTATAGTATACATATAAAGATAGTGATGTTAACAGAAAAGAAGGAAAGGAGAGTGTATACTTGTGATAGTTGACTAGTGTTGTGCTGCTGAACCCTTTCCCACACACTTCACAACGATGAGATGTTCTCTTGACATGTTTGTTCATGTGTACCACCAAGGAGCCTTTAGTGTAAAATTTCCATTCACAATGATCACACTCATACTTCTTTTCACGTGGTGTGTGTTTAAGTCTAATGTGCTCCGAAGCTTCCACTGAATAAACTGAAAGAACAAACATTACATAACAGAGATCTATACATGAGTGTACGACATATAAATAACTATTTGTATCAATATAAACCTACATTTTTGGCAAATTTGACAGAAGTAAGTCATTCCTAGATGTATTCTATTGTTGTGAATTTTTCGTGCTTTGCGGGTCATAAAAACTTTAGTACAAGATTCACAAGGAAAAACTTTTCTGTCGGCCATGTGAATTTTTTTATGATCTTTCATGTTGACAACCGTCTTGCCACATTCATCACAAGCTGTTGGTGTTCTATCACGTTTATTTTTACCTGAAATAAATGTATCTTTTTTTTGTAACCCAGTGATGAAAGAAATATTAATAAGCCAGAGTGATACAAACTTATTCTGCCAGGTTCCATAAATGTTAAGTCCCCTTTTATTTAAAGTCCCAAATGTCTATTAGTTATTATGGTTACTACTAGAAGTTTTTTTTTGTGAAAACTTAAAGAAACTCTTTCATTTTTATGAAACCGGGCTGATAGTGTTGTAACATCTGCTAATACAATGTGTAGGGGAAGGTCGAGTAGCCCTGGATACTTGATTTAGAATAAAATTAGTGTATATTTAAGAATAAAACCTGAACACAGAAGTGAATGTCTATTAATATTGTAAAGTATTTTTTTTTAAATAAAGTAAGTACCTCAAATTTCTGTTTCTTAGTTGGTAAGAAAGGGATCTTGATTGGTTTTCTCATTGTTGTTTAATCAATTGTTACAACTGTGTGATCCATAATAAATACAATATTTATAAACTTTTGGTTAGTTTCAGTATGGTGATTAACTATTCAACATGCCTTAAAATTTGCATGTAATTATTTAACCAGTACCCCCAGGGATGCACAGACTTATAGGGAACAGGGGCCACTCGGGAAGATTATGAGCCAAGGGCGAGCCGCTATAAGAAAATTAACACTAAAAGTTTTAATTTCTAGAAATGCCCACACATTAAAATTTCTACCACCCGCCACCGAATTTTTAAAATGGTATAGGAATTTGAAATATTTCAAAAACACCTCGGTTTTCTTAAAGAATATTTTCTCGCAGTACCTTTTTCTACAATGTACCGGGTATTTGTACCAATTGTTTGTGTCAATACCAGAAAGTAAAAATGTTACGTGATTGAATTTCTACCCCCTCCCCCCTCCGTCGCTGAATTTCCAAAATGGTGATGGAATATTTCAAAAACTCCTCAGTTGCCTTACAGAATATTTACTCGAATCATTAAGTATCCCGAATATCCATCAGTGGTATTGACAATTTTTTTTTTATATTATAAAATTCGCTGGCGGGCCACAGATATACCGACCATGGGCTGCGGTTTGTGCATCGCTGGTGTAGACCATATGTAATAAGGTACTTGTGGTAAGTCTTTAATTGCTGAGATATTACAATGTTCAGGGCCACCCGACCTTCCCCTACTGGTACTTGATAACTTATAAATTTACAATGACTTATGATTCTACAAGACTTACTACTTAAATGAAAAATGATAATTAAGAAAGTTGACAAAATATTACTTTTTATTTTTTCTGTTAAGTCTTCATACTTCACCCTTTGTTTATTTAGTTTCCGTCCTGCTTTCTTACTTTTGCAATGTTTTTTTTTATAATGGTTTTCATCTACTTTTGTATCTAGAAATAAAGGAATTATATTAATAGCAGGAAAATAATGAATATTTTGTAAATCAGAATTGTGATTGTCTAAACCAAAGGTTCCCAAACTTTTTTTCTCATAGACCACTTACAAAATTTTGCTGGTTCCGGTGGACCCCCTGCGTTTCTACCCCCCCCCCCCTCGGGTCGCTAAATTTTTAAGACGGTATGAGAATTTGATATATTTCAAATATTTTCTCGCAGTACCTTTTTCTACAATGTAACGTGTATTTGTACCGACTATTATTTGTTTCAATACCGGC
This sequence comes from Athripsodes cinereus, assembly GCA_947579605.1. Classification (NCBI taxonomy): domain Eukaryota; kingdom Metazoa; phylum Arthropoda; class Insecta; order Trichoptera; family Leptoceridae; genus Athripsodes; species Athripsodes cinereus. The sequence goes on along the minus strand of OX388307.1, from coordinate 19,571,779 downwards.
GGATACTTTATTCAAATTTGAAATATTTCAAAAAGTCCCTTGATTTTCTTAAAGAATATTTACTCGATGAATCATTAAGTATCCGGTACTTTTACCGAATATCCGATACTTTTAACTATGGATATATGTACCCCCTTTTACAACTCGTGAACCCCCCTTTTTTAGTCACGCCAATGTAGACCCCCATTGAGTCTCCCGTGGACCCCTGGGGGTCCACCTGAACCACTTTGGGAATCACTGGTCTAAACAGAACTATTTGATGTTACCTTCATCTTCATACTTGTCTATTTTTATTTCAATTTGTTGTGAATTATTACCACCATCAGTATGGTTAACACTGTAACTGCTAAATTGTGACTCATCATATTCACCAGAAGCATCTTTAAAATCTTCAGGACTTAATTCATAATTGTCTTCTGTGTCTTCCCAGAGGCATATTTTTTTCTCTACCTTTATTTCAGGAGTGTCTGTTATTAAAACTTCTTGAATAATACTTTTGTCATCATCCTTCATACACTGTGTTAACTTCTCGTGAGACTCTTCCGCCAACAGCTTGAACTTATAGGATGTAGTGAGTTTTGAAGAACATTTTTTACACAATCTATTTGGTAAATCATCATTTTCGTCCACCTTAAAAGGAGTGGTTTTAAATGATTTATAAAAATAGCAATTATTTCTAAAACTAGGTACCTGAATTTACAATTAGTTCATGAAACAAAATACGATTAAGTTATGGGAAAATCTTAATGGAATATACCTTGAATGCAAACAACGCATTCATCATAGTTTTCAAGGAATCCTTTCTATTGGTTTTGTAGATGTCAACCAGAGCCTTATTACACAAACATATTCTGCATGTCTTGTCATTATTGATCATTTTGTATTGATATCTACCTAATAACTTGTAAAGGAGTGTTTAAGAATAAATATCTAGTAAAATAAACTGTTTAAATGATTTCAGCATGCAATATAATTACGCGATTTAAATAGGTTGCTGAAAATGAATCGAGTATATCAACGATACTGGTTGTGCTACAATGCCCAACATTTGGACACAACAACACGCCTATAGAGCTCACTGCATCGAGATTGCTTTAGAGTTATTTATAATATTTTTGTTATTATTTTTCGCAATTTTATGAAGAAATAAAAATAAATTAAACAATAACCATTAGTCAACAGTGTCAAATACAAAATATCAGATGAAGTAGGGAGGAATAGAAGAAAAATGTTAAACAGGTCAACTTAAGAATAAAAGATCCGAAATCTGAGACTTAACATCCGACTCATTGTGAGTCAAAGTGGATCACTGCAATGAGTTATAAAAGCCGCAGAAATCTTAAAAGGCAATCTTCTCGTCATGCAAGAGTAGGTACTTAAAAAATAATTAAGCCAAATACGAATAAAACAAACATCACATCAAGATTTATTATTTGAACAAGATTAAACATTTAGCTTGCCCAAGTTTTATTAAAATTAGCTCACGGTTTGCCGGTCATTTATTTATTTTGCTGGACAAATAATCATTTTGCCGGACAAATAATCATTGCCGGTCGATTAAATTTTGAGTTATTCATTATCATATTTTTTGCAATTGAAATATAACACTCTCGCTGGGCATAAGTAAAATAAAGGTAAAATATCAACATAATATATTTGTCGGTAGAATACATTTTCCTGCTGAACATAACTTCAACGTTTAAAATTCGTCGGCGTCAAGGAAAAAATCACCAACTAACAAAACTAAAATTATGAGATACAGCCATTTTATTATTTTCAAAAATTGAAATTTCGATAACTTGAAAACTATAACCGATAGAGGAAAACAGTTTTTTTTAATGTTCTTAACATATATTTTCCTATATTAAACAACTTGAAATCTGGGTTAATTCATAGAAAAAAATCAAGAAAATCAGTTTTTCGTATTTGGTTGATTTTTTAATACTCACTCCTTACATAGGGTAATACAGTTGGCGATTTTTAAATTGATTAATAATCATTGTAAAACTCAATAGAAACTATAGAAACTCATTATTTTTATTATTAAGTTAAGAAATTTTTATATTTATATACCAAATGAAATAATAATACCTAATACAATGTAAATAATAATACAAATCAATAATAATAATATAATGCAATCCAGGAAACAAAAGAAATTCCATCAAATGAACTAATTTATTGATAGCATGTGATTTTTGTACCATTTATTGTTTTTGTGTTTTTTACTTGCCTGTGTGTGCACAAATTTTGAATAAATAAAATGGAAATAACAAAAAAAATACAATTCACATACTTTGGTGACTTTTTCCTTATCACAAATATTCGTATTTGATAGTTGGTGAGTTAATGTGTTTTTCATTTCTATGATAATATGTATTGCTATAATTTTGGGGAATTTTTCCTAAATAAAGCGTGAAAAAACAAATTTGCTAGCATAAATAACTCAATTTTAACAAAAATTGTATTTGGTGAGTTTTTCCTTGACGCCGACGAAATGATAGCCTTTATTATTCTATGGTTCACGTTTATACCGCCCGCACGCTTAACACGTTGAACGCCATAATAGAAATGACAAAAAATACATTTCTTTTGAAACAAAAAATTACTTAAATGTCATCGGTGATCATTAAAACGTATTTCTTTTTTTTATTGAGGATAAAAACTTTCCAGGAAAACAAATAAAATTCACTTCGGTCACCAGCGACTGCCGTGGCGCTGTGGAACAAAAAATACAATTACGTCACGATATTGGTCACGCATCTTTTCACTTGAGTTTTATCCACTACCTCTGAAAAAGGCGTAGTAGTGGATAAAAGGCCGAAAAAACTAAAATATGAGTTAAAAAGAAAGGAAGGAAAGGTGAGATTATCAATACGTGTTTGTACCAGTTGCTATAGACCATTAAAGGATGACGTCACAGATAAATGTTTGGAGGGCAACAACGGAACAAAAACAAAACAAACAAAAAGGTGGAACGCCTAAAGAATACCTAATAATAAAAAAAAACTGTCAGTGTCGTTTTTGTTATTATTTTGTCGTCTCACATTCTTTTTTTTCTCTTATGGCATAACATCCTACAAGGATGATTTGCGCAATCTGACTGTTTGCCCCCCAAGCAAAAGCAAATCCATAGACAAGGCCACGTGACCTTTAATGGTCTATAAAGAATGTGTAAAAAAAATTGGGCAGTAAACTTGCCAAAAATAAATGTTCGAAAGTAAACACTAATTATTGTGGCCAATATGTGAACGAGCCACATTTCTGTTTAAGCACAGATATAAAGTAGCATTCACATTGCTTCACTTTTGATGATCATCCAGAGTGTCAGGGTCAAACCTGTTCATCGAAAGTGAACACGTCTGTTCACACTTCGCAACAAGTCTTGTTCATCCTATGCTTTCACTGCCATGTCAACACTTTCACTCATGCTGTATGTAGTTTGACGTATTTTCGTATAAAAATAATTAAACAAATTCAAAAATGAAAAATAACACTTAAAACAAATTAATATAGCTCTCGACTGCAAAATAATTTTGTACATGATTCTGACATTCAATACAAATTCATAGAGAATTAAACAAATAATAAGATAAAACTTGTTTATGGTCGTTTCAGTGAAAAAACCTTTCATCAAAATTATGACGACTGGTAATCTCTTTCCTCCGTCATCGCTAGTGATCACTAGCGATGAAACGCCCGTTCACACCTGTTCATCTTGGAGGATCATCCGGAGTGATCACTGAAAGTGAACAAATGTGAACGCCTCATTTAACTATATGACCATAGAATAACAAAATTTATACTAAAGTGTAGATTGTAGAAGCCAAACTGCATACAAATAAATCGTTCTATGGAAGTTCACAGGGAAAGCCCCATCTCTGTGAAGAGTTCGCACAGCTGAGTTTCGCTTTTGTTGTAGGCGGGAAATTTTAAATTCAGCAGATATTGGATATGACTTTTATTTCACAGGTCAACCGAATATTTTATGCATCAAGATTTGATACATGCCAAAATATTATTATTATCAACTATGTGCGTTTTTTATAATTATTTTTCTTGTTTCATAATATCAACCTACACATATTTATTCAATTTAATAATTAATTTATGTTGTAATAAAAATTACCATTTACGAATTACATAGTTTTAGCTAGCTAGTTACGAATTGCATAGTCTAGCAGCTCCTATGCGGATTGGTAATTCTGACCGGAGATCACCCTCTGGCGTTATGGTTGCTCCCAGGTACCTGAATTTGCTAACCCGAGATATTTGGGAATTCCCAACCATTAGTGGGGTGTGAGTACTTGTACATGTATTATAACAGATGTACTCCTTTTTACCAGCTTAGACCCGTTAGGTGGCAGAGATCTGTAATCTCCGTAATACGAGAGAGACGATGATCCTGGCTGGGACATGTTCTGAGAATGATAGTTGGCCAGAAAGAGCACTGTTCTTCCGTCAGCCCGGGTGTCTCTCTTTCACAATACACCGTTCCTATGACGACATGAGAGCGCAGGGAATGTCGTGCCATAATGCATGCATGGCGACACTGGCAATTTACACGGGCAACTTACGTAGGTAACTAATGTCGCGCCATTAGTTGTATACCACTAATGGCTATGTGTAATTTTAGCTTAAGAATATATACTATTCATTGTGTCCAGAGATGTGACGTATTTGAAATAAAAGTACTTAAAATACAAGTACAAAATACGTATTTTCATTTTGTATTTCAAATACCTTTTCGTAAAAAGAATTTTGTATTTTATTTGAAATACTTTTTTTGAGTATTTTGTATTTTACACAAAATACTTTTACAAAATACCTTTTTATTTGTTTGAAACAAAATTCGACCATTAATTGATATGCGCGTACACAAGCGTACCATTCTGCGAGATGGTCCTGATGATACACATGATCACAATGTTGAAACACAACACCTTTTCGACGAATCCAATCTGCATGTTTTGGTGACAAGCCGTGTCTCGTCCCGTGTGCAAAGGCAAGAGCCATGTCTCTGCCCGACTGTACGCAGTGAAATGGAGTAAAACATTCATCTCATATTATCTCCTGCGTAAAATTACATGATCTTTCATTAATGGAATGCATGTTGCACATGCATTTCGAATGAAAATTAGATCATACAGTCTATCATATATATATATATATATACAAGCCGTGGAGACTTGTATATATATATATATATACAAGTCGGCAAAGAAATGATCTAACTCTTGTCTGCAATGTCTCTGACAGGATGAACAGGAAAAGAATTTGATTGAGATAAACACAGAAATGTAACATATTCGAATAATTTATTTACAATATATAAAACAGCAAACATATTAATAAATAAAGATATGATTTAGAGTTTTACTAGTAACTAATAGATATGGAGTTTTACAAAATAAATACCGATAAAATACTCTATTAAGCACATTAACTATTTCACAAAGGCCCAAAAATAAGAACCATAATCATTATAATTATCAAGTATACATTACATTTAATCTTTGATCACACAAACAGAGATGATGCTAAAAATGTATTATACTATACCCTCACGTTGTATCCCAAGTGGGGTAGTATGAGAGAATGGAATTCCATATTAGCCAATCTTTCCATACTTTGTTTCTTTCACATTCATGCAATTTCTTATACCTGAGAATTTGATCCACGCGTTCCAGCCATGTAGTTCTTCTGATACCGTTCCTCATCTATTCTCTCCACGAGCCATCACAACTTATAAACATGCATTCTATCCTCATTGAATTCAATGTAATATTATATTACATAATATTGAAGACTAGTATACTACCTTTTCCCATAGAAAGCCCGGTAACTAGGTCTACTATTCTTTTCAGCGTCCCATAAAAGGCAAGTGTTCATATAAGCTCTTGTTTAGACAAATAACATCTAAAATACACCCATCCTGAATGTCTTAATTCCTTATTGACAATCTGTATGTTCATTACATGCAGTTAGTTCTCTGGCTAATCCACTTGTGGGATATGCTGTGGTGGTATAGTAGAAATAGTATGCCTTATATAAATGAAAGGTGTTCTTATATTAATTGAAATACCATTGGTAGCACAAAGGGGAAGATTGACACAATGAAGACAAATAGACACCAATGAATGACTGAACTGAGAAAATGTCAACACTACAGTGTAATTTTGATGAGGTGCTTACAATTAACTAAATTTTAGAGGTAATTCTCATTAAAACAAATAAATAAAAACAATAATAAAACTTCACATACATGTTAACAAAATTGACTCATTAAGTTAATTTTTTGTATCATTTTTAAGAATATTATGAACTCCTCTCTCGTGAGTGCTAAGGTGATCTTTTCGGCGAAATTTTAGTCCGCAATAACTGCATTGATGTTCGTATGATTTGGAATGTATGAGCTCATGTCTGGTCAAATCCCTAAATTGAAAAATAATAATATTTAGGATTGTTAAAAGTTGGTCATATATCATAGTAATAATACTAATAAAAGCTAATATTAGTGTAAAATTATGATATAGTTTTTTATAGACATAGTTTCTAATTATCAAATTAATAACATGAATAATAACGAAATATACAAATATTTGGGTTTTCCGCAATCTAAAAATTTAAATCACTCTTTATTCAAAACTCAATTAACAAATGATTTTAAAGATAGACTTAATAAAATATTTAAATGTGATCTATCGGCCAAAAACAGTAAAAAAAAAGTAAAAGCAATAAATGCGTGGGCAATCCCATTATTAACATACTCATTTGGCATCATAAAATGGTCTAAAACAGATCTAGATAAATTAGAAAGACTTATTAGAACACAATTAACAAAAAATAGATATCACCATTCAAATTCTGCGAAAGAAAGGTTGGTTCTGCCTAGGAGTATAAATAGGAGGAAGAGGAATTGTCAACATTTCCTCTTTACATAATAATCAAATAGAATCCCTTAAAACATTTTTTAAGAACAAACAAAATAATTCAATACTACATAATATTATAATACAGGCTGATAAAAATCATACACCTTTAAATTTAAATGACGAAACAGTAGGTCCGCAATTAAACTATTTAAATATTTTGTTAGAATCTTGGGGTAGGAAGGAACTTCATGCCAGACACCTCAATGATCTGAACCAATCTTATGTTGACAAATATGCGTCAAACAGGTGGTTGACCATTGGGGAATTGTATGGGGAAACCGAGGGTTTTATGCTAGCAATTCAAGATCAGAGCCCGTAGACAATTTGTACTTAGCGATCGTCTACTGGCGAACTTTTCGACAATCTACCTACACGTACCGTATAATTATGCGTTATTGTTGCAATTATTGACGAAAATTCGTTTGTAGGCGATCGCCAAGTACAAATTGTCTACGGGCTCAGGTAATAAATACAAAAAATTATCAAAAATATATCATTAAAAATCAAAATATAATTGATGATTCGTGTAGGAAATGTCTGGCCAAACCGGAAACAATACAACACATAGTTTCGGGTTGTTCTCTTCTCGCTCAAACTGAATATACTAATAGACATAATCATGTCGCAAAAATTATACATCAAAATTTAGCAATTAAACATAATCTATTGAACTCACAAAATGTAATTCCTTATTATAAATACAACCCGGAAACGGTTTTAGAAAATCAAAATTACAGGTTCTATTATGATAAAACAATAATAACAGATAGACAAATACATCATAATAGACCCGATTTAGTATTACATGATAAACGTAATAAAATAACGTACCTAATAGACATCGCTGTCCCAAATACACATAATATACAAACAACCGTCGCAGAAAAAATACGTAAATATACTGAACTAGCAGGAGAAATAAAAAATATTTGGGATTCTAGGCCCGTTTATATAATACTTTTAGTCATGTCAGCTACAGGGGTAACTCCGAAATCTTTAATAAATAATTTACGAAAATTAGATTTACCGGTTAATTTGTACCTACATTAAAATTCAAAAATCTATTATAATAAACACTTGTAATATTGTAAAAAAGTTTTTGAACACAGATATTTCAGGCACAATGCTGGTATTTTGAACCCGCGTTCTGAGCCTAATCCTTTGATATCCTGTATATCTGGATAGGTGAATTTTTCCCAGCATTAGACTGTTAAGTTTTTGTGTGACCATGACTGATCATATGGAGACTTATCTGGTTGTATAATACTGAGAAGTGTGGATGGCAATTCTGCCACCGCGTAAAAAAAAAAAATTATAAAAGTTGCTTCCACATTTACCGAACGAACTGCGAATAAATGTTCTGCCTCCCTTTTCATTCACATATCAATGGAGAGAAACAAAGAGAGGCCAAACTTTTGTTTGCTACATTCGCTGAAAAATGTGGACAGGGCTGTTGAAGTACTTAAATAAATTTAATGTAATGGAAGAGGAAGACCATAACTGAAAAAATTAAATAGGTTGACACAATTTACAGGCGATCCTTCATACTCAGCCCTTATTATTAACATTCAATTTTTCGTTTTCAATTAAGATAAAATACCCATTTACAGTATACATACACCATGAAAAACATTTAAAAATGAAAAATCTATTTTTTTTTCCATTTCATGAAGTATGGTCTATTAAAGGAATTCAACTGTATTGCGAGAATATGCATAAGATGACTTACTTCTTACGGTAGAATCTTTTTTCACAGAATTGACAAGCAAAGTCTTTGTTTCCCGTATGTCTCATTTCATGTTCTTTTAAAATAGTTGATGTTGTGAACAACATTCCACATTCCTTACAATCATATCTCCTGATTTTAGTGTGGGTCCTGAAATATCATATCATATATATGTCATGAAAGTATGCACTTTCAGTAAAGGCTGCTCAACATAATTACATTAACTTCTCAAATACTTTTTAAAACATGTTTTGTGTCATTCCTATGGATGTAACTACAATATTTTTTAAAATGAAAATGATTTTATTAAGTTTAATTAATATTATTTTGCCTAAACAAAAAATAGACACAATTTTGTATCCATAAAAATATTTATATTTTCAACACAGTTGAATATACCATCAAAAAGGGCATGACGAGGACTACAACAATTTGCTAATTTGGAAAAATAATCGATATAGGGTAGTTTGCTTCGTAATGCATATACGCATTTTCTAAAAATCATGCTATTTTCTTGTATTAAAGAAATGAATGATGATAAATGATTAGATATTTGATTACGTGATATGATCCTTGAGGCTGTGTGAACTGAAGAATGTTTTAGAACAGTAAGTACACTCGTGAGGTCTCTCTTTGTCATGAACTCTTCTCCTGAAAACATTTTACTAGTAAGATGAAATCATGTAAAATCAAGATAAATTTAAAATGAACAACACCTAATACTGCTCAAGTTTCAAGTCAAGATCTCAAAACGACAGAAGCCTTTCTTAAATACTTTGTTTAGTGAAGATTTTGTTGTTGTTGTTAATATTTAATATGTAACAGTGTACTTACATCAATACAGTATATATGCACATATAAATTGTAGCAATAATTAGATTTTCAATGGGATTTTTTTTTTATTTTGTGAAAAAGTATCTGGATTTTATTAAAAACCCAAATACAACTTTTTACACCTTTCACAGTAAGTTAAAAGCTTGTGCCGTAAAAGGTGAGTTTACCGGCACCTGTGGGCGAATCACTTACCTCTTGTGCATGAGGCCGAGGCTCTACCTCGAGGCTACCTACTATTTTAATTATCTATAGATGATGTCGTTGGATCCTTCAAGGTTTGCCTCACAGTTTTCAAATCCATTCATAATATGGCTCCATCATACATCTCCGAACTCTGTAGACAGCAAGTTCCAAATCAAAGACAAAGCACTCTTAGGTCAGGTTCTGATACGGTCAGGTTGACGGAAATCGGTGTAAGAGGGAGACCTAAGTATTCCTTTCGAGCCTTCAGCTCGGCTGGGCCATCCATGTGGAATGATCTTCCTGAACAAGTGCGTAAGACACAGTCTCTTGATCTGTTCAAGAGTCGATTAAAGACACACTTGTTTGGTATATCATATAAATGATATAAATTGTACAACTTTTTGTTATTTATATATGTAGTTTTTATAATATGCTTATTAATATATGTATTATATGTATCAGGCTTCAATTACAGGTATAAACACGATATTTTAGGATGCGCCCTTGAAGTGAATATATTCCACAAAATGGCGCACTATAAATTGTCTAGTTATTATTATCTACTATGGATTATGACACAAGCATAATGTTTATTGTGAAAAGCCTAATTTATCAGTATTGAGTAAGAAATAACAAACTAATTAATATCTTGTAAAGACATGACCACGTCAGCTGTTCTACTGTGATGGATTTAGTTCTTTATAACCCACTAAATGTATTGTAATATAAATATCACAAGATTCTTACTTATGAGACAGGGCGAGATGCTTTTCAGCAAATTTTTTATCACAAACATTGCAATTATATTCTGATTGATTGGAATGTATTTTCTTGTGACATTGTAAAGCGTAATATGTGGTGAACACATCAGTGCATTCTGGACATTGGTACTTTTTGTTTATGTCACTTTTGTGATAACTTTCATGTGATGCTTTAGATCTATAGTCTGAAAATATTTTTTGATTGAAATTAGATTCATTTTGGAAAAAAGATTTTTAAACCTAAAATTTACCTTTTAAAATATAATATGCTTACTTTTCTTACAAATTTTACAATAATATAGGACTCCAAAGTGTTGGACATTCCTATGACGTCTTCTGGAACTTTTGTCAGTAAATTCCTTAGGACAAATATCACATAAATACTTTGTTCTCCCATTTTCATCTATCCTAGAAGTTAATGTATTCCCTAGTGCTTTAAATGAAATTTTCTTTCTCCTTTGTTTTTTAGCTTTATCTAAAATACAACAAATGTATTAGATACATACACAGCATAAATTATAGACATTGCACAAGAAATTATTAAGTGGGAAAAAAACTAAGCAATTAGTGGCATGCATGATGAAACCACTGTCACAACATTAATTGTGCTATGTAAATAACCATAGTGAAATTGCCAGTATTACTCGAATCATGCAACTATCAGTATCATCTCTACAGTTAAATTGTATTTTGGAATGCATAAGATCACCATATTGAAAATATTATTGAATCAACAAAACATAGAGGTACATATATCTAGTAAGTTATTTACATATCCATCTATACCATCACAACATATCCCTCAAGTGGGATAGTCAGAAGACTAATTGCATGTAATAAATTAGTAGTCCTCTCTGTCACAATAAACAATTAAGATATTCACAATGGGTGGTAGCATACCTCATCCTCTGAATTGATGGTTTACATTTTTTTAACACCTGCCTTCTCTAATAGATATTAAATAAATCATATAGGTATGCATTTTTGTTTAAAATATTTTGGTGTTAGATTTTATACTTTACTCTGCATTTACAAGAGATTTATACAAGCAGCAAGAATTAAAACAAAAAACCATAATCAATCTACTGGGAAAAAATATAAGTAAATATGCAAAAATTATATATATGGATCCCTGAATGCTGTTTTGAAACATCTTGAAAAAGACGTTTTTAAAATATGAAATGATCCATTTGAAAGATAAATATAGAAAACTAAAAGTTTGTACTATTTGTGGACAATACGCAGTGTTTCGTGATAGATATATTAATTCCTGTACACTATATTTACCATGCAAGCTATGACATTTAGTTATTCAATCATTGACATACATATATATTATACTGCAAATACATATAATATGGATCATGGGAACTACAATTCTCCACAACAACGCTCCTAAGGAAGAACCTCTATTGGTCCGCACTGGGACGGGAACGGATGACATACAAAACACGTGGATTTGACCTGCGGTAAGGACGCAACAGGAAGAAAGAGACGGAAGAAGATGTCAGCTGATACCAATAACTTGTCAAGTGAATACTATAGTAAAGAATAATAATTATGTACATTTATGTATGTAGTGTTATATATGTTAGTGATGTTAGGTAGGTAGATATATATTATGTATATCTGTCAAAGAACCAGATAAAAACTATAGTAATAATACGGGGATGAAGAATATATTGAATTTGTTGTTGTTTCGTTTTAAGTCATTATTTGTGATGTATTATTTTATTATTTTGAAGGAGTGCGGACAATAATCTGTGTATTAGTTATAAGCAAGTGAGTGTTATATCGTTGTTAATAGTAAATTATTAAGTTATTCTGTGTATGTGTCTAGGAAGTAGGTATTAGAAAAAATGTAAATTTAGAGATTTAGAATAATAAGCGAGATGATGAATGTTTAGATTATAAGATATCCTCTGGGTCCCAAAACGGCAGCGGTGAGACTCGCCATCCACCCGCTCCCGAGGGGAAAGGCGCGAAGAAAAGGAGAGAGTGTAGAGTGGGTGTATGGAACATAAGGGGAGGAATGGATGGAAAGATGAAAGAACTGATTGATGTTATGAATGGAAAAAATCTAGATCAGGGGTCGGCAACCTTTTAGCTGTGGTGTGCCAAGCCACTCTACCAATATGATTCAGGGTGCCGCCTTAATTCTAAATTATATAATGGGGTTCTAGAGGAGAAGAATTTTATATCAAATTTATCTTTTAAACATATTTATTAAAAAAATAACATAATTCTAACATAATTTTTTTTTTTAATGCGAACCTTGTCCCTGATTACTTTGTAGAGTGCTATTCAGAACCCCATCGCGTGCCAAGCCTGGCACGCGTGCCATAGGTTGCCGACGCCTGATCTAGATATTGTGTGTCTAAGTGAAACTAAAAAGAAAGGTAATGGATTATGTGAGCGCGATGGTATGATAGAAATTTGGTCTGGAGTGCCTGAAGAACAGCATGCGTGTCAAGGAGTAGGAGTAATTCTAGGAAGGAGAACAGCAGAATGTATGAATGGATATGAGTGTGTAAGCCCAAGACTCATTTGGATTCGTCTCAAAGTAGGATTGACTAGACTACTCCTGATTGCAGGTTATGGTCCTGGAAACGATGCAAGAGAAGAGGAGAAGGATGAGTTCTGGGATAGTGTAAAAAAGATAGCAGAATCTAAGAAAGACAGTGAAAGGATTTTACTGGCTGGAGATTTTAATGGATGGGTTGGAGTGAGAAGAAGAGACTATGAAAGCGTGTTAGATGATCACGGCGATGGAAGAGTGAATGATAATGGAAAAAGACTGCTTGAGGTATGCATGGAATGGGATCTCTTTGTATCCAATACATTTTTTGAACACAAAGATATCCATTTGTTTACTTGGGAGAGAGGGTGTGAGAGATCCTTAATCGATTATGTATGTGTTGACTCAAATCTTCGGAAGGCCACCATTGATACACGTGTGTATAGGGGCGCTGAGCTGGAGTCAGATCATTTTCTTGTGGTTTCAAGAATATGCTTGTTCTCTGGCTGGCGGTCTAAAACACATAAAAATCAGAAAGCTAAGAGGATAAAAGTCGAAAAGTTGAACGAGATAGAGTGTAGGGAAAAGTATGAAAGAGAAACATGTATGAAATTTGATGCAAATGAAGGTAATGATTTGAATGTAGATGAGAGATGGAGTGTGATGAAACAAGTGCTAGTAGATTGTGCTAAAGATATCTGTGGAGAAACTGTGATTGGACGGAAAAAAGGTGATGCATGGTGGGATGATGATGTTAAAGACGCAGTTATGAGAAAGAAGAATGCATGGAAAGGTGTGCTAGCCTCACGTAATCTAGATCAAGGAAAAATTGATAGTGCTAGAGAAGTGTACAAGGAATGTAAGAAAGTTGTAAAAGAACTGATAAAGGAGAAAAAGAAATTAGTGGATGAGGCGGAGTGTCAGAAATTGTCTGAAAGTGTGAAAGAAAATATGAAAATGTTTTGGAAAGAAGTTAAGCGTAAAAGAAGCAACAATGAGGTAAATAGTATGAATGCGATCAGAAATAAAGACGGATGTATGTTGATGAATGGTGTTGACGTTGTGAATAGATGGAAAGAATATTTTGAGGAGCTGTTTGAAAGTGGAGGTGAATGTCCAAGCCAGAACAGTGAAAGGGAAAACGCGAATGAAACAAGGGATGATGAAATAACTATGGATGAGATTAAGAATGCATTGAAAAAAGCAAAGAATGGCAAAGCGGTTGGATATGATATGATCTCTACGGAATTCATCAGTCTGAGTGGGCTGAGGACTCTCGAATGGTGTCATGTTCTCTTTAACCAGTGTTGGAGGTAAAGTTGCACGCCAGAAGACTGGCGAAAAGCTGTGATATGCCCGCTATACAAAGGAAAGGGGTCAAGACTAGAATGCGGGAGTTATCGGGCCATCAGTCTGCTGAGCTCGGTGGGGAAACTGTATGCAAGAATATTGATTGAAAGAGTTCGAAAAGTAACTGAGACGAATGTATGGGATGTGCAAGGTGCCTTTCAGAGTGGTAGAGGGTGTGTGGATCAGATCTTCTCCCTGCGAATGGTGACAGAGAAGCTCCTGGAGAAACACCAGAAGCTTTTCTGCGCGTTTGTTGATCTAGAAAAGGCTTATGATAGAGTAGATCGTGAGAAAATGTGGCAAGTACTATCAATGTGTGGGGTGGGTAGTCAGCTAATTCGCGCCATTGCGTCCCTATATACAGGAAGTTCTGCGTGTGTTAGAGTGAATAATAACCTGTCGGAATGGTTCACACTGACCAAAGGAGTAAAACAAGGGTGCGTTATGTCGCCATGGCTTTTTAACCTATACATTGATCATTGTATTCGTCCGTTGAAAGAAATGAATGTAGGTGTTGATATGAATGGGATGAATGTAAGAGCGTTAATGTTTGCCGATGATTTGGTATTGATGGCTGAAAGTGAAAGTGATCTACAGCGAATGATGACGTGTGTGTATGAAAATTGTGCGATTAATGGATTGAGAATGAATGCAAAAAAGACAAAAATCATGGTGTTTGAAAGAGGAAGTGAGAGAACAGTATGCCAGGTAATGATTGACAACGAAGTGTTGGAGCAAGTTGACGAATGTGTGTACTTAGGTAGTTTGTTCACGAGAGATGGGAAGTGTGAAAGCGATATTGAAAGGAGAAAAGTTGCTGGCAATAAGGTAAATGGTGCAATGGAGTTAAACAGCAAATATTAGTATTATTATTATTAATATTGGGACACAAAAATTCCGAAACATGTACCGCGCTGCAAGTCTGTGATTGCTTAGTATATTTTCGCTGATAAATTATTTATAATTTTTGCTTGAATTTGAGGGAGAATGACTAATTTGATGATTATAAAATGCAATAATATCACAAAGATATATTGGTGAAACATAATAACCTTTTGCAGCACATTTAGCCAAAGTGAATTTTGAAAGTGGTTTTACAAATAACAAAGGTTTTTCATCTTCTTCATCAAAATCTTCACTTTGATTTGTATTTTCTGAAAAATCATCAGCAGACTCACAATTTGGATCTACAATATGATTAAAATCTTTTAAGTTCTCTGTTTTGACAGAGTAATTAATTTGTGTTGTGTTTGTATTAATTTTTTCTTTGACATTGCTCTCCTTGTATTGATCTATGGAGCATATAAATTCTTCTATCTTAATTGTTTCACTAATGAGAGATTGCAATTTCTTTTGGACATTCTCGGCAACAATTTTGAAATTGTACAACATTGAAACTTTGTCTTTACACAACAAACAAATTTTAGAAGGCAGCCTGTTATCTTGTTTAACCTGAAATGATTCCAATTTAAAAGTATTAATAATTTAACACCTAAATATTATTATTGTCTATATATAAATGAAACTAATATAACTGTCATACTGTGTACCCATACTTACTGGAAAAGTGAACAGAGATGATATCATTTCTAAACATGGAGTTTCAGTAGAGTTAATCTGTTTGCTGAAGACTTCATGTTCAGCATTTTTACCTAAACAAAGTCTACATGCCTTTATAATTTCAGTTGTATCTTCATTAATGTTACACATATTTATTGGAAAATAGTAGATGGTGTACTAAAATAACAAATCACTGAAGTATTTTTTTTTAAATCATGTGGGTGTATTCGTTCAACTGAATTAAACATATATTTACTTTAGTATATTTATTATTCTATGCAAATACTTTTATTTTCATAGTAACCAAGTTAATCAGTTAACTTCTCAACACATTTATATTTTAATATAATTATTATACTCTACGACATACACACACTATCGCATCGCAATTTCTCTGTCACCTCACTCCTCAGTATTATCCATAGAATAATAAATATACTAGTATTGTTCAGAATCTGAGTATTCGTTCTTATGTATTCGTTCTTCAACTTAACTCGAAGAACTAAATCCTCAATGCCAAATCTGTTCGGTCTTTTTCGTTCTTTTGGGAAAAATTACATTAAAGTACTATATTTTCAAAGAAACTAAGGTTTAACATCGCGTGGCAAATAAACACGAACGAGATTTAAATCTTCGTGTGTGTTTTTTTTTGGAAAAAAAACCTTAAGATACTCTATTTTCAAAGATACTAAGGTTTCATATTGCGTGTCAAACGTTGAGAACGAGATTCTTGGATTTAAATCTACGTGTTATTATTTTGGAAAAAACGCCATTGGAGTATTCTATTTTCAAAGGAATTAAGGTTTTATATCGCGTGTCAAATGTAACAAACATGATTCAAAGATTTAAATCTTTGTGAAGTTGTTTTGGTAAAAATACCATTAGAATACTCTATTTTCAAAGAGACTAAGGTTTAAAATCGCGTGACATATATCACAAACGAGATTTAAGGATTTAAATCTTCGTGTCGTCTTTTGGGAAAAGGGCCTTTAAAATACTTTATTTTCAAAGAGACTAAGGTGAAAATCGCGTGACAAATTCCACGAACGAGAACGAATGTTAAGAACGAATTGTTTTGAAGAACGATGTCTCAAGTACCGATTCCTGAGAAAGAACTGGATTTACCAATACTAAAATATACCATAGATTTTTCTGTCACTATTAACCATAGAATAATAAATATACCATAAAAACGTACCGATTGTTTGTTTCAGTACCGGATATACAAATGTTACGGGTTTGATTTCTACCCCCCGTCGCCAAATTTCCAAAATGGTATAGGAATTTGAAATATTTCAAAAACTCTTCAGTTATCTTAAAGAATATTTACTCGAATCATTAAGTATCCGGTACTTATACCGAATATTCGATTATTACTGGTATTGACAGTTTTTTTATATTATAATTCGCTGGCGGGCCGCAGACATACCGACCAAGGGCCGCGGTTTGTGCATCGCTGATATAGAGTTAAATCAATCTCATAATAATAAATTGATTTTTTTTAAATAAATGAAGGAACTTCAGCCCGGACCCTGGGATATTTAAAATCTGTATGTAATATTCTCCACTATATTTTTTTGTCTTATATGCTCTATCTAAAATAATAGCGTCACAAACTATAACGGATTTTAACAAGTAACGGTTAAAATAATCGATCTTACCGTAATACCGTACCTATATACCGGTAAAACAAAGTAACGGGTGTTTAATGTCGGGTAGATACCGAAATCACAACACTAAACTATAATTATAATAATATATACAGTGTGACCAGATTTGGTAGTTTCCTACTTTTTTGGTAGTTTTTGAGGCATTGGCAAAAATGTTTAGTAGTTTTTTTTTCTTTGGTAGTTTTTAGTAGTTTTTGGTAGTTTTTTAGTAGTTTTTGGTAGTTTTTTGGTAGTTTTTGTATTCAGTCGGTAATTGGTAGATAAATTATCGGGTACTTGGGAAAATACCCGATACTTATTGATTCAAAAATAATTGTCGGTACAAGTAACGAGTACATTTTAGAAAAAGGTACTGCTTGAAAATATTGTTGAAGAAAACCGAGGAGTTTTTGAAATACTTCAAATTCCTATACCATTTTGAAAATTCGGCGACGGGGGGGTAGAAATCTTCGTGAAAAGAAAAGTATCCGATATTGATCATCGTCGGTACAAATACCCAGTACATTTTAGAAAAAGGTACTGCTTGAAAATATTGTTGAAGAAAACCGAGGAGTTTTTGAAATACTTCAAATTCCTATACCATTTTGAAAATTCGGCGACGGGGGGGTAGAAATCTTCGTGAAAAGAAAAGTATCCGATATTGATCATCGTCGGTACAAATACCGGGTACATTTTAGAAAAAGGTACTGCTTGAAAATATTGTTGAAGAAAACCGAGGAGTTTTTGAAATACTTCAAATTCCTATACCATTTTGAAAATTCGGCGACGGGGGGGTAGAAATCTTCGTGAAAAGAAAAGTATCCGATATTGATCATCGTCGGTACAAATACCCAGTACATTTTAGAAAAAGGTACTGCAAGAAAATATTGTTTAAGAAAACCGAGGAGTTCTTGAAATACTTCAAATTCCTATACCATTTTAAGAATTTAGTAGTTTTTGGTAGTTTTTGACTTCGCCATTTAGTAGTTTTTGAAAATAAAATCTGGTCACACTGAATATATACTACAAACTACGAAACTACAGTGACAGCCAAGGGGTTTTGATAGTAAATTGTGATTTCGTTTCCCGTTTTAAATCGTATTGTGTAAATATATTTATTGAAAATCAATAATACAATTTGATTTAGGTTTTAAGATTCCATAACTTCAATTTTGTGCAGATATTGTACATTGCGTTTGTGCATTTTATTCATGACAAAATGAAAAGCTGCAATAGCAATCAAAACAAAATTAATTTAGAAACAACTTGTAGAATATGTTTAAGCAATACTGCGATCAAAAATATCTATTCAAAGAAAAAATCTAAAATATCTGTTCCTTGCAATGTTATGATAACCACTTTATTTTCTTTGTCTGTAAGTATCTAGAGGTTTTTATTCTTAGTTAATTGTGTTGTCCTACAGATTTATCAGGTATTGTATCCATCAGTATTATTTGTTTGGTATATTTCAAAAGCACATTGTTGCTGGCTCATGCAAATAATGGTGATTAAAGAAATTCAGAATAGAACACTGAATGCTTCTTGGCTGGGTTCATGGGAGCATAAATGTCACTGGACCTCGAGTGTCCTGAGCGACCATGAAGTTGCAGTGAGTAGTGAATGTCACCCTGGATAATTGTGAACAACTTTGAGCGTTTTTGACCAATGACCTATGACCCAAATGTCATTGTAATGACGCCATTTTCGTAAGATACATTCGCGGTAGTGCGTCATGCTTTACTTGATTACGATTTTAATTTGAATAGTTGAATTGGCTTTGTTTTAAGAATGTTTTAGCATAATGCATATTTAAGCATACCGTAAAAAAATAAATTACTCACTAAAATCTGCACTAATTTCTCTTCCATTTCACTTCTTGAACTAAAAAAATATGATTACCTATTTTGAAAAATTGTATAAGACAAGAATACACCATAATTACGATTAACTTCGCAATTGTTTTGGCAACCGCCATCACTCAAACCACCATGACTCGCTCCGGGTTCGTGAACGGCTGGAGCGTCGTCGAGTGATCACTCGGTGACTTTATGAACACTGCCCTTAAGTAGCATTCACATTGCTTCACTTTGGATGATCATCCAGAGTGTCAGGGTCAAACCGGTTTATGGAAAGTGAACTCCTCTGTTCAAACTTGCTCATCCTATGCTTTCACTGCCTTGTCAATACTCACAATCATGTTTGTAGCTTGACATATTTTCGTAGAAAAATAATGACGCTTATTAAAAATTACAACAAATTATTATAATTCTCAACAGTATGATAATTTTGTACATGATTCTCACATTCAATACAAATTCATAGACAATAAAACAAATAATAGGATTAAACTTTTTTTTGGTCGTTTCAGTGAAAGTACCTTTAATCAAAATTATGTCGGTTAGTGTTCGCTTTCATCCGTCATCGCTAGTGATCACTATTGATGAAACAGCTGTTTACACCTTTTCATTTCGGAGGATCATCCAGAGTGATCACTGAAAGTGGATAAATGTGAATGCCCTTTTAGATCTGATATCTAAAAAAATATTTAAATGAGTCATGTTTTGGGTTTCCCATAGACAATTCCCATAATGAAAATTATTTTAATAAGTTAATGAGGGCATAAAATTTTTTGTCAATTCATTCTTAAATATCCAGTAATATAAAGTTTAATTTATATATTTATATCAAATGTAAATGAAGAATTCTGTTTGAGCAAATTACAATTTGTGAATTAAATAGAAAATTGTATTAATAAAAAATGTGAGCAAACTTGTGACATTGTTGAAGTGAATCGTTTACTTGTATTTATTTATAGATATGTTACACTGATGGATTACCTTCAAAGTTATGTAGAAAATGTTACACAAAATTAGTGTCTGCTTATAAGCTGAAATTATTAGCAGAAGAGACATTCACAAAACTATTAGAGTATGTTTCTAATAATTATATACATCCATGCATTAGTTCTGAAAAAACAGAGAATGAAGATAATGTGAGTTTAGACAAGAAACATGATGTTAAAGAAGAAGAGGATATAAGTATAAAGAGAGAGGTAGAAGATGTTATGTTAGTAGGCTGCACTGTCATCAAAGAAGAATGTGTAACAAATGTGCTGAATGATGTTGAATCAGACTACGACATTGAGGATGATAAACCTCTTTTATTTTATGGTGTAGAGGAAGAGGATCAAACTAAGCAAAAGTCAGGTATGTTCTTGAATGAGTGATATTCATCTTTCTTTTAGACATATTAAAATTATATACCCTTCATACTAGCTTTAATTGTCATTCCTTCTTCATCTTGTATATTTATTCGAGAGACATAGAGAATAGAATGGTGAATGTTGTCATAACATAAGAGCTTTCAAAAGCTTTGTTGCCAACATAGCTATGTTGTGTCTCGGAGACGTAAAATCCTGTTTTTGTATTATTTTCTATGAAAATTTTTCCTTGTTGGTTTATAGGTAGGTCTCATTTATATTTTTCTACTATTTATGATTGTAAAAATAAAAAATCTGTCATATGCGGGACTGGTACTGACAATGAAAATTCTAGCTCAGTGGCAATCACGTTGGTGTGCGGACTTCATTATAATAGTATTATGTACAATTTACAAAAAAAGCAATTATGATCAGAAACTTATTTATGCTCATCTGTTGTCCGAAAATTCCTCTTCTCCCTTTTTGTCAACAATATTGGCACTTGCATACGATTTTCTAGATATCTCCTATTTGCTGATGATTTGAAAATTTTCCGGAGTATAGGTTGTTTTGAGGGTGCTCTTGAGTTGCAAGCAGATATGCATGCTGTGGTTGAATGGTCTAATGTGGTGTTCTCACCCAAAATATCGCCAGCCATTTGAACCGTGTGAACAAAATGACAGCTAGTCTGAAACGATAAAAACCAGTAGAAACGATATCGTCTCGAGTTGACCACCTTCCAACTTTTCGGCTGATTTAACGATTTGCGCATGCGCAGATGTGCGCGGCGTTCGTATCTATGGTAAAAACTTTATAACCTATAAATTTTATAATATTTCCCGCTTTGTGACAGCTGTTATCTTTGTTGTTGGTTTGTGGCGTTTGTTTAACTAATTAACAGGCGCCTTATAACCTCTACTATAACATTTTCGACTAAAAATAAACACTTCGCGATCTCCATCTCGACGCCATTTTGAAAACAGTGTCAAAATCAAAGCGCATCTGACAGATCGTTTCTATATCGGTGGACTGTGTGAACAGGTGTGACGATCAATGGATGTCCGGCGAATTTTGTTTTTTCGCCTGGCGATATATTTTGAAATTCGCCTGGCGATATTCGCCAAATGTGAACACCCCATAAAGTCACTAAACTTCTGTTCAGCATCAAAAAGTGCACAGTCATGGCATACTCAAGATCCATACATCCTTTGATGTAAATTATTCTATGAATGGATTATTGCTAACTCGAGTTGAGAACTGTAGATCTTGGAGACTTCATATTCACTCAGGATTTTCGTTTTGAACCATGAACCAAGAATCCTTGGTTTTGTGCTAAGACATTCAAGACACTTTCGTGAGCCTGATACTATTGGGTTGATGTATGAATCTTTGGTTCACAGCATTTTAGAATCAACTTCAGTGATATGGAGTCCTTGCGAGGCTAGGTATTTTCTAATGCTGGAAAAAGTCAAGTAAAAATGCTTGAGAATGATGTACTTTTAAACATTCTGGTAGTAATCTGATTTGTTCTCATCTGCGTTCTTATTGGGATGTCTGGGATATGATAGTTCGTATTAAGAATAATTACTCAACATATACCTATGTTTTATTTCTGACGCAGATACATATTATTAAGTATCTGAGATTATGTGTTATAAGGTTTTTGTATTTGAATTCTTGACACAGACAACTTTGTTGAAGATAGAACATTATCATGTACAGCGTCCTCGAGGTGCTATGGCACAAAAATGGCGCTTTAAATACTCTCCGTTATATATATTTGCACGACTAACAGATTGCAATAGGAAACAGGAAAGGTCTCCTAATGCTTATGAATCGGCTAAGACTGGTTTAAGTGTACTTTACTCATGGTATGTTCACCAATCCCACCAATTCCTGTTTCAAACTATTATATTTGACATCTATCGAGCATACAATCATGTAAAATAACAGCAACCATCTTTATGGTTTTGTTTGAGGCTATTGATGTTCTTATGTTAATTGTCAACCTAAACACTAGTTGGCGCTAGAGAATGAAGTATGTGCCTGGGTATTTTATTTTTGTTTTTTTTTTAGAACCATTGAGAAAAGAAAAGAGGCGAAGGTGTAAATTTTCTCAGTTTGGAGGTCCAAGTGTTTGTGATTTTTGTGGGAAAGTTGTTAAGAATATTAAAGCACATCTTGAAATTCATAAATCATTAACAGATCGCAAACAGTATCCATGTAGTGAGTGTCCTAAGATATTCCGTACAAGTGGTGCACGAAGAAAGCATTGCAAAATTAACCATCTCGGGAATAAGTACTATTGCAAAATGTGCGATAAAAGTAAGTTGCTGGATTGCAAAATGTTTTATCTTTATTTTTTTCATAGCAATTATCATTGTTATGTGTTAATTGAAATGCATTGAAAAAGTTGGATAAATGTATTGACAAATATTCATTAATTTATTTTTCAGCATATAAACGAGGCTCTGACCACATTCGTTCTAAACACTCAAATCGACCCAAAGTGCATGAATGTATGTTATGTGACAAGCGATTTGCAGAAAAAGGACAATTAAATTACCATATGACATCTCACACTAAAGAAAAGCCTTATTCTTGTGATATTTGTGGAAAAACATTCAGAACTAACAACTGTTGCCTGTTTCATAAGTAAGTTCCTGAATAGTATTATTTAACTTTAATTCTATTCAATTACCCCCCCCTCCCCTATAATGCTCCTCCCTCAAGTATAGGGGAAACCAGCTTCCTCCAATCTGAGTATTTTTGTTCCAATAGAGTTACCTCTTCCAATGATATTTTTGATACTGTGATGTCGTTGTCATGGGGACTGTATATTACTAAACTGTGAAAGAGGGTTGTTCAAGCCATAGGAAACATTTCAAATGAAAAAAAAATGGTGATGTTAGATGATTTGTTTCATTGGTGCTGTTTTACAATCCTTCGACTGTCTATGTTGCAAATGTGTGTATATTGTTTATTTCTGCTATATATGTTTTTTTTTATGTAATTTTAGAAGAAGAGTCCACGATAAAGAAAAGAATTATATATGTAATGTTTGTTCCAAGGCATTCTTTGCTAAACATCATTTGTCTATACATATGAGGTATGTATAAAAATCAATTTGAGGAGAAAAAATAAATATTGACTAGTTATTAATTGTTCCACACATGGTGATTTGTGTGATAAATTATTATTCAGTGCCATTCAGACTATAGAATTTGCATAAGAGAAATGACTGATGGCTACTTGAAAATTCTCCCGTCCAACCAAATACGAGGGTAAGGTGAAAAGTTCCCGGCCTGACAATGAAAGACTGCGGCTTTCAGATTTTTTTTATTTTTATTTTACTACACAATCTCTCTTGACTTCAATACACTTGATCCAGCGTTTCTCCAACATCAGTACTCCTTCCAGGAAGTGAAAGTCTGGAAAGTTGCGAAAATATTCATCCACATCCCTTTCAACTTTTTTCAAGGTAATCAATTACCAGGATACCTTTCCCATCCCAAAACACGCTAACCATGACCTTTCCAGCAGATGCAATCAACTTCGCTTTCTTTGGAGCTGAACCACCTGCTTCCACCCACTGTTAAGACTGCTGTTTCGTTTCTGAAGTGTAGTGGTGGACCCATGTCTCATCCATGACGACTAGGGGATTCGATCCCGACCCTTTTTTCTAATCCCGGGATTTCGGGATTATCAATAGTTGATCCCGGGATCCCGGGCCATGTCAAAATCACTTTTTTTTACTTATCTGGCAATGAATTTGAGTTTTGAATCTGCAAAAAGTCGGTTAAACAAAATTACACTTCAAACTTCTTCTAAAATGTTTATGATTTATAAAAGTAACAATTTAACTTTATTTATATTTTTAAATTGAATTCTTGTATTTGTATTTATTTCATAGTTTCAACCAGAGATGTGACGTATTTGAAATTAAAGTACTTAAAACACAAGTACAAAATACAAAATACGTATTTTCATTTTGTATTTCAAACACCTTTTCGTAAAAAGTATTTTGTATTTTATTTGAAATACTTTTTTTTGAGTATGTTGTATTTTACACAAAATACTTTTCAAAATTCTGCCATTAATTGATATGCGCGTATGCAAGCTTTTTTTGTCAATTTGTTGAATTACGAATACAATGTTTCCATTAGAGTACTCCTTATTTGAGATATACACACATATGTAATAATGATGATTGAACTAATATTATACATGACGCCGTTGAATGATCCATGACCATTCCAAGGGCGCTGTGATTTCTTCTGAACTGCAGCGTTTTCAACTTTGTCTGCAGGCAATCTGTTCCAGTCAATTGATTCTGAGACTCTGGTTCTCCTTTCTGTAAATTTAGAGGTATTTGCAATATTGAACTCTACGAGTTTGTTCACGGCATTAGAAGCTGAGCACAGTCTTCGACTCAAATTTTTGTCAGCAGAATAGGTCAGTGGGTGGTGTGCTACCTTGTGGACAGTGAGACACAGTTTAAACTCCACTCTCTCTGAGACTCTCAGCTAGTGTAGACTTCTTAGTAGTGAAGTGATGTGGTAGCTCTGATTCTCTCTGTAAATGATTTGGAGGCAACATTAAAAACCATCTGAAAACGATCAAGAAAGGTCTGGAGCAGTCCTGTATATAATATGATGTTACAGTATTCCGTACAATTCCAGATTCGGAGTATCCATCCTGATTTATTCTGCAGCCCAAGTACAGGAATTTTCTAACCTGCTTGATACTCACTCCATTTATGACTATTTTTGCAGTCGCCTCATGTCTTCAAACGACCATACATTTTGTATTGTCTTTATTTATTTTTTATGTTGTATTTTGATAGTTCTTCTTAAGACTTTATTCAACTCGTTATCTGCAAGCAATGCTATATCGAATCATGTCAACCCTTTCTCCATTTATCTATACTCTTGTCCAGTTATTCATTTCTTCTATCTATTCATCAATGGCTCGCTGTATATAATAGTTAAAGAGTGCTGGAAATATTGAATACCACTGTCTTACACCTTGTTCGACTATTTGTAAAAGATATTTTAAATAAGTATTTTAAAATACGTATTTTGTACTTAAATACCATTTTGAAAAAGTATTTAGTATTTTGTATTTGAAATACAAAAATTCAAAAGTATTTGTATTTTGTATTTAAATACTTTTTTGAAAGTATTTTGCACATCTCTGGTTTTAACCCAGAACAGTTTTAGATTAGTGGGGCAATATATTCTATAATGTCGTTATTTATGTTTGTTTGTACCTATGTACTATTTTGGATTTTTTAAAAAAAAAAATCAACTTAGACTTATTTAGCTTAACCCATAATAAAAAATACGTACTACAGGGATCAATGTTTAAACTCGTATTTTTAAATCAAATTGACCAGAGACTTTATGAATTATTTATTCGAATTAGGTCGATGAGTGATTTTTTGATGCTATTTTTTAAAATATCAAATCGCTCAAGCATTGTTAAAAGACTATTTCAACGCGATTTGCAGTTAAACAATAAATTAATCTCTCTTCCATGTTCCTTTTCAATATAGTTTTGAAGCATAGTATCATTCTTCAAAGATGCTCTTTTAAAAATAAGAACCACTACGAACTTTCTTTACGACTTCATTAATATTCCGGTCATTGGTCAAACTCACCATTACCGATTTTAATGACTAATCCTGAGTCCAGTTCTTCATTATCATCATCCAAATCATCAATAAAAGGCGATAGCCGTTTATGTATTAAATAAATAAATAAATAAAATATCATCACTGATAGGTTCATTTGCAGGTATTTTTCTATACAATAAATCACAAACGGCTAAGTGAATACCGTGTGCAAAACAAACTAGGTGCTTTGCATTAACAAGTTTTCCAACTGTAATTTGGACCATCAGTAACTATTGCCACAATATCGTATCTAGTGAGATATCGAACTCAGAATATCGCTCTTTTAAGAACTTACACAAGCTTCGGCTGTCAGTGATTCATTGATGTGCTTGAGTCCCAAATATTTGACTTATTGTATAATTGTATTAATCCCGAAAATCCCGGGATTTCTAAAATTTAATCCCGAAAATTTCGGGACTAAAATACGACCGGGATCCCGGGATCGAATCCCCTAATGACGACAAATCACCGCACCAAATTGGTCGGATCTCTATTCTATCGGTCCAAAGATTGCTGCGAAAATCATTTCCGAATTTGTTTTTGATCGACATTCAGCAAATGCGGCACCCTTTTTGCGCGGAGCTTTTTCATCCCTAATTCTTTGAGCGAAATGTTTCCGACCTTTTTTTATGATATCCTTACAACTTCAGCTATCTCATGCATCTTCAGTTGTCTGTCGGCCAACACGGTATCATGCACTTTTTTATGGTTTCCGGTGTGACGGTGGATTTTGGTCATTTTTCACATGGGTCATCTTCGAGGGGTGTGCGACCACCTTTGAATTCAGCTGCCCATTTTTTAACGATTGGCATTTAAGGAGCAGAGTCTATGTAAACTTTTGTCAACTTTAGATTAATTTCCGTAGGGGTTAATCCATCTAAAACGAAGAACTTTATGACCGCACTATACTCAAATTTATTAATTTTCATGAAAAACATGTAAGACGTCGACTTCAAAAATTCTTGTGAAGAAACTACTTAAGAGAACAAGTTGAAATTTGTCATATGAACTAATGACACATGCACCCAGGTGGGGAACACAAATTTTTGCTGATTGGAGTTACATCTCTGTGTCAGGCCGAGAACTTTTCACCTTACCCTCGTATGATTGTGGTGTCTGAAATATAAATCGCAAATGATATTTACATAAATTCCAGGTGTATTATTGTATTCCTTTTAATTTATTTATTCTTTTTGCACATCATCATTACATAAGTTTGAAGATGAATACAGTGTATTGACACTGCACGAATACATTATGATCTAAACCACAGTCACAATCTGGACATAGTGTGATGACTCTATCTGGACAGTTTGTGTCCCAAGCCTCACTCAGACACAGGCTGTGGTAAGAGTTACAATTGCAATAAGAATTTAAGTATGGATTATTTTGTGACCAATATTTCAGTCGCCATGATCATATTTGTTTGTTGGGGAAGCCCATTATGTAATAAAGTAAAGTAGTTGTTTCGGTGCTATTGTAACAAATTATTGTATATTATGTTATGAATATTTGACACAATTGGATGTCGGGGACTGAATTTTACTTACTAGAAGTGTAGATGTTAATCATAAATTGAACCACTCTAGATTACTCACTCCGGTTGATCACACTCATTGATAGTCAACCTATTTCAAATAGGCTAATTTAGAGTGGTTCAAAATATGATTATTGTATATTTTTTTTTTTTTGTAGAAGCCATACAAAAGAAAAAATTTACAAATGTACGGAATGTGACAAAAAATTTGCCACTTCATCTGCATTAAGCATTCATAAGAAAAGACACTTTGGAGTTAAAACTCATTTATGTCAGATATGTTCCCGGTCTTTTGTATGTCCAGGGTGAGTTGCAATAATTTTATTTGTTTGCAGTTTTGTTCTTTCAGCTGGACTATTTTTTAGCACTCCACTGAGATTTCTTCCACTAGTTCTCTTGTGTTTTTAATACTTATTGTTTGCCTGTCACAATTATATTAAAATGCAAGATATAATATAAACTGCCATTATGTGAAATGGTCCTGATGACACACACGTTAATGTCGAAACACAACATTTGGAAACATTTTAAGTTCAGTGATGAGGTATGCCACTTGTCCTGAATGTCTTATATTTTATTGACACAGAGAAGACAACTTGCATGTTTGTTACATGCAGTTGATCCATTGACTATCCCACTTGTAGAAACATTTTTCAAACCAGTTATTCCACTGGTGTTTTGTCAATGCATTTTCTTCATGCACATTGAATAATTTTTTTTTTCAGTTTGAAAAAACTGCATTTTTAACTTTTCAATTTTCAGTAGTAAGAAAGTAGAATATGTTGTAAATTACGCTTTTCACATTCCATACTTGATAGGGTACCAACTAAAAACTACAGTGAAGAAGTTATCAAACCTTTTCACAAGCAAGTCTCAAAGTCTGTCAAAATATATAATGATTGATGGGTGATGGATGCATGCTGTATATGGTGCCCTTGAGGTCATGTTATGAGTAAACGGGGCTTTACAAATTGTCCATGTATATGTATATATTGTGCAGCTCAAATGTGTAGTTGGCTGTGAAATAATACAAATAAGTCTTCTGTGAAGAAAAAACAAAAAATACTGCAGAATTTTCCTATATCTGACTCACATTTTGTTTGTTTTAGATCATTAAAAACACATATGATTTCTCATACTAGAGAAAGGACACATCCATGCAGGTATTGTGGTGTTATGTTTGGTAGAACAGATCACCGGAACAGACATGAAAAGACAGCGCACAAGGAGAAGCTAGCTGTTGTGTGAATAAATAAATGTCACTGTTTAATTAACTCATGTGCAATATTTTGTTAAGATTTGGATAAATATAAGCAGTTGGAGTAATGTGTTATGTTGTTCACCCTTATATATATTCGGAAGTTTATAAATAATATATATGATATTCATCATATTTTGATACCTTTAAATCTGTGGATTGTAGCCTTATAGCCTTATACCGAAATAGTGTCTAGTAATTAAATTTGTTATATTATAAATAGTTTTTTCTTAGTTTGAGTTTTGACTCTGTTGATACATCAAATAATTTATGTCCGTGGTTAAGTGCCTTAAACTGAGTGTTGTATATTTTTCTTGTTGTGGAATATAAATATTTTAACCATAAAGAAGAGTCTTGGATTATTACTACCCTTAATAAATATTTTATCATCATCATCGCCCTCAATGCTCCTCTCGGGAGCACAGGGCAGAAACCAGCCTCCTCCATTCAGAGTGTCTCTGCGCCAATTGCGTCACCTCTTTCCACGACATTCCTTGCGCTCTGATAATAATATATACCTACTTATAATTACATAATTATTGGAGGTAAACCTAATTGGATATTAAGATAATATACATGTAATGAAAGTTAGTAATTATAATATACAGATCATAATTATTATTATTCCAATTGTTATTACATAGTTATATTATAGATTGATTGGTTGCACAACATGCGTGTTACAAACATTAAAATATATCTGATTGTATTAAATATTATGGAGAATATAAATTAGTCTTCCACTACTACATTTTCATTGATTTTAAGTGTATTAAACACTCGTTGCAGTTTTCTGTGTTGAATGTCATCCAAATTTGGTAAATTCATTAGTTGATTAATGAACATCTTCAAAGATCTAGCAAGTTGCATTTGCCTGATCAATTCATTTTGTGGTTCTGATAGACGTCCGGATGGAAGATTTTGTCCGCCTGCTATGGTTGACCATAATTGGCCACAATGTTGAATCCTGACAAGTTGCTCTAAGTTCTGAAATACACAAATCTAACTGAACTCAAATGTATCATCATTTATTTGTATGAATTTTAAATGTAGTAACACTTAAAAATTAGATCATAATAATAAAATTTAATTTGTTAATTTCAATACACTGGTGGGCTAAAAATTTAAACATGTAATTAGCTTATTTTTTTTAAAAATCATGTTAGTCATTTTTCACATCACATCATTTCCCACCTTTTGCTTAGTATCCTGCAAGTCTTCAAGTTCAGTTCTTAATTTTCTGATGTGATTTTCCACATCAGCTATTTTCATAACCTTTTCGTTAAGATTTTCCTGCAGTTGCTTCTCCTGAGCTTGCATTGTTTCGATCATATAATTCTTTTCATCAATTTCCTATTATTGAAAAAGTATTATTAAGTAATAACAACTATTTTTGTTTGCATCGTTAATTAGATTGTTATTGTTAATAAAAATATTATAATTTGACGATACCTGTTTCAGTTTACATATATTACTTTTCTTCTCCTTTATGGAGTGCGGTATGTTAATGCGCTTTCTTTTAGGATCTGCAGCAGCTTTCTCTGCTGCTATCTCTCTCCTGACTACGCCTTGTGCCAGTTCATCAGCTAGTCTGTTGGCTAATCTGGTCAACTGTGCTTGCCTCACCTAAAGCCACATGTTTAGTCAACATTAGAACCAGTCGCATTGGATTACACTGAGTCACTCAGGTATGTATGAACAAAGTAGGGAAAATATTTTTTATTACATAGGTATTTAATTATCTTAAATGATACTTACAATAATTATAAAAAATAATTATAATTATTAAATGCATTAATTCAACTTTCGCCATTTAAAAATTGAATGAGATTCTCTATATTCTCAATAATTTTGCATCAATTGAATCCCCTCTTCCTACTTTTTTGTTACCCTCTTCCTACTTTTTTCTTACCTCTTCTATGTCATGTTGTATTGTAATGTTATGAAAATATCTCACAGTAAATTAAATAAATCCTTTCCTTTTTTCCCAACAGAAATGTCAATGTCGAAGGATGAACAAATTTTTTTTAATTTTTTTTTTAACTTCAAATCTTGTATGTAAACACTTGTTGATACTTACTTGCATTCTGTGTATTTCTATCTTCATTTTTCCCACCTCGCCTCCTGCCCCCTTTTCCTCTTGAATTTTCTGTTTTGTTTCATTTGTCAATATCACCTGCAAAACAAATATATACTACTCTTTGTACTCATTGCACTACTTTTATATTTATTACATTGTAAATTACTGTCACATATAATTTATAACCATTTTTTGCCACGACATAGCCATTCTTTTTGTTTTGTGAAGATCAATTTCCAGTTGAGATTTTTCTTCCTCCAATTCTCTAATTTCCTCTTCTAACCATATGGTTTCTTCTTCCGTGTCCTGAAATATTGTAATTGAAGGAATTATTTTCAGAAGATAAACAATAGTATAAATGAAATACTTTTAATTATTACTCACCTTCAATTGTGCAACATATTCCAGTGTCATGTGATTGTAGGAAGCCTCTAATTCTTGATTATGTTTATGGTCTTCACTTCTTTGCTCAAATAGACGTTTTACACGATTCTGGAAGTTACAATTAATTATATTTTATTGCACAATTACAAATAAACTATTAGAAAGTGAATTGATGCAAATAAATAATATTTTATTAAGGGCAAGTTTATCGCAGAAGCGATATATTATTATGTTTTTCCAATCAAGATGCTCGTGATACCCAGACACATGATCATATTTCTTGAGACCAAATATATTTTAAATGCAAATGTTCTGAAGACATTCCAATTTTTCGAACCTTTACTGACAAATCCGATTATCTAAAACAAAACAGTAGTTTTTTTGTGTTTGCAGAAAAGAAATTCTGCATTCTTGTAAGAAAGTGCAGGGAGACAAATACTTTACAACTGATTTTATTGATTTGTTTGCATCATGGTCATTTAGTATCGAAGAATAAAATCAGAGTTTTAACAACACTGGAGAAGAGGATGATTGGATCATTCAAGATTACTGGAATAATCTCCCATCTAACCTTAGACTGACTCAAAGTCGGACATCCTTCAAACTTAAAACCCATTACCCCCCCCCCCCCCCCCCCCACCGTTCCCTTACAGCATTTTCCTGTTTTTTTTTTAACTATTATTATTGTGTATATATTTGTATTTGGGTTATTTGGAAGAGATTGCGCCTTTGCGATAAACTCACCCTCTGTATATTGATTGTATGTAACTTGAATGTTTACCTTTTATGTAATTGTTTGTAATTAATGTACAGTAAAGAATAAATAAATAAATAAGATTGAAGATGGTAAAGGAGCAATAGATGTTAGAGAAGACAGAATCCTAGAATTTCCAATGATAATTGCCCGTGATATTGATAGATTTATCAAAAGGCTATGGTCTTTAAATCACAAATTGATATATTCGAATTGTGAAAAGCTGTATCTACGAGGCGTGTTTTTTAAGTAAGTACCGTTTTGGAATTAAAAAAAGACGTGCAAAGATATTGCAATAATTTTATTTTTACATGAAAGCCTGTACCTTAATCTACTTTTCTACATAATTTCCGTGAATATTGAGGCACTTGTCATAACGTGGCACCAGTTTTTGAATACCCTCCTCATAAAATTCTGCCGCCTGACTTGTTAACCACTGTATCACAACTGTTTTGACTTCGTTATCGTCTTGAAGATGCTGACCACCCAGGTGTTTCTTCAAGTGCAGGAACAAATGGTAGTCGCTGGACGCCAGATCAGAGCTGTATGGAGGATGATCTAGAGTTTCCCATTTAAAAGATTTGATGAGATCTTTGGTCCGATTAGCCACATGTGGACGGGCATTGTCATGCAGCAAAACGATACCCTTACTCAACTTGCCACATGTTTCCTCACCCATTTTCTTACCATTCCATCACTCATAATGTTTTGTCCGTAAACTTCACAGATCTCACGATGAATATCGATCGGTTTTACGCCTTTAGCACTAAGAAATCGTATAACAGCCCGTACTTCACAATCGGCGGGACTCACGATTGTCGGAGGCATCTTAAACACTCATTAAACAACGTACACAATGAAGAATCAGACTGTAATGGCGTCAGTGTGTAGACAAGAGATGTAGGTAACCAACGTGCATGCGCGGAACGCCGACCGTAGCGCTGCGGCGGCGGAATCGCAAAACGGTACTTACTTAAAAAACACGCCTCGTATATTATTCAAATCAAAGTGAGCGTATTGTTGAAGGCTATTAACATAAAGATGATGGGTCCTGTGAAGATGTTCAGTGATTGGATTGATATAGACAAAGAAGAGTAAGGGAGACAACATACAACCCTCTAGAACTCTCACTCGAAGGCCGACCTTTGACCCGGAGGTATTGTCACCCATACAGACTGATATAGGAATTGGATTCCATCCAAATGAAGGAAAAAAAATTAATTAATTACTAAAATCTAAAAGTGTCAGTACGTAAGTTGTATTACTTCCATAACTAAACATACCTGCTGTCAATGGACAAAAGTTAATATAATAATAACGGGCTGTTTCACCACCTCTGGATAAAGTTCTAGATAACAATCCTTAGGATAAATTAATCAACAAGATAAACTGAAGCGAACGTTTCACCACCTACAGATTTCTTACGGATTGCTATCTACCAGATAGCAGTGGCAACGTTGTAATTTCATGCGTTTTTTGCATGAATGTATGCACGTAGGTAGGAATATATCGTTCGTTGCCTAGGAATATATCTAGGCAACGCACATGTAAACAAATTTTGACAGTTTAACACTATCTAAGACTTATCGGCCGGATAACTTATCTGGAACTTAATCTATAGGATAGCGCTGTCAGGGAGTCGTGAAACGCATTTTTCGTTTTATCCGTTAGATTTGTGTTGGATTGGCTATCTGGCACTTTATCCAGAGGTGGTGAAACAGCCCGTAAATGGAATAAATGTACACTTCTCTTGGTTAAATTTTAAATATTATAGGTACCTGTAGAGAGTTAAGAGACCTATTCATAGAATCTCTTTCCTTCTTTAAATTGTTGATTTCAATTTCCAATTTCAAATTTTTATGCTCCAATACTTGGATCTCTGTAAGCCAATATAAATAAATTAAATTTATTTGTATAGATTATGTTGTCGACCGACAGTACTTGATGGAAGTTCATGTTAAATTAATAAAAATAAAATTACCATATTTAGTATTTTATTAATCACAAGCCAGCTTTCAAGAGCTTCCGCTCACATTATCAGACTAACATAATGGGACTTTTTAAAAAAAAAAAATTTGAATGAACCAAAAGTGTTATACTTATTTAAATTGTGTATCAATTGATAGACATCTTTAAGCTTACGTTTTCTTTTCTGATTAATGCCTGCAGTCACAGTTTGATTAAGTTCTGATGAATTTACAACTCGGCTCTGTGCTCTGACCCACTCTCGTTGAAGTTCTTTTATTTGCTTTGTCAAATCTGAAATATTTTTTTCCAATTCATCCACTTTGCGCTGTGTTGGAGATTTTTCAGCACCCTGAAATTAATTTATTAAGAGAAATTCAAATGATTCTTTGAAAGCATGCTTGTTCTAGAATATCTTACAATAATAATAATATACTTTATTGCACATTTTTTTTTTTTTATTTTATAATAATATATTACAAATTACAACATACATACATATAAACATCTAGATATTTCAATTATTACCATCATGAATACTTAACAGTCTCACTAGGATCTGTGATCTTGTGTTGAGACCGTCTCCATCTACAAGCAACCCCGCCATTCACGAAATTATCCATTCACTCCAAAATCCTTCATTACTCACACAAGCCTCCCAAAAAAAATCTCTTCCGTTTCTTCTTTATTCAAATAATTTATAATCCACTTACACACCTCTCTTTTAAATTTACCTAGCGTGACACAATCTTTGACAGTTCTTGGTAGACCATTGAATACCCTAGGAGCTATATATGAAATATCTTTCTGTCCGAGAGCAGTATACATTCTAGGAACTCTATGTGCCGCACTTATGGCCGCCCTTGTTCCAATGTTAGTTTGATGAACCACCACATTACCCTGACGAATTTCATTATAGTACCTAATCAGAACGCATAACAGATACAATTTCCTTGGGCTCAATATTCTGTAGTACCTTCGTAAAGGTTCCGTGTGATACCTGAATCCTACTCCGTGCATTATTCTCAGAATTGCCTTCTGCACAATTATCACTTTATTCACATGCACAAATGATGCGGAACCCCACGCCTCCACACCATACTTCAGTATTGAGTGTCCAAGAGCAAAGTAAACCATTCTCAAGCTTTTTTTATCCAAGAAACCTCTGATTTTTGAGAAAAAAATGATTTTCCTTATTTTTGTAAGAATCTTCAAATATTCTTCCCATCTTAGAAACTTGTCAATCACGATACCTATAAAATATAAAAATGATTTTCCTTATTCTTTTTGTAAGAATTTTCAAATATTCTTCCCATCTTAGAAACTTGTCAATCACGATACCTAGGTACTTAACTGAATCGCATCTTTCAATAATATTCAGATGTTCTACTTCCAGTTTGTCCTTACTTGATAAAGTAATTGTACGAGAGGTTTCAGGCTGACCCATTTCATTCAATGAGTAAGTCATATATTTTGTTTTACTTATATTTAATGTGAGTAGATTTTTTGACAGCCAGTCATATCATCATCATTATCATCATCGCCCTCAACGCTCCTCTCGGGAGCACAGGGCAGAAACCAGCCTCCTCCATTCAGAGCGTCTCTGTGCCATTTGCGTCACCTCTTCCCACGATATTCCTTGCGCTCTGATATCGTTGTCATAGGAACGGTGTATTATGAAAGAGGGACGCCCAGGCCTACGGAACCCCTGCGGACGGAAGAACAGTGCTCTTTTTGGCCAACTATCATTGGGCATTCTCAAAACATGTCCCAGCCAGGACCATCGTCTCTCTTGTATTACGGAGATTACAGGTCTCTGCTGGGTGTGTCGGCGCACAGCATCATTTGTAACATGTTCATGTTTGTAGATTTTTTGACAGCCAGTCATATACAATCCCCATACCCTTATTAGCCTTTTCAAAAACTTTGTCCCAGTTTTCACCTCTAAAAAGAAGCACAGTGTCATCGGCAAAAGCCACCACTTCACCCACGTTCAATAAACAAAGTCCATTTACATAAATAATAAACAGTAGTGGACCCAATGTGCTTCCCTGAGGAATACCATATGAAACAGTTTTAGGCTTGCTAAGCTTGCCCCCCACCTCGGTCACTTGAGTTCTATTCCCCAGGTAGTTTTTAAAGAATTCCAAAACTATGCCCCTGATTCCTATCATTTCCAATTTACAAATCAATAATCTGTGTGACACAGTATCGAATGCTTTAGCTAAATCTAGATAAATCCCAATACATTTTTCTCCCTTATCAAGACTCTGTATTACAAATTTGATTAAATGGTTAATGGCCATTTCAGTATTTTTATTTTTACGGAAGCCATTCTGTCTAGGAGATATTATCTCATTTTTTTCTAAATAAGATAAGAGTCTGTTTTTCACGGTTTGTTCATCACCTGACTTGAATATTGGTATTATTTTCGCTAGCTTCAACTCATCCGGAAATTTACCACTCAAATAACCACAATTAAAAATATGTGCCAGAGGTTTAGCAACATATTTAGAGACATGTTTTAAATGTATAGCTGAGATTTCATCCACACCCATCGAGTGCTTTGACTTTAATTTACTGATAATTTCCAAAATCTCAATTTCAGTAGTGGGAGTCAAAAACATGGAGTCACGTGGATTTAATCCTTTCAAACCCTTACAGAGCTCATTTTCCTCCAAATCGTGATTATAAAGGATATCCTTCGCCAGTTTCTCTCCCACCTCACTAAAAAATTAATTAAACAATTCGGCCCACAATACATATTTACAAAGTTATAAAATAATGTTATACAAATAAATGATATTGTACAATGGGCGAGTTTATCACAGAAGTGATATCTTCCAACTAACCCATCAATATAATAAATAAAAAAAAAAAGAAAACTATACACATACATATGAATATATAGATAGACATTAAATTAAAAACACATACATAATAAAATTTAAAAGATACATACATTGTTTAAATAATGACAACAGAAAAAATTGGTAATGATGAGTGGGGGGCAGGGCACGAGAGAAAAAGAAAAAAAAGAGAGTAGAGTTGTTTAGCATGAATCTCAACATACCTGTAGTTGTTCGAGTAGAGCTGCTAATTTCTTGTTGGCGTTCTCAAGTAATGTTTGTTTTCGTTCTATATTCGCTAAAGTTTCTTTTATGTTGTCTTCAATTTTATTCTCTTCTTTGTCTTTTAACTCATAAAGTTTTTTTTCTTCTTCCAGT
Source organism: Athripsodes cinereus (assembly GCA_947579605.1). Taxonomy (NCBI): domain Eukaryota; kingdom Metazoa; phylum Arthropoda; class Insecta; order Trichoptera; family Leptoceridae; genus Athripsodes; species Athripsodes cinereus. The sequence goes on along the minus strand of OX388307.1, from coordinate 19,534,182 downwards.
GTTTTATGAAGTCGTTCATTCTTATCTTTCTGTTGCTCGATCTGCAGTAAAACTTTTGCTTGGATGTTTTCATTTGTTAGCACACCCAATTCCTGTAAATATCACATATTTATTGTATTATTTATTATTCATCATAAACTTGCCTTCAGGATGATAGTGAAACCATTTAGAATGATAATAGAATACATACCAACTTTTTAACTTCCTCCTTTAGTTTTCTGATGGTGGCTGTGATAACATTTGAAGCTTTATGATTTATAAGACTCTCTTGTAATTTTTCGAGGGTTTCGTTTTCCAATTCAAATTTAATCTCTGATACCTTCTCCATTTCTCTCAATACCACTTTTAAAGCACTAGTGATACTGGTATTCTCCTGCAAAGTGTAAATTGTATTTCATGTTTCAGTGTACCAGTTCTATTATAGATAAGTATGACAAGTGGCATGTTTCAATGAAATTTTTTTTTAACAAAAGTTCCCAAATAGCTCCATACATACCATCATAGCCTGACTGAGATCATTTTCTGTGAATTCTAGCACAACACTTGTTTCTGACATAGTAGTGTCCAAATCATTTTTCTTTTTCTCATCAATTTTCACTAGAAAATAAATGTAAATTTAGCAGTTACATTGATGTACAGTGGTATCTCGACATTCGAGTTTTATTCGTTCCACAACCTGGCTTGTATTTCAAATTACTCGTATCTCAAAGCAAATTTCCCCATTGAAATTAATTGAACTGCCATTAATCCGTTCCAGCCCCCAGAATGTCACCCCAGTTATTTTTGCTATGTGTTTTTGAATAAGTAACAAATATTTTACAAAAACATACATAATAAAAGAGATGGTAAAGAAATAAACTAGATTTATAAGGTGTTACTTTCACTTAATTTACATCACTGCTTTTCTCTTCACTGATCTTTGCCCTTTTCGCCACGCTTTTCTCTTTCACCTGTAGGCGGTTTAAAAAAAAACATTTCCAAGGAGGTTTGTTTCTTCCTCCCTTTCAGAATGTTCCGGAAATGAGTTAGGCAAGGTTCATTAAATAGCTCGTATCTCAAATTTTGCTCATATTTCAAAGCAAAAAATAGCTCGTTCGACAGCTCGTGTCTCAAAAAACTTGTATGTTGGAGCTCTCGTATGACAAGGTAGCACTGTATTAATAAATGTAATGTAATATTATAGTATTGCAAGATAACCTGAATCTTACATAGTTTCACAACATTGTCAAGGTCATAGTTAATTTTATCTTTTGCCACTGTGAGTTCTTCATGTATTTGCATCGCATTATGAATTTCTTTTTTTACTCCATCAATTTCAGCATTTATGACATGAAAGTTAGCCTCCATTTCACTGTTGAGAAAATTAAAATGTTTATGTAAGTATTGTATGAATAATGAATTTCCCCTTACAGTTCTTTTTGTAATTGATTTGTAACTTACGCATATTCATCAGAGAGTTTAGTGTACACTTGATCTCTTTTTTGAATTTGATTTATTACAGATGTCCAAGCATTCATGAGACGACTGTGCTCTGCTTGCAAAGAATCCATATCAGCTGTGGATTCAGCAATTCTTGTATTGATCATATTCATTTCATGTTGTTTTATATTTGTTTGTTCTTCTATTAGAGCGATTTTGGCTTCTAGATTCCACACTTCTGTGGTTATCTTATACATCATTACATCCTATAAATATACACATATATATTGCAAGATAAATAAATATACTTAATAAAATCATTCACAGTTTCCTATGAATGCTTTGATACATATGATTAATATAATGTGTCATACAAGATCCCTTTGCCGCTGGGCCTTTTCTTTCTTTTCTATGGCCATCTTTTCTGAAACTCTCTGACTGACAGAGAGTTCGCAATTGGTTTCATTTTTCCTTTTTTCATATTGTTTCCATATCCAGTTATATTCATCCAAGTCTTTTTGTAACTCCATGTCTGTATAGAAATGATCGAGCAAAATAATAAATTGTAGTAATTTGAAATGATACATCGGTTCAAATATAGGTAAATAAATAAAAAAATATTTGTTTACCTTCTTTTTTCCTTTTATTAAGAATGTCATTTTTTTCCTTATGAAGTTCTCTAGTTTGACGAAGTTCCTTCTCCTTACTTTCCCTGTACTTTATGACATTTTCTAAATTTTCTTCATATTGTTTTATGGTATCCTATTCAAGTAACAGATTAATGATTAATTCATGTTGATATTAAAAATATTTAAGCATTTTTCCTGCAGTAATTTCAAGATTTCATACACTACCCTCTGATATTTTACATCTTGTTCCAAGTGATACATTTCCTTAGACATTTGAGATTCATAGTTTTGTTTCTTCTTTTTCAGATTATTTTTCTGTAATACGAAGAATTTTTTTGCGATAAACTTGCCCTCTGTATATAGATTGTATTTAATTTGAATGTATACCTTTTATGTAATTGTTTTTAATCAATGCACAGTAAAGAATGAATAAATAAAAATAAATAAATAAATTTTCATTACAACAAACACAAAGTTAACCAATTATTTTGAGTAAACAATGAGGCAAAGCAACAAATGTGATTCTCAGAATAATGTCTTTGAAAGACACTTCTTTTGAAAAAACATTTGTTAATAATAATCAGGGGAGAAGAAATTTGCTTGCAGTGTTTTTATATGCTTATAATAAATTGCTACAATCCTTGAGATAATTTTGACTTCCATTAATTGAAGTTTTCCAATAATAAATACCATGCATTATAATATAGGTATAGCTTTAAGTGATTAACTGTGACAATGTTTTATAATATTGAACAATTTAATTTTGAGAAAAAAGTCATGTTGTACCATCTCAACAATTTGTGAATTGATTTGTTCATTTTCTCTCAAAAGGTAGGTCTTCAATGCATTTTGGAATTTTTGCATCAAAGGATGCTCTGGTTCCAAAACCGTGACAGCAGCTGACTCCTTTGGTGCTTTCCATCTGTAATTTAGTACGTAAACAGGTAGTTGCATCTAACAGAGTTTTGTGGTAGTCCAAAAGCAAAACAGTGTCCAAAACTGAACACAATAAGAAGGCTGCAATCCTATGTAAGTTCTGATTTGTTACTATTTTAGTATTGTCACCTTAAATGACTTATCCCAACCAGCATCTATTTATTCATTATTTTTAAATTGAGCATGTGCTGTTAAAAAATAAAGCTCCATATTGGAAATCGCTGGGGACCCTTCTTATATCTTGTTTTACTCTGCTGGGGTCTCATACAACAAGTCTATGATTCTTTATATTAATGGCTAAACTTATGTACCCTATAGTTAATCTAAGAATCTCAAAGATTACCTTTGTATAGAAGAATCTACAGAACTATCTTCTGGTTTATTTATACATCCTTCTATCATTTCATCTAAGTTTTCAGTTTCTGTATCCATTTTTATGAGAATATAAAATATTTAAAAAATCGGTAGAGTAAAAAGGCTTTAAAAACTTTATCTGAAACAAATAATGTAGTATTTCCATGGTAACAGGTATCAAAAAGTCATACACATAGGTAATAATCATGGATGTATATAGGTAGGGGATGGAACGTTTATAGTAATTTGTATGAATGACAGCGAAGCCAAAAAGTGAGGAAGGGAAATCGACGGTGGCCATTTTGTATGAAACACTTTATTTAACATTTGTATGGGCAATGTATGGAGATTATTCACAGTATCAGAAAACATTATATTTACTTCTTAAAATAATTACAATGCCACATAACTTAATGTTTTCATATATTTGATGAAATAGGGAATAGGATGAGTTAATAAAATTGAGTAATTCATTTCAAAATCATTCAGTATTTATTTTTAAACATTGTTTTCATATACACACAATATGGAGAGAATGAATGACAATTGAAGGAAAATATAAAAAAAAATGTACAGAAATTATAGCTAGAAATAAAAACAAATTTTGATAGTTTTATTGAATATATAAAAATAAACAGGAGAAACTGAGTGATTTATAATAATAACAAAATGCATTGTAATTAACATACAACAAACTCAAAGCCCTCTGAAGAGCACTAACTTGTTGAGTGACTGGATGTATGCTATGGTAGGTTGAAGACATGTTGCACAGGTGGATTGATGTACGAACTCACATCTATCCTGTCAACTGTTGGTATTATATTGTCAACTGGAGGTATTGAATATTCAGCTACTGGCACCGAACTCTCAATTGCTGATGTTGTACTCTCAATTGCAGACAATATTCTGCGATCTTTCTCTGAAACATAAAAAAATACCATATAAGTACTTGTATACGCTGATCCACAATAGAAATCCACAATGAGCGACATAAATCAACCAACATTTTAAATTAATTCTACACAATTTTATAATAATGTACATAATATTATTTAGAATAGCTTCACAAAACTCTTGAAAATATTTTGCTATGCAGGTTGTATTGTGAGTGTGGCAAGAGTTATTATTTTACACATGTATTATGTAATTAGAGATAAATAACTCCAAGATGACACGGTCCAGGTTTGCAAGGACAGGTGCATGTTATTTCACAGCGTATCTATGATGATCAATGTGTGGCTTTATGTCATCTCTACACACATTCTCTATCTCTAAGCACAAGAGAAGCTGTGTTACGGAGTAAAGATTAGATATATCTAAATGAATAATATAAAACATACTAACTTGCAACTGAGTGGGAAACCCAGGATATTTTGTAAGAATGATGTTTTTCTCCAACCTCGCAGAAAAACGAGATGTTTTTGAACACAAAACACTACGTTTACTTGGTGTCAAATATTGGATAATGTCCAGTTTCTCCTTTCTGGATCCTTTGGAAAACTACAAAAAATGATTTTGTTTATAAACATGCTATAATATCATTAACCTGATCAGATTTGTATGCATGAAACATTTCATTCTAACGGGTAAAAAAACCAAACATCAGATTGTAGGTTCTTTGTATTGTCAGATGACAGAATGGAAAACAAGTTACATGTGTACATATAGGAGAATAAGGACAGATAATTACATAGAACGTTTATAACATTATTATGATCATTTATAAGTATACGAATTATAATATAAACGACTTTAAAATCGCAATATATATTAAGATAAAAACTACAATACAAAACAACTTACCGAAAATATGACAATCCTGTTTCCTGCGAAAGTTGGATTGGATTTATAACCACAAGTACCACAACCATTTATAGCGCACATCACCATGTTCATAAGTCCTATTCTTCTAGATATAAAAACAAAAACCGATATGAAAAATTCAACTGATGTGCAAAAACTTGATACATTTTTAAAACAACTAAACATACAAGGGTTGGTTCACGGGAACATAAATGTCACTCGATGTCGAGCTACCTGAACGACCATGAAGTTGCAGTGAGTGGTGAATATAACCCTGGATAATCGTGAATAACTTAGAGCGTTTTTATGACCCAAATGTCATCGTAATGGCGCCATTATTTGTTACGTCTTGTTTTTATTATTATTTTATATTGCTTTTATAACTTTTAAAATTATTTTTGTTATTTTGGATTTACTTGTTGTTATAATTTCTTAAATTTGTCAACGTGTAAAAGACGTAAACTATACTACTACTACTATACCATCACGGCATATCCCACAAGTGGGGTAACCAGCAGACCAGCTGCATGTAAGAAACATTCAAGCTGTCCTCTTCGTGCCAATATAAAATCAAGATATTCAGGATGGGTGGCAAACCTCATCGCTGAATTTAAGATGTATCTACAATGTCTTAATTTTTTCGAATACCTGCCTTTTACAGGACACTCGAAAACTTAAGGAGAAGAGTGGGAGACCAATTCTTTACCGGGTGCTCCACATATTGTGTGCTATCTTCAATTTATTTTCTACCAATAAGGTAATTGATTGAAAGTTTAAATATTCTTGCCATATTTATTGAATGTAATAAATATGAAATGAAGTAAAAAATATTCAACAATTATTGTATCAATTATTTACCCATATAAAAAACTGAAATTCATGCCAATATTGTCGATGAAATAACTAAAATATCGTCTTTAAATTCAAACGATTATAGATAAATTATTCACATTTCAATTCCAAAAAGTAAACAGAAACATTATGCATAAAACCCACAAACTCTCACTTCAAAGCGGAGTGTGTTGTGATTAACATAACACTTCTGAGCAAGAGATGAAAACCAATTTCTGGCACCCTATTGTATAGAAAAATCAATGTATGCTGGAATTCTTTTTTGTTAGTTTTTAAATCATTCTCATACTTACTCATTGGATGTTCAAGTTTGTGTATTAAACGCTGAATTGCATAGAGACAATTCAATTCTAATTCAGGATTGTGTTTGTCTCCGATGAATGTGACTAAAAGTGGGTTGTATGTGTTTAATCGCTGTTTGGCTTGAACATCGTCAAATCTCGGTTTTGCATTTTCTGTTGGAACTAGTACATATTTATACACAGCCTCAGTCAGAGCTCTGATGAACCAGATTTCCTCTGGATTCTCAATAACATTCTTGATCCATTCTTCAATTTGACGTAAACTATAAATATATTTAAATAAATATATTTATAGTTTAATATATTTAAATATATTTAAATTTAAAATGAGTTCGTCGGTAGCCTGGAGGTAGAGTCTCGGCCTCCAGAACAAGGGGTCCGAGGTTCGATCCCAGGTGCTGGCAAACTCCCCTTTCACGGCACAAGCTTTTAGCTTAGTGTGAAAGGTGTATAAGGTTGTATTTGGGTTTATTACAAAACCCAGATATATCCTTTTTTAAAAAAAAAAAAAAATATTTTTATTATTATTTGACTGGCGCCTTTTTATAGTAGCATTCAAGTTCTTTTGTGTTTCTTTTAAATGATAAAAATATTTTTGTCTCTAACGAAGGAATAAATTATTTTAATAGGTATCTTTAAATTAACAGTTAAAGTAATAACTACTTGATTAGTTTATAACTAATTGCTTTATACTTTTTTTTTAATTATGCCATTATCTAACTTTCTGAGCTTGTATACTTCACAAATACTTGTTACAAGTTTATATCCTAAATCTATCCAAACAAATTCACTGAATCAGCGTCAGAAAGTATACATGACAATTACGCAGAAATCGAGTATATTTTCTGAGACTATATTTTGTTACACATTTTGAAAACATACAGTGCAAGAACACTATGAATGCGTACTGGCATTGTATAGGTACTTTCAAAATATGCGTCGTCACTCGGTGACTGTCTGAACGCAGCCCAAATGCGATGTACCTAACAAAATTTGTTTCATACAAAATGCCCGCCGTTCCCCTCCCCGCGCAGCTACAAAATATTTACCAAAGTGTCTGTCCATTACTCTATTTAGGTCCATGGTAATAACATGGATGTATATAGGTAGGGGATGGAACGTTTATAGTAATTTGTATGAATGACAGCGAAGCCAAAAAGTGAGGAAGGGAAATCGACGGTGGCCATTTTGTATGAAACACTTTATTTAACATTTGTATGGGCAATGTATGGAGATTATTCACAGTATCAGAAAACATTATATTTACTTCTTAAAATAATTACAATGCCACATAACTTAATGTTTTCATATATTTGATGAAATAGGGAATAGGATGAGTTAATAAAATTGAGTAATTCATTTCAAAATCATTCAGTATTTATTTTTAAACATTGTTTTCATATACACACAATATGGAGAGAATGAATGACAATTGAAGGAAAATATAAAAAAAAATGTACAGAAATTATAGCTAGAAATAAAAACAAATTTTGATAGTTTTATTGAATATATAAAAATAAACAGGAGAAACTGAGTGATTTATAATAATAACAAAATGCATTGTAATTAACATACAACAAACTCAAAGCCCTCTGAAGAGCACTAACTTGTTGAGTGACTGGATGTATGCTATGGTAGGTTGAAGACATGTTGCACAGGTGGATTGATGTACGAACTCACATCTATCCTGTCAACTGTTGGTATTATATTGTCAACTGGAGGTATTGAATATTCAGCTACTGGCACCGAACTCTCAATTGCTGATGTTGTACTCTCAATTGCAGACAATATTCTGCGATCTTTCTCTGAAACATAAAAAAATACCATATAAGTACTTGTATACGCTGATCCACAATAGAAATCCACAATGAGCGACATAAATCAACCAACATTTTAAATTAATTCTACACAATTTTATAATAATGTACATAATATTATTTAGAATAGCTTCACAAAACTCTTGAAAATATTTTGCTATGCAGGTTGTATTGTGAGTGTGGCAAGAGTTATTATTTTACACATGTATTATGTAATTAGAGATAAATAACTCCAAGATGACACGGTCCAGGTTTGCAAGGACAGGTGCATGTTATTTCACAGCGTATCTATGATGATCAATGTGTGGCTTTATGTCATCTCTACACACATTCTCTATCTCTAAGCACAAGAGAAGCTGTGTTACGGAGTAAAGATTAGATATATCTAAATGAATAATATAAAACATACTAACTTGCAACTGAGTGGGAAACCCAGGATATTTTGTAAGAATGATGTTTTTCTCCAACCTCGCAGAAAAACGAGATGTTTTTGAACACAAAACACTACGTTTACTTGGTGTCAAATATTGGATAATGTCCAGTTTCTCCTTTCTGGATCCTTTGGAAAACTACAAAAAATGATTTTGTTTATAAACATGCTATAATATCATTAACCTGATCAGATTTGTATGCATGAAACATTTCATTCTAACGGGTAAAAAAACCAAACATCAGATTGTAGGTTCTTTGTATTGTCAGATGACAGAATGGAAAACAAGTTACATGTGTACATATAGGAGAATAAGGACAGATAATTACATAGAACGTTTATAACATTATTATGATCATTTATAAGTATACGAATTATAATATAAACGACTTTAAAATCGCAATATATATTAAGATAAAAACTACAATACAAAACAACTTACCGAAAATATGACAATCCTGTTTCCTGCGAAAGTTGGATTGGATTTATAACCACAAGTACCACAACCATTTATAGCGCACATCACCATGTTCATAAGTCCTATTCTTCTAGATATAAAAACAAAAACCGATATGAAAAATTCAACTGATGTGCAAAAACTTGATACATTTTTAAAACAACTAAACATACAAGGGTTGGTTCACGGGAACATAAATGTCACTCGATGTCGAGCTACCTGAACGACCATGAAGTTGCAGTGAGTGGTGAATATAACCCTGGATAATCGTGAATAACTTAGAGCGTTTTTATGACCCAAATGTCATCGTAATGGCGCCATTATTTGTTACGTCTTGTTTTTATTATTATTTTATATTGCTTTTATAACTTTTAAAATTATTTTTGTTATTTTGGATTTACTTGTTGTTATAATTTCTTAAATTTGTCAACGTGTAAAAGACGTAAACTATACTACTACTACTATACCATCACGGCATATCCCACAAGTGGGGTAACCAGCAGACCAGCTGCATGTAAGAAACATTCAAGCTGTCCTCTTCGTGCCAATATAAAATCAAGATATTCAGGATGGGTGGCAAACCTCATCGCTGAATTTAAGATGTATCTACAATGTCTTAATTTTTTCGAATACCTGCCTTTTACAGGACACTCGAAAACTTAAGGAGAAGAGTGGGAGACCAATTCTTTACCGGGTGCTCCACATATTGTGTGCTATCTTCAATTTATTTTCTACCAATAAGGTAATTGATTGAAAGTTTAAATATTCTTGCCATATTTATTGAATGTAATAAATATGAAATGAAGTAAAAAATATTCAACAATTATTGTATCAATTATTTACCCATATAAAAAACTGAAATTCATGCCAATATTGTCGATGAAATAACTAAAATATCGTCTTTAAATTCAAACGATTATAGATAAATTATTCACATTTCAATTCCAAAAAGTAAACAGAAACATTATGCATAAAACCCACAAACTCTCACTTCAAAGCGGAGTGTGTTGTGATTAACATAACACTTCTGAGCAAGAGATGAAAACCAATTTCTGGCACCCTATTGTATAGAAAAATCAATGTATGCTGGAATTCTTTTTTGTTAGTTTTTAAATCATTCTCATACTTACTCATTGGATGTTCAAGTTTGTGTATTAAACGCTGAATTGCATAGAGACAATTCAATTCTAATTCAGGATTGTGTTTGTCTCCGATGAATGTGACTAAAAGTGGGTTGTATGTGTTTAATCGCTGTTTGGCTTGAACATCGTCAAATCTCGGTTTTGCATTTTCTGTTGGAACTAGTACATATTTATACACAGCCTCAGTCAGAGCTCTGATGAACCAGATTTCCTCTGGATTCTCAATAACATTCTTGATCCATTCTTCAATTTGACGTAAACTATAAATATATTTAAATAAATATATTTATAGTTTAATATATTTAAATATATTTAAATTTAAAATGAGTTCGTCGGTAGCCTGGAGGTAGAGTCTCGGCCTCCAGAACAAGGGGTCCGAGGTTCGATCCCAGGTGCTGGCAAACTCCCCTTTCACGGCACAAGCTTTTAGCTTAGTGTGAAAGGTGTATAAGGTTGTATTTGGGTTTATTACAAAACCCAGATATATCCTTTTTAAAAAAAAAAAAAAAATTTTATTATTATTTGACTGGCGCCTTTTTATAGTAGCATTCAAGTTCTTTTGTGTTTCTTTTAAATGATAAAAATATTTTTGTCTCTAACGAAGGAATAAATTATTTTAATAGGTATCTTTAAATTAACAGTTAAAGTAATAACTACTTGATTAGTTTATAACTAATTGCTTTATACCGTAGAATGGGGTGAATAGGGACTATGTGGTGAATAGGGACAATTTGAAAAAAAATATGTATCTGCTCTCAAGTTAAGTAGATCAAAGCGCTTTTCAAGAAAAATGTAATATATTTAAAATATAAATATTTTTCTGAGTTGCAACACTTTTGTCTTTGAATTTGACGTTTACAGCTGTCATTTATTTCGCTCCAAAACTAACACGTATTGGCGGCTAAAATTTTACTCTGCAAAACTTCCTGTGTAAAACTGAAAAAAAGGCGTATATTTGGTTAATTTGGGTGTTTTGTGAAGACAGATATATTTTGACAAGATTCTATTGAGCATGTAAGTGTTTTTTTTCAAAATATCTTTAAATTTGACGAATTTAACTGTGAAGTGTCATTTTAACCTAGTTTTGGGGTCAATAGGGACAAGTGATGGGGTGAATAGAGACAAGTGATGGGGTGATTAGGGACTATGTATAATACCTATATATTATTATATTTTTTTACTCTCGTTATTGTATGCACTTTTAACAAATGTAAATTTTTTTGTTTATAGAGGATTTTTTCTCTAAAATGCCGAGAAATTATAAACCTGACCAAGAGGTAAAAAATATTTGAAGTATACTGATGAAGATATTGCCAAAGCTGTAGAAGATATTGATAAGAATAAAATGAGTTTCCGTGCAGCTCAAGAAAAATATGGAATCAGTAGATCGGTTCTGTCGAGGCGGATATTGAGAGTAGATGTAAAAAAGCAAGGAGGCCAAACAGTTTTAAGCCACGAAACAGAAATGTTCATAGTGGATTGTTTGAACATTTGCTCTGAATGGGGATATCCTTTGGATAGTACAGACTTACGTCTGATTGTCAAAACATACCTCGATAAAAAAGGTGTCACCATCAAGAGGTTTAAAGAAAACCTTCCAGATGTGGAGTTTGTGCACAGTTTTATGAAGAGACACAAAAATGTTTTATCACAACGATTTTGTCAAAATATTAAAAAGTCGTGTGCAGAAGTTACACGAGACATTATTAATAATCAGTATTTTGATAACTTAGAAAAATCTCTGAGTGGTGTACCGAGCTCGAATATTTTGAATTACGACGAGACAAATTTATCCGACGATCCAGGTCGAAAAAAAATCATTACAAAGAGAGGTTGTAAGTATCCGGAACGTGTGATGAATAGTTCAAAGAGCTCGACATCAATTATGTTCTGTGCATCTGCAGATGGGGTGCTCCTTCCATCATATGTCGTGTACAAAGCACAACATCTATATGATACTTGGAGAGAAAACGGTCCTCGAGGAACTCGATATAATCGAACACTATCTGGATGGTTCGATTCCAATTGTTTTGAGGACTGGATAAACACAATTGTTATTCCTTACTTTAAGGGCAAAAATGGAAAAAAAAATCATCATTGGGGACAATTTGTCCTCGCACTTATCACTGGATGTTATCCAGAAATTGAAAAATGAAGATATACATATGGTATTTCTCCGTGCAAACTCAACACATCAGGCGCAACCGCTCGATGTTGCTTTTTTTAGACCCCTCAAGATAGCCTGGAGAGATATTTTAAGCAAATGGAAAATGAATGAAGGTAGGAAAGAATCTTGCATTCCGAAGAGCGTTTTCCCAAGCTTATTAAAAAAATTGTTTTGCAATATTGAAAACAATCAAACAAGCGACATCTTAGCTGGTTTTAGCAAAACCGGAATCCATCCATTAAATCGTGAAAAAATATTGGTGAATTTACCAGGTGCATCGGATGACAAAGACATTTTGAACGATTCTGTTGTAAGTATTTTGCAAGCGATAAGGTATCCCGAAAATCCTCAAAAGAACAAAGAAAAAGGAAACTTCATGTAGAACCTGGAAAAAGTGTTGGTGACGGAGTTGACGAAAACATAAACACAGAAAATTTATGCGAACCTCAACCTGGGTGTTCAGGAAATATATCAAAGAAAAAACAACAAACAACAGATTTGAAAACACTTAACAAAATGATGTGCAAAGTGTGCACACTGATTCTACCCAAAGGAAGAGATTGGTGTCTTTGTATGGTGTGTAAAGAGTGGGTCTGTGGAATTTGCAATGAAAACTATAATTTATTTGATTATATTTGTTCTACTTGTATATATGACGAATAAATAATTTTCTAACAATATTCGATAATTGATGTCTATTTTTAGTTAAAAATCTAAAGAATATTTGCATAAAATATATTTTTTATTATATAAATATATAATTATCCATATAAACATAATGGTATTTCATTTTAACCTTATAAACAAAAAAAACATCGAAAATATATAATATTTGTCCCTATTCGCCCCACTAGTTGTCCCTATTCACCCCATTTGAATATAAATAGGGACAGAGGTTATTTTTCAATATTACTCTATGGTTTATAAACTAAATGAAGTAAGGCGAATAGGGAAATACAGATAAATGACAGACTAAATGTAAAATTATTGTAATTCACTAATATTTCCTATACCCTTAAATGTATGGTATCGAGAACCTACAAACCTGTCCCCATTCACCCCGTTCTACGGTACTTTTTTTTAATTATGCCATTATCTCAAGGGTCGTTCACATACGTTCACTTTCAGTGATCACTCCGGATGATCCTCCAAGATGAACAAGTGTGAACGGACGTTTCATCGCTAGTGATCACTAGCGATGACGGAGGAAAGAGATTACCACTCGTCATAATTTTGATGAAAGGTCCTTTCACTGAAACGACCATAAACAAGTTTCATCTTATTATTTGTTTTATTCTCTATGAATTTGTATTGAATGTCAGAATCATGTACAAAATTATTATGTAGTCGAGAGCTATATTAATTTATTTTAAGTGTTATTTTTCATTTTTGAATTTGTTTAATTATTTTTATACGAAAATACGTCAAACTACATACAATATGAGTGAGAAAGTAGACATGGCAGTGAAAGCATAGGATGAACAAATGTGAACAGACGTGTTCACTTTCGATGAACAGGTTTGACCCTGACACTCTGGATGATCATCCAAAGTGAAGCAATGTGAATGCTACTTAACTTTCTGAGCTTGTATACTTCACAAATACTTGTTACAAGTTTATATCCTAAATCTATCCAAACAAATTCACTGAATCAGCGTCAGAAAGTATACATGACAATTACGCAGAAATCGAGTATATTTTCTGAGACTATATTTTGTTACACATTTTGAAAACATACAGTGCAAGAACACTATGAATGCGTACTGGCATTGTATAGGTACTTTCAAAATATGCGTCGTCACTCGGTGACTGTCTGAACGCAGCCCAAATGCGATGTACCTAACAAAATTTGTTTCATACAAAATGCCCGCCGTTCCCCTCCCCGCGCAGCTACAAAATATTTACCAAAGTGTCTGTCCATTACTCTATTTAGGTCCATGGGTAATAATATAGTTATAAGACATGGATGTATGTAGGTAGGGGATGGAACGTTTATAGTAATTTGTATGAATGACAGCGAAGCCAAAAAGTGAGGAAGGGAAATCGACGGTGGCCATTTTGTAGGAAATACTTTATTTAACATTTGTATGGGCAATGTATGGAAATTATTCACACAGTATCAGAAAACATTATATTTACTTCTTAAAATAATTACAATGCCACATAACTTAATGTTTTCATATATTTGATGAAATAGGGAATAGGATGAGTAAATAAAATGGAGTCATTTCTAAATCATTCAGTATTTATTTTTAAACTTTGTTTTCATATACACACAATATGGAGAGAATGAATGACAATTGAAGGATATATCTAAATGAATAATATAAAACACACGAACTTGCAAATGAGCGGGAAACTCAGGATATTTCGTAAGAATGACGTTTTTCTCCAACCTCGCAGAAAAACGAGATGTTTTTGAACACAAAACACTACGTTTACTTGGTGTCAAATATTGGATAATGTCCAGTTTCTCCTTTCTGGATCCTTTGGAAAACTACAAAAAATGATTTTGTTTATAAACATGCGATAATATCATTAACCTGATCAGATTTGTATGCATGAAACATTTCATTCTAACGGGTAAACAAACCAAACATCAGATTGTAGGTTCTTTGTATTGTCAGATGACAGAATGGAAAACAAGTTACATGTGTAGATATAGGAGAATAAGGACAGATAATTATATAGAACGTTTATAACATTATTATGATCATTTATAAGTATACGAATTATAATATAAACGACTTTAAAATCGCAATATATTAAGATAAAAACTACAATACAAAACAACTTACCGAAAATATGACAATCCTGTTTCCTGCGAAAGTTGGATTGGATTTATAACCACAACCATTTATAGCGCACATCACCATGTTAATCATAAGATGATTCCTATTCTTCTAGATATAAAAACAAAAACCGATATGAAAAATTCAACTGATGTGCAAAAACTTGAAACATTTTTAAAACAACTAAACATACAAATACAAGGGTTGGTTCATGGGAGCATAAATGTCACTCGGCGTCGTTTGACCTGAACGACCATGAAGTTGCAGTGAGTGGTGAATGTAATCCGGATAATCGTGAATAACTTAGAGCGTTTTATGACCCAATGTTATCGTAATGGCGCCATTATTTTTTACGTCTTTTTATTATTTTTTTTATTGCTTTTATAACTTTTAAAAATTTTTTTTTTTTTGATTTACTTTTTGTTATAATTTCTTAAATTCGCCGACGTGTAAAAGACGTAAATTATGAATATATTTAAATAATTAATATTTTTATTATTATTTGACTGGCGCCTTTTTATAGTAGCATTCAAGTACTTTTGTGTTTCTTTTAAATGATAAAAATATTTTTGTCTCTAACGAAGGAATAAATTATTTTAATAGGTATCTTTAAAATTAACAGTTAAAGTAATAACTACTTGATTAGTTTATAACTAATTGCTTTATACTTTTTTTTTTAATTATTCCATTATCTAACTTTCTGAGCTTGTATACTTCCCAAATACTTGTTACAAGTTTATATCCTAAATTTATCCAAACGAATTCACTGAATCAGCGTCAGAAATTATAAATGACAATTACGCAGAAATCGAGTATATTTTCTGAGACTATAATTCTTATTTTGTTACACATTTTGAAAACATAGTAACATACAGTACATGAACACTATGAATGCGTTCTGGCATTGTATAGGTACTTTCAAAATATGCGTCGTCGACTGATCACTCGGTGACTGTCTGAACGCAGCCCAAATGCGACGCACCGAACAAAATTTATTTCTTACAAAATGGTCGTCATTCCCCTCCCCGCGCAGCTACAAAATGTTTACCAAAGTGTCTGTCCATTACTCTATTTAGGTCCATGTTATAAGAGTGGATACAACAATATTAGTCTAAATGTTTGTGTTGCTATGGTAACGGAACTGATCTGATAATTGCATGGACCTAAATAGAGTAACCTACCTATATACATCCATGGATAATTGTATTTATTTTGTATAACTCCATATAGAATATGATTATTCAGTTCCACAAGTATGTACTTAATTGTATACTTTTTTTCTTGATTGACCTGATAGTCTTCTATTTTGGAGATGTCATTAAACTTCTGTCAGATTACTGGTTAATGTTTAACAAAATCAATCCATTAAATTGTTATTACCTCATGTCTTATACACACACACAGTGTATAGTTAAATATTAATTCCTGGCAAGGTTTAATAAATACAGTAATAAAATATAATCCAATCATGTACCTACTAAATCGTCCTTTACTAAATGGAACATTATAAATTATGGGTGATACTTTTTAATTTCAGGTGGATGGTGGGTTTCCTTCCAATGTGCTGAATTTTAGATTTTAATTGTCTTATAGTTTAGAATAAATATTTGTTTGTCTTGTATCCCCTTATACCAGCAATACTATTGCTGTTTGGGGATTTCAAATTTTTTTATTGGTGAATTTATATGTATGTGTTCAATTATTCAGAATGTAGGTATATATTAACTTTTAATAAAATTCTTTAATCTTCTTGAATCTTCTTCTTACGTGAACAGCTACTGTTCACAAGAACTTTTCTTTATCACCAACTCCACGGAGTATATTTTATTTGGAATTTTATAACTAAACTAATGTTTAACTTTTCATAAAATATGATAATTGATTGTCTCTTGAGTCCCCGGCGAAGAATAGATAGTCCTCTCATTTCTGCAAGTTCGAGTGTCTGTAAAAGGTAGAATATCATAAAGTATCCCCGTATACATTTATAGAATTTAACAAAGCCTGATGCTGCAAAAAGTTGGTGCTGCAGTATTGAATATCAGCATCATATTAATAGAAAAAACTTTTTATTAAAATCATGCACCAAAAATGGTTTGTAATAGAAATCTGTTATTAAATGAGATACGCAATAGGCTTGCTGAACCTCTCAACTTTTGTAATAGCAATGAGGTGACAATGTTTCACATTTATTATTATTTTCTGTACTGGTAATTTATTTGAAACGATTACAGTCTCCATCCCTCTCCCACCGGTCGCTACCTAATTGTATGAAGAGAGAGAATATAGAGAGAAAGTTACTTTATAATTCTATGGTTTTTGCAAAAAAGTTGGTATCTATGTGTGTCAACTTCTGAATTGACACGATGAATAAAAACCATGGAATTAATAAAACAGGAATAATTACTAAAGTTTGATAGAATACAATATATTATTTTATTATTGGAGAACTTTTTGATTTGGATTGTAATACATATAGAGATTGGTAATGGCAACATCACTCGTATATTGGGTGCAATGCCAAAGAGAGAGAGAGAGAGAGAGCGAGATAATAATTACTAAAGAAAGCATTAGAAAGTGGAATTGCTAAACACATTAACATTACTTTAGTATATTTATTATTCTATTGATTAACAATTATTTTGTAATGACTGAAAGATTTTTTTTCTATCTTCACTTATGATTTGCAGTATTCAAAACATAATTACTTTGAAAAGCATCTTATTCCAGTTTTCAATCAAGGAATGGAACCAAAAATTTATTTTGTTTAAAATGTACAATCTTTGTTTTAGTATCAATCAAGTTTTAAATGACTTATAAGTGCAGGCTCATTGTGGATATTTCTTAGACAAGTTATGTTTGTAAGAACATAATACAGCATATAATAATAGATTTATTATTTAGAACAGAGTGGTTGTTACTTTAACCTATCTCTCAGTTTGCTCTTGGCTCTGCAATAATAATTATTGCAGAGCCAAGAGCTGAACATAATTATTATACTTCCATAATATTACCTCCATGGTGTCTATGTTTTCTTATATGACGTTGCCATGGTAACCATAAACTGAACAACAAAAATAATATTAGTATTTCATCTGATACGTTTGTAATTTTATTAAATACATAAATTCATTTGATTAACATAATATATTATACAAGTTCCAATATTAACTTCTTAGTTTGGTTATATTATATTTACAATAATGGTATGTTTATTTTCTAAAATTTACTCTCGAAGGTGTGGCATCCTAATATTCACACTTCAATTAGAAGCTTCGGTATAATTCAGTGATTGTGTCTTTGTCATAGTCAAAAAGCGTCGTCCGTTTATAAAATGATCATACCGTATTCAGCCATTTTACAATATGACTAAGTCATTTTGTAAAACGCCTCGGTATATGCCTGAACAATATGCTCTTGTCACTTTGTAAAACGTCCACTGTCTGTAAATAGACGGATTCCTCAAGTGTAATCAGCAGACCAACAATATATAATAAATATACGAATCATTCTTTTTGCGACACAAAAATAACATAATAATGGTACAATATATTTTGATATCTATAATTGATGTTAAATAAATACCTGACTTATGCAGGACATTATAAAAAAATGTAGAGAAAAGAGTGGAAATAATATACACCAAAGCTGTTTTTGTTATTTTGCAGATTCTATCCAGATCAAAGGCGGTTGTGGATAATCAAAATAAAGTTTTGAATAAGTTAAATAATAAGAGAAAGATTCCAGATTTGGAAGATTTTTTGGAGAAAAGAGATTATACAGGAGCTTTGACTTTATTGGAAGTATGTATACAAAAATAATTAAAGACGAATTTGTGTGCGACTATAATGCTTAAGTTGGAGTGCTTAACTAAGATGGTGTTGGCTTAACTCTACTCTAGTGTTCTCAGTGTCAACTGTCCAGTCACTTGCATATTATTGTATGACTATAATGCTTAAGTTGGAGTGCTTAACTAAGGTGGTGTTGGCTTAACTCTACTGAAGTGTTCTCAGTGTCAACTGTCCAGTCACTTGCATATTATTGATCTTTAGTTTTCTTTAAATCCCATTTCCCCAATATGTTTATATTTGTGAAATGTTATCTGTTCTAATTAATGTCACCTTGAACTTTTTAAATAGAAAAAATTATAATTTTGTCTACAATATGACGGCATCTTATACAGATGGCATATTCAGAGGACTGAGCACTTATAGACACACAAACTCACATACTTACAAAATTATATAATATCTTGACTGACCTCTTATTTAGCATCAAGTATATTATTAAATATTGTATTTCAGTTTTTGCAGAGTGAAAGTGAGAATAACCTCTGGTTACGAGTTTGGAGTGGTTACTGTTACTTTCACCTGGGGGACTATAAGCAGGCATTGGATATATACAATAAATTGGAGAATATCAAATTTGACTCCAAGATTACCAAAGATGAAATACTAATGAACAAAGCCGTTTGCTATTTTTTTCTTGGTTTGTTTTTTCATATATTACTTCCAATTTTTTATAATTTATTTTACTTTGTCATCTTTTTAAAAATTTATAGGCTTTTTTGGTGCTCAATTTATCTTTCTTTATCAGTATTTATCACCATCATCATCATCTCGCTCTTTAACATTTTTCTTAGGAGCACAATGCAGAAACTAATAACCTTTATTCAGAGCATTCCTGTGCCAATTGAGTGACATCTACCCACCATATTCCTAGTGCTCTGATGTTATAGGAATGGTGTATTGTAAAAGGGGGATATTCAGGCTGTCGGAACCCTTATAGTATTTGGGCTTCAACTTCACATTGTCTGTCACGGTGTACAGAGTGTTTAACCATACAGTCTAACGCCCTGTATCTGCTTTTTATGACCTCCAGTTTTGCAGCAAACTTTTCAACATCTCTGAGTATCTTGAATTTTTAGAATATATCCCCAGGACTTAACGGATTTATACTTAAATACTATTTCTATAAATATTTTTATCTGAAAATATCTAATTGTATTTTGTAATTAAATAATAATTATATTTCTCTTAGGAATGTATAATGAATCTCAGGAAGTAGCTCTTCAATTGCCGGATACACCATTGAAGGTTCGTATTATTTATTTATTTATCACATTACATGGCATGATCCCTTTACACGTTAAACATATAAAAAAGAAAAAAACATTTGCCAGACAAAAATAATAAAATGTGAATTGGTACAAATTTATAAAAATTAACATTAAGATGTAACAAAAATAGCAGTTACGTTGAACAAAACAACAATAGTAACAAAAATATGAAGTTTTTCCATTTTTTTAAACCTGTTTTTGGCCAAATTGTCTGTGACCATAGTAATGTAGTCCTTGTATGTCTTTTCTGATATTATATTCAACTATGTCTTTTTATAATACTCAAATAGGATACTATTGGACACATTATATTTTGTGATATCCATAAAATTAAAAAGGATGCCAAATTTCATTCAATGCAATGTGAATTTAACTTGGTATCATTTGCTCTAAATAAATATTACAGATACAGTCAATAGCAATGATCCATTATCATCTTGGACAGTAATTTGTATTATGAAAATAGGATGTAAAAAGTAATTGTTGAAATAACTCTAAATGTTCATAAAAAAAAAACATATTTTCCAACAAAGTATAAATTCTGACCATTCAACAGATACTATTTTGTCGTTGTACATCGTCGTTTTGTTGACATCAAATTTGATGTCAACAAAAAAATATTCTTATTATATTTACTACACAGAATCGTTTGCTGTTCCACTTGGCACATAAACTAGGGGACGAGACTTTGTTGATGGAGAGACATCAAATGCTTAGAGATGTGGCGGAAGATCAGCTCTGTTTGGCTTCAATACATTACCTCAGAGCACACTATCAGGAGGCTATTCATATATACAAGAAGTTACTCTTGGATAACAGGTACCTACTTTTTGCATGATTTAAGCAATTTTTTTGGTATTTGCTGTATAAATTTCAATCTCTATTCGAATTTACATTCTTCAGTTCTGCATTGCATTGTGGATGTCTATAATTCTATAGTTTTACCTTACATATTATGTATATAATGGACTTGATGAACTCAGGCATAAAATTTTGCTTTGGGAGGTATATTTTGGTGATGGTTGGTTGGACGAAATGCTTTATATTGTTGAGTGCTTTCACCTGCTGTGAAAAGAACTAGTACTGAAAAAACATACAGAGAAAAGGTGGAATAGGTGAACGTTTCCTCGATATAAAGCATGCCTAAACCACCTAAAAGCCAATTGTTAAGCACTGAAACACCTTATTGTGATTTTAATTATTAGTTTGCAGTGTATCTATCGATAATATAATATCAGTGAATATCCTTATAATAGGTATATAATTGCAGTTAAGTTTAATAAAGTTAAGTTTAATAAACTCTAAAGTTTGTACATTCACAGAGTGAAAATTCATTATGATGATATTATACTTTAAATAACACACAGTTTACTTTTCACTAAGATTTATTCTAACCTCGAGTGCTTTCGTCAATGTTAATGAATTGACATTTTCAAGAGAACTAAATTAAAAAACAAAAGTTAATGTCTTACAATGAGAAATACAAAAGAGGGGGGGGGGGAGTAGGGTAGGGTGGGCGTGTATGATAGCAGGATTAGTGGATAGGGGTGAAGTTGGGATAATTGTACTAGGAAGAATGACTCATGGGTTTTAATAAAGGAGAAGGTGAAGGGATTTGAATATTTACAATGTTGCCATTTAAATTAT
>OX388307.1:19385103-19512119 GCA_947579605.1 Athripsodes cinereus | reverse complement strand
AAACACCATAATTTTTGTCTTTTTTGCACTCATTCTCAATCCATTAATCGCACAATTTTCATACACACACGTCATCATTCGCTGTAGATCACTTTCACTTTCAGCCATCAATACCAAATCATCGGCAAACATTAACGCTCTTACATTCATCCCATTCATATCAACACCTTCATTCATTTCTTTCAATGGACGAATAAAATGATCAATGTATAAGTTAAAAAGCCATGGCGACATCACGCACCCTTGTTTTACTCCTTGTTTAATATTCTGATTAAAATATGAATGTGGTTATCAGACTTTATTAGAAATTATATTTTTGATTGTTAAACTAAAACTACACCAGATCAATCATTTCAAACAATTCAAAGGAAATTCATTGTGTGAAATAAAAAAAAACAAATCAACTCTCGGAAAAATATAGATTTGAACTATATTCATACAACTTTCAAAAATTTCTGAGCCATATGATGAGCATGATGCAGAGGAATCCGGAATATTGCACATGTTTAAATAGTACTCTTAACCAAGTCTCGAGTCGATTCATAAGCGTAGAAACTCTGTGTCATACATTCATTCATAAACGAATTTCACATATGTATGTGTAGGTACTATGTGCAACATACCTACCTAGTTAACTATTCAAATAGGTTGACTAGTTGCCTTTGAATTGATTGGAATGATTAATTTGGAGTGGTTTAAAAATCAAAATTATGATTAACATCTACGCTTCTTGGTAAGTAAATCCAGTCTCTTGACATCCGATAGTGTCAAAAAATTCATAAATTAATAATTTCAATTAGAAATGTCAGATCTATTTTTTTGTTACAATATTTATCATTTTAACTAACCTGGATATTTTTATTGTTTAAAGATTTACAAGTATGCTACTTATAGAAAAAAGTTATTACGTTTATTTTGTAAAACTCCCTAATGATGAAGAAAACACAAATGGTTTAAATTATCCCGTGGAGCACCCGGTAAAGAATTGGTCTCCCACTCTTCTCCTTAAGTTTTCGAGTGTCCTGTAAAAGGCACGTATTCGAAAAATAAAGACATTTTACATCTTAAATTCAGCGATGAGGTTTGCCACCCATCCTGAATGTCTTGATTTTATATTGGCACGAAGAGGACAGCTTGCATGTTTCTTACATGCAGCTGGTCTCCTGGCTACCCCACTTGTGGGATATGCCGTGATGGTATAGTTTAGTAGTTTAAATTTCCCCGATTAGTTTTAAACAAATGATAAGTAATTTTTATTACCTTAAAACTTCCATTGAATGAAAATTTTATTATTGGTGCTATCTTGCTTACCTGCCATGTGACTAATAGTTCACCTGGACCTCCTGGTTGCACCTGCACATTGTGAGGAGCCTCTAGAGGTGCTAAAAAGATTGTGCTTTTGATCAATGACAATTTTTATACTTAATTTCTACTAAAGTGCAAATTTCATTTGGATTGAAAAAATGTATACCTTCTTCAAGAGTTTTTGCCATTACTGTGTCTGAAAATGGACTCTGATCTATTTTGTTAACGGCAAGCATTCTAAATAGATATGTATTTGCTGGCTGTAAGTTCTCTACAATAGTTTGTTCCTTATCTTGCATATTAAAACTTGACCTGTACAGAATAATAATTTAGGAATAAATTCAAAATATAAATCATCAAGGATTTATATAAGAAGCTTTTTAATTTTCTATCTTAAATTCTTACAATTTATCGTTGGAAATTCTGGGTACAAGAGTAATGTTGCGTGTGTCATGGACTGTCCAATCTGGGGATTGTGCATTTCTGCACTGCAGCAAATAAACTTCTAAAGGACTTAGCCCTGAATATGGCGGGAACCACTGAAGGCGAATACTTCTTGATAAAACTTCTACAACTTCCAAACCTTTCGGAGATTCAGGTCTCTCTAAAAAAATATATATAATAAGAAAATATATATACCTTGTGAGTGTTACTGTCAGAGTAAAATAAAGTTTAATGCTTAAAATAGAACTTGTACCTTGCACTGCTAAGTGGATTAAAAGCTCGTTTCGTCCAAAAGAATTCATTGCCTGACATTTATAGAGTCCAGAATCCTGTCGCTCTGATTGTCTAATAGATAATTGAGAGCGCATGCCTCTTTCAGTTTTTGCTTCTGAGATTATCAACCTTTAATATTTAAAAATATAATGATTCTTTAATAAAATTTAATTTGTACTTGTGAAAACTTACCATTTCATGGATTGTTAGCACATGAATAATATGTATATATATATATATTTCAATCATATTCAAGTTTTATTTTTACATGCCAGGCCTACGCTTACTAAGTAACACGGGCTATTCAAATCTGAGAAGCTTAATATTAAAATTAGCACACCTGTAATTATTTACATCCATTCTGTTCATGTTGTGAGTCCATACCAATTGCAAGGGTGTGTCTCCTACGACATCACAAACTAAGTTGACAGTGTCACCGCGTTTTGTAGTTATATTTTCAGAATCTCGTTCGAATCTCGGAGGCTCTGTATGTGATTGATTGTTTTATTATATTCTAATAATACATTGATTTGTTTGATGAAGAGGAGGTAAACTAGTTGTTTCTTACCATTCACTCTCATGTAGATAGTTTTCATAAGTCCTGCTCCAATCCCATTAGTGACTTTGCAGAGATAGAAACCTTCATCCATAGAAGACACAGACTGAATTGTCAATGTACCATTTTCATGGATGCTTGTTTGTAAGTTCATTGGTACTAATGGTTGATAATTTGTAGGAGTCTTTCCTAAAACATGAACAATGATATAATTACACATAAAGGTATAACATCTAGGTATATGGTATTACCACGAGAATATGTAAATAATTCAACAAATTCACTATAAAGTTAAACCTTGTCCTTTCATCCATATGATCTGCGGAATAGGAAAACCTTGAGCACCACATGGAATATTTAAAAGATTTCCTACTAATGTTGAAACATCTTGGGGTTCATTTGTCCATTGTGGCGTAACTGCAAATTATAAAAATGTCAAAATAATGCTAGATATAATAATACATAATACAAGTACGACAAACTAATAATCTCTATTTAAAATCATACAAGAAAATTTATTTCTGAATTTAGATAAATATAGTTCAAGTCACCTCTCACAATTAGTGAAGCCGAATAGTTAGCCTTAGCCGCTGCATTACTCGCCACGCAGCTGTACATACCACTGTGGGAAGATGCTACCTTCTTGATTATCAAAATACTAAAAAATTCTAAATTTTTTTGTTCTACCTGAAAGAGGTAAATTTTTGATGTCATTATTTTTTTAACGTTTTAGTTCACAGTGTTGAGAGTAGAGTAGAAAATATGAACGTATTATGAAAAGTTTATAAAACACTGATTAATGCTTACATCCAGGGAGGCAGGTATTGGTAGATTGTCTTTATACCAGGAGAAGTATATTGGCTGGTCACCTGACATGACACTGCATGTAGCTTGAATATTACTTCCCTCCTCAACATTTGGTGGAAATGAAAATGGCGCTAACTGTGGTGGCTCTGTAATTGTTTATTTAGAAAAATATATCATACAGATAAATGTATCCATACAAATTAAAATTATTTCACAAGATAGCGATAATGGTATGCATAGTTACTGAGGACGATTAGTTGCAGTTCTCTTTTAGCTAGTTCCCCTTGTGGGCTGCTGACAGAACAAGTATAGGAGCCAGCGTCTACTGTGCCTACTGATGCTATCTTCAAACCTCCTTCTCCATCAGTACTGTGCCGAAGATCTGTACCCAGTGATATACCCTGACGTTCCCATTTCACAGCACTGAAAAAATGTTGAAAATTTATAAAACATATTATCAAAGAGTTCAAATTGGAGCTTTTAAATATGCCCAGTTTGGCCTCAAGAGCAGCATTAACGATTTTATAAACCCTAATATAGATTCAGTGAAGACTGCAATTCATTGTTAAAAATAGACATTAACTTGACTTTTTTAAGTTAGGTAAATATAAAATAAGATCCGCGTCGGGAGTAGATCCCCCCGTGTATGTAGGTTAGAAAAATCTCTTTATTATTTCATAATTGCACAAATTGATTGATTTTGGAAACTTTGGATCAGGTAATTTTGTAATGAGAATTAAATTTTACCTTATAGGATATCCGGAAAATGGACAATTTAAGGTGATGTTCAGACCCGCAACGGCTCTTATTGGTGCCACAAACCTTATGTAGGGTGGACCTAAACATATTGATTGTTACATATCGTACATTATCGACAACGTTATTAATGTAATAAATTTGAATCTTCATGTATCTAGGTAATTATTATTATCTTCATGAAGAGACTACTGGAGTCAGCCAAGGCCCACCCAGGGTTGTCGAGCTCATGATGATGATGATGATGTATAGGTAATTATTATTTAAATAAATAGAAAAGAAAGGAATGAATATAGAGTGATTTCCAACCATAAATATTTAGTCTTGCTGTATGTGTGACTTCCCTAACAGAATTAGCTGCCCTGCAGGAATAGAGTCCACCGTCTTCAGTCCCACTACTGGATATGTTTAAGTGACTCACCACATCGCCAGATCTGTCTGTGTACTGTCCAACTGCATACCTAAGAGAAAAAACAATTCTTCTTAATACTTATTTCATTACTTTATTTAAGTGCCCTAGAATGTTCATCTAGAGCCAGCCCTTTCAATAGAAAGTATTTCTGTGCTGATCGAGTCACCTCATCTCACGTAATCATTGATACACTCTGATACCATTAATTGTCACAGCAATAGCATTTAGTGAAAGAGGGTTATCCAGGGCGTGGAAATATTGTGGAAGAAAGATCTGCAGTGCTCTTTTGTGCTAATTAACACAACATAACATGACATGTATAGATTCACACATATCGAGTTCATCCCTAACTAATATATTATTATGAATCTTGTATTATGGGTACTAACACGACGTTAGACATATATACAATGCACATATAGCTACATGTACATAATACTCAGACCCAGAACAATTTCAAAAAGGTCATTCTTCACTTTGGGCTGGCCTGAAATCGAATATTGAAGCTTGTGACTCAGAGGTCTCCGCACCTTATCAAGAACATTATCTCCGCACCACACCGGCCGACATTGTTATTATCACTGGGCATTCCTTCTGTATATAGAGAGTACTGAATTTTGAAAGTTGATTATAATAATTTCATTGATTGTATCGATATTAACTTTGTAACACTTCATTTTAAATTATGAAATAAAATAAAATAAATATTTATTTTTATTGTTTTATGTTACTATTCAGTAAGACTAACGCAGACCGGAATATAAATCAGCACCTGATGATGCAAACTCGGAGTCCGCGAAACCGGTCGTACGTTAGTCTTACTCAACAGTAACATAAAACAATAATTATATATATTTATTTTATTATAAATATTTGTAAGAATCGTCTTATTGTCAGTAATAATAATACCTATGAGAAGGCAGAACTTCTTGCCCATCTAGATACCACGAGAACACAGGGAGAGGGGCACCCGTGGCTGAGCATCGCAGTGAGACCGACGGCCCAGGTCGCAAAGCTTGTTCTATGAATGTGTAATGAAGTTCAGGAGTTGTATCTGAAAATAAAGTTAGTTAGGTTCGCAAAAATGCAACTCAACTCTATAAGAATATTGAACTGGCGTTTTTCTCATTTTCTCTAAAATCACATTTTATTTACCTCCAAGTTTTAATTCTGCAGCAGCTTGGGCTGTGAATCCTCTGGTAGAGACGAGGCATTGATATATGCCTACATCCTGCTTATTGAAATGTCCTATCCTCAGAATAGAAGAAGAAGGAGGTACATTACTACGAAGTGGAAGTCCATCTTTGATCCACTCTATGTCTATTGAATCGTAGATTGGTGAAATGGTGCAGTTTAGTGTAGCTGTATTCCCAGAATTTACGATCTAATAAAAAAGTCACATAAAATAAGAGTAGAAGTTAGTGATAAAAGATTGATATGTTCATAAAGGTATATGTTGTGTGTGTATTGAATTCGTTTTTAATAGAGATAGATATGTTTACCCAGTGCTAGGGGCCTAGGGTGTATATAAGTATGTAAGATATATTTATGTATATGTTTTGTATGGATGTAGATACTGATTGGAATCCCAATTTCCTCGTAGCTATACTAAGCGGATATGACTCGAAAGGAATCGAATACTAAGCTTGTGAATTTTAAGTGATTTTTTCATATTATAGATACATATTTTCATATTAAAGACATGGTTCCATAAAAATATTTACAAGCATATGTCGAGTTAATAGTTTGCGTATAGTTGTACCTGAAATGCAGGCTGTACCGAGAGTGAAATGGGTCCTACGACTTTGATAATTGTGACTGCAGTCAGCTCTCCCATGGAAGAAGATGCCTTGCACACCCATTTCGCAGCCATTCTATCATCCACCGTGTCTGTAGAGAGTCTCCCATACTTTCCAGCATCCTGCATGTGCTGATCTCTGCCGACACCTTCACGATACCATCTGGGATCATGAAAAGCAGTTGGGAATAAATGTTGACATTGGATTATGAGAAACGATAGGTATCTAGAAATGGAGTGAAAGTCTAAAAGACAAGTGAGGAATTTATAGTTATAAAAAAATTGTGGAGTCACCAGAAACGCCGAATAATCAAAACTATATGAACCAGAAAATAATGCATGAGAAGCAGCAAGGTTCCACCAAATACATTCTGTATGTGATGTGATCTAAACAAATTAATAAATATCACAACAATTTTAATGTATACCTACATCGATGTTTCTATACATTTGTATTTTTTTTAAGTTTTAGAACATCTGTGGTGAATCGTCTCCCACTCTCCTCTGTAAGTTTTTGAGCGTCATTTAAAAGGCAGGTGTTCAAAAAAATTAAGATATTTTTACATCTCAAATTCAGCTATATATGAGGTTTGCCACCCATCCTGAATGTCTTAATTTTATATTGGCACAGAGAGGACGGCTTGCATGTTTGTTACCTAGGCTAGGCTACCCCACTTGTGGGATATGCTGTGATGATGTAGTAGTAGTAGTAGTAGTAGTACATCGATGTTTAGTACGTTCTTGAGGCTATGTCACATAATACAATTATAATACTCGTGTAAATGTTGTTAACGACTATTCTCAGCCACCACGAGATTAGGATGTATTCTACTTACACATTTTTTACTATGGTCACTTTGCGCGTTGTTTAAGATCAAGACGAGATCAAAATTGTATATGGATGGAAGCAAAATCACTCAGAATTGGGTGGAATGCCTAAATAATAATAAAATATGGATGGATCACGAGTAACCCTGAAAACATGTACAAGAAAGGAAGTGTATGATTGTAAATAAAAATTGTCTTACATGGTCACTGGTGGTGGAGCGCCGTGCGCGATGCAGGATACATCTAGCGGATGTCCTCTGACAGCCTTGACTTCAGGGGGTGGCCTGGTGACCAGTCTGGGAGGAGTGTTGCTGTGAGACTCTGAAACAAACGATATATTCCTATATTAAAATAATAATCCACCAATTTTTATTTTCTAGCAATGAACTTCAAAGTATTACCTAGATCTTCGAACTAGAAAAAGTTAGAATTTATATATGATCATATATCTAACAATTTTGGGATGTATTAAGATTTATTTTGCATCAAAATCATCTTAAAATATTATACTATACCTATAATTGATTCAGTGATTAAGTTCAAAGTCTATCTCTCTCTGCAGTTTCTGTAACGTTTATACCATCCCAACACGGTCTTCAACTGTGGTAGACAGTGAACTAATGATTGTATGTAATAAATGTGCAGGTTCTCCTCATACCGTGTCATTAAAAAATGTCATTAAAGATAGGTACCCTGATGACTTTATGACCCTGATGAATATTCTATTCTATATTTACAGACTATCCACTCGGAAGCGGGTGATAAGGGCTCTTATCACTGAATTGAAGATATTTTAAATTTCCTACGTAAGATGTTTTACCAGTACATATGCTTTATACAGCAGGACACTGGAAAACTTATAGAAAAGGGTGGAGACCCATAGGCTATTTTTGAGATTTCATTATCAAGTGTTCCGTGAAGCACCCGGTAAGAATGGGTCTTCCACTATTAATAACTTTACATTTTAAATTCAGCGATGAATTTGCCACATTTTTTTTAATATGGAGAGGGCAGCTTGCATGTTTATTACATCTTGGCTACCCCACCTGTGGGATATGTCGTGATGGTATAGTAGTAGACAATTATCTATTTATTGAAAAAAAATATGGAACAGACTTCGCTTATGGAGATACCTACATAATATTTTCTCATAGAAAATTTAAATGAGACCTCTCCAGATGTCGTGGAATATAATTAAATTATATTTTATTCGTATTTTACATTCCATATTGCTCTATACTAAAAGTACATATTTAGGTATTACAATATTTTTTATGCTTATCAGATTATTCATAAACGGAATATTTGTCTCCGCATGAGACTTACTTCAGTGTCCCTATAACATTGTCATGTGTTACATTCACCTTTTTATGCTTATCAGATTATTCATAAACGGAATATTTGTCTCCGCATGAGACTTACTTCAGTGTCCCTATAACATTGTCATGTGTTGCATTCACCTTTTTATGCTTATCAGATTATTCATAAACGGAATATTTGTCTCCGCATGAGACTTATACTTCAGTGTCCCTATAACATTGTCATGTGTTACATTCACCTTTTTTTAAAAAGTTTTTGTTGAAAACTTCTAAAAAAGAGTGGGAGATTTATATTCGAGACTTAGGCTGTGGCTACATAGATATGGAACAAGGAACCTGTATTTACCTAAATTAATTAAAGATATAAGACATGTTATAATGTAGATGTATGTATTAATTATGATCTCGAATATCAAATAATACGTAGTATGGTTAATTTACGGTATAACATTTTGCCTTAGTACACATTTAATAAAACAGCTTAAAAAGTATGGTCGAGTCTTTTAATTTATAACGTATTTCTTATGAATATTTTCAAGGCAATCTTTAATGCTTACTTTAAATATGTTTATTTCTCAGACAGATACTGAGAATCGCGAACCTTAACATATTTATAGTCGCACATCTTTCTCATCTCCCGGGCAACACTTGCAGAGTGTCCACATATACTTATACGTATGGAGCACATCCCTTATACATTATTATAAGTCTATACTATGGGGCGATACAACACTACAGACTATAAATACAATACTATATACAAGTACAAGAGTAGGTAGGTACTATAAGTTATAGGCAGTACAGGCACCTACCCAGTAAACATTCAGCCAGGTATTTACTTGACAATATACACGCTGATGAGGCAAGGGTGGCGGAAGCCGAGGAGTGGAGGTGAAGGGTAGTTTAGTAGTAGGTTCTCTCTGAAGACGCTATAAAATATTCAGTTTCTCTCAGTTGAAAACCTTTTCCACTCTTTTATACCCATGTCGTATAACCTATTACATTATATTAGAAGTAGGTAGGTATACATCCTGTCTATATATAGGTACCTACCTACAATACATCCCTCTAATATATTTTTTCTTCCTTTTCTACTCTAGATTTCCACATATTTTTACAATATCTAGGTATTATTATTATTGAAATATGTCTCTTAGCTCTCCTACTTATCTTAGTTCCTGGCCGTATCATCACATCTTTACAAGTTATAGATACAAATAATATTATTCCTACGATACACAAGTTTCTCATACATATACCAATATCTATTCTTGCGTATTATTATAGGTACCTACAACATACCTTATTAACATTTCGTGATAAAGTCGAGGATCATTCAATCATGTTGATATCTGTAAAATGTATAGTGTAGAGGATATAGCGACTCTGTATTTCTTACTTACTTGCAAGTTTAGATTATTTACACTATTTACAGGAATATTATTCTCAAGTACATTATGTTGTATGTGAAGTTGAATTAAAAACGATTTATGTTTTTTATACTTACTTGTTAAAACGCAAAATATAAACCAAATACCTACACTCTACAAAATTCTACAAAAAAAACTCAAAACTAGGTAATCTACCTGTTTTCAGGATCAATCTGGCATTTCTCGATTGAAAGTCTGAGATACAATCATTAAACTATAAAATATTCTTGGGAAATTATAACAAAAGTAAAGAGTTATTTTTTCACTGTATATAGGTACCAATATCATCGTCACACTTTTTACATCAATAAAATAATAATAATGAAGACGAAAGATAAGGAAGCCATGCATGAGGAATTGCATAACAATGACGGATGCAAAAAGTGTATACAGAGATAGAAGTAAGTGGTGTACGATCTTTACTGCCTATAGGTACCTACCTGAGAGTTTACGAAAATTAAGTAAATTACGATCAAGTGTCAATAAAACGGTAACGGAATAGAAATCGAAAGACGTGTAGGTATACGTAAATGTTTAACTGCTACAAAGCCGAAAATATTAGTTATTCCTTAAACGAAAAAGTACTTAAAGATTACATTATTATATTTCCGTGAGTTTTAAATATTTTATAGTGAAATTTGAAGGTATTGTCGCCACACGATGCGGAATTTTCAAGCACGTACAGAAACACGGAAACTTTGTAAAAAATACTTCCGAATAAACGACTGTTACGTAGGGTAAACGATTGAGAAAATGTTTCATACATTTCTTGTATTAAGCTTATTGTATTTTTATTTTATTTCTATTGTTTAAGCATTCTACTTAATAATGGATGATTTTGCACAAAAATACTATGTTTCTGAAAATTGCAATTGGTTGGTAGATATAGGTATAAATTTCATATAATGATAGATCTACCTAAGTATTAGTAAGCGATGATTTTAAAGTATATTTAGAAAAAAAGCTTCACTCCCAGATAGATGGTCCAAATCACTGAAAGAGAAACTGTTTCTGTGATATTAGGAAATTTCAACTCATCTTCTGTCTTAACTTTTCTCTTGAAAATGACAAAATTATTTGAAGTACCTACCTACATTTTGTGTATTTAAATGAAATAAAAAAGAATATAGGTTGGATAAACAAAACCATCCTTATCATACCTAAGTTGGCCAGTTGCTCGGGTGTTTACCCCAATATTGTAGTAAGCCTACTCGTACGTATAATTATGCAGGTATAGTATAATACCTATGGTGTAGGTATTATTTTATTTCATGATGAAATTACGAAAGTCTCTCCGTCTCGTATTATATTCATGCTCGTGAAAATGGTCACGAGTTATGTAGGTACCATATACAACTTCGTTGTACTCAATTGTACTAAATTCAAATATACCTTCATCATATTATATGAGAAGGAAACTAGGAGTATTATCAGAAAAGGCATCTAGTTTTTATCGAGGAAAAGATACTGATTCAATTTAAAGTCAATAGCCCGACGTAACAAACCAATACAAGATTGTTGACCAATTATGTGTAAGACTAAATATTCAGTAGTAGGTAAGTGCAGTTCAGTAGTAGGTAAGTGAAATTTTGGTATAGGTACTTACCTATTAATTGTACCTATACCTACACGAAGTTCGGGAGGATCAGAAATCTCGATTGGAGAGCCACGTTTACACATTGCAAAATTGTGTAAAATCTAATCGGAAGAAGTGGAAAAGGCGTCCCAACGTTCACGAAATGGTTCAAGGCTGGATTAAATGATCACTTTGGTATCCATGGACAACGTTCATCAATTTCGCCATCCTCACGATGTAAGGTCTACCAATCGAGAATCACTTTACGCAAACTATAGAACAGAATGCCTGCACTGAAACAATTCTCATTTTATTTACATTTGATTAATATTGTACAGTTTCTGGACTATTAGCAAAGAGAGGTAGCTCCTAGAAAATTCAGATCTTATTTTATGCAAAAATTATTCATGGTGTTGGGAAGAAAGAGAGATGACATGTAGGTACTTCAATGCTTTTTTCACATACCTAATATACTAATTTTATTTATAATGCTTAATGAATTTTATATTTTTGTTCTACTAGCGTGAATATTAGTTATTGAAGAAAAATTTATCAAATGAAATATGCTTGTGAGGGAATGAGGATTGCTAAAAGATGTAAGGCACTGGTAACATTATATTAAGTAGATAATAATATAACTATGTATAATAGGTAAGTAATAGTACAAGGTAGTGACATCTAATGAAATTCATAAATACTTGACTTACTATTACAGGGATGTGGAGTATACCTATTCTCTATGTACGAATAAATACCTATAGGTACCTACCTATTCTGTGTAGGTACGAGAAATTGTGTTGTTGTTATATATAAGTAAAAGTATAGACGTATGTTATCATTCATATAAAATGTCTATGTACTATACTACCTATGTGTATGTGAATGGTGTGTTGAGTTGTTGATCTTTTTCCGTCTACTCGGGAAATGATTGACGCCGCGTTGAGAGGTCCTGTTGCGATGAAATTCAGAGAGGAGTGGAAGCAAGAAAGGGGTGATACGGAAGAGGAGGAGGATGTGTGGAGACATGCCATAATATAGGTGTATGACTATATAATAGGTATGTATACGTTTATATGTATGAGACTATGGGAGATATTGTAGGGATGTGAAATTATTCGTATAAAAATTCTACATACAACAATAAAGGTTCTGCAGCCGTAGTCCAAACACATTTTAGCGTTACGTTTTCGTTCAAATGTAGACGACGTTGCGAGAACGTGTCAATTTTCGTAGCTACTTGTGTATTTTAGCTACGAAAATTGACGCGTTCTCGCAACGTCGTCAACATTCGAACGAAAACGAAACGAAAACGTAACGCTTAAATGTGTTTTGACTAGGCCTACTGATGTACGTACCTACAGGGTACCAGGATAGACAGATTTAGAGTTTCGCCCAGTTTGAATGAATTTATTTTATTAGTTACCATACTAACTTTCAACTTAAAATCTTATATAATTTTCACAATTTATTGAAAAATATTTCAAATTATTGATACCTAGGCATTTAGCTTGGGGGAAGAAATATTACGCTTTTTATAGAATCCATTTTTTTTGATATCGTAGTAAGAAATGAAATAAATTCTGTAAGTAGGTAGGTATATTCAAAATAGGTATCACGAGTGCTGACCTGGACGGATTTCACAAAACCCACATTGTTCATGTAACGACTTTAGATATCAGAGTATTCTGAATACTACAGGGGGAAGTGATTGGCTGAATTGTGAATGTTAGTTTCCACTGTGTGGTTTTACAAGAGGAGCTCTCCGTGATGTAAAGCAGTGTTAAGTAATTCTTTCTATCACTGAGTGGAAAATGAAAAGGATTAGTTTGTAGCATATAGGCAGTCAAGTATGATGCGATACTTTAGCACTCGCACTCGCTTTAATATAAAAACTCTACTTGTCCTTGTGATGTATGAGTGAACTGTATGTAGCTAAATTATTCATTTTATTTCCGCCTTCAACGTTCCTATAAAAACTAATCTTCTCCGTTCAGAATGATTCTGTGGAAAATGTGTAAGATAGGTTGAATTTTTCACACTATATTGATAATACTTTCATATTATTGTCAAAAAAAATGTGTATGGTATACTTTATGGTGTGTCTAAAGGTAGTCGGAGACCTTCAAGGTAAAATAACAACGTTTTTTTGGAAAAAACTATTATTATTGGATATTGAAAAACATGACTCAGACAGAATCATTGTCTCTTCCTTATCAGAAATACTAAAGGTCTTTGTAGAATACTTACCATTGGCGCACAGCCTCATTGTGATGTGTTTGTTATAACCACCTGATATACAATATGTTCCCTGTTTTCAAATATTGTATTGCTTTTTAGAGCTCAAGCATTTTTGATTATGAAAAAGAAGTAATTTTATAAATGGGTTAATATAATATAACTTTTTTAGCAGATAATATAATTTTAGGTTCAAGTATATACAAATGAAAACAAGTAGGTAGGTACCTAATATCACTATCAAAAGTTTGGCGACGAGAGGTCTGCCTGTGACTGATTTAGTGGTTTCTTCGAAACGAAGTCAAACTCGTCTTAATGCGTTCAGTATTGAAAATCTAAAGAAATCAACTTAATGGCATAATCAACTTTTTTGTTTGCGCTATTTTTATGTTGAATAATAAAAAGCCAGTAGTTAGTGGAAAATATCAGATAAAAACTTTTTAATTTATTACATACCTAACTTATTTTTGTAAATATGCAGTCATTATAACAGGTCAGGTAGATATACTAATTACAAGCATACATGCACAATGCACACATTACTCAGCTTCTCTCGCGGAGTAGGCAGAAAGGATCAAGAGCCATGTCTTTCTGTCCTTGCATACGCTTTTCGCTTACATTACATCCATGAAATTCCTCATATATTCTCTTCTATTCAACACTTGTCCATCTTTTAAAATCTGTTCTACATGATCTAGCTGGTTAACCCTCAGCCGGCCGCGTCTCCGAGTGGCTTTTCTCCCAGCCACGCTCCTATATATTTGTAATCACTCTGTCCTCAACATTCTTTCCACTTGCTGAAACCAACGTATTTACACTTATCTTGCGGTTCTTTACCAACTTTTACTTCACATTCTTCTTGTATAGTACAGTTACACTGAAGATCCCAGATTTTTTCCACATATTCTTCTCAACGATCTCATTTTTATTGCATTCATGCTGCTTTTCTCCTTCTCCAGCCATGACCACGTCTCACTTGCTTGTATGTATAAGTGTTGGCTTTACAATAGCAGAGTGCACAAACTTTTTAACTGAAAGTGAAAAGAAGAAGAAGAAAAAGAAGAGATATATATTATATGTTTCTTTTCGCAGTTATTGGTCGGATTATACCGCTAACCTTGTTGTCCTCATTTTTCTCCCCTTTCAATGTCATTATCATACTTTCCATCTTTCGTGAAAGGAGTAAAACCTTCACCTCATATATACTAATATATAAATATATATATGAGGTGAACGTTTTACTCCATTTCACTGCGTACAGTCGTGAGGCATGAGCCAAGTCTCTGCCCGACTGTACGCAGTGAAATGGAGTAAAACCTTCACCTCATACTATCTCCTGCGTAAAATCAAATGATCTTTCATTCATGAGGTGCATGTTGTACATGCATTTCGGATGAAAATTAGATTATACAGTCTTTCATATATATATATATATATATATATGTTATTTTTCAACAGACATCTGTGATCACAAAGATCTTAATATACATCCCTTTATGGGCAGAGAGAGAGTGTATGGGTGTTTCCAATGCTTACGAATTGTCTGTCACAGATGTCTGTTGAAAAATAACATTTATCAACAACGCAAGTACCAAATTCCAGGTGAATGCGAAAATAATACAATATTTCATATATATATATTAGATACCAATACCTAATTTATTACATATCTATTTCTAATTTATTAGTTACCTATTTTTTTGTTATTGCTGAAGATATGATTATATGTCTACGATGAAATTTGTCTTCCTGACATGACATGGGAATGTGTAATTTTAATATTTGAGAAATGCTCAAGCGCTACTCTACTCGTGTCTTTTTTATTGTATCTTGAAAGTTAATATCAATCAGTAATCACATATAATATCTCAAAGCAATTCTCAGAGTTTCATAACATTTTTATTCTTCGAGAAAATTCTTTAGAGCGCTAGTAATTCTTAGAGTTAAAGGAATAGTAATGTGGTTCTATATTAGTGCCTTCAAAGGCAAATATGATTAGGTAGATACTTACGTATAATAAATATAAATGGAATGGTTCGCTCAAAGGGAATTTCATTTCAAAAGAAATATTTTTAATATATTATAATTAGGTGCGGGAAAGTATAACATTTATTCAATAGACATCGTCTCTTTTATATAAAATGAACATTTATAATGAATTTATCAATATGGAGCGGTGACCTCTCAAACATACATAATGCCACCCTACCTAGACATACCTACTTATCTATCTAAAAAACGGTAAGTAATTATTTTTAGTTTTGAGAAGAAACACAAATTCTATAATTTTATTATTATAGACAGGGTGTTTTTAGCATTGAGGTAATAAAAGCTGATAAATAAAATATTTCAATATGAAAGTTATTTTTATAGTATATTGGACCATTTACCATGTAGATAAGTCATTCTTTTTATACATACATATTTATACGTAATGCCTCTATCAGTAGATATAAGAAGGTATGTAGGTATACTTATTATTCCAATGGAAATATTTTCTATGAAATTATATTTATTTACTTGAACAATATACGGCATTTGATAATATACTAGCTGACCCGGCAAACGTTGTTTTATCATATAGGTACTATATAGATTGAATTACTAATATCGCTATTAAAAAATAGGGCTTGAAGATATAAGGGTGAAAATTTAGGGCCATATGTATTTTTTAATGCCTCACCATAAAAATAAAAATTTTGTCCATAAAAAAAATCGGGGTGAAAAAAAGACCCTTAACTTTTAGGGGTATGAAAAATAGATATTGGCCAATTTTCAGACAAACCCGATAAGCACACAAAATTTCATCAAAATCGGTCTAGCCGTTTTGGAGGAGTATAATAACACCGTGACACGAGAATTTTACATTTAATTAAAAATATTACATAGTTTTCGAATATAACAAAATGTACACAATTCCGGTAAAAACAAAACAAAGCACGTAAATAAACAAAATAAAACCAAAATCAGTTCAACACAAATACAGTACACTCATATATTGGTACCATTGGATTATTAAAACATCACTAAAATTATTATATTAGAAAACGATTTCATGTGGATAATATGAGTTTGATACGAGATGATAAATTTCAGAGTGACAGCATCTGAGATTAAAGGGGAGGTGTAGGTGTGGGATTCAAATAAGTGGATAGACATTCTCAATGAAGGGGATTCTGTGGAGATACAGCAGCAGGGTTACTCTTGACACAATCTAAATACGATCTTAACTTATCTTGATCTCAATACTACGACGAGCGAAGTGACTCAAGTCAAAAATACGTGCATACCAATCTCGCGGTAGTGATAGCGCGGTATTTTGACGATAGTCTCTTCGCGCGTCATATAATTAAAATCAAGAAACGATTACGATCGTATTTAGATTGTGTTAAGAGTAGCCTTGCTGTCTCGAGGATCGAGCATTTCGGGCAACAAGTGTAATAAACGGTAGTGTGCGAATAAGGGAGAAATATTATTCGCACGCCGTGCGAATAAGGCCAACGTAAATGTTAAGTGTTTTTAATTGCGAAAAGAATATACCTACGCTTTGATTTTTTTTTATTATTTAGGCATTCCATCCAATTATGAGTGATTATGTCGTAATAAAAACAAAATTACAAAACAAAACTGCAAAATAACACCCTACCGCAACCATGCATTAGTAACAAGCACAAAATAAAAAATGTTACAACGCAACGAATATAATACTTATCTATGTACCTAGTAGCTTATCTATATTATACATACATGTGAATACAAGTTATTTTTATTCTAAAATCACTTTATTGTTTATACCTATTCAAGAATTTTGCAACACTTCTATGAACACTATTACATATCATTTAAACACAAGAGATACTGCATGTTTATAGGGAATGAAATACTGTGTTGCCGAATTACGCTATGAATTATATTACCATAATAATTATTAGATAGGTACCAACATATTCACGCATACCTGGAAAGGGAGACGGCGAAGGTGGCATTTATGTTTTGCGAATTTAGGATTATTCTTATGATAGAACATTTTAGTAAGAAAAAGTAATTGGATTAATTAACCACACGGATATACATAATATGTTTGAAAGGTGTTTTCTTAGAAGCCATATTATAGGTTTTGTCTTGCTGTTTTTTTCCTGCTGAGATCGCCTTAGCCAAAAGCTGTTATGGTCTCAAAGAAGGGTAACATTTTTAAGATAATAATAATATTGAAATAACCTCTTTTCCCGTATATTTCAGGAGTCCAAGGACTCTTATTTATCCGTTTGGGCGACAGTATAAATATGTATATTATGATCTTTCTTGTTTTATTGGGTCCTCTTTGCTAATCGACGCCTACTAGCCCCCACGACAGCGGCGCCGCCGAAGCCTGCCACAGTCCCTCAACGCCCCAGCTGATGTCAAGTTGAATCCTGCACGAATCGTCAGACAGAAACCAACGGTTTTTCTCACGACCAACCGATCAAGTATATTTCAAGACAACTGTACATAGGTACGTAGAGTATAAAAAAAATATCATAATATTTATATATTTGTTCATTGGGACCTTTATGTGTGGGTGATGTACCAACATAGGTATGTATATACTAACTAATATAGTTTAAACTCCGGTCGGTTCACAACTGTAGGTAATGTACGTAGCTGAAACTGGAAGTTTACCGCAACCCCTTATAAATCTATGGCGACATTTGTAGCCAACAGAACGGTTCACTTGACCAAATAGAGGTCCAATAATTGTGGGTTAAGTAACTTTAAGGGAAGTACTTGTTCATGTAAAAAGTGTAATAATATATTATTTGGTTTTTGGCGTATTTATGAAAAGTTATATGAAAAGTAAATACAATTTCGGTTTATGGTTTTGTTAGTACATATACATAGACACACCTATTGATACACTTCCTACTGACAATTTGATTCTTGATTTTTTGCAGGTTCTGCTAGTGTTTATTCTATCTTTTGAAATACTACCAATACCATGAACAATTGCCGCGTACAGACAGCTGGATGCGAACGTCAATCATCAAGCATCAAGCAAAAATCTTAAATCTTTCGACGACTATTCGGAGCATTCTACGAAGAAATATTCGAATGAATGCCTTCGTTACCCTTCCATGAGACGTGACGAAGGCATTCATTCGAATATTTCTTCGGAGAATGCTCCGAATTGTCGTCGAAAGATTTAAGATTTTTGCTTGATGCTTGATGATTGACGTTCGCATCCAGCTGTCTGTACGCGGAAAATCAAGAATGTTTACTAGGTATTTGTAGTAAAACAAAGATTTACATATTATATTCGATGTTAACGGATTTTAAAAATATGTTTACCTATGGTGTATATACCATAGGTATATATTTTTTATACCTATGGTATGGTACCATAGGTATATATTTTTTATACCTATGGTAGGTATGGAGAAGAGATTGAAAAACCAAAGAAATACTATATGCATTTTTGACGCACACCTCATTGTATTGAAATGTATTCCATTTTCTCACTTCCTAGCTTAATTTTGGCTGATTTATAAAATGTGAATTTCAAAATGTTAACAATTATTTATCGCCAACGTAAATTATTAGAGAGAAAAATACTTGAGATTTTGTGTAGGAGATGGTATAGTTATAACAGGAAGCAAGATAAGGGTGCAAACAAAAGAAATTCTTGAGTAGTAAGTAGCTCCTTGTTCTGCAGTGTTGTTGTGTATTCTGTATTGTAACATAATGCTTTATATGTCAGGAGTGGCCCTCTCCCTATACTATCTCTGTCTCTTCAGAAGGTCTGACTGAATCAACCTTTCTTTCTTAATTACATGAAACACGGCCACCTACCAACTCATGTTGTTGTGTTAGCTAATGAATCATTTCACATTATTAATATTGTGTTGGAAGCGTGTATCTACAATATTAAATAATTTTTCATGTCTTAATATTTTAGTTACACATAACCTAATACAATAAGTACATATACAATGAGCAATTGATAAGATTGTACGACATTTTAATTTGCATTGGTATATTGAAATTATTGAAATTTATAACATCTAATAACATGAAGACGATTTTTAACAATCATCATTCTTATAAAAGTAGCTTAGTATTCACCTAATAATTTTATACAAATAATTTCTATAAGTAGGTACATTGTTATTTTCTGAGTTTATAACCGTGAGTACCTACCTAAATACACGTGGGTATATTTAGTAAGTAATATTTGCTGATGTTATATTAAATGTAGTAATAGGTCCACCCTGCTAGGTATAAGTAATATAGAAATAATAAAACAAATGTTTTATTCTACTAATGGTTTATTATGTGAGAGAGACGTCTTTCGTCTGATGAGGACATTGTCAATCTGATTTTAAAAATACAACATCATTCATATATATAAAAATATTTACAATAACAATGATAAGAGAGTATAGTATAATATTATAATGAAGTATGTATCAGTAACTAATTCTAAGAAATCACTAATTACAATGCGAGAGGGAGAACAATATGTATATGTATTTGTGTGACAAGGACAAGCATAGTGTATTGTATTAATCTGGTTAATCCTATCTATTTGTTGTTAT
Source organism: Athripsodes cinereus (assembly GCA_947579605.1). NCBI lineage: Eukaryota > Metazoa > Arthropoda > Insecta > Trichoptera > Leptoceridae > Athripsodes > Athripsodes cinereus. Next base: position 19,491,808 of record OX388307.1, on the reverse strand, counting down.
TCTTATAAGGTGAATTTGTGAAAAGGGAAATATATGATCAGAATGATATTGTAAAAAGGTAGGAAGATAGTTTGTTTTTGAACTGAATTTATATAATGCAAGTTTTATGTATAATACAATTTAAGTTATTTATTAACTATTAATTAATAGTTAATAAATAACTTAAATTGTATTATACATAAAACTTGCATTATATAAATTCAGTTCAAAAACAAACTATCTTCCTACCTTTTTACAATATCATTCTGATCATATATTTCCCTTTTCACAAATTCACCTTATAAGAATAACAACAAATAGATAGGATTAACCAGATTAATACAATACACTATGCTTGTCCTTGTCACACAAATACATATACATATTGTTCTCCCTCTCGCATTGTAATTAGTGATTTCTTAGAATTAGTTACTGATACATACTTCATTATAATATTATACTATACTCTCTTATCATTGTTATTGTAAATATTTTTATATATATGAATGATGTTGTATTTTTAAAATCAGATTGACAATGTCCTCATCAGACGAAAGACGTCTCTCTCACATAATAAACCATTAGTAGAATAAAACATTTGTTTTATTATTTCGATATGGAATTCTACTACCTAAACACCGACACAGTGAATAAGTAATATAAAAAGGAAATAAAAGTTTACTTGGAAATTATATCAGATGGGAAGGTATATTGTCCCCGTGGGTAGAAAATAAATGTGTTGAATTGATAGAAGAACCTACTCCTAGATAGGTGTGAAAGTAATACGTAGATATAGACATATATGTAGGTATGTACTAACCTATATAAAATATATACTATGGCTACTTACTTATCACTATTATAGTCGCGTCAAGGAAATATACCTTAGATTACCAACCTTCATTTCTACTTCCTATACTTTGTATCTTTTCTTGTTCTGTTAAGCTCCTCCGGGAAACAATATTACTTTGGGTTCAATTACTTTGGGTAGAGTTGTGAATAGAAATAGAGCTAACGTGCGATATGACCAGCTCAATGTAAACGAGGTTGAGGATGAGAGGGAGGAAGACATGACTGTACGTATATATTTTATGTAGGTATACCCAGTATCCACCTAGCAAAGTATCCATAAGCTTCAGGCAAAGCTAAAAGCTTATGGCATTTAGTCGTCTCATCTCCTTTTGTTGTATATCCTAACTTAACCTAACCTAACCTAACTTAACACACAAACACACAACCATGGAATAGCATAATATGTATATACATTTATATGTTTAACGTATTTGTTATATACGCTACTGAAAAAAGGACATCGATATTAGTTTAATGTAGTTCACATTATAAGACGCAAAGTCCTCTTTTGACTATCGAAAGCACAAAAGTACTGTACCTACTGGGAGGTATTATAATTTATAATAATATAAAAGCTACTGAATAACGGGGCTCAAACGTTTGACTGATTGCATTGTAATAAACCGTTGTATTATTTTAAAGGTTTTCAAAATTACATATTTTATATTTTTATCACTAAAGAATAAATAATTTGGACTTTGTAAATTTAATTGAATTTAATACTAGATACTATCAATGCAACAGTTCATCTTTTTGCCAGAATCCTATTCTCCCTTGATATTAGATAATTCTATTTATTAAGAATTATTCCAAGAAATTGACAAGAAATGCTCAAATGTAAATCTTTCAACATCACGTAACGTTTTTAGTAAATCGTCGTTGCTAATAATGGGAAATTATACACGGGTAAGAAAAGATAAGGCCGAGGATTTGGAATCGTTTTAAGTGGGTAACTGTTTCTGTTAAACTTAACATTGTTATTATATTATCATAATCCTAAGACATTTTTGCCGTGAGAATTCTTGTCGTAGAATGAAAATAATACAATTACCATTCCCCAAGAGGTGACGCGTACATTTGTATCCATCTACCTGTTACCTGGTGACAAATTAATTCAACGAAGGAAAACCACCCCAGAGAATCCTCCTTTTTGCCAATTTCTCCTTGTTATTGTTGTTACGTGACAGAGGATAGAGAAGACACAGGTATGTACCTACCTGTATACATATATATATATATACTCACCTAACCTAACCTTAAATACCTACTTTTATTTATATGGTGCCTACCATCACTGAAGCAACAAAATAATTATATATTATATCTGCTACTATTTATGTATACAAACACATACACCCACACTCACTCGTAGGTAGGTAGGTATACTTAATGTCCACTTGGCTAGTAATATTCGTCGAAGGATGTTTCATTTCATAATATTTTACAGAAAATATTCACCCATATTCGTAGTAGTATTGATGATGCTTAATATGGAACTTTCACATTGTGCGGTGTCACATGAATATCTTCTCTATCGGGCGTAATATATATTAGTTTACCTATTCGTGATCACACAGTTATTATTTCCAAAATAGTACACAAGAAAAATATAATTACCTGAGGTACGAATCAAAAGCTGGATCATTAAAGAATCACAAAGTAGGTATTACACATCTTCAAAAAAATCTTATTATACCTGTATTAAAAAAAATATATAACATGAACATTGATAGAACTTGTGATATTCTAACACTTTATGAAAATAACTGTTAAGTATCTCAATTAAGCGCTTGAACCAGCCTTAGCCGATTCGTAAGCATCGGAACTCTTCTTTACCCTGCCAGTAATACATATCTTGCGATTGAACCATACTTACCTATCGTAATGTATAATAATCATACAAACACTTATATAGAGGTGAAAATTCCAGATTATACGAAAAACAAAAAAAAACACTTCTACTATATTATATACTCGTATGTATGTGCGTGTATGTATGTGTTCTTAAGAAGGAAGATCACGTCATATGGGTCGACGATGTATCTTATGAGGACGAGTAGTGCAGAGAGGGGGGGGGGATGATCATCTTATAGTTGTTATTGTTTCTTGTAAGTAAGTTCGAGTCAGTAATCCACGAGTTAAGATTTAGTGACCACTGTGATGAGAAGGGTCAAAAGGGACTGGGAAATTTTTCATTCTAGCCTTCATTAAGTGGCGTAAAACAAGGCGTTAACGAAGAGTCTCCCATGGCCGTCCTCTGAAAAAGTTTTGCAATAATATATTGCTCAAGTTCACAATGGAAAACATGTATCTAACACGAATCTCTACACACATATACACAGTATATAAACACTAGTACTAGATACATTATCCGACCCTTCACTTCCCTTTGAAAACTCTTCTTGTTTCATTTTTAAAACAAACAAATCTTAAGGGTAAACTTTTTTGTCAATGAAAATGTTTTATTAAACTTTTGTTCAATTCTACTAACTAAAACTTAAGTTTTCACAGGTCGTTGTTTTGGAACAGTATTTAAAAGATTTTCAAGTTTCAAAAAGTGCAATGTCAGTCATTTGAGAAACCCCATAAGTCAAGTTTTAAGCGGATATTTTTTTTTGATTTGGGTCCTTTTTCTTGAAACGCAATGTCGTTACTACACTAAATGCATTCATGTCGATTCACAGCTGACACTTAACGTCAACCACTATCGTGGGTGAAAATGATGAAAATTAGCGATTTTTGGATGTTTCATAAATAATCTGGGATGAAAATGTTGATTTTTGTTCTCTAAAATGGTGTTAATTTGAGAAACACCACAAGTCAAAGGTTTTTATATATTAATATACAAATAAATTATTTTAACACAAAAATAAAGGTTTATAATAACAAAATACACTGTAAGTTACATTTTGATTTGAGTAAGATATCAAAATATCATTTAAAATATTATTACAAAACAGCTGTTTTTTGTGATTTCTGAAAAGTTTATATTGACTGACTTATGGGGTTTCTCAAATGACCGATTTAAACACAGTACATATACAAATGTTATGACAAATGTGTCCTTGATTGAGTAATGCATGCAAACATACTTTTCGTGTTGAATTCTTTAAAACTGCATTTTCCAAAATAGCCAAATACTATGAAATTTATGTGAGAAATTAGCGTAGATAAGTTGTAAGTATCGAAATCCAAGAAAATTTAATCATTTTTTGACAAACATTTTACTATACCTAAATGGATCTTTTTAGTTGCGATACTTAACCACGCAACTGGAAGTTCTTTGATTACATACATAAGAGTACATATCATCACAGCATTTCCCACAACAAGGGTAGCCAATGGATCAAATGCACGCTTTTGAAATTAAAATTTATAAGTACCTAATAGTCGTATTCTTTGCATGTAAATTTATTTTCATTTATTTATTCATTCTTTACTGTACCTACATTGATTACAAACAATTACATAAAAAGTTAACATTCAAGTGAGATACAATCAATATACGGAGAGCGAGTTTATCGCAAAGGCGCGATCTCTTCCAACTAACCCACATTTTTATTTATATTCTATTTTAAAATTTATCCAAACGAAAATAAACTTAAAGATACTCATAATTCTCTTTGATTGCCAGGAACTTTGTAAAAAAGTATATTATTCGCAAAACAAATAAATATTACCAAAAGTTTAAATCTGTCTTTGCACTACAAGCATTTAAAATATTTTTATAAAAAACGTATCACAAGGTTATATCATCTGTTTTGGAAAATAGACTATTCAACCTTACAAATCCATCTAACCTACATCTCAGCACGATCTAGCTAATCCAGCAAAGAATAAAGATAGTTACCTATATAATCATAATTTTTATCTGTAATTTAGAAACTATATTTTTATCCAAATTCAAACAGACCCACGTAATCAAGCCTCGTGTTTGTAAGACGTCCGTGTTTTCTCACACCCCTTTTTTCATATACATCCTCTTCGTCATTCTTTTATCATCTATTCGCTTCACACTTCCAAAACAAAAGTAACTTATTTATATCTACCACAACGGGTTACAACGGAATACAACGGGTATTTGTGATTGACTTTCTTTTAATATCCACCCGCGGGAAACACTCCAAATTCCAAAAACTGCTCCGATATCGCTGACATAATTATTCTTACCTACTGCTTATCAATGACTGAACGATTAATATTTTGTAGAATTTTCAAATATAAAATATTCAGGCCCTTTTCAGATATATGGTTTCACAACTTCACAAAACTGTCTTTTATTTTGAAATTCACAGTCAAAATAAAAAAAGAGGTCTGTGAAAGTAATGTTATTTATTTTTAATGCAATTCAGGTTCTCAAGAATGGTTTGTTTTTATTTATTGAACAATTTATATTTGCAATTACTTTACATCGTGTAAAAATAGGTTTAGGTAGATAGATATAAAGCACGGTAGGTATATCGCATTAATTTAAATGTAGATTAATAAAGTCTTAATGCGGCGTGATATTTTCACTCTTTTAAATACCTCTCCGTTCCGCCTTGACATGTGGGAGTAGAGGAAAGACAGATGGCCAATAAATATACACTGAACAGTGAACATGGTACGAGTACCCGAAACACATACACTTCATAGTCACACTGTATCCTGTACATTCTCTATGAACGGTTTCACTCGAAATGCTCGACGATGTGGAAAGCTTTTAGCGGAATTGGTTGCATCACTATCACCATTACTGCACGTACATGCTACTCTACCACATTTCACTATCCACATTCCAACTCTCATTCTACTACCCCCTCTTTCAATTCTACAAATATATACACACCTACCTAACTTATACCTTTGTTACATAGCCTTCATATATTATGTGATATAGTTATAATTCTTTCTCTAAGTAAAAATTGTTTTATTTATATAAGGAGACGATGATATAAATCAAGGGTGGGCAAAAAACATCATCGGCGATCGACAACAATAATTTTATGTTAGGTGGAAGAGATTTCTCCTTTGTGATAAACTTGCCCTCTGTATATTGATTGCATTTAATGTGAATGGATTTCTTTACAGAATTGTAAGTACCTATTCTTATCAATGTACATTAAAGAATGAATAAATAAATAAAATTAGAAGACAAGCAATTGACTCGCAAGCAGATTTTTATGTAAAGGCATTTATTGTAAATACCTAGATACGAACATATTATCTAGAGGTTGATGAATCGCACTGCGTGTTGTACACTAATTTTTCATAGGAAGACACTATTTCTATGTACCTGAGTGTCAAACGTAAGCATGTGTAGGAATACATGCGTTCGTCAGTAAGATCTTAAAACTGCTTACTATCGACCAGTTAGACCACGATCAACTCTATTTGCCCATTCCTGATATAAAATATTCGCGTTATTGAAATGTATCCTTTCATTCACTTTCTATATTCATTCTAAAGTGCAAATATAATGTTCCGTAATATATCTATGAACTAAAATGAACTTTCCTATCACAAATGGTGTATACAGATGTGATGCTATTGAAAAGTGATTTTTGTTCGCCTACGAATATTTGTATGAAATGTTTCGCAGCTACATAGTAAATAGGTACCTATTGTATTAAAAAGGCAATAAAGTGAAATATACGAGTAGATTACGATGCTCCGTGTTGTAAGGAAATATTTATTTGTTTTTATCGCATGACAAAATATAATATATTTTTAAGTATTACTTTTTGATTTTGAGTTGGTAGATACTGTTTCGAACTGGATGGAACATCTGCAAATTTTAACTTGTATTTTGATATTGAAAATCTTGATTATTAAATAATAATTTGGGTTAAATATTATCGGATTTATAAGAGGAATAGTGACAGAGAAATGAAAATATATACTTACGATAGATGACGTCTATGTGTAACAATATACAGAGTTACTAATAAAAAGTCTGAACACTCATAGATCAAAACAATATATACTTACGATAGATGACGTCTATGTGTAACAATATACAGAGTTACTAATAAAAAGTCTGAACACTCATAGATCAAAACAATATATACTTACGATAGATGACGTCTATGTGTAACAATATACAGAGTTACTAATAAAAAGTCTGAACACTCATAGATCAAAACAATATATACTTACGATAGATGACGTCTATGTGTAACAATATACAGAGTTACTAATAAAAAGTCTGAACACTCATAGATCAAAACAATATATACTTACGATAGATGACGTCTATGTGTAACAATATACAGAGTTACTAATAAAAAGTCTGAACACTCATAGATCAAAACAATATATACTTACGATAGATGACGTCTATGTGTAACAATATACAGAGTTACTAATAAAAAAGTCTGAGCACTCATAGATCAAAACAATATATACTTACGATAGATGACGTCTATGTGTAACAATATACAGAGTTACTAATAAAAAAGTCTGAGCACTCATAGATCAAAACAATATATACTTACGATAGATGACGTCTATGTGTAACAATATACAGAGTTACTAATAAAAAGTCTGAACACTCATAGATCAAAACAATATATACTTACGATAGATGACGTCTATGTGTAACAATATACAGAGTTACTAATAAAAAGTCTGAACACTCATAGATCAAAACAATATATACTTACGATAGATGACGTCTATGTGTAACAATATACAGAGTTACTAATAAAAAAGTCTGAGCACTCATAGATCAAAACAATATTGAAATCGATAAGTTAGGTCCAATTTAACCCAAAAAAATATTATAAAAAGTAGGAAAAAATCGTAGTGACCTGTTTTGAATATATTTAATATCACATTGCGCGTTGTCTTCTACATTATTTCGTAAAATATAATAGTATGAATATCATATTTCAGTTGCAATATCATTGAAACAGGAAAATCTAAAATTCGTTTCATGTCGCATCAAAGGAAAATATAATTAAACGTTTACGTGCAATTTTATAAAAGTCGTGAAATACAACACTTTTTGTTTTATGATCGATCTTTTTATATTTCGTTAATTGCAAAAATTTTCTGAATGCTTTAATGGCATTCATATGTTGTAAAATATGTACCTACATTCATTTTATTGATGCGTAAATTTGATCAACAATGCAATGTTATATTATAAACCTCTGGATAATACAAGTTAAGTGTTTAACTTTTTATAATACAGTAAAAAACCTAAATACATCTTTGTAAGTATATCAATTGTATTATCTCCATTTATTAACAAATTGTGATTACTGATGGTTATATCACTGTAAATACCAAATACATACAACTATTGTGTGATACAGAGAATAGATAGACATACAATTTATCTAAGTATGTAGGATCTATACATAATATATTATAACCTACTACCAACATTACTGTTCCGAACATGTTTCATTACGTATACATAATTAAATACTTGAAGCATTATTCTACTCACAAATTCAGCTGGGTATTATAGGTTTGGTACATAAAAAGCGGTGAGTAAAAAGATAGTTAACGACATCAAATAGGTATGGTGAAGTTATTGGTTTATATCGTAATAATACATTGAATGGGAGTTTCATCAACTGATGCACTGATACATCTATTCAATATACCTACCTAATATTAAATCATTTCACATTGCTGCAAGTTCGCAGTGTAGGTACAAAGATCTAATTTGTTGTTTGTAGATCTGATACATTGATGTTAGGTCGATGACCGACTTTTCAAAATATATAAGAGATAATTATTTTCAATTAGAATCTTTTAATCATTCTTTTATCGGACAAACATATTATTATTATTATTATTATAAAAGTTCTTCCATTTAAACACACCCACACAGAGCCAGCCATAAGCGTACTTAATGTTTATGTTTACGCTTCACATCAGTAGGTGGGTGTATGTGTGGTATACGAGTTTAAAATCTTGTATCTTAACACATGGATATTTATCTTAAAAAGGGGATTGTAGAGATTTCCACGGGTGTTGGATATGGCTGCCTTCTAGTTACAGAGAGTGACATGGATGCTTAAGTTTAATGTATTGTGTCAATGGCTATTTGGCAACAGCTCAACTATGTGCGGTCCTATTTGCACCAACCATTCTACTTGAAATACATCTTGTCCTAATCTAGTATATATTATTATTAAACTAATGAAGAAAATGCATTAAATTTTTTTTATTTCTTCTCTATTTTTAGTTCTTTAATGTTTTTATTTGAAACAAAGGAATGGGTAAAAGACTTCAAGAAAAATATTTCCAAATGTTTCCACGAATATTATTAGAGTGTAAGAGAAGAAGAATAATTTATTAATAAGGCAGGTGATATGATTAATGAATGTGAAGAGAGGCAAGTGGCTCATATAACGAGGCTCTATCATTAGTCGTTAATGAAACATTGTCTTGTTTATGTGTATGATGACTATTATTCGGCCCCAAGTAAGCATCTAGCTAGATCATAATAGTAGTCTTATAAATGTGGCACAAAGGCTATAAAATGGTCCTGTAGAAATCCCTTATTTATTACACGAAGAGTGGAGATCTCTGGTGAAATGACCAGCCATAGTAGTGGTGGAAGTGGTTGTTACATATAACCGAGCTTTATGACACTACCCGTTATTGTCAGAGGCGACATTTACACCATCTGCACCACATACAACAAATGCCACACACCATAACGGAAATATACCAAATTAATTTAAAACTTACTTTTCGATATTTGTAACACAGTAAACTAATTCCCAAAATAATATGTGTTTTGAAATATTTTAGGTAGGTAGGTACTTACTTTTGTGTGGATTTCTGCAGTAGATCGATAGTTTCATATTTCAAATTTGTGACAATTAGAAATGCATTAATTTTTTTTAATAGTTAAATTAAATTTATAAAATATATTAAAATTTGATCATAACAAAAGATAAATTAAAAAAAAAAAAACTGAAAATGCGCCCTTGCGGTGGTTTGTACCACAAAACGGCGCTCAATAAATTGTCCAGATTATTATTATTATTATCGACAATAATCTCTCGTATTTACATTTATTTAATATTGCTTTTTAAGTTACCTGTTGAAAGAAAATTATGGTTAATCTGAGAAACTTAACAATAAGTCTGCAGTTTCAAAGGATATCACTTTATTTTGAGGACGTTACATACATAGAGGTCCTCTCCATTCCAACTAGGGAATCCAATCCCGCATCAAAATTGCGATCCCGCAAGCCTGCGGGATTGAGGTCATCAGTCCCGCGGGATTTGCGGGATTGAGATTTTTTAATAAAAAAAACTGTTTCAAGTAGAAGTTAAAAAAATATATCAAATAAAGACGAGTGAATTTTAATATTTTTATCATTATTATGCAGATTTATTACTCATATTACTAATTAACAAGTGAAAATAATGATGTTTTAGAGGTATAAATAATAATCTTCTTATAAGGAACGATATAATATATTATTATTAACATTTTACCTTATATATTTGTAATTTGTATTGAAAATTGAACATATTTATTAGTTTAGACTTGTGGCACAAAAAATAGTTTTTTTCTGATAATATTTTTGAAGAAATGATAAAGTATGTAAAGTTTCATCTTTTAGATTTGATCTTATCTTGTTTCATAAATAGCCAGCGGCGGAAAAAGAACGTTCAGCTTCCACGCTATAAGGTGGAATTGACTTTTTATTACTCAGCTACCCATTCTGTATGGAGACTGTGCTCTAATTTATCTTCTAGTATAGGCGAAGGCTTATCATTTAATAGATTCGATTAAGGCGTGTCTTCTTCATCGCCATTGTCATCAACTTGTTGGTTATGAGTTTCAGGTTGTACCTGCGCGTCTGACAACAGTCTCTCGATTAAACACTTCATTTCAGTTCTAAGTGTAACTTTGCTTAGATAAAAGAATGAAACGTCCACCACATTTGTAGATCCTGGATCTTTTTTCTAGATATTTGTTAGGATTTTCTAAGCACAGCAACGACAGTCATTGATGTGCAGCGTTATTTTACCCGGCGAGATAGCGACACTACAAGTTCCTGGCTTAACCTGGTATTTTGTCGATCCAGTTTGCTTATCATGAAACGCAATGTAGTTCTGCAGTAACTCATGCTGCGTCCTCGCGGCATAAGACATTTACAACACGTTTCACTGGCTCTAAAGCTCGTTCAATATTACTCAATGTTATAAATTCTTCATCAGTGAATGAAAATGAAGATGATGTCAGTTTAAGATCAATAAGTGCTTTGAATATGTACTGTTTGACTTGGTTAAACCTCGATAACATTAATTCGAGACTGCTCCAGCGCTTTCGGCAATCTAGGATCAGCTGTAATTCTTTGCAGAATTCTGCTTTGATATATGTTTGCAGAAGTTCATTTGTTACTGGAGATTACTTTTTTCTTAGGATTTATGAATATGTACTGTTTGACTTGGTTGAACCTCGATAACATTGATGCGAGACTGCTCCAGTGCTCTCGGTAATCTAGGATCAGCTGTAATTCTTTGCAGAATTCTGCCTTGATATATTGTTTGCAGAATTTCATTTGTTACTGGAGATTTTGAACTAATAAGCTTGCCAATTTTCCGGACTTTTTGAATCAGTCCTCCAAAACGAAAAATGGAATTAATTATAATGATTTTCATTGGGTGCGCCCAGATAGTAGGATGCGAACGTCAATCAATCATCAATCTTCAACGATTTGGAGTATTTTCCGAAGAAATATTCGAATGAATGCGTTTGTTTCCCTTCCTTATACGGGTTACGAAGGCATTCATTCAAATATTTCTTCGGAGAATGCTCCGAATCGTTGAAGATTGATGATTGATTGATGTTCGCATCCTACTATCTGGACGCACCAATTGAAAAATCTATTGATCTGACAATACTAATCTACCTGTATTGTGGTAGCAAATCTCCTTCTTGAATGTATTCTTCTACCGAAAAATCACCTTGCTCGTCATCATCATCTTCATTTTCATTATCACTCCCACCATCCGGTCTATTTTCGAGTACTTTAACTTGACTGTATTTCTTCTTATTGTCACTGATTGCATAGAACTTCAAGAACAGCGAGTTACAAGCCATGTGCAAAGCATAACTGGTGGTGCGCTGATAATAATCTCCCAACTTTCTTCATGACTGCTACACCATCGGTTGTTGCTGCGATCATATCTAGATTTAGCAAACTCTAATTATTTTTCATACAAATTCTATGGAAAAATCACGAGATCCAAGGGAAAGTAGTTAACTAACTTATCATTGAGGCTGTCCTGGGCTTAATAATTAATCAGAACGTCGTCAGAGCCCATTCTTAAATATTTATTTCAGTCCCGCAAGCGTGCGGGATCCCGCATGAGAAATCCCGCATTTCTGATCCCGCATTTACGGGATCCCGCTTTTGCGGGATTGGATTCCCTAATTCCAACAAAAAAGAGAGGACGGCTTGCATGCTCGTTTCATGGGGCTGTTCTGCTGGCTATTCTACTTGTGGGGATAAGCCGTGGTGGTGTAGTAGGATATAGGTTCGTTTAAATATTTAGTGCGTTTACTGATTAAATAATAATGAAAAAAATAGTAGAAGCGAATACCAACATTGCTTTATTGCTTATGAAACATTCAAGGATTATATTTGAATTTTGTTTAAGACAGTAGAACAATATTATCAATATTCTGAAGGCAACCGCTGTGAAAAAATAATAATATAGATATCTCTTTATGCAGCACATTTGCACTAGCACCTCACTCTGTCATACGCCCCTGTCCTGGGTATACTCATCCCACGCCCTGGATTCATTATTGTTCCATTTATCATCAGCTTATATACAGGTACATACATACACATAAATATATACCTAGTAAACATACAATACATTGACTCCCCTCCCTCCCACCTCATTCCCAATACCATCCCCATGTTACTCCCACTAATAGAAATGCGTTACAGTAATTAACTATAGTGGCAGATCATTTCTATAAATTAAAATATCGGACGAATTATTACTATGTCCTATTGTATCTACCTTTGTACGTAACACACATAATATATTATGTATTTCTACTATTTATACCTATATCTAGATTAGATAATTATTAATTTATCGCAAAAATGTAATGACTACAGTGAAATTATTGTTTTGTTATTTAACAGTGGCATTTAACATATGGCCATTTAACAGTTATATCACTAGTATTAGTCAGTGTACCGCTTTTCTTGTTTACTGAACCCATTTGGAAATTATTGTTATTGATGAATGAATGAATGAATATTTATTTTCCAGGAAAAAATAACAATAAAATAATGAAGTACATACTACGTTATAAAATAAAATATAAGTAATCTGTATGGATATTATAAATCAATTAAATACACAGTATACCTATATACATTAGAAGAATAAAAAATATATGAAAAGAGTGATGTGGAGAAAAAAACTACATAAAATATTTAAACTGCAAAGGTATCTATTTTTATTTTTTTAGCATGGAGAAGACATTTTGCATGTATTTATATTGCATGCGACTAGTTTGCTGGCTACTCCATTTGTAGGATACGCTGGGATGGTAAAGAAGATGTATTTTATTTATTTATTTATTCAACCAAACATACGCCAACAGGCCCAACATAGCCCAACATGGCCCAGTATGTATTATTATTAGATATTATTATTATTATTGATTGCAATATAAATGGAGTGTTAAATCTTTCATATACTGGGTGAAATGTCAAAAAAATTAAATGGGGTAATTACGAGGTAATTTAATTTAGAGCACAAAAATCTTTCAATGTACAGTGCTGAAAAAAGTCACGTGTTTTTCCAAATAAAAAATGATAATATTTTTAAATAACGATATAAAACAAGTAAACGACACAACAATAGTAAATAAAATTTAAATACATTTATAAAAAAATAACTTTACACTACCCACATAATGAGTCTATATTTTTATTATTATACCGATTATTGCGGTATTTTATACAAGTAGATACGAGGCATGCCTTTTAAGTTCTGTCGTTTCCATATTTCCCGGCAATTTTGAATTTGGAACTGTTCTGTATCCGAATGTGTTTAAATTTTGAATCTCAAAACAGTTGAAAGTATTAGGATAAATGCTATTGTTTAGTCCCAGCGTCGACTGGAATCTGTCAGGTTACGTACGAAAATGAATCTTTCTAAGGAAAATGTTCGTGCAATAATTTTCTACAACTTTAGAATAGGCCTGACACGGCTTCAGTGTTTTGCAGAGCTAACATCTGTGTTCAGTGATGAAGCCCCATGTCTGCGGACTGTCGAACGCTGGTATTTAGAATTCCAGTGTGGACATATTAGTGTTAGTGACAAATCTCGCGAAGGACGCCCAAAATCCGCCTTCACTGAAGATAACATCATTGCTGTGAGACAACTAATTCTCGAAGATCGCCATGTGACGTATCGAGAGATAGAGGCTCTATTAGGCATCTCAGGGACAACCATTCAGAAGATCTTGCATGAAGCGCTTTGTGTGAGAAAGCTAGTTTGCCGTTGGATACCGCATCTGCTTTCCGACGATCACAAGGCGGCCCGCGTCAGATGATGTAAGAAAACTCTGGAAAGGTTCAACCGAGGAGAGTCAAATCACGTCTACGACATCATCAGTTGTGACGAATCTTGGATCTATGCCTACGATCCTGATTCCAAACAACAATCTACAATCTGGGTCTTTCAAGACGAGCCAAAGCCGACTAAAGTTGTTCGTTCTCGAAGCACTTCAAAGAAGATGGTGGCCACGTTCGTTGGAAAAACCGGCCATGTTGCGACTATTGCACTTGAAGATCGTAGAACGGTTAACGCAGAGTGGTATACCACAGTTTGTTTACCACAAGTCATCGCCGAACTTCGAAAATCTAACTCAAAACGACGCATCATCCTGCACCACGACAACGCAAGTTCACACAGCGCTCGGCAAACATTTGAGTATTTGAAGCAGGAAAAAGTAGAAATTCTTGACCATCCTCCATACAGTCCTGACCTAAGCCCTAACGATTTCTTTACATTTCCTAAAATTAAGAAAAGTCTTCGTGGTCAAAGGTTCCAGTCCGGTGAAGAAGCAGTCGACGCTTTCAAGTCAGCCATTTTGAACACCCCCACTTTAGAGTGGAATAAATGTTATAATAACTGGTTTGAGCGAATGGAAAAGTGTATTAAGCTACGAGGTGAATACTTTGAAAAATAATAAAAAGTACTATAAGGTTCTAGTTGTGTTTTTTTCTTCAAACGACAAAACTTAAAAGGCATGCCTCGTAGGAGTAGTCCGGCACCTACTACAACATGATAACATGTACATATTATTAAAGTAAAATCTATTATTTATTATTATTGTTTGAGCTAAATATGAATACCTACCTAGTAAACTATGTATTTTAACATAATGTCAACTTATTTCATTATTTAGTTTCATTTCCAATCAATTAAAAAGCCATACAAAGAAAACTTTGATAACCTGGGTTTATAACAATCCCAAAACATTTTTAATGAGAGTGGTTGAGCCTATTCAAATGTAGACTTGTCAACTATTTTTGCAAATATGTAGGTATGGTATAATGATTAAGTTCATCATTCTTTATTCGTTCGCTTAGTTGGGTTTTAGTCTATATGAGGTGATGAATAAATAGTCTGCCATACGAGTAAGTTCAAACTAATTTGGGATGGCACTTTCATTTAAACAGTTTGGTGCTAAACTATAATTATTTCACTTAGTTTTTATTATTGGAATACGTTTTGTTTTTACAATCTACATATTTTTTTTATTATCCTATATTCAAATTAAATCTTATTGTATGATAACCGATAATCAAACTAATCATATGTATGTATGTTTTAGAGATAAAATATAGTTTTATTGTAAGTCATGATAAAATAGACTATATAACCATATACATACATACCTACTATTCACAAAATTTGCTTAATGAAAATTTAAAATGTGTACCTACGTATGAAAGATATAGAGATAGAATTTAGTTTCAAAGTACCTACTGCAAAATAAAAATTGGTGAAAAGTTTAGTCGATGACAAACGATATGAAACTAGCACATTATTCTAAGCATTTTCTCGCATGCCATGTATTTTCTATTATGTTTATGGAAATCCAGTCAGTGACCAACTACGACTAGACTACGCGCAACGTGCGATTATATTCAGGACACATCATATCTGTCCACTAAGTGTTTCACTTATTTAGCTAGTCTATATTTTATATGTCTATGAAACGAACCGACTAATTTATTTTCATGATTTTTTTATGCAAGCTATCATGTTTAAAGCTAGATAAATTATCATTGATAACCATTTTTATCAATTTCTTTAGTATCTACTTTTTTTGATAAGATACAAACTCTAAACCTTGATGACTCAATCTATGTAGGACCTCATAAACTATTATTATTGTCTATTTTACTATTATATATTTTTATATATTTATTATATATTTATATTTTTAAATATATATCTGGGATTTGTTATAAACCCAAATACAACCTTATACACCTTTCACAGAAAGCTAAAAGCTTGTGAAAGGGGAGTTTGCCGGCACCTGGGATCGAACTCCGGACCCCTTGTTCACAAGGCCGAGACTCTACCTCCAGGCTACCGACGAACTCATATTGCAACTACTTTAACTACTCATATTACAGGATTTATTAAAACCAGTATGAATGAACGTTCCTTGAGTTTCTATACATGAGGTGTCTGTTAACTGCCCCACTTGTGGTATATATAGTAGGTACTAAGTAAGTAAGAACATTTCGTTAGTTTATTAGATAAATAGAAGTGCGTAGATAATAATAATTACATTCCACCACATTGTTGATTGTATAAGTAACTATTATATAGGTACTCAACTGTGAGGCTTATATGTAACTTTAATACACCAGAATTTATTCCTCACAGTCCCTTGTGCAGGTCATAACGCTCTCCAGAGATTCCGAAATATTCGCGAGGGACCCGTTCTTAATCCTCACAGGGATACTTTACACAATGAGGATCCACATACACATTCATATATACTTAGATGTTAACCATGGTTAGCAAATTATTTGGAATATATAATATATAGTACTACCTCTACCTCCTAAATGCCTAACACATTATATATTATACAAGTGGTTACATACTACACCCCAAAGCCATTTGTGTTGTAGGTATATATAATTGGTATCTACTAGGTTATACATTGGTATTACAACAACTATTCAAACAATATGTTTTCTTATTGAGTATATATTTCTATTTCTAAAGTATGTAAAATCATTCTATATCTTGATATAATGAAAACAAAATTGTTTTTAGGTTTTACTATGATTTATTTGTTAAATAAGTTACCAGATTTCGACCTATGAGATCATTGTCAAACTTTTGACAATGTTCAAACAGTTTGACAATGACCTCATAGGTCGAAACCTGGTAACTTATTTAACAAATAAATCATAGTAAAACCTAAAAACAATTTTGTTTTCATTATATCAATATAAAGGAGTTTTACAAAATCATCGTCGACTCAATCAATTCTATATATTATAAATAAAAATGGATTGACCATGTATGTTACTCCATAACTTGAGAACGGCTGAACTGAATTGGCTAATTCTTTTTTGTTGTGTTCGTAAGTATTAGGAAAATACAACGGAAAAGTCGGAAATTCGGATTGTATTTTTGTATGAAAATGACATTTGTTGTGTTCAAAAAAAATATATGGAGAATTATACAAAATCAACGATGTGAAGTTTTTTCATAGATTGGGCTATTTCAAATTAGAATCGTTATCCATACAATTTAATACCTGTGGTTCTGAAATTTCAATTTTAAAAAAAATCATGGAAAGAATTTTTATAATTTTAAAATGAATGAGTAGGTATCTACCTAAAAAACAGGGGGTGCACGAGACGGGGTGCGTAAGTAGGGGTCCACGAATCCATAGTTAAAGTATCGGATATTCGGTAAAAGCTTTGAGAAAATAGTCTTTAAGAAAACCGAGGAGTTTTGAAATTATTTTAAATTTCTACACCATTTTGTAAATTCGATGATGGGACGGGGACGGGGGGGTAGAAATTTAAACGCGTAATATTTTTAAAGTAAACAATATTCGGTACAAATACCCGTTACATAGAAAAAAAGGTACTGTGAGAAAATACTCTATAAGAAAACCGAGGAGTTTTCAGATTATTTCAAATTCCTATACCATATCGAAAATTTAGCGACGGGGGGAGGGTTGAAATACAGGGGGTCCACCAGAACCAGCAATTTTTTGAAAGTAGTCTATGAGAAAAAAAGTTTAGGAACATCGGGAGTTTGTAAAGAGATTAAAAATAATATTAATCTCTCATTGATTGTTAGGCGGTACGAAGTTCACTGGGTCAGCTAGTGGTAAATAAATATAGTGACATTCTGGGTGCGTAATTTCTGAGAGCGGAGAGCTATTGGCGACCAATCGTCCTCTGGCAAAATTGTAAGATTTGAAAAATAATTCGATAATGATAAAGTAACTAAAATGATCATTTTGAACTTCCCACGTAATCGCACACTATGTATGTGTGTGAATTCCATTAAACAGCACTAGCTATATGCAAGCAAACAGTGATAACCTGGTTAAAAAAAATCATAATAAAACACATAATTTTGTATAATGGGCGAGTTTCCAACTCACCCATCAAGTAAAAACAAAACAAAATCATGTAAGATATAACATAATATGCATAGACAATTCACACAGATCGAGCTAGTCCCAAACTAAGATTGAATCTTGTATTATGGGTACTAATGCGACGATATACATATATACAATGCACTAAACACATATACATTATGCCTATATAAATTAAATTAATATCAGTATCGATACGTCACATCACAAGATAGTATGAAGTGAATAGGTAAATTTTGTTCAATTATTGTTTTATCCATACTAAACCTACTCAACAGTTCTTTAATTATTGCTATTTCTCCCATTTCTTTTTTGTATTTCCGCTACTGAAGTCTAGCATAATATTGAAAATTTACTTATTTATAATTGTATAGTATTTCAAGATGGTATAATACAATTAACAAAGGTTTTTCTTGATACGTGCTTTGTGATGAAATTTGAAAAATATTCGGAAGATCTACTAACCACTTTTACCAAACCAGCAACAAGAAAATTAAATTAAAATTGGATAAAATTACCATTTGGCATTAAGATTTTTGAGATAGATAGATTGACATATAAGAATTATAATATAAAATAAAAAGCAGTACACCTAATAGTAGGTAGGTAGGTAGGTACATGGTAGATAGTTCAAAAGCAGCGCTCCGTAAATAAATCATGACTAGAATAATATAATATTCAAGAAGGTATCTGAGAGGAAAAAGTGTAAGGAATTATTATTAAAATTCTTCTCCCATTGATAAATAAAAACTCCAATGGATCTGAAGATTTATTATATAAATAATATGTAACAGAGTGAGCGTGCGGTAGGTACCTACCTACGTAGCACAGTGCTGCTGAGGAGGTACTGAATACTTTGCTCCCATTGGAGCCGTCATACTTCACGGGTCTGGGAACATTCCCAGTAAAGATGAAGGTACAACTTGACACACTTTAATCAGCACAATATATATATTATTATATTTTGAGTTATTCAATTCGGTATTTTACTTTCCTTTCCCTTTGAGCATTTCATTTTTTTGAAGAAATATAAACAAATGTATTATTGTGTCTGTGTAAATAATTTACAAGGTGAGTGGGGTATAAGGATGAGTGGGGTGAGGAGAGAGGAAGGTAGCATTAGACATCACAAGCCCGGTGGGAAATCTTTCGATAAGCTCATTATAAAAATGTATAAGTAATTTATATTAAGTATATTATTATTAATAATGGCATACCTATCTTCCTGTTTATACCTCTCTCGGTAGTGGGTAGGTGGGCATCAATAGGTATCTCGCAGCAGAATGGATGACTTCAATGGGACATTGTGTGAGCACTGCTAAGAGGTCATGAATAATATATTAAAGGTATCGGGTATGTATTTACTGGGAGAAGTATTAAGGTTGTTTGTTATATTCAGACGGTCCCTGATATTATATTTAATATCCAGCCTCTACTCACAAAGAAAAGCTCAACTCATGTGTACCGCGCTCCAGGGACGGAACCAAATAAATAATTCAATTTAAATACTACACTCATATTATGTGGGTAGGTACTAACTAAGTTGGTAGTAAATGTATTCATATAATTATGAAAATCAAACCATTTGGAAATATTGAGAACAGCTATAATTGTTATTAAAATTGCTTGCTTGCAATTATGAAAATATGAAATTTTGAAATACGTAAAGTATACAAAGGTCGATAAGAAGGCTTATGTAAATTGTACAAAGGTATAAAATTATGTAAAATGTAGGTACTGATTAGTCAGTTAGTGATTATCAATATAATTTATTATGAGTCTCTTCTCTCTTCTCTCTCCTCTATTGGATGTCAGTCTCTTTCACATTTATTTTTTGCTTCTAATTGATAGGAGTAAAAATATGTATTAATACCATCAACTCACCATTTTTAAGGCCAAGGTCTTACATTTTCCATTTAAGGAGCTTACTGACTGTAATTTTGAATTTAATTAGGATCCATAATTACTGAGTTCGAAGATAATATATAGAATAAATTACATATTTAGATTTTGTGGTGTTGTTTTAATGTCTAATTATTAAATAAATATTATTGTATGTAAATGTATTGTACAAGCACTTTCGAGAAGTTATATACTATACACAGTATCGTAAAGACACCACCAATGACGATTATTTATCTCTGAAGTGGAAACATTTTATAGATTCTCGAACTGTAGTACCTAGTACATGTTTGGATTTACTTAAATATATCTCTGTCACTCTACTCGAGTGGATGAGCTTACAAGTATATTTTGTTTGTATTATTACGTACAAGAAGAACGTGAAAATAAATAATATTACAGGGAAATAAAATGAAATTGTAAGGAAGTAGAAGATGAAATGTAAAACGACAGTAAGAATATCAAATCAAGCGCTTAATAATTATTATTACATACCTACTTATATCTCGTAGTCTCTATTTGTGAGGAATAAGATAATATCCATCAAGATAATACAATAGGTGATAAGGAAATAATATGGTTTACACCACATGTTATAATTGTATCTACTCTATTGAAAATGACATATTTGTTATTTCAAGTAGGAATTGTTTGATAGAAGCGATAGTTCTATAAATAAACGTAAATATGAACCACCTGTGATGGACATGCTGCCATTATGTAGAAAGTATCATATCCTATGTAATGGACATGCTGGCATTATGTAGAAAGTATCATTATCCTATGTAATGGACATGCTGGCATTATGTAGAAAGTATCATATCCTATGTAATGGACATATTGTCATTATGTAGAAAGTATCATATCCTATGTAATGGACATATTGTCATTATGTAGAAATTATCATATCTCCCATGCAATCCTTACCTATCTGTCACGTTCTTCTTAATAAATAATAAAAAGTTTGTTGTTTTGTTTTATGTGTGTGTGTGTGCGTGCGTGTGATCTCCTCATATCTCAAAATATGAACCATCTGTAAATACATGTAAATTGAAAGTAACCGTATGTGTTGGTATGTATCTCTACTAACTTCATATTAGGTAACAAGCTTGATGTCATTATAAATACCTACTAAAAGCATTAGCTAAATGCTTAAAATATTCATAACATAAGTAAATTTACATTTAAGACTTGTATATGAAAAACATAAACATTTTTTACTACAATCTACTTTGTAGCTTCAATACGATTTTGAAGAAATAAAACCTGAGGGGCACGGCGTAGCGGTGGTGCTTCATTTATTATTACATTTTGTAGTTTAGCTAGAAATAATATTTTCTCTTAGTGTATTCAGTATCACGTCCTCGTATTGAATGCCGAAACTCCCGACGCGACGTCCCGACGCAACAGAGAACAAGAAAGTTTTTATTATTATGATTGTTATTTCGTAAAACGAATTCTCAAAGAACGTGACCAGCAGGGCTACTCTTGACAAAACTAAACACGATCTTAATCTAGTCTTGATCTTGATCATACGACGCACGAAGTGACTATTGGCCAAAAATACACGCAAACCGATCACGCGTTAGCGGTATCGCGGTGTTTTGGACCATAGTCCCTTCGTGCGTCGTATGATCAAGATCAAGACTAGATTAAGATCGTGTTTAGTTTTGTCAAGAGTAACCCTGCTGAACACACGAATCAACAATCTGGACAAAAGGTGTATCTAATTCATGACCAACATATTATGTAGATCTTATGAATAGATGATTATTATACTGTCTTATCGTATCATATGTGCCTATAATAGAAGTGTTTAGATAGATGCTCCAATAAATTTCTTAAGTATGGGTCTGGAGATAGAAGATAAAGGATAATTAATGATCTTTAGCACCTTATTTTGATGATCTATTAAATATTATAGTCCCGATATAATGTTATAGCACGTAAAATAGAACCTTGTTATTTACTATTTTTAGGTTTACTAGACGACGCGAAAATTATTTTATACAGTAAAGTAGTTATTAAAATAGTAAAATATTACTATTATTATTTATTTAATTGTGTTTTGAAAATATCACTATCTTTACGGAGTCTCTCACACGTGGGGTACCCACAGAAATGTAAATTGTTAAAGTTACCACTGGAATAACTACATATTTTGCTTTATTAATAATGTTAAAAATAAAAAATAAAACATTTACAGTTTACCAAAGTTTATAATTTATTCTTAAAAACTTGCTAGTAAATAATAAAATAGCAAGGTTGGTAGTTTTTCTGATCACAAAATACGAATGTATTTCTGTCTGAAATATCTGAATAGATGGAAATTAGTTGCAAAAGTTATAAAGAGTTGAAATGCAAAAATTTAAATAGTGCTTTAAGAAACGATGAAACGACAACGATGTCACGTTATATTATATATGTTGGAAAAGGTGTTTCCGCAGAGCATATTATATGTATAAAATATTGTTTTTGGGTACTCTACATACAGTAGCCTTAAAAAAAAACTTTTTAGTTGATCTTGAGAAAGACCGTTGGCTTCAGCCCGACGTTTCATGCAGGATTCAACCTGATATCAGCTGGGGCGTAGAGGGGCTGTGGCAGGCTTCAGCGGCGCAGGTGTCGCGAAGGCAGCAGGCGTCGATGAGCGAGTTGATGTTAGAACAAATTATAGAAGACTATAACCAAAAAGCTCAACTTTTGAACTTAGGGCTACGTTTGTTTTGGGACTGAATAAATCAATGCCTATTGAGCGAAAATCTACTAATAACTCATTATACAAGAAAATGGACTTGATTCACCATGATTCTGAACGCCTCATAAATCGATATGTATGTAAGTACGTAGGTACTTATAGATTAATGTTTACAATTAGCACTTTTCATTTTTTTTGTTGACATTTTTGAAGAGCTAAAATTGTATTTTGACTCGCGAAATCCTCTTACTTCCTCATTTCTTACTGCTATTGTTTTTAGAACGCGTGCAATTAGGTGAAGAATAATTACATATGTTTAGTGAAATTTATTTTTGTTAAAGTTAAGTTAGTTGATATAACTGGAAATAAATATCTAGTAGCTTATATAATACTTGGAACGGAAGCCTTTGTTAATAATCTACGTACATGTATTGAAGTCCATAAATTGAAATATTTATAGTTTTTAACTTTCATAAAAGACCCTTAATTAAGCCACAAATAGCGTTTATATCTACCTACTAAATAAATAATCGAGTTCTCTTCGTACCTTTAATAAAACTTGAGACACCTTCAGGGGGAATTAAAGAATAACAAGAGACGAAGAAGTTCATTTTTCAAGAACGGTATTTACTTTTATTTGTTCATTCTGACGTGACTCAAGTTGGTGAAATCATGACATAAAGTTAGATACATATTATTACAGAGAGTTTCTTATTACATAATATGTATACCTACCTATTATAAAAAGTTCATAATGAGAACGTCCGCATTTGGTCATATACCTAATAACTACGATAAAATATGCGGATGAAATATTTGGTAGGTGGTGTTATATTAGAGTAGAAATATGTTACTCTCATGTCCGTTTTAATAAGTTGCACTCCTTTGTGAATACTAAAATGTTCAATATGGAAATTAATTATTCACAGACGGCCTCAGTAATTGATATAGTTTTAATATTCATGTAAATGCCATATACCGATATTCCGGCTCACAGAATGATATGTACAGATGTATAATATATACCTATATGTAGGTAGTAGGTACTATATCTATGTGAGCAGATATATTATGTGAATGTGTTCAGTAGGTAGGTAGGTATGCCTATTTGGCAGGGTAGATTATTTTAACATATAATGACGCAACCATTTAAATAAAGCAAAACGATTTATAATATTATGTAGTTCGTTATTGGTGCAAATTTACAGTTTATGTGATTATTTTATGTAGACGCGAAAACAAAATAATTAAATATGATCTACACAGAAAAATATACAGAAATATCAAATATTCAAACAATCACGGCATTTTCCATGGCTAGAGTAGCCAAGTGTCGAACTGTTAGTAAAAAACATGCAGTTTTTGCTCTCCGTTCATGATATGTGACATCTTTCATTGCTGAATGTAAAGGGTCGTTCACATTTGTTCACTTTCAGTGATCACTCCGGATGATCCTCCAAGATGAATAGGTGTGAACGGGCGTTTCATCAATAGTGATCACTAGCGATGACGGAAGAAAGAGATTACCACTCGTCATAATTTTGATGAAAGGTCCTTTCACTGAAACGATCATAAACAAGTTTTATCTTATTATTTGTTTTATTCTCTATGAATTTGTAATGAATGTCAGAATCATGTACAAAATTATTATGCAGTCGAGATTTATATTAATTTATTTTATGTGTTATTTTTCATTTTCGAATTTGTTTAATTATTTTTGTACGAAAATATGTTAAACTACATAAAACATGACTGGGAGTGTTGACATGGCAGTGAAAGCATAGGATGAACAAGTGTGAACAGACGTGTTCACTTTCGATGAACAGGTTTGACCCTGACACTCTGGATGATCATCCAAAGTGAAGCAATGTGAATGCTACTTAAGGTATTACTAATATGAATAGGTACATACCTGCATTTTATAGGAAACTCGATAACTTAGAGAATAGAGTGGGATGTCTATTAGTGGGCTTGAAATAAATAAATAAATAAATTTTAATTATAAATTTAGCAATCTACCTACCTGGATACTTGTATTGAGTGTGGTTACATTTTGTATTAATACATAGCGTACCTCTGTGTATTGAGATGCTAGTCTGAAGAAAGCTATAAAAATACTTACCTATGCATGTATGATAAACCAACGGTAATATTTTTCTTGGCTTATGATTATGCAAAGAGTAATATGTACGTTTTTTAAGTAATTTGTATTATAAATAAGAGGTTACACGGTACGTATAAAAAAGGTTATCACGGTATATTCCACATAGGACAAACTGCGTATAATAAACACGCAGATCACCCTCTCCGTACTAACAAAAAATAAGATATTCAGAATGGGTGCCGTGAAAATAGTGGGATATTTTTTCTTGATCAGGGATTTCGCTGGATAAATTATAATTGGTTTAATTTTGCCATTGAATAGATATTATACTAATTTTTCACTTGTATTTTCAGTATTATAGAAATTATCAATAAACAGAATTATATAATTATTAATTTTCTTTGTTTCTCATTTATCTGATTGAATAAGTCGTAAATAAATAGTAAAATTAAGTTTCTGTGTGTGTCCATCCTGTCATCAGTATTAGTTAGGTGCATGTAGGTAGGTACTATATAATGAGGTATAGATTCTAACATCGTAGTATGAACGTTTTTACTTTGTCAAGTTATCTAATTTGGAATATGCCACATAGTCCTATGGGCATTATATGTGACATACGAACGTACAATTGTGTGTGCAAGAATATTATAATATGTAGAGAGAATCACATAGAGTTTGTCAAAGATATTATAACTGTACAGGGTGTAACACTGGCTACCATAGAATGAGATCCAATTTACATAAGATACGATGAATATAGGTGCGTCTTTCTTTACTCAAAAGTGACAATGTCTATGTACATAGGTCCCAAACACCGACGTAATTTTACCCAAACATTCAGGAATTTAAATACCTCCGTCTATTGAAAATATAGTTTTATTACCTGTGTGTAAGATGTATGTATTACATAAAACCTTTCATCTTTGAATTGGTTAAGTTTTGTTATTGCCGTGTTAGAATTTAGTTGATCACTTTTAGTATACATTTAATATGTATGTAGGTCTAGTTAGTTTTCTATGCCATGTATGTTTGCATCTATAAAAATAAAGTGTACATTAACTTAAATGAAAATACATAAAATTATAGACAAGTAAAATTAAAAGTAAGTTGTAAATTATATCCAGATATACCTTACACTCTTAACTGGGGAACTGGCCAGATCTTATTGTATGTTTGTAATTTATGTATTGTGTTGTCAGTTTTCTGTGAGTGTCTCTATAAAATAAAAATAAAATAAAATAAAAAATTACAATTATGTAATTATTGGTACAAATGGTTAGGACCTAGGATGAATTTTGTTATATTTCATTCCTGTTAATGCAATCTTTAACTAATTAAAATGTTTATTGACGACTTATTTGCTTTCATAACGCAATGATGATGTTTATTTGGGTTTTAAGTGTAGGCACTCGGGATTATAGCAAAATCTAGTTTACTCTAAATCTAGTTCTTTAAAAAAGAGATTACTCCTTATTTTTATCTTGCTTCTGAATTTATAAAACATTTACCAAACATATTTACAAAATAATTAGGAACATGACTTAACAAAACAAATAAACAAAAATTTTGGAACGTTTTAATATGAAAACCTATTTTGCCTTTTAACAGATACCTTGTAAAGTTATGATCTAGGGAGGAATAAGTACCTACTGTTAATTAAAAGAAAATGTGTTAAACCACAAATTATCATTATGAGTAAGAATACTCTGTACTAGAAGAAAAATATTATTGGGTTGAGGTTGAGATATGGGTGCTTATGAAACAGGAAACATATTATATGGGTGCGTGTACTTACCAATACTGTGTTGTAAGAACACATATACCTACCTACATAGGTAGTACACGATACATATTCTCACAAAGAGCATGTCACATGACAAATATAATGTGTAACTGGGAAAGGTACGTGATTACATTACATGTGATTTATGCTGTTGTATTAAGTGGAGAATGGAAATAATAATAATAATAATAAGATAAAAAATATATTTGCATATAGTATGTATTCACATACAACACACAACACAACATCCAGACATTTCTGTTGTTAGAACATTTAAATTAAAGTTTCTTCAAACGATGTTTATCACCTTGTGGCAGTATGATCTTATACGAGGATACGTGCAAGTTATTACTGTGTTGATATTAGTTACTTATAGATAGGTACTGTTGGATATGGAAATTGCTATGAATCATGTAGGTAGGTACACTATATAGTTTCATAAAATTATAGATATAGGGATTCAAATAAGGATTCTAACCAGGACCTTGACGGGACACTGCAGACTACCGGAAACACATGAAAAATATTGGACTGTCAGATACCCCAGTCTGCAGATTTTGTGCAGAGGAAAACGAAACACCTATCCACCTGTCGGAGGTCCACTGCTGGAATCTGAGAAGGTGAGGCTTCTCACACCAAGACCAATCGTGAGCTACATGACACACGTAGGTCTTGAGAGTGAGACATGACACAGAAGGATGTCACAATAGATCTACTATGGTCGCGGATGACAAGGGATAATTCAAGGGATGCAAGGCCCCTCGACCTTTTTAAAAATCTGCTTTTTGTAAACTTTTATTTTAATTAGGTCTTAAATATAAATAATATAATAATCTATTTGTTTTCACTTTGATATATTTTATGTGTAATTAAAGAAAGTTCAATGTGTACATACAAATTGTTTGAAACTGTTTTAACATTGTAAAAGGCGAAAGCTGTTAATTGCTGAAATAAATAAATAAATAAATATATTCTCACAGATATGTTTGCAGAAATAAAATATATGTACATAGAACAAGAATCACGTTAATATTGCCAGTGATCGGAAAGTTGAACATAATTAAAATATCAATACAAAATTTTATTACTAGATTATTTTTTGTAAATCTTTTATTGTAAGCACAACATGATTTCCTTATAGCTACAGAGAGTAGCTTGATAAGTTAGTAGCGTCATAGGAAACTTGTCTACTAACGAAATACTGCTGCGATATATCCCAAACTTTTGTAAAGTGAAAATATACAAACAGCATACAGTATAGATCAGTTATTCCCAAAGGGAGCGATATCAACCCTCCTCCCTCTAGTGGGAGCTAGGGCCTTCCAATGGGGCATTTAAAAAAAACTAGAGAGAATAAGGAGTCGCTGAAAAAGGCGCTGTTTGATAAACGCGCTCTGGGATGTACTAGAATTTTGGTTATCTCACAAAGTGAGCGGTGGTCGAAAAAAGCTTGCGAACCTCTGTGGGCCTAGTCAAAACACGTTTAGGCGTTACGTTTTCGTTTCGTTTTCGTTCAAACGCGGACGACGTTGCGAGAACGCGTCAATTTTCGTAGCTAAAATACACAAGTAGCCCCGAAAATTTACGCGTTCTCGCAACCTCGTCTTGTTTGAACGATAACGAAACGAAAACGTAACGCTTAAATGTGTTTTGACTAGGCCTACTGATATAGACAATCTCTATCTGTACAATATTGGTAGTAATGTGATTGCGGATCTGACCTAATGAAATGAATGTTTCAAGAAAATATATAGGTACCTTCATTTATAATAATGTTTGGGTATCTATACGAGTCCAAAAATTCAGTTTTCATGACTGTGTGAAAATATATGTAGATAAGGAACCCATATATGATGTAAGACCTAAGTGCGAATCTGTTTATGTAGATAGAATATTGGATGATCCCGAATTCTTGTAGACCGAGCACGCTTCCAGCTCATTTGCATTCCACATTATATCACTTGAGTAAACGATTTAACAACCACTATCTAAATTACCCCAACCTACTGCGGCTCTTTCTCTCTCTTCTCTTCTCTGCTTATAATATAGTAAGATACGAGAAGATACTTGTAACCTCACGACTAATACCTATCATCGAAGTAATACAATAGATCTACGGGACTCAATTATATTCGTTAAACTATATAAAAAGGCTTGCATACTAGTTACTTATGTAGGCATCGTAGTAATTATATTAGACACGTAGATATATCACCAATAATAGAGATGTACATTGTACAACAATATGATCACCTTTCATTCATATATACATGTAAAAGAAATAATACAAGTAAAATCATTAGTGACATGTTCATATCCCTTGATATTCGATACCTACGCTCATTTTTTCTCTCGTGGTTAGATGGAAGAAATCACTTTATAGTGATAATCTCGCCACTGCACAGCGTCCCAGTTTTTAAAGTTTTATAATATTTTGTTTACACTGTTATGTAATGATGATGTGCAAAAAGAATAAATAAATAAATAAAAAAAAATTTAAAATAAAAAGTACCTATATAAAAGTAGTAATGGTTATTCACAGGAAATTGGCTCATCTATATAAATAAAAATGAGTTGATCATGTATGTTCCCCCATAACTTGAGAACGGCTGAACCGAATTGGCTGATTCTTTTTTCGTTGTGTTCGTAATTATCAGGTGTTTGCCTGCTTGTATGTATGTTTATTAAACTTTTTATGTATGTATATATTATTTTCTTTTTTTTAATGATTTTTGGGTTAGTTGGAAGATATCGCTTTCACGCGATAAACTCGCCCATTGTGCATGATAATTATTGTTATTTATAATATTTTTATATGTATGTTTTTTAGCACAATGAAGTTTATTATTATTATTATTATCAGGAGACGGTTTACATGAAAGAAATTTTTGGAAAACTCAGCGGAAAAGTCGGAAATTTGGATTATATTTTTGTATGAAAGTGATATTTGTATGACAGTTCCGCTGTCACGTGTTACCATAACGAAATTTTTTTAATAAATATTTTATCCGCCATCAACGACTTTTTTTGTTGTGTTCAAAAAAACAATATGTATAATATTCTACAAGATCAACGATGAAGTTTTTTCATAGATTTTTCATAGATTATAGGATAATTTTTGTATACATTTTCAAATTAGAATCGTTATCCATACAATTTAACATCTGTGGTTCTGAAATTTCAATTTTGAAAAATCATTGAATGAATTTTTATAAATTTAAAATGAATAGGTATCTACTTAAAAAAATAGTACCTACATAATTATATTACGTACAGCAGATAATTTATCAACAAATCTGAGTTAACTGATAATTGTTCAACATAAATTAATTTAATTTTTACACTATATGACGACACACTTACGGGAGTTTGTAAAGAGATGAAAAATAATATTAATCATTCATTGATTGTTAGGCGGTACGAAGTTCGTTCTTTGTAAAAATAAAATTAAAATTATACGTAGAACAATCAATTGTTATTTGAAAGGACACGTGTATAAACGAATGGTAAACCTCTATTTAAGACTCATCATAATACTTAGATAACTCTCATGTAATAAAAGCACCTAACAGATTATCATCTATTATACATTTCACGTGAATTGGGATAGCGAAGGTAAATTTAATTTAGTAAAGTACTTTATCCCTCAGTATCTCAGTATACATAGATGAGTAAGTATAGAGCATGCTTACTTATATTATGAGAACTTAATCCAATCCGCGTAATAATTAAGAGGACACCAAGTAAAATGCTACACGATCAAGAAACGAAAATTATGTATAAGTAACATTAAACGAGGTATTGTGCTCAATGTATTCGACAGTTAGACTTATATCATACACATATTATTTTATAGTAGGTTATTGTTTGCATAATGATGTAATGATCTTGGGGGTTCGCTATGTCTACAAAGGGGGTTCGCGAAAATAATAGGGTAATGCCGGGATTTTAAATGGCCCAAGAAAAATAAAAGGAAAAAAAAACAAAAAAAAAATAAAAAAATCACACCAAATACAATGCAGATTGCACGCTGTTGTTTCGAACGTATGCATACTGCCTATATCTTATGCAGCATATAAAGAAAATTTTATTGTTTTTTTGCCTATCATTAACGACTACATAGGGGGTTCGCCAAATTCTGTTGGATATTAAGTACTTTTGGTTCGTGGCGAGAAGAAGGTTGGGAAACACTGATCTATATTATTGTAAAAAAATGCACAGTTTGTATTACTTATAATAGCTTTTATTTATATCACAGGACCTTTATTATATGTAAGTCCGTGGTCCGTGGTTCGATCCCAGGTGCCGGCAAACTCCCCTTTCACGACACAAGCTTTTAGCTTACTGTGAAAGGTGTATAAGGTTGTATTTGGGTTTATAACAAAACCCAGATATATCTTTTTTAAAAAAAAAAAAAAAAAAAAAAAAAAAAAAAAAAAAAAAAAAAAAAAAAAAAAAAAAAAAAAAAAAAAAGATCAATATTCTATATTTTAAACCGTCATTTATTTAGATAAAGGTATGAATACTGGTTCTTTGTTTTGCTGTTTAATTATTTTTCTAGATTTAACAGTAAAGTATCTCATAATAATATGTAATAAATAATCTTACCTTTTTGAAGTTCAGCGAAGACCGTATAAATAAAGTCTATTGTATATATAATGTCATTACGCATATTTTTTAACTACCACATATTATCAAAGGAAAAAATAAAATGTTATATTCGGTTTTGAAAGTTAATACATTTTCATTCGGAGAAAATGATTGAGGGTGAGATCAGAGAATGTGGGAACAGGGGATAAAGCGAAGCATTATTTGTAAGGGTCAAGAGGTGGTGGTAAATACTGTACTGGTAGGTACTTATCGGCCTCTATTTCTCTAGTCGTCTCCTACTTATGAGTTTCAGATTGTGTCGAGTATAATGTACCTACCTCACTACCTACATATGTAATATCAGTATCGCATCGTACCTATTTACTACCTATATATTTCTGTATTGTAGTCGACTAGGTTTTAATGTTTCAAAAGAATATTGTATGATTTCCTTTTATTGGAAATATACAAGTATTAATAGTGTGCCACAAAGGAAATAAATACCCACCTACATAGGTATCTACTATCTACACACGACATAAGTAACCCGAAGAGGATAATAATAATATAGTCTTAATACCTCTACAAGGTCGAAGCATATCACGAGATGTGAGAATGATGTTTTCTACACAAGCAATAACATAAAAAGTGAGTAATATATTTTCTAACACCTTCTGAGCTCACAAATATAAAATATAGAAATTTCGATAACCCATCTCCAATATACACAAATGCTTACTGCGTATAATGCGTATTTAATGAAGCATCTCACAATGTGTATGTTTAAAAATTAATTATTCTGAACTACAATTGTTTGACGAAATTAAATATCTCTATTTGCCTTCATGTGCACTGTACAGGTGTTAGAATGTGGACATTTGGCCAATCATAGTATAATTCTCATAGGGGATAACTAATTACACAATTATATACCTATACCTATAACTACATTTAACACAATATAACAATTTGATAAATCTGTTTGCAAAGGTGATATAATGACATGATACATTGATTATTCAAATATCACTATCTGGATTATTAACATTCATACTATATACCTATATGTATATGTAAATGATGGTAGTGTTGGCACTAACCTAATTTGTATAACGTTCATAGCTAAGACATACTATATAACAATAAGTATATAACTATATACGGTATATAACTAATGTGAGAGTATATTACAGTATTAAGATGTAGAAAGTTGATGCTGACTGCACTGTCGACTGACTACGTAAACAAAGTTAAAAATCGCTTTAAGTCTTTGGAAGAAGAAACAAAGTTAACCTTTTATAAACTGAATGAGCAAGTTGTAAGTATGAAAGTTATAAATACGAAAGTGTTTAACTTCTGTTCGTTTTATTTATGTACGTAGCTCCGAGCAAAAATCGGGAGTTGTAGGTACAACAGAGATGTGTTTTGAAAGAGAAGATATTATTCACATCATTCATCCATTTATATTATGATACCACGACTTCCTCTATTGTAAATTATGAAGTTGTCTCTCAAAGACAAGAAGGTACTTACATTACTCTGATATCAAACAAAACCTCATTGAATTATTCATTAGATATGCTCTGAGAAGTAAAATAATAAACACTAGTGCACCAGGTTGTACCTACTCGGCTGTCTAATTAGAGTTTAGTAACACAAGAATAACTCATTTTGCTATAGAAACCGTAGTTACCACTATGCATGTAGATATTATTATATTCAAACATACCAGTGACGACGATCTGTTGAGGAGAGCTCCTGTATCTCTGTCCAGAGACCTTGTCCCTCAGTAGACAGCTGTACATGGTGAGGGTGTCAGCTATAGTCACAGACCTGACATGAACTTCCCATCCATTGGCTGCGACTACTATTCGATCACCTGAGAAAAATTAAATGTATTACAAAGTGTAATATTTTTACAAAATTGGTCAGTAGCGGGGCGATAATAACAATTTCCGATATCTGAGCAGAAAGTCACGCTACTGATTAACTTTGTATTTTTGTTTATAAATATATGACTTTTGAAGTCTTTTGAGTCATTAAATACCATTTGCCATATATCAAAGTCATGTGTTCGTACTGTACATCGTACATTATACAGCCATTCGTGAATACCTTCTCAATAAATTAGAGCATGTGTTTGTGGATGAATTCACTTTTACAGTATGTTAAAATTTACGTAACTCAATTGAATCCTACTAGCACTATCAAATTTATACTGAGTAAAAGAACTAGGGGACGCCCACGCAGAGAGTACCTGGAGGACCTGCTGGTGGACATGCGCTGCTCATCATATGCGGAATTCAAAAGAACCGCACAAGACAGGGAGGAGTGGAGGAGAAGAATTAAAGAGATAATTGCTGCAAACCAATCCCAGGATTGAAACCAGAGAGAGAGAAAAGAACTAATAAGCAGAATTGAAAAAAAATTAAATAATATATCGTCGATGCATATTCAAAAAAAGGTACGTTTTATTTAGGCATTCTCTTCAAAAACTGTTTATTAGGTTTGCCGTTTGGACTTTTAATTGGCATGTGATATTATTCTTCAAGTCAATAATTTTAATATTTGTTACTAAGAATCACTATACAAAATGGTAATGATATCATTATAAATAAGCTACAAAAATGTTAAATGTCAAAACGTTTATAAATTCACATATCCCTTTTTGAATATATGTACAACGTCAAGCAATACCTATTATTTCATTTCAATGACAGGTGTTTTATATTTTCACTCTTATATAATATAATTACTCTTTTTTATTGCAAACTAATTTGGTTTACTAATTAATACATTTCTATTTTTTTAATGTAGGTATATTGATTAACTGTCTGTTTGCCTGAAATAAAAAATACATTATTATGTACGTGCTGATAGATCTGTCATTAGGAAATACTATTCAGATAGCAAAGTGTTTTAACACATAGGATCTAATATGTTACATTATAACATTCGAGATAGTAAATGGGTTAGGGAATCAATGAAAGAGGATTGTGTGGGTGTGTAGAGGTAAGTTTAGTTTAGGTACTTACGTAGATAGATACAGTGAGTATATTGATAGAATTTCGGATGTTGGTACTATCTGACCACTATCTATATATGTAAATAAGTAGTGTGATTAATAGTTAGTTAC
Organism: Athripsodes cinereus; assembly: GCA_947579605.1. NCBI lineage: Eukaryota > Metazoa > Arthropoda > Insecta > Trichoptera > Leptoceridae > Athripsodes > Athripsodes cinereus. Next base: position 19,457,106 of record OX388307.1, on the reverse strand, counting down.
TTTCTATTCAGACATGAATATGTATTGCGGTAATGGAGGCCACGTACTTTTTCAATATAAAATTTAAAGACAGACAGAGTAACAAAAATAGCACCTGCTTATTTTTGTTCTCAGACTCATATTTATTGTCATCTTTGTAAGTATTCGGGCACCTTGTAAAAGGTAGATTTTCGAAAATGTTCACTCATTTTACACCATTCAGCGATGATGTTTCTCACCCATTCTGTACCTACTGAGAATGATACTAACGAAATTTCACAACGAATCATTGGTACGTACTATCAGATTAGGACCAGAGATAGTACAAACGATTCATTAGTACGAATCTATAATATTAACTTTTCACAAACAAATTGTCGGTAAATTTACCAACGACTTGTTTGCGATTGGTTAATATTATAGATTCGTACTAATGAATCATTTGTACTATCTCTGGTCCTAATCTGATAGTACGTACCAATGATTCGTTGTGAGTGTATTACTTTTTTGTTGGCACGACAGCTCGTATGTTTATTATATGCGACTGATCTGCTGGCTGACTGATCACTTGTGGGATATGCCGTGATGGTATAGTCGTAGTAGTAGTATTTGAAATAAACTTCAATAGTTCACGTGTTGAAAACGTTTGCAATAATGTTTCTTCCTTGATATTTCTATATAAAAATTTGTTTAGACTAACTTACGAGTATAAATGCGTAACAAGTTAAAATGTTAGAGCTACGTAATACTTTATGACAAATATTTATAGTGTGTACAAATAAAACATTTTACGTAGTTATTATTTAAGAACTAACATTGTGTAATAAAAGATAATGTATTTGTCTTACCATTATCTTTGTAAGAGAGTTGTAACAGCTGATGGTTGAGATACCACCCGGCAGGTTGGAAGAGAGGTTTTCTTAGTGCAGGAAGTTCGCACCTGAGCACTGCTGTATTCCCTGTCACTACTTGAGAAGTTACCACTCGAGGATTTATGTCATCCAGAATTACTGTAATGTTAACAAACAAATAAGATTAGAAAATAATTTGTTTCTTTCAGTGTCGTGATGTAGCGGTAATAGATTATACATAGAAAAACAAAACTTTACTCATTGTTATAAATAAGTACAACTAAATTACACAGATCATTATAGAACATATTTATTTATATTTCCTCAAATAAATAAAACGTCTATTATTATAAGGGGTTCTTTTCTTCTCCCTTTTTCTTCCTATCGAACCAGTAGTATTATTCAGGAACAATTCTATATTTAATTTTTTCAAATACTTCAATATTTTCATTACAGAAAATTAAGCGTTAACCTTCGGACATTCCAAATTTCTTTTATTGAAAGAACTATAAATTATTTATTATAAAAAATCAATGATGATTCTTACAGTTTTATATTATAAAATTTCATGGAAACGTCATTTATTTTCATATCTCATACAATGACTTTTAGATAAAGTTTTGGTACTTTTTGAAAAATATATTAGAAAAAATAGCATACACCAAAATATTGACCCTTTTATAGTCAATATAATGTTTTTTTTTAATTATTTCGGAATGAGAAGGATTTTGTATACATTTTTTTAAGAAAAATCACTCGCAGGAAAAACTCCATATTCCAAAAGCTGCTCCAATATCACTGAAATTATTCCCGCCGCTTATTAACAACTATACGATAAATTATATTGTACAATATTAAAAAAAAATCAGTCTCTTTTCAAAACATGTAAGTATTTTTTCACCAAAGTGCAAAGTTTTACTAGTTACAGAAAAATAAGGATTATCTCAAACTTCTGCATTGCTTCTGAAGATAGAAACATAAAACCTGTCCCTAAATAAATAATATCATTATATTTGTTGTCTTCGTTCTTAATTACTGTTGCAAAAATGAGAAATATTCAGTTTTAGAATTGTAAGATATTTTTTTTATCTAGAGCATTTCATTTTTCACATCAAAAACATATTTTACTAAATAATCTCGATATGTTACTAAATAAAAAGGATATAATAATTTTTCTATAGGTGTATTTTCTTTGAAAATAAAATGATGTCATAAAAAATATCCGAGAGTAATAAAGAAAATCTTGTTTGAATATAAATAAAAAATAAAAACATCGAGCAACGATTTTTCCATTATCTGAATGTTTTCAAATGGATCATACCCATACAAAGTTATAGTATTCACAAGATACTTTGGAAATTTATTAAAACAAAATGTACTTATTATTATTTTATATGAAGGAAAGAAAGTATCTATTTAATAAATCTTTAATTGACTTATTTATTTTTAATTTTATTACTAAAAATTATAAAAACTGTTTTTTTTGCGTGTTAAGTTTTTACATCGACGTCACGTATTTTTGTAGCTAATATCATTGATTATTTTGTAAAACTTATATTTCTTATGTTGGGTTATACATAAGTAATTTGACATTTTAATTTAGGTATGAATAAATGTCATGTATATGAAAATAATACCAGAAAAGTTTATTTTATATTCGTGTATATGGGGGTATTTAATATTTGCACTCAAAACGATATATTACTGGCAAGGTAAGTAAAAAATGTATCACATAATGAAACTGAAATAACATTTATAACTAATATTTTTTATGATAAAAAACATCGCGAGAGTTTTAAAGGAAAAAACTTAACTCTATACCATTACGGACTAGCCTACAAATTGGGTAGCCAACAGATCAGCTGCATATTATAAAAATTCAAGCTGTTCTCTTCATGTCAACAAAAAATATAGACTAAAATTTAAGATTAGAAAAAAAAAATATCGAACACCTGCTTTTTACAGGACATTCGAAAACGTAGGCAAAAGAATGGGTGGGTGGGACCAACTCTCCTTACTGGGTGCTCCACGAAACGAATAAAAATGAATTCTCAAATCTCACTTTTTTGTGAGGAGGCTACAGCGATAATTATTATTGTGTATTTATTTATTTCAGTAATTTATAAAAAATATATATACAATATGTTTGTGTACGGATCATGGAGGAGACGAAAACATAATTATGTACGGACACGTTTTGTTCGATAAAAAACATTTTGCCTAAGGGCGGTTTCATCAATAAAATAAGAGTAATCATGTGAACAGCGCTTCGTCTTATATCACCGTCATGTCGTGTCTATTGTTTATGAGCAAACTTTTTTTGACTTTCCCATAGGGCACACATACTTTAGAATATGCTTTAGAGTAGGCTAAGGCTACGTAGAAGAAAATGCAGCGCAATTGAATTTGTCATGTCAAATAAAAACGTATTTCATTGGTTGCGTCAATTTGACTTGCATTTCCGTTTTGCGGAGATGCTTTAATAAGTTTGTCATATATTTTTCAATGACAGTGTGGTTTGATTCTGATTTATAAAATATTATAATTAAAATATTGAAGAAGACCCACCGATCACCCAGATAGCGCAGAAGTCTGGGGACTTCCATATTTAAAAAAAAAACTGAAGCACGACATAATTATGTGAATACATTGTTGGTTAGCTGGAAAAAATTGCCATTAGGCAATCAGCTCGCCAATTGATAATTTATTTTAAAAATAATAAAGTACTACTTAAAATCTCTTTCGCGGGGTCTCCATAAGCGCGGTGCCTTGGGCGTTTGTCATTATTGCGCGCCGTAAAGACCATCACTATTTTTCTCACCCATTTTGCAGTACACTCGCGTTAGTCTAACAACTCGATGTTAGGGTACACAGCGATTAAATCTGTTTAAACGTTTAGTGAAAAGTTTTGTACATCCGAAATTTAATAGGATCAGAGCATTTCATTATTCTTTATTCCTATAAATATCCCTTTTCACACCCACTTGCTTATTGAATTATGGGTGAAATCATAAAATTTATAAACTTTTGTATTTAATGACTTATAATCGATATTTAACTTGGCAAGTTTCCTTGTTGCATCAGGTAGTATATAATGTTATGTATATAGGTATATAATAAATGTGTATAATGTAATGAATGATTCATCGGATTTTCGGAGTAGTTTTCTTAAAAGGAGCACCTGGGGAAGGCAATAATATTGATATCTTGCGACCTATGAACCTTTAAGATGTGTTGCTGATAGTCACTGATAATATATCAACACTGTACCTTCTTTATATTATATACATTATGAATGCCGAGTGGGTGGGCGTATATAACATTTCTATTTTACGGAAAGCTTTATTCATCTACCGCCATTAGCCTTTTCTAAAAGCCACAGAGGAAAAATATTACACTCAGCACTAACTACTTTTCAAAAGCCTTTCGCGTTTTATTACAATTATTCTTTTCATGGAAACGGCAAAAAGATTTCTGTGAAGACTTAAATGGCGATACTAAGTTTTGAGCTCAATATAAAGGGATAAACTTTTATATTGTTTGCTATGAAATACTAAGAATATTTAGAGGAACGAAAAGATACTTATTCTATTAAGTATCCTAACAAATAAATTCTAGGGTGATGTGGAACAATAATTGGTTATTATTGTATTGTTCATATACCTACATCTACACCTAATCAGTTTCATTGTCCGAAAAGGTATCAATAGATATGTATCTAAAATGAGTATTCATCATACCTAATACGCTTCGGTACTTTTTATTCAAGTAGATAGTTCAATACAATGATCCAATTAAGAACTATGATTTAATATAAGGATGGATGTTAGAAACTATTATACAAATACGTTATTAATTTATCACAAGCAAAAGGCTGAAAGACGTATACAATTAAAGGAATTATTACGTAAAATAATGTCAGTTAGAACTTTCGGGTCATAATGCAATCATTTCATATTTCAATATCAAAATGCAGTGAATTCCTATTCCGGTATTGCCGGTATTAATCGCTCACCTTTCATATTTCCGCATCATGAACGTTATATTATTATTATGGATGTTATAATTGTACGGGTAGTTGGTAGGTAGATATTATTATGTGAGTGCAGTAGGTACAATATAGGTATGTACGTACATAGGTAGACGTAGAGATATGGAAGGATTCCATCCATGTGTCTGTGTCTGTGGTTTAACATTAATGGATGTTATAGAGAATGTAGTGTACACATTATATGGACGATGCATTTTGAATCCTGCCTGCGCATACATTAACACTGGGCCAGGAGAGTGCGGTAGAGGGTGAAATGGTCGGGGGAGAGAGAGTGTCATGAATAATTTGCTGCACCATATATTCATACGTATCTACCGATTTAGGTATATATCTGTGTAGTTACATATACATAATAATATAGTAGATATAATATGTATGTACGGTTATCTGTCATACTCGAATGTGGGACAAAGTGAATCTAATATTGAGTCAATATAAATAGATATAAATAGTTATCGAGAGTTCAATCCAACTAACTATTGTAGCACATATTATTATTATTATTATTTGTAAGAAGGTATATGTAGAGGAAAAGTGTCCACAAGGCAAGTGAATAATTTTATCACAAATCAGCCTTCTAATTTTCCAGCCTCCTCAGCCTATTCACTCTTTGTTAACTGTTTTGTTCTTATTATCTGACTTTAGAATATCTTTATCTTATTTTGCATGGTAGGTAGAGGAGGGTTACCCATGACACGTTCTAAATATATTCTTAATCTTGTCTTGATCTTAAACTGTACGATGCGCGAAGTGACTATAGTCAAAAATATGTGGGTACTAATCTTGTGGTAGCTGAAAAAAGCCATTTTCAACATTTACATGAGTATTATTGTTGTATTACGTGACATAACCTCAAGAGTGTACAAGATATCGATGTATGCATTAATATTGTTGCGATATTTACCAATTTGAAGAAAATATCTTCGTCGATTTCGCCAAAAAATATATCAGAAGTCAAGGTTTTTATTGTATTTAGATCTTGTCATAAGTAGACCTGCTGGATACTTCCATAACCACCTCTATTTGCATCCTACCTATACATTTCATCTGAAATATTTATGAATAAAACGATTCTCCCACATGAGTAAATAAAGAAAAATGAAGTATATGCATATTGTATTTATAAGTACTTTACCTAATTTGATGAATTGAATAAATATTCTGGTTAATTTTAAGTCTTCTTTTACCTACATATCGCTATAGATTAGTGATGTGCCTAGTGTTTATATAGAATATGCAGTGTACTTATGTAATATAGGTGTGTATGTTTATTGAATGTATAATAGATCCTGTATTGACCCAATAGTCGTCGATTCATTCCGCATGCATAAAACTATGGTAGGTATCAGCAGTGTGTTGGCTAGTGTTAGTGTTGTATTGAGAGAGTATTGAGAGGAGATACAAAGGGTGTTGGTGTCGTATCAACCTAATTCCAATGTATTATAATATACAGCTACAGTAATAATAATATAATATGTCCAATACAGACAGTTCGCGCTATCTATCCCCGAATACACCAGCAGGCTAACGTATAAAGCACCGTACAAAGCTTGCTGGGTTATATTAATAGGGGTCATCTCTCTCAAAGTAATATACTACCTATACCTATCTAATCTAACAAATTAAACATACCTAATATATTTTTATAATATTTCATACATTTTAAATTAAAATTGGATAAAATCATATCTGGGATTCCTGTCTAAATACGATAGATATATATCACGACTTTTTATTTGATTTTTTATTAATCACATGATATGCTTAAAATATGTTATGAATACAATTGTTCATCAAGTCATTAAACGTACATTAAAAACATTTATTTTACAAGAAAATTATAATTATTTCCTTCAAATTTAGGTAGCTGTTTTTGGTTTAATTTGATATATTTATAGATGATGGACTAAATAAGTTTAAAGTAGGATCAATTGGAAGACCATGCTCATGAAAGCGTGCTTGTAATATGGAAAAGTATGGACTTCGGGTCCTTTTGTGTCTCGTGTTACGTACGTAGTGAATGTGGAGATAATAATATTATTATACTCGCAATAATATATGATCTTCCTAAGTTAAACCCGCTCGTATAGCAGAATAAATATTATTTGGTAGCTCTGTACAAAATTCAAACTCACCTAGCATCAACTCAGGTAATGTACGCATTTGCCTATGTATCGTTATGTACTAAACGTATAACTATAACTTATAACTAAGTTTAATAATATTATTTCTGTATTATTTAAGTGCGTAATTGATATCAGTCAATAACATTTAATCATCTTCGGATTCAAATAACCTAATACTCAGTGCTTACTTATACTCTGCAGTATTAATTTCTACACAGCAATGTCAAGAAAGGTACCTAGTCTTAAACTTTATGAGGATGTTGATCCTACACATGTGTGGTAACGAGCTTATGAATAATTAGTTTGCTTAACGTTCTATTTGAAATCATCATCATCATCATCGCCCTCAACGCTCCTCTCGGGAGCACAGGGCAGAAACCAGCCTCCTCCATTCAGAGCGTCTCTGTGCCAATTGCGTCACCTCTTTCCACGACATTCCTTGCGCTCTGATATACTTCTATTTGAAATACCGACTCAAATTTCTGGTACCTACTCATTTGTAAAGATAGATGTCAAATGTCAAAGAGTCGAGCGGAACCACTATGGACTTATGTTAATTACGTAAAGTAATAAAGTCGAGTATGAAATGAACAAGCCACCCATCGAAATTTAATAACGTAAATGATTACTATTGACTTCAATGTGTTATTGGTAAGCAAAGATATCTACCCAAGGTATAAGTAGGTAGATATATATATATAATGAGTTACAATCCATTGGATTGGTCTGCAACGAGTTTGGTTTTTCTTCTCCATTCGTATATATATATACCTACATTACTCGAACATATTGTGAGTTTATAGTTACTTAGACCTTAGTAGGTTGCGATATGTGGGTGAAATGCAATTTAGTAGAATATACACTTATACAGCGATAGGACATATAGGTATCCACAATAATAGACTGATGTTGATATCAATTTCGGTTGCTGAATGAGAGCTGGACAATTATATCTAAATATTGTAGCTGATACATATAATACATGAAATCGTTTAGTGCGAGTATATAATAATTGTGCATATAGATACGTATGCATTTAAATATACCTACCTACATAATTAGAACAATGTAGAATAGGACCGGGTATCGGACTATGTAGGTCGCATTGCTCGCAAGAATAGGTATGTGTGAACTCTATACAGTGTGTAGGGTATGACGGGGTGATGCATGTAGAATGGTAAATGCTCCCCTCGGGAGGGACGGGGGATGATGCGGCACAAAGGATCTATCATCTATCTAAAACATGACAATAATTTGGTCATCTAGTGACAAGGTTGCATGAAATTAAGCCGACATTTCGTATGAATTTCGTGAAATTATTGATTAACAATAGTAATTTGCTTCATTGATCGTATAGAGATGTACTCACATCCTTACTTGTTTATTTTTATCCCGCTTAATTTCTCATAAATGATGTGGCGCTTAATAAATTATATAGATTGTATTTTGGTGCAAAATAATAACAAATAAATGTCTATGTAAATAATAATAAACGAACTAAATATATTGACACGAGTTCAATATAGAGTTACTATGTGAAATACAATGCATTGTAACGATTAACGACCTTAAGGTATCTAACGTGAAAAGGTCCATACCCTGTGTTGGTATTTGAATAATCTAAAATTATATTTTATCCCATAATGTGGCGATAATATTTAAACGATAGCGTTACTCGTGTTAAAGGGATCTCAGCAGGTACGCACCAAATTTAAACACCCGATTCATATCTGAATAGACGGGCAACTGATATCACCCAAAAGATGGAAGTGTTTTAGAAGTGTGAGTACTTGAGGGTACATAACATGAATTGATTATTAGTATGTAGGTATGACGTGGTAAATGTGATTTACTGAAGATATTTAATTTAAAAAATATTTACGAAGCATATTTAAATAAAAATTATTAGAACTCAATCTTGAACATCTCGTCCGCAAGAGAAGATTATAAGTAGAGATATGTTAATTATTATAACATGTACGTATTAATTTACAATAGGTACATATTATGTAATAAATAAACCCATTAAAATAAGAATTTAGATAAAAATACATTTGAAAGAAGAAATAAGATTATTTTTGTAACAATTTTATTAAAAAAATGATAACATTACCTAACTAGAATTTCTTTTACAGTGGCATTAGAAACCTCGCATAATATTGCATTACCCTTGTTAAAAATTAAACTTGTGTAAAGAAGGGGAGTAGATTTCATTGACTGTATCGGCGTTAATTTTGTGACACTTCATATAAAATCCACACATAAATATTTGAGTCCGTTCGTATGTGCGTATGTCCTTAATGGACTCTGAAATTAGGAAAGACAGTAGAAAAATAATACACTCTATACGAGGTCTCATCTCCTGGGCAGGTTTTAGGCTTAAAACATTTTAAATATCTAATTTATTGATATAGATATTACATTTTTAATGAGTCCATGGCAATATATTAGCAACAAAATGTATGAAGAATATATGCAAGGTTTAGTAAATAGCAATATTAACAGTCAAATATTTTTCATCGTATTGAATTAATTTCAAAACGGATGTAACAATAAATACAACAATTCTGAAACTAAATATTTAGGGTTTATTTTCGTAATAAAATATCGTATTTGCTAATGAGAAAAGCTCTTGAATTACGTGAATTAAAGTTGTATATTTTTGACATATTGGGCTGCTTTCATAATGGAAGACATTATGAAACCACAGAAAACTATACTGTCGAATAATAATAGTTTTACTTATAAAATCCATAAACAATATTAAATGATTTTTCAATGAGTGGGAACCTATTAATTTTCATCAATATTTTTTACATGCATTATGAAATATTTGATAGTAAAATATTCTTGAATATTGAAGGATGCAGATACATCCGCTCTTTAAGGTTTTATTGGGAATACAGAGTACATAGGTGACAATTTATTCTTGACTTTTTTTTTAATTTCATAGCAAATCTCTCAAATACCCATTTATGTACTGCAAACCAAAAATAAAAATTCGAATGTGGACAATTATATTACGTAAGTGCTAACTCCACTTTTTTTCAATAAGATTTTGTCGTTTTAACTCATTTATTTGCACGATTTTATGTTCAATTAAACCCGAGCGATGCCGGGTTACATACGCTAGTTATATGAAGGTAACTCAGTACAGGATGCGAACTCGGAGTCCACAAAACCGGTTATTCATTTGTTATACTCAATAGCAATACTAAAAAAATAATACATATTATTCATTATTTTATGTTATAAGAATACATATTCATATTATTAGAATACATATTCATACTCGTATTTAGTAAATTCTTCGTGAATTCAAGCTCTGGACATTGTACGTGAATCATGTTTGTTTACGATTGCACCACAACTTCATAAGTAGGTACCTACTTAATGCCAAAATGTTATACCTATTCTGGTATTGTCGATTTCTATTGTTATTTTGTTAAATATCATATATTTATGACATTAAAAATGCTTCGATTAAACACATTTAATTCTTTTGAGCGCATTCAATTAACCGTATCAAATTGGGAGGTCTCCATTCAATTAAGGGGAACCAAATTTATCAATAAATTCAGTGTACAAAATTATAGCATTATAGGCTAGTTACATAATAATGATTTATAGTTTGATATTTCGAAACAATGAATCTAGATTATTATTGTCATCCGCCATTACATATTATTATGCATATATGTAGGTACACATAGTAAGTTAATTAAAAGCAAATGCATTCATTTAGTAGGAACATATCTTAATAGTGATAAAACTTTTTTGATGAGATTTTAGCTCTAATATGTAATTTATTTCGGATAGTTTCTTTTGTTCCCATAATTACTGAATGCGGGGAAATATTTATGAAACCTGAATGATTCGATAAGAGTTAAACTTCTACGACATATTAAAAAATAGATGTTTAGTTTTGTATAACAACCTGATTCAAACTATCGTGGCTCTGGTGTTACCCACCTATTAATTTTTAGTCATAAAAATAAAAAAAAAACCTGACGTAGATGCATAATACATGACGTATGTATTCATAAAATTAATATGCATAACTAGGTCTGCTGCTATTCTACAAGTATTTTATAAAACAAGTATTATCGTTAGATTGTTAGAGAATCCATTATACAAATTAAATAGGACGATGCAAGAGAAAGATTAGAAGAAAAACAAAGAGTATTGGAACAGAAGCTCATCCTGGCTGTGGCTGAATTTAATACTGTGGATTGTGCAAGGCTTCTGTAAAAAACACACCTTCTATACATCGCATCATCTTACATAGAAATTGAGAATCTACCTACTTAACGATATAACTGCTGTTATTCACGTTCATTATAGAGAGGTCATTCATTCAATGACCATATCCAATTATATCAATTGTGAGAAGAAATTATTGATTCATAGTGTAATAATGATCGTAAGTGTACAAATTTTAAAATCCTTACCACCTCTACTAATATTTTTGTATCTTGGAAAAAGAGGTGTAAAAAAATAGAAATTGTGATATAATATGCCTTATGTATGCAAGCGAAACATGGACGTGGTTGAAGAAGGACGAAAGTGGAATAAATGCAGTGGAGATACGATTGCTGAGAAGAATGGTTGGCAAAATGTTACGTGATAGAGTGAAGTATGAGCGGATGTATGAGGAGTGATACTATCGTGTGTTAATTAAGAAATATTGATGCGCGTATGTGATATTTTGTATGAATGTAGAAGAAGCGAAAGAAGTATGTAAGGATTGATCTATATGCCGTTCCGTTTTCCCTGTCTACTCCACTTGGGACACGGCTTGAAATCCTTTAAATACATTCAGTATAATACTGACGTGATGATACCTTCAAATTATTTTAAACGGTATATATTATGTAGGTTAGGTTAGTACATTATATTCTCTACATCCCCTGAAGGTACACTAAATGTAAATATATAATATATGTATGTGTAGGTCCTGTACAAGTCTGAGTAAGTAGAGTACTTGGTATAGCATTGAAGCAACTTAGATAATTTATTATGCGCATTTACATGAAATTGCTAAGATGACAAGTTGACGCTATCTACATTTTACAGCCGCAGTATTCCGTTAGTAATCTACCCCAAATATAACTTTATAAACATAAGTCAATTTCATTTCAGAAGAGTCCAGATTATGATATGAAAAAATACCTATATGTATTGAGTCAATACGTTTGAAAAAGGAGTGGAATCTTTGTTCTTTGGTTTGTGATGTTGAACGGAAGAACGGGTCAGGAAATATGTCCGTAACCTTTAAAAACGACCCGTGTCCAATAAAATAGTGTCAGATAATCTAGTAGACAATCTCAACACCTTGATCGTGTGTCAAAGGGACATGAAGCATGAATAAATTTAGCTCAGCTGAATGAAACATAAGATTTACTTAAAAGTAGCGTGAATATTTTAACAATGATGCTTTTGCGGGCTATAATATTTAAAGATGTTTAATATGATTGTGCATCTATATTATACGTTAGTTTGTAGATATAAAGCATAATCAGCAAATTATCATTATTATTGAGTAAGTATGTAGATGGGTAGGCTACACACTCGCTCTGTTATGTTGGGTTACCAAATATTAATAATGCATTCAACGCAACACTCGTTAACATATATTATATTACTTTACTATTAAATTACAGACTTGTGATTACACATGTTGAATGCTCTACGTAGCTTATGTGGAAAGTAAACCCTGAGAAAGAAATTCTACACTGTAATAAATTATTATTCCCCATATCCATATTACAATATAATGCGAAACTATAAGTAATATGCTACTTGCTATGGATACATTGTGTAGTAAAATAAATTTGATATATAAATCAGAATTACTTATTATTTGTACAAATTAGTGTTTGAGAATTTGAATTCAAGGATGTACAATTTTTTATTTCTCCGATTATACATAGTAATAAAATATCAACCTATATATTACCTAAATAATATAACACAATATAGATATACTACACTTCCCTCCAATGTACTTAGTGACTACATTAAATAGACTCTTACATACTAGCCTAATATTATAATATTATATTGCTTTATACTTTCATGAACTAATAGCTGAATAATCATGAAAATAATATTATGAATTAATACAACTCCAATCTGAACAATGGGAATAATAGCTTACTTCGTAGGAAAATATATTATTATTATTTACTAATGAGTTTCGGTTGTTTAAATTGAAAGAAGATTATTTTATAAATAAGAATAGAATAGCTTTACTCTCTACTTTGTTCAGGAATAAACATCAAACTGAAAAATTACCTCTTGTAGATAGCATAAGTACCTACTTCCCTATGAATGGAAAAAAATATTTAGTATCTGGCAACACCACTATTCAAATATTTCTGACAGTTCTATGGCCATTTTCCATCATCATATCAACAAAAAATGTAATTTCTCTGTCAATAAATAAGACATTTAAAATGTTTTCAGCTTAAAACCTGCCTAGAAGAAGAGGTTTTATATAGAATGCATTATTTTGCTTTGTTTTTTTCTTGTTATAGAGTTGACTGAGGAATAGACATAGGTATATATTTTTTATTATATTTTATGTAAACAAACAGTTAAACAGTAAACATTACAAAATATGAGTTACATAATTATATACTTTGTGACGACAATGATTGATAACAAGTATTTTGTTTTTTGTTAGCATAATTTATGATGAAAATCTCTATGGTCTATGGTGAAAATGAAAAAAAAAAATCAATATTTACTTAAAACGTTTCATCACAAGAAAGATTAAAAAATTGCAACCACGATTTAGTAGATTTGAAATAGTTGGTAATCACCTACTCTATTTTTGTTTGATTCATTATTTCATAGCTTATAGCATGTAAAAATATCATGAAAGTTACCTACATATACTATAAATTTATTTATTTAAACATTTTTCAACTCAAGAGGAAAGAAGAATTGAACTTTAGTTATATGGCTCGTACATTTAAATACCTACTCGTATAATGCACATTGTGTATGAATAGGCATTCACGTACGAGTATGTTTGTAAGTAGTATGTGTTTATATGCACTACTCTCTCATATATTTCTCTTAAGTTGTTTCTGTAAATGCACCAAGAGAAAGAGCATCAGCAAAGCTTTTTGAATGTAAATCTCCGCTGCGCTTTTCTCTATTTGCACTTCCTCGCTTTACCCGCCTTTTCTCAATTCAGCGATTCATTCCATCCTAGATTGTAGTAAAGAGATACGTTAATAGATGTAGTATCTGCCCGTTTGGAGATCATAATACTCGATTCTCTTATTATTTTTGTTTGTAGACATGAAATAAACATACAATTTCTTTAAATGAAGATATATTAAAGTCACTATACAAATTCATATTTATATGTATATTCATTATATTATATTATATGCATGTGTTTATATTCGTGCATGAATGAGTACATTTTTAAAGAAAATCTTGATACGTATGTAAATTCTTCAATTATATTTGAAGTGATAGTAAATAATCTTTATTTTTTAACGAACTTAAGTCCGATAAAGTAGCCATGATGGATTTCATTTTTGCTATTTTCAGTTCAATTTTATGCGTCTCCGATTTTTTAAGGGTAAAAATATATAAAAATATACATGATAGTTAACAAATTATTACTAATTCATTAGCGAAATGTTTAAATTATTCTACAAATATGTGGTACGTACTAGATATGATAACTGGTATCCAAAGGCATATTTACTGGACGTTGAACTACTTTATGTTACTAAGTCTTGTGTATTTTCATGAAGATGTGTAGACCAATTCAGACTGTTTGGAAGTTTTAATAAATAAAAGTTTTTAATAAGCCCTTTAGGATCGGTCCAATGGAGGAGAGAGATTCTACAAACTTTGGCACTATGGCGTATCTACTCTGCAATACTGGTATATTCTGTCGGATTGTTTTACACTGGTATATCCTAGTGATATATCCTATTGAATTGTTATAATATATACTCTTTCATACCTAAATTGAATTCATACTTACTACGGTAGTAACCTACACAAATATAGTTAAGTATACCTACAGATAAATTACATTCAGGTTGGCTTTAAGCAGACTTCAATTAAGGAACATTTAAGGACAAATAAGCATATAATATTCATTGCACGTAATAAATAATAATCGTGAAATAACTTTAGAAACAAAAAATAGTTCTGGTTTGCTCCTTTGTGTATGCAAACACTATAACATTATTTTTTGTCACCAACCCCACTTTAAAAATGAAATACATTCATTCGTACCATAACTGCATTTACCACAAGTGGAGTAGCCAGCGGACAAACTGCATGCAACAAAAATGGAAGTGGACATTTAAGTGCCAATAAAAGTAAAGACATTTGGGATAGGTGGCATTTTTCATTGCTGAATTGAAGATGTTTAACAAATAGGTACCTAATTTTTACAGGACGCTCAAAAACTTCAATAATGATTATGCATACAGGAGTGATGGTTTTACAGTTAATGCAATAAAAAAACAATGAAGGTCTATTCCAAAAAAGATCTTAAGTTAACAATGTATGCATTTAGTTCTGGTATTGGGTCACAACAAAGTATGTTTTTAAAATTGAAATCCATTTAAAAGCAAACTTTTATTATTTTATTTCTTCAAAACTACCCAGTAATCAGTTGATTAAAATTGCAGATATAAAGTTTTAACATATTACCTCGGAGCTATGGTTAAAATAAAAAGCTATTTGATAACATAATAGTGGATGATAAAATATTATTACATGAGCATAAAATAGTTTTGATGAACTGGAAATTCTAATTATGGCAATAGATTACACTGAAGTCTTTAAAATATTTTAACTTGATTGCAAAAATTGGAAAACAAATTTTATGGTAAAAATCTCTCATTTATCTCGTAGATAGCATAGAGTTGTTAGAAATATGTTTGATTTTGACGAGCTGATACAAAAAGTTCCTATCTAAAGTGGATTACTCTCAACGAGGCGAGGGATGGTGCGGCAGTGTGGAGAAGGAGGCGAGGAGGGCTAATCCCGCTAATGGGTGGGAGTATAGGGTGCCGGGGGAAGCGCTTGGGTGGAGAGCGGGATCGCAAGGAAAGCTCCCCATTACCCAATTAAGATGGGACAAATAGGATTTCACTTTTCTATTACATACTTTTCACACAGTTATTTGGATTCAATACTAAATAAATAACTTTTCTATAGTCACTACATGGACCGTATAAGTACCACATAAAGGAGCGGTTTTGTGTTCTCATAGAAGTTTTATTCCTCAACTAACAGCCAGAATGTTATTGCATTATCGTGAAAAATTCTGTTAAGTTACTTTATATCACATTTATTTCTACATCTAATACATAAACGTACCTATATATTCGATTTTTCCATTCTCAAGTTGATTCAGCTGTACATACCATTTTTTAATCTATCGGCTATGGTTTCAAAGACAATACACAAGCGTTTAATAATATTCTCAATATAATTCGTCAATTGAGTGTGTCGGTAGCCTGGAGATAGAGTCCCGGCCTCGTGAACAAGGAGTTCGTGGTTCAATCCCAGGTGCCGGCAAACTCCCCTTTCACGACACAAGCTTTTAGTTTACTATGGAAGGAGTACATTTGTACAAGGTGTATTTATAACAAAACTCTGTAATTTATTAAAAAAAAAAGAAATATATAGATAGCTAATCAAAATAGTGTATATTTTCTATACAACCTATATGAGGATGTAAGATTGCGACTGGTTTAGTTCCCAGCAATATTATCTTCACAATATAAGTATTCAATTACTCAACCACCATATTCTACATAATGTTACTACCCACGCAATAGGCATAATATGCTTGCTCCTAAAAATGATTTAGTATTTAAAAAAACTTTGAAACCGTACAAACTTGACATTCTGAAAACAATAAGTTTTTCAATATTTTATGATATAGATGTTTTGTGAATATTGCAAATGTTCATTTGCGGGATTTACCCGGTAATTTAATATGGAGTGATGTTCTATTATTAAACTTGTGTTTTGAATACAAATTGAGCTTGCAAATATTATTATAAAGCATTAGCAAGCATAAAACAACAAAAAGTAGTAGATTTTTATTGTTTTCTTTAGAAAGGCATTAATAAGTAATGAAATAAATTTACAAATAAATGTATAGTTTGTGTATTCATTGTGATATTGCAATTTCTTCCAAATAACCCATTCTTTATGTAATTATTTTATTTCAATAATTTTATGTATTATTAACTAAATGGAAATATAACATTTTAGTTTGTATAAATAAAAGTCGTATTATGAGAGCATAATGAGAGGTAGGTACCTACTAGGTACCTAGCTGAGCTAAGGATGTAAAGAACGGCGCTATGCATGGTGGAGTCCTGTTAGCTGTTCACTGGGACTGGGGTGGGGAGCTATTTTCCTCTTTAGTATAATTGCCTTTTAGCTCGCTCTCTTTCATCGTTTATCGCAAAAGGAGTTTTATTTCTTATATTTTTTATAGCTGCCACCTTAGCGACGTTTTTATTTTTTAATCGTCGTGTTGAAGATCGCGTTTATTGCATCTAGAGATGTGGCAAGGGGTTGGGGTGTGGAGAAGCTTGTTATAAATATTTAATTTTTGGTACTAAAGAATCATATATTTGTATGTGTGTGTAATGTAGTTGTATACTTCATTACGAGATTTACTTTTACATCAAACCACTTTACATCTCATCATTTTACTTTGCTATTTTCGTAAGAGTATGTGCCGAGTAAATAAATTTCAAATATTTGTTTTTGTCCGCACAAAAATAATTCCATGAATATGATAACCATTAAGAGCTTCATTGAAATTCAAAAGGAAAAATATACTGAGTTGTTGATACAGATGTTATAAAAACATACGAGAAAATATAAAAATGCACGTTGAGATGGCTGTTGGTATAATTTTAAATTAATGTTTATTCAAACAACCATTAAATATAAAATAAATTAGTTTGAAAAAAGGGATCTATACTCAGTGAACAAAATAATTATTCACTTTTGTTTTATTCATAATAAGAAATAAAGATAGCGTTAAAATTACACCAATCAATTGAAAAAGACAAATTAAATAAATGAATCGAGTTACTAAAATCTATTTAGATTCTTTTATTGAAATGTATACATGAACCTATTTGTATAATAAAACAGAACTACGTACATAATATGAAATGCTTTTTAACATACCTAAACGAAAACATATAATTATAGACATAGAGAAGGAAAGAGAAATATCTTTTAGCAATCCATAATGCAAATCCGTAATGCAAACTTCTGTTCATTAGAAAGAACTCATAAAACTCAAGGAATATTAGTTATAAAACATCTTTTAACATACACTCAAGTGATATAAATAACTTGAGATACTAAAGTATTATTCTATCTAGGATACGTTGTAGAAACCGATAAGATGAAAATTTTGAAAAATAAACCAACCGGTAATGTAAAAGCCGCCGCTAACAATTGATGTAGCTGCTTTTTTAAAAAGTTGCCCTCACAATTTCAACGATTTGAGTAGATGAAATTTTATATAAAAAACACACACAAGTAATACCTAATGAATTATTCATGTCTACAGAAGTTTTAGCGGAATAATAAATTATCATTAAACAATTAAAAAATACACTTATCCATACATTTAATTTAAAATAAATTTTAAAATTAAATCCATATAATGCGAAGGAATTTGAATCATAATATGCTTTATGTTACTAACGATTTCATCCAAATTAAATTAAATAGGTACATTTTCTGGTGTAGTACTACTAATGCACAACCGATAGGGGAGGGTCGGCAAACCCGTATATTCAATTTGAATACAAATACGAAAAAATCATTTATGAATCTTACGTGCATATTTTAAATTAAATATATACATATCATAGACACGTAAGTAAGTTATACTAAAACTGAATTATTTAACCTCAGACTCCGCATGGACGTAGATTCCGAGATGTTTAACATTCAGTCAGTTTTGAGCTTACGCCTAGCAATGCCATCTAAAACTTTTTAATATGCGAGAACACACCAGCGATGACTGGAAGACCTATAAGTAATACTACATATAAGTAATAACTTTAACATAAGTGATACAATGGAGTGTTATAAAGTAATGCTGATACAATCAATAAGATTTCATTCAATAGTACACTGAGAAAAATACTCACAACGAATCATTGGTACGTACTATCAGATTAGGATCAGAGTTAGTACAAACGATTCATTAGTACGAATCTATAATATTAACCTATCACAAATAAGTCGTTGGTAAATCTACCAACAATTTGTTTGCGAAAAATTAATATTATAGATTCGTACTAATGAATCGTTTGTACTATCTCTGGTCCTAATCTGATAGTACGTACCAATGATTCGTTGTGAAATTTCGTTAGTATTTTTCTCAGTGTAGGGTAACAATAGACGATAGTAGTGACAAATCCATACATAGCCTCGTTTATATATTTTGTGACATAGTTTATCGTATAAATAATATTTATCATAAATACGTAATCTGTTATCTACATACCTGACATAGATTTATCACTTTTTATCCTATTATACTAACATACATTATCCAAGGTAGTATTTTTATCTGAATGTGTTTTGTTGTATAAAGATGAGGAATTACAGATTCGAATGAAGAATGATTTATTGAAAATTATTGCGGGAATAGAAAGTACCTACCGTACGCATACAGATCCACGAAATACCAGCTATATGTGGAATACTTAAATAAATATACACACACGTATTCTTATTCGTTTGTTAAGGAAATTGATTTCAGCTTTTAGCAGGAATTATCCTTATTTCAGTATGTTAAGCGGTGCCCGAACGCCACGTACACGAGGGTTAATTCAGTTTTTCACTCTTTAGACGTGTCGTGATAATGATCTGCTGGCTACCCCACTTGTGGGATATGCCGTGATGGTATAGTATAGTGATAATAATTATAACATATTTATTTATTTAACTTACACATCTTTTACTGTACATTGATCACGATACATTTATTAATAATAATGATAATTTTATTGGCACAACAATCAATACAGATATAATAATAAATAGCTTATTTTATAAAAAAACTTATAAATAAGACAAGTAGTCTAGTGTAAAGGAGGGTAATTATTAAAATATTGTATACAGGTTCTTTACAATAGTTTAACTAGTGCGAATGTAGTTTATATTCCACACTCACTATACTGAACATTCTCTCTACATTAATTTAGTGAAGGAAATAAATTTATTCAGTATTTCTATGGTGGTTTGTAGCGTTTTTTTTTCTCATCACATATTTTGTCAGCTATGTGTCGATAAACTATTTTCTCATCACATACATACCTACGTTATCAGTAATATGTTGATGAGATTTACAATTTTCATGAAAGACGAAAGACGTCTTTCTCAATGAAAATCGACAAAGTGGAAAAAAACATTTGTTTTTTAATTTGATTATGGAATTCTAGTATCTTAACAGTGAATGTTGATAAACCATTTTCTCACCACACACCTTGTCAATGAATAGAATGATGTGCTGATAAACCCTTTTCTCATTACATACGTTGTCAGTAATATGTTGATAAACCATTTTCCCATTACAGGCTTTGTCAGTAATGTGTTAACAAATCATTTTCTCATCACTTACCTCGTCAGTAATGCGTTGACAACATATTTTGTAAATTCAATTTAAATTTGACCCAATTTGTAATTTGTAATATTGCGATATAATATCATGATAATGATTATTTATTTTATTTATAGAGAAATGCATACAATCAATATACAGAGGGCGAGTTTATAGCAGAGACGCGATCTTTTCCAACTTAACTTATTTAACCGTAACACGATTACTATTATTTATTCACGAAGTACTACCTCAAAACTGATTTATATTTGGGAAACTTGATTTTCTAACTCTATACCTACATGTGTGTGTATATATGAAATGATATTTAAAGTTGTTACTCGTGCAATATTATATAAAACAATCAAATTATGTTATGATGAAATAAGCACATACCTGACAATTGTTACAGCAAAAGGGAGATAATATCTCGTTTAACCGCTCATAATCCTCGGGGAACGAAAGATTATGTAAATTACATTTATATGAGGATGAAAGGAACGTTGGAAAAATTAAATCGATGAATTGAGATTATTAAATTTATACTTCGCGTACGAACATCGCATCCAGAATGTCAAGAGAGTGGAGAAATGTCAGGGAAGGTGGAGAAGAGTGATGCAGGGGAGATGTGGAAATAATGTTAAATTTAAAAATATCTTTTTCCCTTAGCATTAAAATATTTTTATGTTAGGAATACGTCGAAAAACATTTGTCACGAATATTCAAAATTAGTTTTTTTTAATAATCGTAGCTTCATAAGCCTTATTATTGATTGGAATATATCTATATTTTTGTACTTCGCTGACATATTAAGTAAACACATTTTAAATACCTATTTGAAATAGAATCTAGAAATATTTCATGTATGAGATATACTGTTAAAAGATAAATAAATGCCTTCATGAGTCATGAAAAATTATACACAAAAATGTTAAAAATTGAAGATTTTTTGTTATAGGTATTTATATAAATTTGAGTTGGTGCTTTTTAATAAATTACAATATAAAATACGAATTCTCGTAATAAAACATCTGAATAGTAGATATAATCACCCACAAGTTCATTAGAATTTCAATTAATGTTTATTATGTCGTTATCCTTATTTCATATTCTTCAAAAAAAATGTCCGTTAAACCTTTTATCTCACTTCCTGGTCTTGAAAATATATTCTAATATACACAAATTCTATTTAAAATAAATAATACGAAGAAAATATGCATGAGCACTTATGTAACTTTTTTTACTTTATTGAATTTGTGACTAAGTGAATAAGTGAATTAATTCAATAATGACAATGACATTATTGAATAGTCATATATGAAATATTTTTGTGAATATTAATGTGGTGCTAATTGTAAGTTCCTATCCCATTTTCAAAGCTTTATACATAGAAACACCAAAGCATACTTACGAGCACATTCTCTTTTCTCTCACTTTGTTTTCATGTCAACTCAGAGTGGAAAACAAAAAAGAAGCGCATACCATTAAGTAAAACTATTGTGACGATTAAGTTATACCAGTATGTAACTATCTTTTAGGAAACATATTGATGAAATGAATTGTAGAGCATGGAGAACTTTAGGTGTATCGTATAAATTTATTATCTATAAAGATTGTGATTATGTATTGTATAAAGGCTTATGCTGTTTATTGTATTTTACCGAACGAGACTTGAATCTGCAACTTATCATTTTATAGAGCTTTGTCCAATTAAGCTACAAGGAGACATGCCAAATCTTATAAATCACAGAGACAGCTCCACGTGTGGGTCAATACCCAATACCCATTACAACAATTTGTACTGAGTACCGCAAGCTGGATACTTCCAAGTTACTTAAATTATATTTTCCAAGACATTCTAAATATCTTGATGTCATGAAACGTTGTAATCAAAACCGGGAACCTTGTGAGAAAAAGATCTATTTTTTAGTATATCATAAGACATTCTTAAAACTTGTTTCATGAAAATTTGATTGAGTTAGTCACGACGTTTCTTATTTATATTAGGTATATTTTTTATAGCACGGTATATGGATCATACTTTTATCATACACTGCCAGGCATTTTTCTCACGCACTTGAAAATAATGCACTATCCCAGGAGCATTATAAAAAATATAAACAGGTTCAAAAAAGAAAAATCATAAACAACAAGTGCTAAAACATTGTAGAGTCTTTGCAAATTTAAGATCAGACTACATTATACCACTTTACTAAGTGCCAAGTTTAGCGGAAAATATTTTGTTTGAACACCTGAGAGATACCTAGTATGCATGATATAATATATTGTTTTACGGTCTTAATGTATATGAACACATTACTGATACAAAGTAACTTCATACGGATTTTAAAAAAATATTTTTTAACACCTGGTCGTCATGCACTTTACTGTATAAACTACTATTTGCTTATTTTTTACTTTTAAGAACAAAAAATATAACCTCGTTAGTAACAAATATAGAAAGCGTGCCATCTTTCATCCTCTCAGAAAGTAATAAACATGTTTCGCGAAATCTAATACAATATATTATACAAATACCTACATTTGATAACGTGCTCAAATTAATCAATTTAGCAACATTTCATGCACAATATTTTTATCAGAGTCTTTATTTTTTTTTTTATCTATTATGAAAAGAAAATATATAGATGTTATTTTTATATATTATTTATATTTATATGCTTATATTTCAAATTGATGTGAAAGTGTGGCGTATATAGTTGCCAAGCGTATTTCAAAAATATTAATTTTATTATGATTGACATGACGTATTTGATGTACAAGGAAATTGATCAATTCGATTTAAAAAACTGTTTGTACATATTCACGTGAAACATAATTCTGTTTTGTTATCTATATACACATTATATAAGAATCGGTTTAAATTTTCAAAAGGTCCACGATGACTTGGTGTATGTTATTATATTCGTATAATCCACAATTAGTTGCCGCGGCCACACTACTCGATGACAGAGAAGAAAAGTAGGGATATAATGTAAGTAGGTTTATTAATTATTCTTCGTGGAAATAGGGTGTTTGCTGTATTAAATATTTATATTGAAAATAAGTTGATAATTGAATCAATAAAAAAGGAAATTCCCACGGAAAGTCACGTTTCAGCTTTAAGTAGTTCGATGATAAATTCGACAACCTACATTATGAATAGGTACATTAATTTCTAAATAATATATAGACACAAGTGATCACGTACCAGCGTGGGAACTATAAGGTAGGTACCTATACCTACCTAGTACCTAGTATACTTACCTATAATACAATAGAGTAAAGAACCTACTTACTACAGCATAAACAACTATAGAATAATGTACCTAATGGAGTGAACTATATTATGTAGATAATTATATTTGCTACGCATATCTTGCCAGCTTTTGAAGATGTTTGCATATTTTTATGTAAGTAAGTCTGCTATTATGGTAATGCATATTCGCTGTTTTTAAAAAAAAATATCGAACTCAATTTACACATTTGGCATTTTTAAATTCTACCCTCAATTGCAAAAATTTTGAGACTCAACACTATTCTATACGAGATTTCAAATTACTACTTTCCCGAAGTAAAAAAAGTCGGAATTAAATTACACGAAATTACTTAACATACAAGATTCATATTGGCATATTTTCATACTTTAATTGTATATGTAATAAGAATATATTTTAAACATATATAAACAATACCATACATATATTTCAACTTATTTGTTTAGCATATAATCCGATATCAAGTAACAATGTCTATAAAGAGAGTTATACAAACCTTGTGTATGCTAAGTGGTTCCCTTCATCGCATTTCTTTACCACGCCTTTATAATGTATTTTTATTTTAACTAAATGATATCGCCCTATAGCTACCTACATTTACATATACCTCATAATATCGCATCTTTTCAAAATTGACAATGATAGATAACTTGATGATAATTTTATTGAATTCATACAAAAAAAAATAACAACAAAAGCAATGAACAGTTGATAGACTGAGTATGAAAGTGAATATTGAAATTAAAAGTTTTTTGAAATTTCCGTAAAATGTTCTAAAATTCCGAGTCATTTTAAACTAATTAAATACCTAATATATATATGTTTTTTTATATATTTCCTAATTAATAGTTTTGATAGACAGAATCCACACATAAATATTTGAGTCCGTTCGTATGTATGTATGTATGTATGTATGTATGTATGTATGTACGTATGTCCTTAATGGACTCGGAAATTAGGAAAGACCGAAGTAAAATAATACACTCTATACAAGGTCTCATCTTCTGGGCAGGTTTAAGGCTAAAAACATTTTAAATATCTTACGTATTGATAAAGATATTTTAATTTTAATGCGACCATGTCACAAAATTAGCAACAAAATGTATGTAAAATTAATGCAAGATTTAGTAAATAGCAATATTCACAGTCAAACATTTTTCATTGTATTGAATTAATATCAAAATGGATGTACCAATAAATACAACAATTCTGAAACTAAATATTTAGGGTTTATTTTCGTAATAAAATATCGTGTTTGCTAATGAGAAAAGCTCTTGAATTACGTGAATAAAAATTGCATATTTTTGACATATTGGGCTATTTTCATAATGGAAGACATTATGAAACCATAGAAAACTATACTGTAGAATAATAATAGTTTTACCTATAAAATCCATAAACAATGTTAAATGATTTTCAATGAGTGGGAACCTATTTATTTTCACCTAATATTTTTTACATAAATTATGAAATATTTGATAGTAAAATATTCAGAAATATTAAAGGCTAAAATATTCAGAAATATTAAAGGATGCAGATAATCCATTTTTAAGGTTTTTTGGGAATAAAGAGTAGATACTTATATGACAATTTATTCTTGACTTTTTTTAATTTCATAGCAAATACCCATTTATGCACTGCAAACCAAAAATACAAATTCGAATGTGGACAATTATAATATTTTAACATTTATGTGCCTACAATTTTTTCACGAAAAGGGATGTAGTTTACCCTTTTTTTCTTATAGAAATTTGGGATGACAATCTTCGAGTTTTTACATTAAGATGAGGTTTTTAGTAGTTTTTGCACGTAGGTACCCGCCTATTTTTCTAAATAAAATATGAGCTTTCGAGGTGTCGAGCTCACATATTTTTCATTTGGAAGAGGTTTTTAGCACTTTTTCCATGTAGGTACCTACCAATATGTGGAATTTCTTAACTTCAAGCTTTTTCATCGGGACGAGGTTGTTAGTACTTTTTTTTCCATGTAGGTGCCTACTTATTATTTTTTTACATAAATGTGAACATCTGAGGTGTCAAACTTCAAGATTTTTCAATGGGAAGAGGTTTTTAGCACTTTTTTCGATGTTGGCACCTACCTATTTTTTTTAACTAAATATGGGCATGTGAGGTATCAAACTTCATGATTTTTCATTGGGAAGAGTTTTTCAGCACTTTTTTCGATGTAGGTACCTACCTATTTTTTTTACCTAAGTATGGGCATGTGAGGTATCAAACTTCATGATTTTTCATTGGGAAGAGTTTTTCAGCACTTTTTTCGATGTAGGTACCTACCTATTTTTTTTACCTAAATATGGGCATGTGAGGTATCAAACTTCAAAATTTTTCATTTAGAGATTTGCAATGCTTTTTATGATGTAGGTACCTACCTATTTATTGTTACTAAGCTATGGGCATGTAGGGAGTCAAAAATTAAGTTTTCTCATTGGGAAGAGCTTTTATCCACGTAAGTGCTTACTCCGTTTTTTTTTTCAATAAGATTTTGTTGTTTTAACCCATGTATTTGCAAGGTATTCTATTTAATTAAACCCGAGCGAGGCCGGGTTACATACGCTTGTATCTAATAAATGTGAAAGTATCGAAAAAAATATGTCAAGGTTGATCAACTTTTAATATTATTGTAACATTTTCGCGCAGGTAGATTATGCGTAATAGTGAATACAGTCTTGTACTGCTTCAGATTATTTTTAAAATTAATTTCACTTTTCTTAGAGACACTAACTATGTAACATCTGTTCTAGACATTTTTTATCGGCTTGAATAACTATTTTTTTTAAAATATAAAACACGGTTTCGTGATTTCGGTGAATCTACATCTTTGACATGCTGTTAAGATTAATATGCAAAAATAAAACTATGGATAGTAACGTGGAAGAACAAGTAAGAATGAGTAAAGTAACGAAGCGGGACCAGAGGCGGTGAGCTGGCTCTCGACACTAGAGCCAAGACTGTAGAGGACACGACGCAGCCCACATGGGTTAAGATTCATCAACACCGAGCCATACGAAAAGTAAAGTAAGTAAGTAAAGTAACGATGGATATTTGTTTCTACAAGTATAATGAATCACACAGGTGGTGGCGTCTTATTGAATAAAGATAAGAATGGGGATTTATCGAGGGGCCATTATTTTATTTATTGCTTTGTCTTTAGAATTAAGGTTTTTGTTTATTTCGAATATTTCTAATGATAATAATTTAAAGTAGTTATTAATTGAAGTGTGTTTGAAACAAGGTTATCTTTATCAAAGTTATGATTGATTTCATTATTATGTTCAGCAAACTTGAGTAATTATTCAAAAGGTTGGAAATTCAATTGTTTGTACAGAGTCATTAGTAATGCATAGCAGTCTGGAGTAATATTATTGGGCAAAATGTTAGTGATTTTCGAGACTAAGCCTTCAATGCATTTTTTTTTATAATTTATTTATTTATTATTTATTTTATTCTTTACTGTACATTGTTTACAATAAAACAAATTAACATGGAAAATATCATTTATACAATTCAATGCACAGAGGGCGAGTTTATCGCTAAAATGCGATGTCTTCCAACTAACTCTAGATTGATATTTTATCCATTTATATTTTCTTCACTTAAATCTATGTTTTTTGTTCCAATTTTATCTAGTTGTTTTTTTTTTAATGAATAAGCTTATGCATATCTATTTAGATCATATTTGTTATTATAAACAATTTGTTTAATAACATAGATTTCGTTATTTATATTAGCGTTATCCATTGAAATTTTAAGTGCACGATCGATCATTGATCTAAATGAAGCTAATTTGTGTGAGACATTCAGAATCTTCTGGAATAATACAATCGGTATGACTTGGTTTCTTATATATGTACATTCAAATGGCATATAAAATCAGAAATGGAAATACTTAAGTTAAGATAACTTTAATATGTTGATATCGCTAATTTCTACTGTAAGCTAATGATGTCACTGTGAAGGCTGTTAAGTAAATTTTGTTATAAACCCAAATACAACTTTATACACCTTCCACAGTAAGCTAAAAGCTTGTGTCGTGAAAGGGGAATTTGCCGGCACCTGGGATAGAACCGCGGACCCCTTGTTCAAGAGGCCGAGACTCTACCTCCAGGCTACCGACGAACTCATTATTACCTTTGCATATTACAAAAATATAGTTATTTTTGCATATTAATCTTGAACAACTCGTCAATAGTGTTGTTGCACTGAAATCGCGTTAGCATGTCTAAATTGTAACAAAATACATAGTTATTCAAGCCAATTAAAAATGTTTATAATTGATTTCCACGTATATGTCCGTAATAAAAGTGTGATCTCTAATATTTAAAATGTATAGTAGTAGGTACATAAATAC
Organism: Athripsodes cinereus; assembly: GCA_947579605.1. Taxonomy (NCBI): domain Eukaryota; kingdom Metazoa; phylum Arthropoda; class Insecta; order Trichoptera; family Leptoceridae; genus Athripsodes; species Athripsodes cinereus. The sequence continues at coordinate 19,428,805 of OX388307.1, read as the reverse complement.
ATACATAAACATAGGAAAAGGGAGCTATAATAATAAAATATGAAATAATAAAAAACACTAGAAGCAAATTGATATGAAATACAAACAAACTCTGAAAGGAAGTAATAGGTAATATTATAATGAATGTGGGGGAAACAGTGTGCATAGTTACTTGTAGGCCTCAAGTATTTTTATTTAAAAATTGTGTAAGTATATTCATGTTGAGAATATTTCTCAACAGTCATTTCATCTGTACGACCAGCAGATAATGAAACCTCCTTTTAAGACTAAACAGAAAAAGTGTTACAATGTTTACGAATCGGCTTAGGTTGGTTAAATTGTACTTTTTGTTTTGAACCATTATGTTCGACATCTGCTGAGTTTACTCGTTTGCATACAATGTTTCATAGTGCCTGTTCCTAAGATCTTCACTTACGAAAGTGTGGTGAATCCAGTAAAAACGGAAAACTGTGTTTAACAGTTAGTATTGTAGGTATTTACCCTCGTAATAATAATATGTTTAATGTATTGCTTCTCTGAGATGTTTTGACACTAGAAGGAGACGTACGCACATAGGTAGGTACATAGGCGTATACTCATGTGTCATATAATATAATATGTATAATAATAAATATAATATGTATAATATAATATAGAATGATGATGGCGTAATATGATTACAATTTGTCTTCCTTTCAAAACATCCAAGGAAGAGAGATTGGAAATTCTTTCCGAAGAAAAACAGAATCAGCAACTGAATAAATAAAATATATATACCTAAATGTGTATATCAAGGTAGGTACACATATCCATAATAAAATTCTACGTTTTTTGAAATATTGTTGGAAATTAATGTTTTAAATTTAATCAAAATATTTTAGATATGTACATATATATATTGTAAGACAAAATAAGACATTTCTTTACACAAGTATAAAATTAAATGTGCGTAAAAACTGTTAGTTGTTTAGATGGTTCTTGTATCTCTTCTGTAAGACATTAAATCTATTACAGAGGTGTTTATGTATCTTAAATAATATTATCCTCATTAAGTGTTGTCACAAACTATCGTGACCTGATTTTGTATTATTTCTTGTTAAGTTCTCACGTCTAAGTTCAGCATCTGCGACTGACAGCAAAATATGTGTAAAGGTACTACCATGATACATACATATTAATGTTTATTTTTTTCTATAATTTCCTTTGTTTCTTTTACGAATAATAATAGTCATTGCTTCATGAAATATCTATAAGTGTGATGATAATATAATAAAATTATGTATGTAGATAATTTACTTTTCATGATAAAGTATCCATCGAAAATAAATGACTCTAAACAAACATTTCATCCAGCCTACCAAGTAACTGAAGTTGCTACTTAATATAAGGTCTTCAAAATATTTGATTTACGAAAGCTTTTCTCAGAAAAATACATTAATAATAAATTCATAATAGTTGAAAATGTTCTCAAGGAGATTAAAATACCTAATTTTAATCGGAAATTATTTACTAAATATTTACGAAAGCTTGAAATGTTTTAAAAACAACTTAACCAGCTCTTCTTCAATCTAATTTTTGTGCATGTTTTTTAGATATAAAATTACTTAAGACTTAGTAAATAAAACATAAGTAATTGTTTTTTATTATATTTCATGAAATTTGAACTTATAGACATCGAAAAAGTATTAATTTTAAAAAAAATATCCTTTTTTAGATATCTACAAGATATCCAAAAGCTTAATTGATTTTCATTGGTTCATATATTGATATTGTAATCTGGTATTCACTAAGCATATTATAATATTAACTTTTTGGATTAATAGCTTTTTATGTTCTTAAAACTAAGCGTTTAGAACGAATATTGATTCTGTAATAAAAATAAAAATTGTTGAGCAATATGGAAAATAGGAATTAGGCCTACCTGACAATATAATATCAGAGGTGATAATGTTAATTGTCTAATGAACAACATTGAACTATGGTATGTGAGATGAAGTCTTAGTGCTTAGAGAAAATATAATATTTGTACATGTACTTACCATACTTAGCAATATGGAAAATAGGAATTAGGCCTACCTGGCAATATAATATCAGAGGTGATAATGTTAATTGTCTAATGAACAACATTGAACTATGGTATGTGAGATGAAGTCTTAGTGCTTAGAGAAAATATAATATTTGTACATGTACTTACCATACTTAGCAATATGGAAAATAGGAATTAGGCCTACCTGACAATATAATATCAGAGGTGATAATGTTAATTGTCTAATGAACAACATTGAACTATGGTATGTGAGATGAAGTCTTAGTGCTTAGAGAAAATATAATATTTGTACATGTACTTACCATACTTAGCAATATGGAAAATAGGAATTAGGCCTACCTGGCAATATAATATCAGAGGTGATAATGTTAATTGTCTAATGAACAACATTGAACTATGGTATGTGAGATGAAGTCTTAGTGCTTAGAGAAAATATAATATTTGTACATGTACTTACCATACTTAGCAATATGGAAAATAGGAATTAGGCCTACCTGACAATATAATATCAGAGGTGATAATGTTAATTGTCTAATGAACAACATTGAACTATGGTATGTGAGATGAAGTCTTAGTGCTTAGAGAAAATATAATATTTGTACATGTACTTACCATACTTAGCAATATGGAAAATAGGAATTAGGCCTACCTGGCAATATAATATCAGAGGTGATAATGTTAATTGTCTAATGAACAACATTGAACTATGGTATGTGAGATGAAGTCTTAGTGCTTAGAGAAAATATAATATTTGTACATGTACTTACCATACTTAGCAATATGGAAAATAGGAATTAGGCCTACCTGACAATATAATATCAGAGGTGATAATGTTAATTGTCTAATGAACAACATTGAACTATGGTATGTGAGATGAAGTCTTAGTGCTTAGAGAAAATATAATATTTGTACATGTACTTACCATACTTAGCAATATGGAAAATAGGAATTAGGCCTACCTGGCAATATAATATCAGAGGTGATAATGTTAATTGTCTAATGAACAACATTGAACTATGGTATGTGAGATGAAGTCTTAGTGCTTAGAGAAAATATAATATTTGTACATGTACTTACCATACTTAGCAATATGGAAAATAGGAATTAGGCCTACCTGACAATATAATATCAGAGGTGATAATGTTAATTGTCTAATGAACAACATTGAACTATGGTATGTGAGATGAAGTCTTAGTGCTTAGAGAAAATATAATATTTGTACATGTACTTACCATACTTAGCAATATGGAAAATAGGAATTAGGCCTACCTGACAATATAATATCAGAGGTGATAATGTTAATTGTCTAATGAACAACATTGAACTATGGTATGTGAGATGAAGTCTTAGTGCTTAGAGAAAATATAATATTTGTACATGTACTTAGAACGTGATTTATTTCGAGAAATTAATACCTAGTGACATAAAATTACCAAGAAATCCAAAATATAATTTGTTTAATGGTAATTAATCATAAGTTAGTAACAAATTCTAAATTAAGTGTAATGTGTATGTATGTTATGTGGAGTAAAGCAGACTATATTCTACTGAGAGAAAATTGGCCTATTGAAGGAGGATGGGGTCTGTCAAAGATAAGGTAAGGAATATCTGCTTGGAAGCGAACAAGTGACCACATTGCCTTTGGTTTGTATGGCCATCCCTACCCATCCTACCTCCCCGTCATTGGACCATTATTGAATAAATGATTAATGATTCCTTATCCCAACTCTTTTCCACCTTTCTCACCAGCCAAATGACCAAACACATTACGCACAATCAACTATAGCTTTACATTTTCGTCTCGGCTAAAACTTTCAATATTTCAACTTTATCTTTCAATACACCCAATCTCAGTAAAAATATATCCTATAAGAAAGTTGTAACTTGGCATCAATAACTTACTTCTTGAACTAGAGAAAGTATTTTGGAACACTGCTATTTCAGTAATTGTACCAAAATTATCAAAATACTTGTAAGCTCATTAATATAAAGTGAAATAAGTCATTAATCACTTTACAGCAGCTGTCAAAAGTATCCATTAGATCATTTACACACAGACTATAATTATTATATTACATCTAATAGATGCTTTATTTATGTACCATTTCAACACGATGTAGAGTAATAACGGCCCATCATTATCAAAAGATTTCTTCAGATAACCTGTAGCTTCATTTATTTGAATTAAGTAACTTGGTAACATTATAACAGTTTCATTTTTTCACCTCTTCTTAAGACAACATGTAAAAAAAAAGTTTAATCATATTCGAGTTAAACAAAAAAACTTTATAGTTTTGTAGATTAATACTAAAATACGTAAGCAAACAGAAAAGTTATTTGAAAAGTTTTGGATTCAGTCTAAGTATTATGTGATATCTAACCTGTATATTTGCACACATAGGATGTAATACAAGACAAAATGTGAGAGTTTTGAAAAAAGTTTTTCAAATTGATGATAATAATATCTTATTTGCTAAATACAAAACTAAATAATATTTCAGAGCACCTTTGTTGCTCTAATTGTACCATTCAAAAATAATGTGTAATGTGTGAGCTGTGAACCTAAAAGGCTTGAAACGGAGTATCTAGTTAGCATTATAGCTAAATAGCAAAAAGGACAACATCAAAACCAAGTACGTAATATGATAATATCTCAAAAATTGCCTTGGTTATTAGTTTGTATTATGAGTATAGAGCACTCTAGGGCACTTTAAAGACATATAAAAGATCCCCGGAGTATTACTTTTATTCATAAGAGGCATTCCATTTGGAACAGAAAATTTTCCATAACAAATGTAGAAGAGGGTTTTTTCGATTGGTCCATGTGTAAGTACACTTATTTTACATTCATATTATTATCGTAAGGGTAGAATAGGCTGAACTCTTTTAGTAATGCGAGTATCATACAACATCATGCCATTACAATATCATTATTTTATTATAAGAAGAACTATCTAACAACTACTACCTACCTTTAATATTATTATTGAATGACCACTTAGGTACCTACATAATAAAATATTTCCTAAGAGAAGATTACCGTAATACTTTCTACTCTACCTATTTACATTATCCACTACACAATAAAGAGACCAGAGATATTCTCACAGTATCAAGGAAGAAACTATAATAATATGTATACCTACACAATTGTATTATAATTATATACAAAAAATTATCAAAATGTCTGGCCAAACCGGAAACAATACAACACATAGTTTCGGGTTGTTCAACTCTCGCTCATACTGAATATACTAATAAACACAATCATGTCGCAAAAATAATAAATCAAAATTTAGCAATTAAATATAATCTATTAAACTCGCAAAATATAATACCTTATTATAAATACAACCCGGAACCGGTTTTAGAAAATCAAAATTACGGGTTCTATTATGATAAAACAATAATAACAGATAGAAAAATACATCATAATAGACCTGATTTAGTATAACATAATAAAATTTATAATACATAAACCACCGAAATGTAATAAAATGACGTACCTAATAGACATTGCTGTCCCAAAAACACATAATATACAAACAAACGTCGCAGAAAAAATACGTAAATATACAGAACTAGCAGGAGAAATAAAATATATTTTGCGATAAACTCGCCCTCTGTATATTGATTGTATTTAATTTGAATGTATACCTTTTATGTAATTGTTTTTAATCAATGTACAGTAAAGAATAAATAAATAAATAAATATATATGGCATTCTAGGTCCTACCTTTAGTCATGTCAGCTACAGGGGTAGTTCCGAAATCTTTAATAAATAATTTACAAAAATTAGATTTACCGGTTATTAAAATAAACTACCATTAAAATTAAAAAAAACTTTTATAATAAACACTTGCAATATTGTATAGAAGTTTTTGAACACGGATATTTCAGGCACAATGCTGGTATTTTGAACCCACGTTCTGAGCCTAATACTTTGATATCCTGTATATCTGGCTAGGTGAATTTTTCCCAGCATTAGACTGTTAAGTTTTTGTGTGACCATGATTGATCATATGGAGACTTATCTGGTTGTATAATGCTGAGAAGTATGGATGGCAATTCTGCCGCCGCGTAAAAAAAAATATCCACTTATACATTGAAGGACTCAACAACCATCCGGAAAGCGCAGAAGTCTGTAGACTTTCATTTATCCGAAATTCTACACTTAACAAATTTTGTCCACACCGGAGGCCATAGTTGGGCAGCCTGAAGGGCTAGCCGGCCAAACCACCAAACCGCCAAAACCTCCGTGTGAAATCTTTTGATTAAACTCCTTCGATGTACCTCTATACGAGAGAAGCAAACAACAGATATGAAACAAAATAAAAGTATACAAAAAACATTTTTATATCCACTTATTTATTTATAGATTTGAGTACTCAAATAGTAGATGCACTCAAGTATAAAAAACGGCTCACCAAAACGATCTTGTAATTGTAAAAGCCAAGCCCGTGGAATACTTATACATAACTTCGATGGGTTAGTTGAAAGATATCGCGCTTCTGCGATAAACTCGCTCATTTCACAAAATTTTATATTATTTTGTTAACACTGTTATGTAATGATGATGTGCAAAAAGATTAAATAAATAAATAAAAAAAAAATTGTTTACAGTAATAATGTCGTAATGTTTTTTTTTCTATTGTAATTTTATTTTGTGCAATAAATGTTTTTATTATTATTGTTTATTTATTTATTCTTTACTGTACATTGATTACAAGCAAATTCTCACAAAATCACATTTGAAACAAATACGATCATACAATCTATACAGAGGGCGAGTTTATCGCAGAGGCGCGATTTCTTCCAACTAACCCAAATTCTTGTGTTTTATTATATGATGAATTACTATGCGATATGAATTATTTTACTATAAATTTATCAGAAGGTTTTAGAAAATTTCTAAATATTTAATACTTTAGAAATTTTATGTGTTTTATTAGTATCTAGGGTTTAAGGATATTAATTATGTAAGTTAGATATTATAACAATTATTGTACTTGTGAATGAGATCTAGTTGTTGATATTAAAAATATAATGTGAACTCAAATATGTATACAGAAACTTTAATGAAAGTTACCTTAGTGTTTTATTACGCATACCCAATGCTTCTACTTATCTTCCCACGAGTAGGTATATTGTTATGGCATCTCTCAGTGTGGTAATTACCTTAGTGTTTTATTACGCATACCCAATGCTTCTACTTATCTTCCCACGAGTAGGTATATTGTTATGGCATCTCTCAGTGTGGTAATTACCTTAGTGTTTTATTACGCATACCCAATGCTTCTACTTATCTTCCCACGAGTAGGTATATTGTTATGGCATCTCTCAGTGTGGTAATTACCTTAGTGTTTTATTACGCATACCCAATGCTTCTACTTATCTTCCCACGAGTAGGTATATTGTTATGGCATCTCTCAGTGTGGTAATTACCTTAGTGTTTTATTACGCATACCCAATGCTTCTACTTATCTTCCCACGAGTAGGTATATTGTTATGGCATCTCTCAGTGTGGTAATTAGCAAAATCACAACATGCAAGTCGTTTCTTCAAATACAAACATTAAAAGAAGATGAAAATGTCATATACCTCGCCCCTGCACCTAAGATGTTCAATATGTTATACGAAAATTTGCTATTACAGGAGAATACTTGAAAACTTTCAGAGGTTTATTCTATTGTTTGTATGTATGTATGTTGGATCATTTATTCGGTGCCGTTTAATGAAGCATCCATCTCAAGGGCGCGGTCAATGGAATCCAAGGTGATTAGCTATAATATTGCAATTGTTTTATTAATTATATTTCAGTATTTAGTTTCTTAGATAAATTTAATGAATATGTGTGGATGGAAACATTAGTTTATAGTATGTGCATTATGATAATATTGAGCAATATGAATAATATCCAATACGTAATTCAAAAGTAGATAAAATATCTATCCATATATAATTAATATGTTTACGAGATTTAAATATTTTACTGATTAAAAATTAATTTTCAGAAGCTTATTAATAAGAGTAGAAGGCGGACCGTGGAGATCACCCCATAGGACGTCCCGAGGGGTAGGAGGGATAAAATAAGTTAAGATTATATAAAATAAGCTGCTTACTATTTTTTACAAAAATCTTATTCGATGGAGTCCCTGGTAAATAATTTGCTAGTCTTTTTTGTAAGTTATCGAGTGTCCTGTAAAAGGTAGGCGTTAGGAAAACCTCATTCAAAAAGCAATTAATATCTATAATTTATCGACGAGCTGTGCCACCCGTCCTGAATCCCTTGTTTTTTATCGGTACGGACAATACCTGAAAAATAGGTCTTTAAGTTTTGGAAAAGTCGCTTAACATGTTTAATGTGGGATTTTGAAAAAAATACTTTTAGCAAAACTGAGGAGATTGTGACATTTTCCAAATTCGTAAACCTTTTTGAAAATTTGGCGATGGAGTGTAGACATTTTGATGGTAGGAAAATGTCAATTTTCGGAATCTGAGGCCTATAAAAAAGTTTTCACTTGAAAGATTTATCATCATTATCAAATTGTAATTATATGATTTTATGACTTATAAAAGGTATCATTGTAAAGGACGGCAAATATTCTTATTGACTGGATATTCGTTACTAGATCGGGTCCTGACTTTATTTTGTCTTGGTGGTTTTGTGAAAATAAATTTTTATACAATACACGGCAATATTCAGTAACTACTATTTATTCAAAAAAATATAAATCTCGCATTTTAATTACCTGTAGATTTTTATAAAAATAATGTACTTGCTGCAAGGTTGTTAAAAACTTTGGACGTTTTAAAAATTATCATATATAGGTACAAAAATTTCCTAATTACTTTGGATATGGTCACCCGAAATAATTTGTTTCATTTTAGAAAGAAAGTATTTAAACCTAATTAATAATTGAGAAGAATGAATCCATTCACTTCTCTATCTATCATACTGTATTAAAAGCCTTATCTCACTACACCGTTTTATGTTTGAACAATGCAGGCAGAGAAGAAAGGATTTTAAATTACTAATTGATTTTTCGTGGAATAAAATACCATTACTGAATTGAATTTCGATCTCCGAATCCATTAATAAATAATAATTGGTTAAATTGCGATGCTTTCATAGAGAAAGAAAATTTTCTTATGGATTATTATGATAATTTATATTTGATGGAAGTGAATAGGCTCAGATGTAAAATCCACTGAATAAAATCCGTTTCAGGAATAGTGAAACCATTTTTCAATCCGCTGTTGAGATGAATAATCGGGAACGATGTTAGGAGGGCGAAGGGGTGGGAGGTGTAGGGTATGGGGATTGGAGGAGCATTTCATCGGCCCAATAAAGGATTTACCTCTTATCGTCGGCAATAGTGAGAGTAGGTACTGTTATATTGAGTAAGTGTAGCTACTAGCTACTGGGGAAATACTCCAGCGGAATAAAACTGTGCTCTGCCTAACTGCCTCACCGCCATCTACTATCATTCTATCATCGCATCGCATTACATCACATCACACAACCACACTGAAAATAATGTCAGCGGTTGACAAAGGTATTTTAGTACTTGCATACCTACCATGAATAATTATACTATCCATATTATTTAAATATAAATATACGAATATATACACTCTCAAGTAAAATAATATGATATTATCATTATTCATAGTACGCGAGTACCAAAATATCTTTGTCAACCTCTGACATTATTGTCTGTATATATACGTGTCTAGTAATTTATAGTATTTATCGTATGGAGTGGATTCATAATTTTAAAATAAAAAAGAAAAATAAATTAAGACTACTATTTCGAAAAAAATTAAGGTAGGTGGATACTAATCAATATACAAAAAAATACATACTACTGCATGAACAACTGATAGGTGAATTCAAATTAATTTACGGATTACATTTTGATTGTAGTTATTTAAGTGAAGTAAAAACTTATGATTGTAGCGAATATAATATGAACGTATTTTTAAAAATAGTAAGGTAGATAGTGTTGTCAAACGGGAGTAGTAAAAAATGTGAACTGCAAGAGAATGAGTTAGAATTGCGGGAAGGGTGTTGGCGCAGAAACTCGGTGTGGAGGATAGGATAAGGAATGAGATATAAATAATTGAGAGCTCAACTCAATTTTATGTTTATTAGCTCTGTAGGAGAAAATATTTTATGGAAACTACTACATACCATTTATCATTTAATGAATTCTTCTTCGAGAGTATAAATGTAGTGTCCCTATGCTCTTAAAGGAGATAATAATAATAATAATAAAAGAAAATACTAAAATGATTAATGTTGTTTGTCCCAAACACCAAGGATATTCTCTTAATGTCTGATAGTTTGACCAGCCAATGATATTATCTACTATGTAATTATGAAAGAATATTCACCCCTTTCCGCTTGTTTACCATATTAATAGAGGGTGGATGACCGATAATTAATATCGGTTCATTATTGAGCTATAGATTCACAGTATATATATATTATGTTAAGGGTAGGAGCAGCAAAAACAAGATAATTTCTCAGTACATTACTATTTAGTTTACTAACAAAATACTTAATTTAATGAATCATAATATGGCCGGAACTTATCATATGTATAATATGTAGGTGCCTTCCGTCAACATACATAACATTAGACAATAGAACGTTCTACTTTGTAAAGATAAAACGTTTATGACATAATTATATGAGATAAGAACTTAGTAATGTGTAAGCTCATATTATTATTATTATATCAACCCTAAAGTAATGATTCAATGGAATTGTTTAAATCAAAACAAATAAAAGTGTCGTTTGTTTGATAAGTGAAAGGAAGAGAGACGGATGAGAGCACTTGATATAAAATGGGAATGGCGTGGAATGGCTGTGAATGGAATACCGAAAACAATCAGCGGATGTATATATCTGCAGTAGGTAGATACATACCTTCTACGTGTAGATGGATGTATGGTGGGTAACATTTGTATTTATTTTCCTCCTCAGAGAGCACACAGTCACACACATCACCCGTTGCCTGTGACGTGAACACTCACTCTTCAGATGTTCAAAAACTTTAAAAATCTCTGATGATTCATATTTACTTAGCTACGTAACTTCTTTGATACAAAGTTACTCATATGAATTTGCTTCATTTCATAAAGACACCTACCTAATTGTGACTATTTTTAAAGTATTAAAGTAAAGTAAGACCGGAAGTATATAGGAAGCTAAACAGATGCCGCTTCAATAATAATGCATCATTGATAATAAGTCACATATCACACGTTTTAATTAGGTATGTTGTGTCAATGGTATGTAGTGTATTGTTGGAAGAAATCACTTCATAATGATAATCTCGCCACTGCATATCGTCCTAATATTTTAAATTTTATAATGTTTTGTTAACATTGTTATAATTATAATGATGATGTACAAAAATAATAAAATAAATAAATAAATAGAAGTCCCCCGTTTTCTGAAATTTGTGGACGTGAGGTGGAAGTCTTTAATAGAAAGAAACAAATCTTGTTTATATTTATACAATTGTTGAATAAACCTTTTTAGACTCACATAAAAGCAGACGTCAAATATTTTCAAATACTCTCTTATATTAAATACTCACAGTTTAACTTAAGGCCTACTATTTGCACTTTCTTAAATTCCTTTCTTTTCAACAAATATCACCTACTATCATGACGTAGGCATCATCCTTTCATTATCCAGTCGCTCCACATGTACTAACCATCGTAACTTATCACACTATGAGCAATTTATTAAATAATTACCTTCTAATTGCCTATTTGTACCATGTATGGTGAAAGAGAGGAAAATTGCAATAACGCCTGTCTTTACATTCTATGATAAATTTTCATACAAAGTTTTATTTATTTATTTGTTATTTATTTTATTCTTCACTGTACATTGTTTACAATAATACAAAACAAAACTGTTATCAAAGAAAATATCAGTTATACAATGCAATGTACAGAGGAGATTTTATCGCTCAAATGCGATGTTTTCGAACTAACCCGGAAAGTTGAGTTATCGTAAAGTTTAAATTTTAGGACACTCAATATTGTAAACTGTGAATGCACGTTTTTAAGAGGAAGACGAGAATTCCATCTGGTCCGCTACACATCTTTGGTTTCAGTTCCTTAATACACTTTACAATATCTCCGATTTCAATACTCAAACAAGATAACTGTAGGTTAATTAGTGACTTTGAAGAGATGTTTTGAGATAGAACACGATTTATTGTACCTATACATTATTGAAAAGTCACAAATATTACTTTCTTTTGATTCAAATCTAAATTTCTTATCATTGCTGATATTTAACTTCAATACCTGACATGGTGTGTAGCTGAAATATTGATTCTTGTTTATTTTTATTTTTATCTTCACATTCTTCGTTTGTCGCTATATTTTTTATATATATATATTCGCTATATTTTTCTGGTAAATTTTTTTTTTGTGTGTAAATGTTGGAGATATACTTTTGAATGTTTATATGGGTTACGTAAGGATCTTCACTGGTTTGTTTTTAATTAATTTTATTGCAGATTACAATAACTGTTTGCACTGTATGTATCCTATAAAATTGTATAAATAAGAAAAAATAAAAGCATCTATAATATCTCAACTATATCGTTATTTCTATCACATCAACATATGAATATATTATAAATGTACCTTCTAGGTGTGTTATAAAATTGAATTTAATTGATATTATGGAGTATACAGTTTGTGACTACTGTCACATCAGCTAGGTCAATATAACATAGTAGTAGGTATACCTACCTATAAGTATCTACATACATATATTTGTGCACATGCATCTCTATGCTAGACACCAGCCCATTGAAATTCACCGCTGAAATGGAAACCTAATTGAAAAAGTCACACATTGAAATTTGATAGAAAATCAATATTAATTTATAGCATCCGGTGGATGACTGTCAACAGAATTCAATTTATTGGCAAATATGGGTGCAGTGAGTATACATACGTACACACTCCATACAATAAAACAATACAAGATACATACATAATATAGTAAAAAGTACCTAGATATTTATTTTAGAGGCAGGTCTCTATAACGCCAGCACCCAGCACTATAGAGGATGCGGAGGAGTTATTTAATATTTGTGATAGCCTCACTCACGTTACAGCTTTTTTATGGCTCGAACTCATTGCAAACATTGTATTTTGTAATAAATTACATTCATTGACGCCAGAAAAATCCAACAACGCAATAATAGACACAGTGAGAGAGAAACGGAGTAGCCCCATGAAACTTTATCATGGTGTACAAATGCTTACTAATACATATATATACACACATAAGAGAATTGAGTAAAGGAAACATCTAGGAAATATAATATATTTTATTAGATTATACTGCCACAAGTTCTGAAGTCAGAGTAATATTCCAACTTTACTCAACACTGCAAAGAAAACTCAATTACTCTAAATCTGATGGAATATTTTGTCTATAATAATTTCCTGCGGATGTCAATTCAACACAGAGATTCTGTTGAGAAAATATTCTGCCTCTAATAATAGAATTCGTGTATTGAATAATAAATGTGTGATGATGATATTTGCGTTTTATTTTATTCTAACACGATTTGAAGAGATTCAGCTTGCCGAATACAAATTTATCGTTTCATTTGTACTGATGTAAAACATGAAAATAATGTCAGAGGAGAGGAGAGCAGATGACTATTGAGTTGTATGAAAATATTATATTATTGTTGTTAAGGTAGATGTTTTTAAGACATTACAAATTTTCGTATACATAACTCAACATTTTTTTAATTTCTTTTTTATGTTTGTTTTTCATGGTTAGTTTAATATTACTGCAATTACTGTATATTTAGGTACATATACGCGAGTAACATTCCACATAATTATGCAAAATGTCTTTTTCACATAGCTGAACTTCATTTCTAGATACCCTATATTTCCTCTCCTCTCCCACAAGGATTGTAAATTCATCTAGATCGTCAGACGGCGGAACACATAATTTTCATTTTAAATTGAGTCAGTGAAGACGATGATCTATTTGTGACGATGATAAGTGGTTTGGAACCATTCAATATGTGAAAGTTCTCAATTTTTCTTCAAAATACTAAATGTATCATCATCATTATCAATTGCTCTACAGCTCGTTGTGAGCCTTGGCCTCCTCCAACATTTGCCTCCATCTTCCCCTATCTTGACATGTACTCTTCCAATCCCTGATGCCAATGACGTCCACATATCTCTCTGTACACCATCCATCCAACGGAGTTTGGGTCTACCAACGCTACGTCTACCTTGTGGTCTTGTATGAAGGATTTTCTTTGGCACTCTTTTCTCACTCATTCTCTCCACGTGCCCAGCCCATCTCAGTCTTCCAACTTTGATACATTTAACTATGTTGAACTCACCGTACAAGTTGTAGACTTCTTCGTTGTATCGAATTCTCCAAACTCCGTTGTCCCGCACAGGTCCGAATATCCTTCTTTCAAATATTAAAAGGGATGCCTCATCCTTTTTACTCAAAACCCAGCATTCGGATCCATACATGAGTACTGGCCGCAGTAGTGTTTTATAAATAGTGACCTTTGATCTTCTCGACAACACTCGAGATGTTAGATGTTTTTTTTAATCCGAAGAAGCATTTATTAGCAATGAAGATTCGGTGTTTTATCTCAGCGGATATGTCATTTAGATTGGTCACCATTGATCCCAGGTAAGTGAAGTTGTTTATGCATTCTATGGTATGAGAGCCTATGTTGATTGTGGTTGGGGTCCGGTTATATGGAACAGTTTTGGTGACTGGCATATATTTAGTCTTGTTAGAGTTAATGCAGAGTAGCTCTCTCCAGATCAACAAATGTCTCTGTCATTGCACACGTTGGGATCTACCAATTATGTCAATATCATCTGCATATCCCAGTATTTCACTTGATTTGTAGAATATTGTCTCGTTCGTTTGTATTCCAGACTCTCATACACATTTCTCAAGCCAGTGCATCTCCCTGGCGTAGTCCATTTATTATATAAAATGGCTCAGAGGTGTCATTTTGAATCCGGACTCTATATTTTGATTGGGTCATAGTGAGTCTTACCAATCTAATTAGTTTATTGGGAATACCTAGGTACCTACTTCATCGCATCATAGAGATGCAGACGGTTAACACTGTCATATGCAGCCTTAAAATCTATGAAGAGGTGATGTGTGTCGATGTTATACTCTAGGGTTTTTTCCAAGATTTGGCGGAGAGTGAAAATTTGGTCTGCAGTGGATCTTCCTGGACGAAATCCGCTTACTAAATGTATGATTGCTCTAATATTTCTTCTTCCAAGATATCTCTTCATACCTTCATTTTCTCAAAATACCTCTTTCAAAAAAGTAACGGGCACTTGTATCGACTATTATTAAAATAAGTGCGCATATGCTTCGCGGGCTGCATGTTGACACCCAACGGGCCGCGGGTTTGCCACCCTTGGTCTAAGCCCTATGTGGAATATTACATAAATATGTCATTTGTTTTCTTTAATGAATACTACAAAATGAAAGATTGAGATACGGAAAGGAACAATTTAGGAGAAATCAACTATATATAATAGATTTTTTTGAGACAAAAAAAGATATAGGTATCTAGGTTTTGTTTGTTATAGACCCAAATACAACCTTATACACCTTTCACAGCAAGCTACTAAAAGCTTGTGTCGTTTAAACTAAAAGTTTGCCGGTACCTGGTATCGAACCACGGACCCCTTATTCAATAAAGTGCTAGTACTATTTAATTGTTGCATTTCCATTCTTTTCGCAGATTTAAGTTGGCCAGTACCAAAATTGTCGATTCTTTTCCTCCTAAAAGTCTGAAGTCATTTTGCGCGAAAACTCATCTAAAATGTGATAATTTGGCGAATCAAAAAAAATTGTAAGTCTAATCAATTTATACATTAAGTATATCTAATATTATTCGATTGTTGAATAGAATGCTCATATTTGTTGATAAAAATTGTATACAATTACGTATTGTATATTTAATTTTAAAATTTGACTTAGCATTTGTTTATTGAGGGTTATATTCTAGGTATTTATAAAAATATGCCTTAATATAATATTTTACTAAATGAGAATTTTCAATCTAAAATCTTTAAATACTTAGACACTGTTTAGATATTATATACTTAGGTATATTAAGTACGCCTACAAGCAGTTCAAAGAAATACTTTTGAAAAATATTTTATTAATCATATTTATATTACTCTAACGTTATTATAATATTATTTTATATAAACCTATTCCAAATATTTTTTCTTCTGTTTATTGTTGGACGAACAATAAGATATTTTAGTCGTAAATTATTATATGATGGAAAAATATAATTCTTGTATTATCTACATAACATAATATGTAAGTATGAATCTAGATATAAAAAAAAATAATCGGAAGCTTAAAGGTTTATTATGTATAGTGAAACTTGTAAAGCAGAAGAGAAAGATAAATACAAGGATGTGAGTTGGGATAATACTCGTAAAAAGTGATGAGAGTCGTAAAATAAATATTATTATTATTATTTAGTTTTCTATATGTACCTATTATGTACGCAATAAAAAACAATGATACGCTCTAGTAATGATTAGATTCATTCCCCGATATTATATCAAGGGCAGATGATAAGCAAAATGAGTGATGAAAGATCTCGCACTGATTAATGATAGGTCGGCACATAGACATGCATATTATATACATACATATCATGTATAGTTCAGGTACCTCCATTAGATTATATGATTCTTCTTACACTAATGGCAAGCTGTATTACTATTAGAGGTACCTGTAAATACAATATAATATTTTAGTCACATTTATCGGTACAGTTCTATTTTATCCATTAACAATACAAATCTACTTACTGTAGGAACATAAGTTTTAATAATGAATAAATTATAGGTAGGGGAGATTCCCTATGAAACGGACGTCCCATGAAGCGGACTAAAGCTGGTATTCGTCTCCTGTTGGAACTACCATGAGGTTGTTAGATGTTTATTGAAGACGCTTACTAACACATTATACCACGGAAGTGTGACAGATCTGCTCCTGCATTTGACCTTGATACAAAAGTTTGATTTTTTCATAAGATAAAAGTAAATTTTTATCACACAGTTCCAAGTTCATTAAATTTTAATATTTTTATTAATTCAATTTTTGTTTTAAAATTCAGATAACTCATTATCTTAAGTAAATAAAAAAGTTGAAATAGTTTTAATAGTATGTGGATTCATAAAATGTCACATCTTTATTTAAAATTTCATAGAGTCCCATGAAGCGGACACAAAAAGTACAATGAAACGGACGTCCGATTCTTCAATATCCAAATCATCGGAAGGAAGCAACACATGTCCTGGTAGTCGTAAATCATATGTGGCCAGTGAAAAAGATTGGTTGAAGTGCAAGGTATTCCAGATATGGGCACATGAAACATGTGATGTAAAAAGAACACTGAACATGTTGTAAAAAAATATTTTTTCACGTCATAACATTTTATTTTAATTTCTGCTGTCTTCTGCACCAGAAACCGGAATAATAAAATAATAATATAATGTCAATAAAATCGTAAACAGTCATTTCATTACTATGTCCGCTCCATGGGACACCATGTCCGTTTCATGGTAATCGTTCCATGAAACGGACATATTTTTAATTTTAGAATATTACATGTAAAAGTATCTATAAGATTTTTTAATATTTTTTCTTTAGTACATAACAGAGGTGCAAACTTCGTAGTTTGTGGGTATATGATTATCTTTCGTGAACAATTAAATGCAACCGAGATATAAGACTTTCATCAAAAATGTCCGTTTCATAGGGACTCTCCCCTACCACTACTACCATACTAGGTAAATTAATTCCTCTTAGAATTGAATTACTGATACAAATTAGTAGTATTGTATCTGAAGACTACAGTTACATCTCCAATATCATTAAATACTGAATAGGTATTATTGGAAATACCTAGGTATATATTATTTCAATTGAGTAGATAGGTTTGTTTCACAACAATATAGGGCTTGAATAAATATGTAGCTTTGTATGTTACACATAAGTATAATTGAAGCTACAAAAGATATACTAATCATAGCATAATAATATTATTTTATAATCATATTGGCAATGCAGTTCTTGTGTATTTTGAAACATTTGAAATATTTTTATTTATAAATTTAGTCGTATACTTAATTACTGTCACACATTTAATAAATAGGAAATAAAAAGTTCAGAAAACTGTTGAAAGATACTTGATACAATGAATATACGCGTAATGAGGTGAGGGGTGAGGGCATGTTTAATTAAACGTATATCGAGGGAAGGTTATAAAAGGAGTGACGATTGCTGTACTTAAGCGAAATATTTCATAAAATAAAACGCTCCAATCAACACTGCACTAAAAAGACTATTGTTAAATTGTGTGTTAGAAGTTATGAGGAGGAAGTGATGGGAGAAGGGGGATGGAAGCTCTGTTCTGTTCAGGTCCTATTCAGTGTGAAGTGTTTGTGGGAAGAATAGGATGGGAGGCGGGCGGGAGAAGGTAGGGGACAGACAATGCACGAGATAAGGAGTATCCTCATTCTCCGGGGACCTCTTTCATGGAGACATGGAAAACTCCACAAGGATCTCTTAGCAACTGTATGTATTATGTATCACAATCACTATATTATATATATACACAACACACTTTGTTATATCGCAATATATGAGAGACGTGGTGTCATACTCACAACCATATTATCAGTGAGTGAGGAGAGTGTCGTACTGTCGTCACTCTTGTTGTTTGGTGTCCTGTATCAGGTCTGTATACTATGCTATGCTACTATAGTGCCATACACCCTGTATAATAGACTGGGTCGAAATACATTAAGTTTTTCAAACTCAACATGAATACAAATGTTACGTAGATAATATTATTTATGAAATATTTGACTAAAAATATTTAAAAAAATGTGTCTTGGATTATTGTTTCTTAGAAAAATGTCTGAAAAGTTAAAATTATACCATTCTATATTCTATTCCAAACTTCTCAAGACCATCCACTCGTTTGCGAGTGATCGCGCTAAAACTGTACGGCATCGATTTTTACTAACTATTAGCATATTTATCCTGCGGAGTCCCCGGTAAAGAATAGGTCTTCCACACTTTTCTGTAAGTTTTCGAGTGTCCTGTAAAAGGCAGGTGTACGTAAAAATATATTAGACAGTTAACATCTACAATTCAGCGATGAGGCATGCCACCCATTCTGTATGTTTTATTTCTTTTTGGCGAGGACAATCCGCATATTTATCGCATATAGTTAGTCCGCTGGCTACCCTATTCGTGAGATATGATGTGATGGTAGCTACAGGTATGTAGTAGGTTGTTGATATTTGCCTGTAGATAGGTATAGGTAATTCATGATTGGTCCAATGGCCCGCCTGTGAGGACAATCTTTGTTTGAATGTGCATATAAGTAGGAATTTACGACTCCCACCTCACACTCGGATATCTCAGGAGATATCTGAGTGTGAGGTGGGTCTCTCTTCAATTCATGATTGATAAGAAAGGACTCGTCACTTTATTTACAATTAATTTTTTGCTTCAAGTCTCATTCAACCCTGCACATGCACGGTACTTATTGTAATTTTACTTTTTTTAAAAAAAGATATATCTGGGTTTTGTTATAAACCCAAATGTAACCTTATACACCTTTCACAGAAAGCTAAAAGCTTGTGTCGTGAAAAGGGAGTTTGCCGGCACCTGGGATCGAACCAAGGACCCTCTGTTCACGAGGTCGAGAATCTACCTCCAGGCTACCGACGAACTCATCTTAGAAATGTCAAATCGACCCTTTGAAAATAAGGTATCCGACGTCAAGAACACCAAGTAATAAGCAAAAGACCCTCAAAGTAAAAAAATAATGTATTTTTTTAAGTTGTAACAAAACAATGCTAACAGAATATTGTTTATGATTTAAAATAATATTGAGAGCTATACTTAATTGCAATCATTCACAGCCATCTTTGTCAATTTTGTGTTAACAAATATTATATGAGAAGCAAATACCTATATACAATTATGATGAAAACACTTGCAATGACCATGCTGAAAAATGGCGTCTCATGACACAAAAAATTAAAAATCGTATTGTGTGTACCTACCTAACCCCCTGTATATTGTGCAATGTGTGAAGTAGGTAGGTACATACATTGTATAGGTGCCCATGTGATGTATAATGACGGTGTTATTAAACACTGTACCAGAGACAGTAGGTATACCTATGTAGGTACATGCAGTTGTATATTGTGCAATGTGTGAAGTAGGTAGGTACATACATTGTATAGGTGCCCATGTGATGTATAATGACGGTGTTATTAAACACTGTACCAGAGACAGTAGGTATACCTATGTAGGTACATGCAGTTGTATATTGTGCAATGTGTGAAGTAGGTAGGTACATACATTGTATAGGTGCCCATGTGATGTATAATGACGGTGTTATTAAACACTGTACCAGAGACAGTAGGTATACCTATGTAGGTACATGCAGTTGTATATTGTGCAATGTGTGAAGTAGGTAGGTACATACATTGTATAGGTGCCCATGTGATGTATAATGACGGTGTTATTAAACACTGTACCAGAGACAGTAGGTATACCTATGTACATGCAGTTGTATATTGTGCAATGTGTGAAGTAGGTAGGTACATACATTGTATAGGTGCCCATGTGATGTATAATGACGGTGTTATTAAACACTGTACCAGAGACAGTAGGTATACCTATGTAGGTACATGCAGTTGTATATTGTGCAATGTGTGAAGTAGGTAGGTACATACATTGTATAGGTGCCCATGTGATGTATAATGACGGTGTTATTAAACACTGTACCAGAGACAGTAGGTATCCCTATGTACATGCAGTTGAGTTAAGATAAAGCTACACACTCTCTTCTGTTATTATCCACACTAATTGTTAGAGCGCTGAACTGACCTACGTATATACACCCACGTCTACATATTTACATATTGATATTAGGTATGTATCTAGGTATATTATATTGCGAAGTACCTACATGTTGTATATTATTTGGATATATTCACAACACATTTTTTTTAAAAAAAAAAGATATACCTATCTGTGTTTTGTTATAAACCCAAATATAACCTTTCACAGAAAGCTACTAAAAGCTTGTGTCGTGAAAGAGGAGTTTGACGGCATCTGGTACCGAACCACGAAACCCTTGTTCACGAGGCCGAGACCCTACCACCAGGCTACCGACGAACTCTTATCATCTTTTAATTTTATACGTAAAAACTTATCTGTCTACATGCCTACTTACTCTAATTTCCAGTATCAATATCTGGAATTCATTATGTAGAGAAAATAATTATATATCTGTACTTCAATACAGAAATACGTATAGGAGTAGTCAACAATTGCCCCTCAGCGCATCCCTCGAGAGCACAAAACAGTAACCAGCCTCCTCCCCTCAGAGCGTCTTTGCGCCAATTGAGTCACATCTCCCCACGATATATTAATTTATTTATTAATACGTTATACGGCATAAGAGCTTATTGAATTACAATCAAGTTGGTTATAAAAGTGTAAAATAATACAGAAATACTCAATACACTCAAAATATATAAATATATCCTTTAAAATTCATAAACACACATCCCAGCGCTCTGGTATTTGTTGTAATACGATACATCGTGATGTAGAATACTATACTATACATAAATAATAATTGTTCCATTAGGTAAGTGCTTACATTTTTTTCTAGCTTCTTCTCTGTGGCTTTTTAAAATCTGCAGTTAATCATTAATTCAACTGTGGGCCTAGTCAAAACACATTTTAGCTTTACGTTTTCGTTTCGTTTTCGTTCAAACGTGGACGACGTTGCGAGAACGCATCAATTTTCGTAGCTACTTGTGTATTTTAGCTACGAAAATTGACGCGTTCTCGCAACGTCGTCCACGTTTGAACGAAAACGTAACGCTAAAATAAGTTTTGACTAGGCCCACTGATATAATTCAATTTTGCAATGTTTATGATAACGTAGGTAAGTTTCAACAACCTGTAAATTATTGGAAAATGATTGAAAAATTGTTGTAACGTTGAGCACGCGTGGAAATTTTAAGTAGGTACTTACTTAAGATTCTGAATTCCTCGCGAGAGACAGATCGATGGCTTATTTCTATAGGGAGACAAGTCAAAAAATATCAAAATTGAGTTAATGATGCAAATAATTTCTTAAAGATGGTCTGCACATATATCAATAGAGAAACAAGTCAAATATGCTTTTACTGAAAGCTGAAATACTTTGTCTCCATATGGAAATAATAGAAATTTTACAAAAAATCAGTTCTATAGGGTAACAAGTCTAATGTCTCCTTATAGAATTGATAAATTAGTACTGATTTGTGATATATGTTAGTTCTATAGGGAGACATCTAAGATGTATCCTAATAAATCTGTAATTTATCATGCAACTAGCTAACCCAGCGAACTTCGTACCGTCTAAGAATCAATGAATGATTAATATTTTTAATCTCTTTACAAACTCCTGTAATTGTTCAAGTGTGTCATCGTATAGTGTAAAAAATAAAATTCATTTTTGTTGATCAATTATACTTAACTCAGATTTGTATACAAATTATCTGCTGTATGTAATATATGTAGGAACTAATTTATTTTTTAGGTATACGGTATTGTACCTATTCATTTCATATTTTATAAAAATTCTTATCCATGAATTTTTCAAAATTGAAATTTCAGAATCGATGTTTGAATTTGAAAATTTATACAAAAAATATTGTATAAATAGGCCAATCTTTAAAAAAACATCATCGTTGATTTTGTATAATTCTCCATATTACATTTTAATTGAAATTGAATTTTAATTGAAATTAAAAATGTATGGAGTAAAAAATTATCTTCGTAACTTTTCTTCCCGTAAATTTGTAAGATATTTAATAGCCTATCGGCTATTCAAGGTGGAGAAGGATCCAACAATTCAGAGATCATACAAATTGGTACAGCCATTCCTGAGCTAACTAACGCGACATTCTTTTATATATATAGATATCATGAAAGTATTCAAGTAAGTAGGTACCTATAAGAGATAAGACAAAATAAACTACTTCGAAAAACTTGTATACTTTTCAATGTACATATTGTTTTGATATGTTTGTTCCACGCTCTTGAGATGGGTGTTTCATTAGACGGCGCTGAAAAATCATTCCTCATCATCGATTTACTCAAAGATTTATTTGAAAGTAGTATGTAACTGATATTATTGTACTGGGTAAATTGAAACTAGCGTTTTTTATACTTTGGATTATACAGAAATGAAAAAACCGTCTTTCGATTTCTTAGATAATTATTATTGTTTCGTAAAAAAATATGAAATAAAAGTATGTATATCAATCTGTATGTATGAATATAACTCTTAACTAAATAACTAAAAAATTATAATGACCTGAGAAATCAAAAGAGGTCTCTCTCAGTTTGTTTAATCTATAGTAGAATGAATAGTAAATTGGTGAATCAACAAGCCATCATTGCTCAAAAATAATGAATCTACTTGGGATGATAAGCATTATTTATAAAAAAATACTAAATTAAATATTGTATCCTCTTCAGTGTGGTTTTCTTGATCATCTCAAGCAGTGATTCCCAAAGTGGTCCAGGTGGACCCCCAGTTGTCCACGGGAGACTCGACGGGGGTCTACGATGGCGTGACTAAAAAATGGGGGTGCACAAGTCGTAAGAGGGGGTCCACGAATCCATAGTTAAAGTATCGGATATTCGGTAAAACCACCAGATAATGACATCAACAATAGTCGGTACAAATACCCGTTACATTATAGAAAAAGGCTGTTAGAAAATATTCTGTAAGAAAACCGAGGAGTTTTTGAAATATTTCTAATATGAAATATTTGAAATATTACTACCAGCAAATTTTTGAAAGTGGTCTATGAGAAAAAAAGTTTGGGAACCTCTGATCTAAAGGTTTTCCCCCATCACATTTCAAGTGCAAATTGACAGCAGGAGACAACTAAAAACATACGATTTTCTCTGTATAAAGTAGGACAAAAAACTACTTCTATACGGAGACATTTGAGATGTCTCCTTATAGAATTGATATAATTACCAAGACGTACGATTTTATGGGGAGTTAAGTCTGAATACCTTCATATTTTTAATTTTTATATTTTTTTTGATTATCGAAATGAATTGAAATTATGTTAGTAATAATTAGAACACTTTTTACAAATAAATTGCGAAGTTATTAGTAGGTTAGCTTTTTATTTTGCGAAGATATTATAGATTAAGTTTTGGCTAAAACTTAAAATGCGATTTGTGTAAAATCATGTTTTTCGACTTGTCTCCCTATAGAAATAAGCCATCGAGATACTTGTTGAATGTTAATATGAATGGTGCGTGCTGTTAGAACTAATAAATTATCTAATGTTCATAATATTTTACGTTCAAAAATGCGAAGTATTGAGCATATTATTATTACGGTGAAATTGTATTCTCATTCTTATAAATGCAAGCGATATTGGTCTGTTTGCAGTTGATATTTTATTGATAGAGTAGAGTGTCTATGATGTAGTATGACAATTATATAATTTTATATTAGAAGTATTGAGCATATTATTATTACGGAGAAATTGTATTCTCATTCTTATAAATGCAAGCGATATTGTTCTGTTTGCAGTTGATATTGTATTGATAGAGTAGAGTGTCTATGATGTAGTATGACAATTATATAATTTTATATTAGAAGTATTGAGCATATTATTATTAGGTACGGTGAAATTGTATTCTCATTCTTATAAATGCAAGCGATATTGGTCTGTTTGCAGTTGATATTGTATTGATAGAGTAGAGTGTCTATGATGTAGTATGACAATTATATAATTTTATATTAGAAGTATTGAGCATATTATTATTAGGTACGGTGAAATTGTATTCTCATTCTTATAAATGCAAGCGATATTGGTCTGTTTGCAGTTGATATTTTATTGATAGAGTAGAGTGTCTATGATGTAGTATGACAATTATATAATTTTATATTAGCGTTCACTACAAAACACTTCCGAGCTTCAAACTTTATCTTCACTGGGGAAAATTCTATACCCACTTATTCTATATAGGTATAGGTAGGTACCAAACATTCCTCTAGTTGGGTAATAATATCTATACTTATATAGCCTATAAATACTACCTTCATAAATTATAATATACTGGATTATTTTCTAGGTAGGTAATTACTATGCACAAGTGTACTAAAGAGTCATTCATTTGTGTGAATATACAAAATAGATATAATACAAAAATCTACCTACCTCTTTATGAAGCACCTACCTACATAGGAGTAAAGTAGAAAAATCAAGTAGGTAAGTAAATACCCATTAACAATACATAATTAAAAATGTTGATGTTGCTTATTATAACAATAAAGTGCTATGTAAACATAGACCTTGCTTTCATTTATAATTGAATCAATCGAATTAATAATCCTATCACAAACTTGAAATGAAGAGCAAATAATAATAAATACGAAGTGGGAATGTCGCCATGATAATGTTAAACAAGAAGACCGTAGATAGTAAATACCTACCTACCAAAGATTGTCTGAGGAGAGAAAAGCCTACAATAAATTTAATGAATGTGAACAATAATATTTTGTATTTTGGATCGTACTACATGTTTGTAAAATTATATCATTGTATATATACACTCTTGAAGGTAGTGAGTGAACACAACAAAATGTAAAAAGGAAAACATGAGAGCGCACCAAGAGTTGTTGTGTATGTAGCTCATGTAGCTTGTAGTGTAGTGTAGTGTAGTGTATTGTTAGGGTGTGAGGACATTTTATTGCGGTGATAACAGAAAAGTTTTTTATTTCCTTTTTTATGATCTTCTCCTAAGCTACGTCAGACACTCGACACGATGAACATGAGACAGAGAGGAACTTATCAACTCTTTATGATTTATTTATTTATTATATTTAACCTAGTATGTACAATAGTGTGTAGGTACAACCCTTATTCCTACTTTATGCAATGTGTTAAGATATCGCTACATAAAAATGGATATCGCAGATTTAAGATAAACATTAATAACGCTCTCTATATCCTGTCCATAAGTTTACTTAGTACCTACTTCCTGCCAACAAGAAATGGTCTCATGGATGTTGTTATAAGTTTCATCCATTATTTATTTAGATATATAAATTCACTGCGTTAGCCTTTCATGATATATTATGTTAATGAAATAGTTTAATAGACAACTAAACAATATAAACACTTCTTTAACGAATGCCGTATCTGGTTCCCCCGACGTTCGCGTTCACTATGGAGAAGGCCTCTCTGTCCTGCGCAACCCGTAACATCTCTTCCAATGACATCTACTTCTGCTAAGGTACTCATCGTCGACTCTCAATCTTGCCTTGTATTATTAGATGGAGCGATTTTTTAAAATGTTTGAATGGGTAATTGCTACAGTTCTAAGATGTTACTTTTTCTAATTTGAATAATTATGTGAAGCCGATGATGATGATGATGATAGTAAAATATATTTGTATAATGTATTTTTTTAAATTATGCTGTGCGTTGGATTGTAAATCTGATAAATATTAATAATTTGCAATGATTGATGTTGTAACCATTGTACAATAAATAATAAAATATATTTTTTTTAAATATACTTACTGCAACCCTCAATCAAAGGGTAGGTAACCACGACAGAAAATTTTACAGAGTGAAAAACCACTTCGGCTCTCTTCTCAGCAAATCACTTTGTAGAGAAACCAAATAGCACAAAGTCCTGCGGGACCTTTCAATGGGTTAGAGGTGCAAAGAATTTCCCGACTTGACATAGTGAAAGATTATGCAAGAGTTGGAACCTTAAACGTCAGAAGTATTTTCCTCCAGGAAAACTGGACAATTAAATACGAGGTATGTGAAAAATGAGAAAAAATATCGTTTTCATTAGTGAAATGTTATGGACTGGCATCATCACGAAATGGAAAACGTATTCACTTTATTAGTAGCCTAAATTTTAATATAAACATATTTACTACATACAGAAGTAATTATCACAAGTCAACAATAAATAATGAATAACCAAATAATGATAAGACTTATGTCTATAAAATAATATCAAATAAAATAAATAAAATTCTTGTACATAATAAGTTTGTGCTAAATAAATTTGATATATGTTATGGCAAAATATGTATACATTGTTAGTGTACATTGTAGTTACAATAATACACAATTACCTAGTTATGATACAATCATCCAATATAAAATATGTTTTCTGATATAAATTAGGAATATAAAATATCACGGATACGTACAGTATGTATAGGTGGCCAATAAAATCACATAAGTCGGTAGCAAAATTAGATTATTTAGAAAAAAAAAAAAATTTAATGTGAATTAGTAGATATAGTAAAGGTAGGTGCCTATTATAGAAGACAAGGCAATAGAGAATTAAAAGCAGTAAGTCTGGTAGGTACTTAATGTGAATGTACCACTTTTGTAGGAAAAGTTAACAACATTTCTCTCTCCGGAATCGTCTTAAGAGCGCGGGTGGTTTGAAGAATAGAATATGACAGGAGACTGAGAGGAGGGTAAACCTTATTAACACCCTTACCTCGCCTCTGTTCTCTCTTCTCTCTCTCCCTCTCCCCCTTCCAGTCCTACTCTAGGTAAGGTTTGTAGGAAAACAAAACAACTTAATTCCTCCATCTCGATACGCATTAAACTTTACAAGGAATAAAGAGAAGAGTATTTGTATGAAATATAATTATTGTCGTAAGCGACACGATGAAAAGTAACATTACATAAATGCTTGTGTATTTTTAACATCAAAAGAAATTGCTTAAGTTTCCTTTTGTTTACGATAGCGCGAGGCAATGAAGAACAGTCATACTTCAAAGTATTACACGTTCCCATGAAAACAACTTACGGACATACCTGTCATCCTATTTGTTGTATTCGTAATTTTATTAAATATTCTGTACTATGGTAAATAACTTCAATCTTTATCGATAAAAAGATCCAATATAAAATGTGTATATGGGTAGGTATGTATCATCTCCTTAAATTTAAGTGGGGTAGGTCATAAAGTTTGTGAACGACTCACCAGACAAAGGGTTGATGTTTGTTTTTATACATTTTCGTAATAAAAATATATCTGGTACACAGTATTATCCTCAACGATTCATATATTTGGTGACAAACGGTAAGTGCTTCTATATCAGAATAAGTACAGTTATTTGCATAAAGTCCTCTATCAATTTAAGTATCCGATAATATGTTTTCACAATATATATATATTTGGTTGTCCTGTTTATATATTCATCTGAAATATTGTAAACAGAAACAAGGATAATATTATAAGGTTTCTCAATCCTTATAGAAGGAATTGATAGAACAACTAAACTTAATTCATGTTGTTTTGAATATATTATTATCTACCTACTGTAAATATAAAGAAGGGGACCATTTCTTTCTAACAATTATTGTCATCATGAAATAAAACAACTAATTCACCCTTGAGATGATCAAATGTTTGAATGGCGCCAAGTGACCATCATCGTAGAATCGATTTTGTTATTTTATGATAAAGCTTATTGGTTTATGTACACACAGAATTAATTAATGGTTTTTTCTCCTAACACAAAAATACTACTCAGAATATTTTTGGTTTGTATCGAAATGCAATAATTCTACATACCCTATATTATTATACTACGGAACCCTATATTATATAGGTACATACATTCATGTATATAAATATAGCCAGCCATAGCCGATTCGTAAGCATCGGGACACTTAATACTCTCTTCTCTATCCTACAAGTGATACAAATCTTGCGATTATATATCTATATACTTGTGTATATGAATAGTTTACAGTGCAATATTTGCTTATTATGAATGTGATTGTGTATATGTAGGAGATGAATGCTTTTTGTAATTGTGTATATGTTTGTATATGATTGATATGTTTGTGAGATGTTTGCCCTAGTACAGGTTATACCTAGTTGGGCAGCATCAATAAAGTATGTATGTAAATTGTAATTTATTAAGAAATAAATAAAAGTCTAAAAAAAAATTAAAATACCTATCGTAATTCATTAGCTTTTCGGTAGGATATCTCTTTATATAGATATGTGTAAGTATTTTGTATTACTGAACGTGTTTTAAGCTATTATTAACGAAATATTATAACTATTAGGTTATATTATTAAACAGCATTAGGTTGTTTTCTTAGTTTGAATTATGAACATTTTACTGCCTATTTATTATTCGTATTTCATTAGTTTTTTTCGAAATGGACTGTCCATGAATCTCAGAGTACCTAGGTATTTTCCACGAAGTATTCTGCTAATATTATTGATGGAGGAAATTGGATATTGTCTGAGAATTTAATAAAATATAATATTCATAGTGAAGCGTTGACTTACAAATATAATTTAATTAACTTATAATTATTATCAGAAACCATATAAATATACAATAATATTTTAATAATACAATAGTAGAATGATACGATATCGATACACGAGAGGAAATTGGTTGAAAAGGTTGAACGTTCTAAAAAAGAGCATGTCAGTTTAGGTTGTGATACCATTTGTACTTGAAAATCCCTGAAGGAGGTTTGCTCACGCAAGGGATGGAATGTTACCAATATAAAAACATCTGACGTCACTCACAAGAAAGATGTTTTATTTCTATGTTGAGGTGAAAACAAAATGAATTTAAATACAAACTTAGGATGATAAGTAGCTTCTTATATATTATGGGGTACTTATATATTTTTGAAGATTATAAAGGCATTAAATAAAATTAATATTTTGTACATTATAGTCATTGTTGTCGACCGATGGTACTTGGCGGAAGTTCATGTTGAATTATAAGAAATGAAAGACTTTTTATTCAGCACTTCCACAATGACTCTTTTGACCGCGAACCGGCATTTAAGAGCTTCCCCTCTCATCATCAGGCTGGTAATAAAGTCACCGTGGGAACACTACATAAAAATTGTTTTATTTCTAAAATACTTTGAATCATGCTTAATAATTCTTTATTTCGTTATGAATGTAGGTATAATAGCTCTATGTGTAGGTATGTACTTATTTATGGCTGGTTTCAATAATCTATTACCATCGATTAAAATGTATTGCATAAATATTCAACTGATATTAATGGATAGATAGATTATTGGATCCGACCGTAAATGATTCAATGAAATAGTTTTTTTCCAGAATCGTATTTGTTTATATATATAATGAGTTACAATCCATTGGATTGGTCTGCAACGAGTTTTGACTTATTTCTCCACTCCTCCCTATTCTCAGCCAGTCTCTTCAACTCCATATATGAGCCACAGCTCATGTCCCTCTTCAGTTGGTCCATATAGGCGTCTCTCGGTCGACCTCTGCCATTTGTGCCTTCGGTCCTGCCC
This sequence comes from Athripsodes cinereus, assembly GCA_947579605.1. Taxonomy (NCBI): domain Eukaryota; kingdom Metazoa; phylum Arthropoda; class Insecta; order Trichoptera; family Leptoceridae; genus Athripsodes; species Athripsodes cinereus. Next base: position 19,398,258 of record OX388307.1, on the reverse strand, counting down.
TCTGCGATTGCGATGAGCAGTCCTGGGTGCCTGATGTTGTGGCCAATCCAATTAGCTCGTTGTTGGCAGATTCTTTTGAGGAGTTGCCTTTTTTCGCCAACCCTGGTTAACACTTCTTCGTTTTCGACGTGTTCCGACCAATGAATCTTCAGCATGCGTCTATAACACCACATTTCAAATGCCGCTAACCGTCCGCTTTCCCTCTTACTGATGGTCCACGTCTCGCATCCATATAGCAGAATGCTCCACACAAAGGCTTTAGTGAGATTCTTCCTCACGCTTAGATCAATATTAGGGGATTCTAATATTTTGGATTTTTTGTTAAAGGCAATTCGTGCCTGGTTTATTCTGCTCACAATTTCTGATTTGGAGCGTCCGTCCTGGTTTATTCTGCTGCCCAAGTACACGAATTCTCTTACTTGTTTGATGCTCACTCCATTTATGGCAATGTTCGCAGTCGCTTCCTCCCTTCCAACGACCATACATTTTGTTTTATCTTTATTTATTTTCATGTTGTACTTTGACAACAGTATACTTTCCATTTTTCCTAAGGCTTCGTTCAGCTCCATCTCGGAGTCTGCGAGCAGTGCTATGTCGTCAGCATATCTAATCATGTCAACCTTTTTCCCATTTATTTTTACTCCTGTCCAATTCTTCATTTCTTCTCTGAGTTCATCAATAGCTTGCTGTATATAGCAGTTAAAGAGTGCTGGCGACATTGAGCATCCCTGTCTTACACCTTGTTCTACTCTCGCTTCTGCGCAGCTCTCTCCGCTTTTAATTACAGCCATTTCATTCTTGTATAGGCTCCAGATTGCTCTTCTGTCCTTATAGCTCATTCCTATCTGGTTTAGAGTCTTAAAAAGTTGTTCCCATTCTACTTTATCGAATGCTTTTTCTAGGTCGATGAATGCTACATACGTGTTTCTATTCACTGTTATTCTCTTTTCAAGAACAAGTCTTAGACTCAGAATTGCATCTCTTGTACCTGTCTCTTTGCGGAATCCAAATTGATCTTCTGAAAGTGTTTCGTTTATTTTATTTTCCGCCCTTTTCATTATAATGTTGGTGAGTATCTTAGAAGCGTGTGATATCATGCTTAATGTTCTGTGTTGTTCGCACTTTGTCGTGCCTGTTTTCTTAGGTAGCGCTCGTATCAGACATTTGGCGAAGTCCTCAGGTATCTCTCCTGTGTTATATATTTTGCAGACAAGCTTATACAAAGTGTCAAGCATGCCGCTTCCTGCGCATTTAAGCAGCTCTGATGGAATTAGGTCAATACCTGGTGCTTTGCCGTCTTTCAATTTTGATAAGGCATTATCAAATTCACTTCTTAGGATATCATCTCCATTATTTTCTTTGTCATATTCTGTTTCCAGTGCTTTACTTTCCTCAAGTATGTTCTTTCCTTTGTAAAGTTGTTCTAGGTATTCTTTCCACCTTTTGACGATCAATTCATCCTCAAACAGAAGTTTGCCGTTTTGATCTTGGATAGCACATCGTGGCTGTGTCTTATCATTGAAAAAATTCTTGACTTCAGAATATGCAGTTTCAAATTTTCTTTGTTTTATATTTCTGTTGATATTCCTGCATTTTTCTTGCAGATAGCATCCTTTCTTAATTTGGACTCCCTGTTGATTTTGTTTCTCAAGATTTTATATTCCTTTTTTCCTTCTTCTGTTCTCGAGTTCTTTAACCTCCTTCTTTCTTCAATCATTTCTAATATATCGTCCGTAATCCATTCTTTCCTAGCTTGCGGCTTTCCTTTCTCTATTACCTCGTCTGCCGCTGTGGTTATTTTCTCTTTGATTTTCTCCCATACTCTGTTTACACTTTCATTGTTCTCAAAATCGCAAACCTTAGTTTTTTCGTCGTATTTTTCTTTTACTTCTTTTGTTTTTAAAAGCTTTAAGTCCCATCTTTTTTTGGTTCTCTTCTCGAGCCTTTTGAATTTCAGTATGGTTTCCGCCACAACCATATTATGGTCGCTATCAATGTCCGGACCTGCATAGCTCCTGCAATCTTTAATTTGGTTTCTATACCGTTGCCGCGTTAAAATATAGTCAATCTGCGACCGGAATCTGTCTCCGGGAGATTTCCACGTATATCGATGTCTATAGTGGTGTTGGAACCACGTGTTAGCTATAACCATTTTATTTTTGGCACAAAATTCAATTAGACGGTTGCCTCTATCGTTTCTAATGCCCAGCCCATACGCTCCTACGACTGATCCCTCTCTTTCTTCCCCAACTACTGCGTTCCAGTCTCCCATTACAATCACATTTTCCTCAGCTTTTGTGTCATCTAGCAATTTCTGGATGTTTTCGTATATACTCTCAATTTCTTCGTCCCTATGGCTAGATGTTGGCATGTAAACCTGAATGAGTATTGTATCTACGGGTCTGGTGTCTAGCTTGACTAAAATAATTCTACCTCCATACTGTACATACCCCTTTACTCTCCTCCCCAAATCCTTACTTAACATGATTCCTACCCCCCCTTGCCCCGGTTTCCCTTCTATACTACCGCTATGGATCAGTCGAAACTCTCCCGTCCACATATCTCCAGGATTAGGCCATCTCATTTCAGAGATTCCTAACGCGCTTAATTTCATTTTCTTCATCTCTTCTTTTAGGTTGTCAAGCTTACTGTTCTGCAGCAAAGTTCTGACGTTCCAGGTGGCGTATCTTCCTTGTGTGCTGTTTCTGTTGGTTTGTTTTCTTCTCACATCCTCTTCTTTCTCGTGTGTACTCTGCATAATGACAAGATCTAGAGCAGACCCCACCCGGAGAGCCGAACGGGGGTCTATTTTACCTCCGGAAGATTTTACTAAAGATCTTATCATTTTCATAATTCGTTGGTACTTTGGGATGCTGCTAGAGCCTTTAATGTGGTAGCTTCCCTTGCATTCCACATCCTCATGCCGTTGACCTCGTAGGTTCCTCCGCCTTTGAGAAGATTTTAGCTCCTTTGTTTATATTATACAAACTGAGATTACAATTACCTCTCATAGAATTCATTGTATGTGAGAATTTCTGAAATCCGAAATCCAGTAATAAATGGAACCACAGTAATTTATAACTCCATAAAAGTATATTTCTCCATAAGAATGGAAATAAATTACAACTTATATGTACCTACTTGTATGTTAAATGTTTTGTTATTTTTTCCAAAGTGATTTACTGTTACTAGATATAATTATTTCAATGAAATTACATAATTATAATAATTTGATTTTGTTAACAAACTTTCATCTACAATTATTATTATGACTAAGATATTTTTCTTCTGTATAAGCTACTACAGCCTACAGAATTATTATGTACCTATCTATATTGTAATGTAGTACACAGCTTTGTACATTTAAATGTACACACCAACCTATTATATAAAGATAGACCGCGATTTTAAATACTATTGGAGTTCGACTGATAATGCCATGAATAATCAAAATGTTCCTGTTCCTTGCCTCAGGGTTACAAGCGTATTATTAAAATGTAAAGTTTTCCTTCTACATAGCGAATGCCATGAAATGTATAGAGAAGAAAAGATTTTATTTTAAGACAACACAACGGACCAAGGGGAGGCATGTACCTACATACCTATGTATGTATAAACCAGAGGCGTACTTGCCAGAGAAGCAACAACCTAGATTGTAAATTAATATTGATTTATATATGAAGCCAAACGCATCTATTGCAGACTTCATTTAAATTAAGAGTAGGTAAAGAGTAATTTAAACTTCAAGTAAATTAAAATAGATTTGAATTTGCTTCCAAGCGTATTTGTTATCAATTCAATCTTTAGCATAGAGGAATTCTGATGACCACTAAAACTATTTTTATCTCTTTTTCCCCTTGTTGCATCTTATGCATCATTTGTATTTTCTATCATGCTTATTAAAAGGATAATAACGTGATATTAACTAGGTAGGTACATAGCAATGAACGCAGATATGGTCGTACAAGTTTTATACTCTGCCAAATGCGTCGCTTTGTCTTATAATTTATATGTATTGTTGACACTTTGGATGTATAACATAATAACATAACATGTATAGACAATTCACACAGACCGAGCTAGTCCCAAACTAAGATATGAATCTTGTATTATGGGTACTAACACGACGATACACATATATACAATGCACTGAACACATATACATGTAACACCCAGACCCAGGACAATTTGAAAAAGGTCATTCTTCATTTAGCCCTAGCCGGGAATCGAACCTGGGACCTCGTGACTCAAAGGCAAGTGCGTTAGCCTCCGCGCCACACCGGTCATCTATGTTCTCATAGAAAACGATGCTATATTTTAAAATGTTTATATTGGTCTTCAGTCATGTTATTTTTTCATGAATTTAAATTGTTACTCGTAATTAATTTAATGAAAATATAAGAAAAATGTTGCACATTTGGGCCAACGATTGCTTATCAATCGCAAAAATTGCATGCCCAATGTAAAAAGTGTAGTCCCGCCGCTGGTATAATCATAATATAAATGTATTATACCTACCCGCGTATTAAATTACATCAGTTTGTAGGTGTATATACCTATATATAGATTCATACAACAACACAGCAATGTAATAATAACAAACACAGATGAGAAAATACATTGCGACACTATTATAGGTATCTCAAAAATATAAAGCATTAGATGAAAATTAATCAAATAACTTCTTATACAGTAAACTAACTGATTGTACTGAGAAATAAAACTTTTTCTCGTTTTTCTCAGTGTGTTAGTGTAGGTTAGGTGGCAATAAGCGTGTGTTGTTAATATACCTACTCAGTTTCTTAAGTGGATATTATTATAAGTAGGTACTGATGTCTAGTAATTTGAGATGAGTTATATGTTTTTAGGAATCACTAAAGTTATATTAAGTATAATAATAATATTGCTTGATGATGATGGATGATTAAGGGTGTGATGATAAGTGACAAGGATAGAATACTGAAACAACGAAAAGTAAACGTGTGTTACTCGGAGAATAGTACAGTTATAGATATAGAGGAAAGAGCAATAAACGTGCATACGTATGTATACATGTATATTGTATATAATTTAATATATATATATATATGTACGTGTAGAAGGCAGCTAAAGCAAGAGAGTGACGGTGAGATGTAATCAAGTAATGATAGGCGGCAGAGTTAGTGAAACACTACTGAGATGGTGACAGTTTGAGGCCTCGGGGTAATCCATATTCCTTCTGTAAGGTGGGTTGCTTCACAACTCACAACGTAACCTAGATACAATTACGCCCCAAACCGTTCACATGGACCAATATGCGACAACAGTAACGAAGTAAAAACAATGTACTGTATTAGCTTTTAGTTTTCTGATTTTTCTATTGATGTTATTTATTGATTTCTGGACAGGCGTGGATATATTGATTCTAGGTATAGTAATTTGTAAAGTGCTATTCAAGTGATGCTATCAGCGATATACAGTATACAGTACCTACGATGCAAGTTTGTCTCTCGTTAATTACAGTTAGTGTAAGCTTTCACGGTCTCAATGAACATAATATTATGATATTCTTCTTTTGGGTGAACAGCGAAAATAAATATACGTTTCTTTTCAAAATAGATCTAGCAGAGAGATCGAAATGTAAAGAAGAAGGGAGGATACGAAACATACGCGGATCACCACAAAAAACAATTTCATTTATCATTGGTCTGTAGGAAGGATCTTAACTGGATTATCCACATTTTTATTTATTCCGAATTTAAGATTTTCAATAAATAAATATGATATAATACTGGCTCGATCGTGTAATATAGGTACTACAGTCATGACTACACTTAATCTGACATCCACTTCTTTAACAAAATTAACCTGTGTTGGTGGTTTTCATATAATTTAGCAAGAATATGTTTATTTTTAGTTGCGGGATAATAAATGTCACCACAGTAGAGGTTGTGACGTGAGATAGCATGAAACTAATTTCATACATAGTAAGTTTGCTATATAGCTTGGTCACAGTTGAAGCAAGCTAGATACAAGATGTAAAGCAAAATAAATATCTTTCTATTCTTATTAATTTCATACGTAAGATAAAATAGTATAACTCTTCTCAGTTATGAAGTAATGACAAAAATATTAATAGTTAATATTCATAATCATAAAGTTTTATTATTCAGTGTATTCAGCATAAAAACATAGCCTAACTAAACCAATTGATGAGAAATATGCAAGTTTAATATTCTTCTAGAAAATATAAAGAGACCAACTTACTTTATACAGAATTTTGAGTGATTTAATGGGAAACTTTCACCAAAAAAATTCAGCTCAAAAAATGGTACAATCGGTAAAATTTTGGTGCTTTTTATATTTTTAAATGTGTGGTTTTAAGGATTTTATCACCACTTGAAAAAACAATTTTCGCACTTCAACAATGAATGAAAAGATTTATTTTATCGTTTCTTATTAGGATATTGGTGATTAGCATATATTTATTGATATAAATTGAAAAAAAATCATATTCCTCACACATGCTTAAGTTAATGCGTTAAATGTATTTTATAAGCTACGAGTATATGGTATACGAACGCCTTTCTTTCACAAAACACAAGAAATTTACACAGATGAGTAGTAGGCCTGTTCTATTGCAAACACTTGACAGATAGTGTAGATAATATTATATTATTAGATATATAATATTATATTGAATGAATGAATTTACATAAGTAATAATTTACCTGGAAGCAGATAGGTAGCTCTGGAAAGTAGCACACCACTGGCTGTGTCCACCCTGCATCTGTATGTACCCTGATGCACATCCGATCTAAAGCTCTGACTGCTGAATGGAGGGAAATGAACACTTCCGTTTGATAGTATTTCTCTGAAAGTAATAACAATTATAATATTAGGACATTAAAAGCAGAATTTAAATTGCTACATAACCAACTTTCAGTGCTATCATTTACCATAATGCTATGTAAGTAATTATAATTCTTAAAATGTTAATTACTCTTATTATTCACAAGATGTTTCTTTATGGTGAGGCTGAAAAATTATTTTTAGTATTTTCACCATCGATACATACCTACATAATTTTAATATTTTATTCATAAGAGTTGGCCAGAGGAGGTAAATAAAAAAATTTGATTTGCAAATAAAATTCAGTTTTTCAGCTGTATAATTTTCAAGTAATAATTTGATAGCATATTCCCAGACATTTACTCCAGAGTTGACATTATTTTTAATGATGTACTCGTATGTATGTAGATGTGGCTTTTGTTCTGGGAAACATTTCCTTTTTAATCATATTAAGTTGTTGAGTGGCGAAAAGAAAAAGGATTAGGAGTCTATCGCTACTGCTGTCCAAGAGCTTTGATGTATTGCTCGATACTTTACTTTAAAAGAAGACTTTAGAAAGATTGAAATAATTACTTTTTAACTGTCTTTTGTAAGATTTCGGGTTGATATAATAGTCATTATAAATATTTCGGCACCATAAACGTAACAAAAAAATGTTAAGGAATAAAAATAGTTGTAAATGCAGGCAAAAAAAACTATTCTCACTCACGTATAAAAATGTAGAGAGTAACTTGTACTTACGAACAAGTAGTTTCAAGTATTTGAATAATAATTTGAAAGCTGAGGAACTGGGATGTTGGCGTTAGAGAGCTGTTTCATTTGGCCACATAGCCTTAATAGAATATTTAGCCGAGCATTGCCCGGATATTACTTATCTCGAGGGCTTCCATTATTATTTACCCACATGAAAAATTCAAGCGAGAAAAGTTAAAATGGAAGTTTACGAGTGTACGGAGTGTGTACGCCGTAGGATGTACAAGTAGTATAGTAAGTATATATAGTTTGTACCTAATCTTACTTCGCCGTATCCCTTATAGTTACCCGTTAGACCCATTGCAGCGCGTTTCTAAGAAATACTTGTAAACTTTTTAGCCTTCGTAACAAGGGTGATATAATAAAAACGAGCTATAATATTTTCAGGTTTCTTTGCGAAAGTTACTTTTCATTAACGATGTCGGCGTCTCTTCTCTCAGATAAGGCACATTTTTCAACCTCCCTACGTTATCTCCTGGGGGGACGGGGGACGAAGCGCAGATAAGTCCTGCCCTTCCCTGCTTTACTTTGCCTGGCTCTGAGAGGGGAAGGGAGGACTAAATTCACTTTATTCTCACTTCTAGACTAATAGGACAGGCAATTGCCTTTGGTCCTCTTATCAACTTATTTATGATACTCGCAAATTTATTTTCAATTACACTCTGCGGATAACTAATTAAACTTTATTCTTCCTTGCTTACATTACGCGACTATAGAGATATAACTACTAGTTAACTACATGTGGTACATATAATTAGTAGAAAGGCTCATGTACATATTATTTATTACTTCAACAAATTTTGAATCGAATATATGTTAGGAGAGAAAAAGAATCTCTTTTCACATAATAATTGACAAGATTTAGGCATCCACGAACATATTATAATTAATGGGTGTTTTTGTTTAGTTTTTTCGCTTGACATAAAAAATGTGTCAATTGCGTAAAAGAACAGCAATTTTTATTTAATCCCAAAAGGATAGATTATTTAATTAAATTTGAACTTAGTGGCCAATCCACGGATATCATTAATAATTGACGAACGAATCTTATTACGTAAAGGGTGTTTAGGTCGGGTCAGTATATCACATTGGGACAATTTACATAATTATAATTATAAAATAGTAGATGTAATAAGAGTATCTATATGTGTAGATGTATTGATAACATTTATCAATAAAATTTAAATGTAGGTATACAATGTATAGGCTGCTTACAAATAGACATATTATATGTAACCTAATTAATGTGTACCTATGTAGGTACTTTCTCGATATCGACTTGTATTTGATCTCTAATCTTTATGATGATTCGCAAAGAAAGAAGGATGAGGTTACTAAAAAGGAGAAAGGGGAAATCCCCGAACATTACAAACTTTTTCTCCTCTCAAATACCAATTTGTACCAACTCAACCTATTGGTTTACTGCCCGACGATTGATTGATTGTGTGATAAATTTGATACAACAGATACTCAAAATGTTATTATTACGATAATATTTCCAGTTATCATTTTACTATCGGTATTATAATTTTTCTCATCTAGTACCTAAATAAAGTAACTTACCCCGAATCTCCTACAAGTAATAACCACTGCGAGAGTATAATAACCATCTTCATTATCTTCAATTAATATTAATATGTCCATTATATTAACGACTGAATACATACTTACCTACCTAATATTATACTAGTAATAAATGATTTTATGATAACAGTTAATGTATTTATACAATAATTTCGTGTTTGATTTACATTTTTCTATTTACTTGAAATCATCATTTTACGAAATTAATTAATTATTACATCAATTAATTAATTAATTACACAGTACACAACAATACATATCCATAACAATAATGAACAAATTAATGTTGAAAGCAATAGGGTTGTTTGTATGCAGAGATAGGAATGTACCTAAAGCATTAGGGTTCTGTATGTGCAGAGATGAGAACATACCTAAAGCATTAGGGTTGTATTTTTTTTACTTATTTAAAAAAATGGTCAACATACAAATAAAATTTTGCAATAAAGATTTAACATAATTTTTGTACCTACTTAATCAGCCCATCTTTGATTTCATCGTTTTATTTAAACTGCCAGTACAGTAAAACTGTGCAGAGATAGGAATATACCTAAAGCATTAGGATTGTATCTGCTTAGAGATGTTAATACACCTAGCGATTGGGTTGTATGTATGCAGCGATAGAAATGTACCTAAAGTATTAGGGTTGTATGTGGCTGTACCAAATAAATATTTTTCATATGTGGATATTATTACCGGATTCCTGGTATCGAAGTAACAGGTTGTCCAGATCTCATTTGCCAAGAAATCCTACCAGATGCGGCACAAGTCAAGGTAGCTCCCGAGGAGTTACTGTACACTACTTCACTGGGCGGCTCCACCAGGAAACGGCGACTTTCGATGTTCGCTGAACTCAGGCGACAGACAGAGGCTGAAATAAGAGCAAAACACAAATAATTATCACAATTCGAAAACTAAATCATCAACTTTCAGATTGCTGATGACCCAAATGATGGTAAATGTTGATGAGCATTGGCAATATCATGGAAAAAGATGGCGTTATTAGTATAGTTATAAAACATTTTCTCTGCATAGAAAATATATAGGTTTACACATTGTGTTTCAAAAGGTGAATAATTGATAATTTACAAAGTGAACCCATCTACCCACCTATTTAATTTGATGTCAAAGGGCGTTTGTCATCAATAAAATGAAATTCTTATGTTCGGGTGTATTTTCCAAATTTCAAAATATTTATTGATGGCTTAGAAATACTTTAGATACATTATTATCAGCGTCTTGTTTTGATGCCGTGATATTAATTTCTCTCTTGTACTTGGACAGAGAAATCGAAACATTAAAAATTTATGAGGCAGTATCTAAATAATATTTCAAGACACACCAGAAAATTAAATAACGGTAGAAATATAAAACATTTTTGTGATAAATTGAAAACCTATAAGTACGGTACAAGACTTTGGTTTTGCACGATTTGAAATTCATTAAATTATTGCCAAAAAAATTGTGCTTATAATATTATTACTCAACTAGTCCCTGCACCTATTAATAATATACGAAGGTATTTTATAATCGTACTGTTTACAAAAAGGAAAATATTATTTTACTCGATTTTCACTAATATAGGGCTTGTGCTACTTAAAGAATTTTGACACAGGTAGTTACGAAGAGAAACTTCATTGATCATACGTAAATACATATTGATTTATTAGTAGGTATGTATGTTGTAGGAGTACATATATTCCCCTTAAAGCTGAAAAAATAAAATAGCATATTTTAGAGCGTTAGATTCGTTATCGAAAGAAGTTGCTCATTTTTATAATAAAATCTTATTCAATTAAAGCAATTTTTTTTAATATGTATCTGAGTTTTTATTATACCAAGTATGTACAATTATTATTTATTTATTTATTTATAATAATACATACGGCTTACGCCTTTATTACATAGTTATAAACAATAATTGTACAACACCACCATCGTATCAAATCAAAACTCAAAACAAAAATAAAATATACTGCATCACTTCAAATTATAAAAGTAAAAATTAAACACATTGTGTCACATAAACCACAGAATAAAATTACAACATATCAACAGCATCATGTCAAATCATAAAAAAAAACAAACTGTATCATATCTAACCATAAAATAAAGTTACAATACACTGCATCACATCGAATTTCAAAACAAAAATAAAACACACTGTCATGTCAAATTATAGAACAAAATTACAGCACATTCATCATGTTAAATCATAAAATTAAAATAAAACATATTGAATCATATCAAACCATAAAATAAAATTATACACCATAAAGGAGTTTGTCGGCACCTAGGATCGAACCACACATCTCTTGTACATGAAGCCGAGACTCCACCTACCGACGAACTCGCTAAAACTGAATGATGCAACTATTTATCCAAAATTCGTAATTTTCATAGCATAGTGATGATGTTATATTTATTGTCTTAGGTATCTATAAATTAACTTGAAGGAATTTTAGTAGCGGCGTAGAAATATAAATGTAAATCGATTTTCAGTTGAAGACACTGCGTCGAGTGAATTTATTTTATAGCGTCACCCCCTGGAAGTACTCAAGTAATTTGTGAATATTACAGCGAATTAAAAAGCAATTTTCTTTAGAGACATTCCTCAAAATTATCAAAACATTCAAAATGAAAGATTTTTAATTGATTAGTGACGGATGCTTTTGCAATAGTAAGATTGTCTTCACTTTATTTTTATGGCAAAGCACCCGAAATCGGGTTAATTTTGTTAAGAGTAAGAGGATTAGTGAAATTCAAAAATATTTGTTTATTTAATTTAATTATGGAATTCTACTACCTTCACATCAACATAGTGAATAAGAGGACTAGATTTTCTTTTTGGTACTTTCGTATTCCTTTTGGGAATTTAGGGTGGATACAAGCCTACAACTCTATTCTGAGTGATCGGATTTGGACACAACGCGCGGATAGCAAAACCAATCAGACATATCGATTCGAGAACTACGTTGCTTCTATGGTTTGCATTAAATGTTTCATGATTGGTGGACTTACATCGTGACAGTGATAATGGCAGAATTGGTGAATGTTGATCATGGACTCCGAAAATGATAACTTATGCCAGCCTGGAGCCAATTCGTAAGCGTTGGGACGCCTTTTTTACTTCTTTCGATTAGGTTTTGTACAATCTTACATTGTGTAAACATGATCCTCCAATTGAGATGTCTGAATGATTTTGTCAATAAATAAAAAAAATAGTAAATATTATTCTAAACATTACCTGAAAAACTTTTAGCAATTTCATTTCTTTTAATATAACTTAATCAGAATCATAAATCTTTTAGAGATTCATATGATTAAATTAGAAAAGGAGTCCTACTTATATATTTTTCCATATAGGTACCTATCTTAACAAAATATCTATGATGATAACACGTGACATATATACTCCTCTATTCGATTATAATATAACGATTAAAAGAAATCTGTGTACCCATTTTGCGAATCATCAGGACATTATACTGTCTTCATCAGAAAAAAATATAAATAAAATTTGTCAGCATCAGCGGGATAAAATCATCACAAAATCGGAAAATACATTAAAGATATATAAGAAGGAGGTCTTTGTTTAGTTGCAAATATGAATAGGGCTAGATAAGTTGATAAAAAATAAATGAATTTCTCTTTTGCGTTTCTGTAATAAGAAACCATTTAAATTTTATATGCAGTATGTTTTTCTATTACGAGATTTCATAATTCATCTTATACAGGTACTCATAAATTTTAAAACTATAAGAATGTAAAAATAGATAATTCTTCGTGCAAAGATACAGCGTGTATTGTACCGAACTAGCTCGTTAATTTTAATCTATAATATTATTGACGATAAGTAATTCTCCATTTTAGGATAACTCTCAATACCGAGTGTCTATATGTAGATAAACGAATTATGATACTATCTAATATGAAAAGTTTAAAATTATCATTGGAGTTAAGTCCGCTTACATTAGTTGGTATTAGCGT
>OX388307.1:18999825-19384903 GCA_947579605.1 Athripsodes cinereus | reverse complement strand
GAGATCGTGTGCGTAACAGTGACATACGAAAGGAATGTGGAATGAAAGTTGGTGTGGTATCAAGGATGAATGTAAATAAGTTAAGATGGTTTGGGCACGTGGAAAGAATGAATGAGGACAGAATGACTAAGAAGATATATTTGGCTGAGAGGAATGGTGCTCGGAGACGTGGACGTCCTAGGATTAAATGACAAGTTCATTTAAATCAAATCCTACAGGACGGTCACGTGTTGTGCACATTGAACAGGAGAGCATGCATGAGTAATTGTATGACAGTGACGGAAGCGAAAGATGTATGCAAGGATAGAAGGAAGTGGCGCTCGATCCTTTCTGTCTACCCCGCGAGGGAAGCGGCGTGATGGTATGTATGTATGTAAGAATTTCTTAAATTATATAATATATAATGGGTAACAATCCATTGGATTGGTCTGCAACGAGATGGAAGATGTAAAATGCCTTTATTTTTTCGAACATCAGCCTTTTACAGGACACTCGAAAAGAATAGGAAACCAATTCTTTGCCAGTTGCTTTACGGCTTGGAGGGGCCGTGGAGCAAAAATAAATTAAATATAATCCTTTCCTTTTGTGATGCACATACCTACATACATACTCGTATGCTTCTCTTGTTGGAATTTTTATCATAATCTATATACACCAGTGACGGGTAGTGATGGGCGATAGTATCATATTTTACAATCGAAATAATCGAAGTCGTTCACAATTCACAATCGATATAAATAATCGACTTCGCTTGTAAAAAATAATCGATATATCGAAGTAGTATCGATTATTTGTAGCGCGGTATGAATAACACAAAAATCGATTATTTTGTAGTCGGTTATTTTCGTATCTTACGATAGTATTATATTCGGAAAAACGAAGTACAAAACTATCGTCAACGATTCAACGAAACGTACGCATCTACTCCCCTCTCACTTCCTCACGCTTTATTTCAGTTTGTTTTTATGCGTTGAAGGATGCGGTTGTGGAATGTGAATGCTCACGTTCTCATATTAATATTGCCTACAAAATTGTTCACGTAACTACGCGAGTAGTGTCTCTCTTTTTACTAAGAGATCTTCTACTTGTAGACAGCTTAATAGTAAAACCTAGTAACGCTCTTTAAAAGATATTACATATAATCTAATGAAGAAATTTATTAATCAAGTAAAGCAAAGTATTTTTGGAGAATAAGCAGACAATGTACTTCTACTCGTTAACTTCTTTGTACGTGAACTACTTAAATACCGTACCGTACAATAAATAGACATCACTTACATCTGCTAAACAATAAAAATATGTAGGTATAGTAGTTTTGTATTTATTATAATTAATACTTGTATTTGTTGCTATCCACTCATTTTCATTAGCTTAGTAATATAGCGGAAATTATATTTCAATCCATGTTCGGGAGTATTTTAGGACCTAGGTTATATGATTTTATATTATGAAACATTGTAATGCATGTATTTTTTATGTAATTATTGTTCCTTATTAAAATAAAAATACGTATTGAATGTATACCTTTTATGTAATTGTTTGTAATCAATGTACAGTTAAGAATGAATGAATAAATAAATAAAAATAAAATCTTCCACAAAATTTTATCTTAGAAGTTTAAATTATTTCCAAATTATTATTTTCTGGCAGTTACTTGGTTTTCCTATTAGGTTATAAAAATTGCAAGGAATGGAGCGATCACTAATCAGCTGACTGACTGCATCATCGTTGTGGTGTTGTCCGGCACGGCGTCGTGTATGAATATAATATTGTATTATACTTAGGTAGGTAATGCATGTTGGCCATGGTTCATCCGTATATCCAACTATACTTAGTAGCAAGTATCAACTTGTATTGAAATCGAATTCTAAGAACCGACTAACACGAGTCGAAGTCGAATTATTGAAGGGGTAGATCGACTAGATCAATAACCAATAGATCAAAAGTCGAATATTTATAATCGACTTGTGCAAGTCGATTATAATATCGATGTTATAATCGACTTATAATAATCGATGTTATAATCGACTTATAATAATCGATTAAAATAATCGACTTATAATAATCGATTAAAATAATCGACTTGCTCCGATACTATCGAATAATCGTAGTGTTCTGAACTATCGATATAATCGAATCGTATATCGATATATCGCCCATCACTAGACGGGACTATATTTTTTATATTGGCCATGCTTAGGTTTGGTTGCTCTTATTTTCTAGATATAGAAATATTTATATTATCTGACTTTTCAAATGTCTAATATTCAATTTGGTATAGGAATTTGAAATATTTCACGATCTCTTCTTTCGAATGGTTGACTGGAAGATGTTGCTCTGCAACAAGTCCGCCATTTGACAGAGCACTGTTTTCTATTTATTATGTGTTTCTTGTACAAACTTTGTATTATGTTTTGTCAATAAAGCTTTATTATTATTATTATTATTATTATTATCTCTTCATTTTGCATAGCAATTTCAGTCAATACCCTTGTTTGCTAGGTACCTATGCGATAATGTTTCCATACATGGAAAGCACTCCACTGACCTACTACACCATATATTGCGATCACACTTTTCAGTAGTGCGAGGGAGCATATTTTTGAGGTCCATGTAAATTCCTTCCGTAAAAACATGGAAGATGAAGATTTATTAATCGAGTATTAAATACACATCTATGTACTTCACTATAGTTAATTTATAAAATGGTGTGTTGGGTACCTACATACTTTGAATCCAAGAAATGTTATGAGGTATCTTTTGCGGGTTGGTATTGTTTCTAAATGTTTACTGGAAGATATTGCCTTTGCTTAACCAATAAGCCCGCCTTTTATTTATTTTTCTTTTCATAAAATTATAATGTTTTGGTGTTTAGGTACAATGTGAAAATTCATTATTTATTTTAAAATTATTTTTGTTTTGTTGTTTTATATTTTTTCTTATATAGTGGGTTACGATCCATTGGATTGGTCTGCAACAAGTTAGGATTTTCTTCTCCATTCCTCCCTCTTTTCAGCTGGTCTCTTTAATTCTACGTATGTGCCACAGTTCATGTCCTTCTTCAGTTGGTATATGTGTCTCTTGGTCGGCTTCTTTTATTTCTGCCTTTGGTCTTGCCCTTCGCGATGGTGGTGAGCAGGGCCCGTAGTCAAAACACATTTTAGTGCTACGTTTTCGTTCGAATATAGACGACGTTGCGAGAAAGTGTCAATTTTCGTAGCTAAAATACCCAAGAGCCAAAATATACAAGAGCTAAAATACACAGAAACTACGAAAATGGACACTTTCTCGCAACGTCGTACATATTCGAACGAAAACGTAACGTTAAAATGTGTTTTGATTTCGGGCCCTGTTGGCCTGAGTGCCTGATGTTGTGGCCAATCCAGTTAGCTCGTTGTTGGCTGATTTTCTTGAGGAGTTGCCTTTTTTCGCCTACCCTGGTTAGTATGAGTGATGACACTCCTAGACCCTTCTGGCTTGCGGAGCAGCAGGGTTACTCTTGACAAAACTAAACACGATCTTAATCTAGTCTTGATCTTGATCATACGACACACGAAGGGACTATGGTCAAAAACATCGCGCTACCGCTAACGCGCGATCGGTTTGCGTGTATTTTTGGCCAATAGTCACTTCGTGCGTCGTATGATCAAGATCAAGACTAGATTAAGATCGTGTTTAGTTTTGTCAAGAGTAGCCCTGCTGATGACTTGTCCTGGGAATTTCAGGGCCTTTTTGAAGTTTGTAGATGTCTGGGTATCTCGGTGGGATCTCCTACGTGAGCCAGGTTCACTTAGGAGAGCTTGACGGTTGATTTTGCCTTGTGTGATTGTGGCTGTCGTGGCGAACTCGTTTTTTTTTCGTCTTTGTGTTGTCCTGTCTCCCTTAGTGGAGAGTATTAGGTCTGGTGTGGATGTCCCTTGGGGAGGGAAGCGTCTCTGCAACAGCCCCGGTAACGGCGACCCTCGGGATCGCCGGCCAAAATAACCTTAGAAAAGTCTCTGGACACCTGAACTCAGCTTTTGTTCCAAAATATATGTAATTTTTGTAAATATATTATGTACTTTTACTTTTTATTATTTTGTAACTTTTGTAACCTAGGTTAAGATAACTTGTTTATTTGATTTTTTTTATAGATATATGTATTATTAATATGTTTGCTTCTCTCGTATAAAGGTACATCGAAGGAGTTTAGTCAAAAGATTTCAAACGGAGGTTTTGGCGGTTTGGTGGTTTGGCCGGCCAGCCCTTCAGGCTGCCCACTATGGCGCCTCCGGTGTGGACAAGATTTGTTGAGTGTAGAATTTCGGATAAATGGAAGTCCCCAGACTTCTGTGGTATCCGGGTGGACGGTGGGTCCTTCAATGTATACCCTGGTTAACACTTCTTCGTTTTCTACGTGCTCCGACCAATGAATCTTCAGCATGCGTCTGTAGCACCACATCTCAAAGGCCGCCAACCGTCCGCTTTCACTCTTGCTGATGGTCCACGTCTCGCAACCATATAGCAGAATGCTCCATACAAAGGCTTTAGTAAGGTTCTTCCTCATGCTTAAATCAACATTTGGGGATTCCAATATTTTAGATTTTTTGTTAAAGGCAATTCTTGCCTGTTTATCCTGCTCACGATTTCTGATTTGGAGGATGGACCAGGATGGATCCTGCTTTATTCTGCTGCCCAAGTACATGAATTCTCTTACTTGTATGATAATTACTCCAAAAAGGATATTAACATATTATTTAGTTGGCTAAATGTAACAATCTGCTGTGAATTCTTTTATTTCTAATTGTATAATTAATATTATTTCTTCAACTATCATAATTTAAGTTTTTAGTTATAAAGTTCCCAATGGTGGCAATAGTATTTTGTATCTTTGTATATTCAAGTACCTACATTATTTCAGATCATTTATCATAACATTTCTTTACGAACTATAAGAAAATTGATAATTTTGTCGTTGATAAATAAAAAATGCCTATTAAATCATTATAACAACAGTATCTTTGCTTACGCATACTCCGTCTCCGGAAAAAATAAGTCTCCCACTCTTTTATGGAAGTTTTTGCGTATGCTGTAATAGGCAAGTGTTCGTCAAATCTCAATTGTAAAACAACCAACATTAACAGCTGGATTTGCCGTGATGGTATAGTAGTAGTAGTAGAAATAGAAGTAGTAGTATTATTTACGCATACAAGAGCATTGAATAGAAAACTAAATATACTTAGTGAACTCTGTAATATTTACTTACCAATGAAAGTAACCAAGATGATAAACACATTTTCCTGCATCTTTTACCTGAAAAAAATAAATCATGAATATTAATGAAATAAGTAGATGTGTTTCTCTCTGAGACAATAGGTGCATTGAATTCGTAAGTAAGAAAAATAGCAAAAACATATTTTTTTAGATTCACATCTATAAATTTATTAAATTATAATAAACCAATATAAAGTTTCTTGTTCTCTACCCAATTTATCATAACATTATTCTTCTCGCTTATTATTTTTTTTTGAAGATATATTTGGGTTTTGTTTATTGTAAACTCAAATACAACCTTATACACCTTTCACAGTAAGCTACTAAAAGCTTGTGTCGTGAAAGGGGAGTTTGCAGGCACCTGGTATCGAACCACGGACCCCTATATATACGGAGAATAAAAAAAACATAATATATACTTACTTTGACCTAACAGAAAACTTTTCACATTGAATTTATCCTTTGGGAATCCATTGAGACAATATTTAAAATATATCTAATATAATTATGTAAATAAAAATACAAAATGATAACACCAATTGAAAAAACCGAGTAATTTATATCAAAATAAACTTTACAAATTAGTGCGGCTATTTTTGCGCTTTAAATTGAAAAACTTAATAAATTAGTTCGGAACTAAACTTTGATAAAAGTATTGGGATGTCGTAAAATTCAAATTGGGGATGTTCAGATGCTCTTAGCGCGAGAGCCGCCGAAGCGTCGCGATGGGACTGAGGCAGTGAACTAACAACATCCCTCCTGCCGCTGGTAGCGGGGAGGCTACAGTAATATGGGAGGCTACAACACTCTGAGTGGCGGGAAACTTACCGAGTCCTACCCTCTTCGTAATATGGATAAATATTGCCAGGAGGTCTTCAGGTTCAAAGAAATTTTACGGTGAGAAAGTGATAAATAATCAACGGTTCGGAACTACGAGAATGATTATAATTATCACTGACAAAGTCCTAATGGACTTTGTCTTACTTTGACTAACTTATATAGGTTTTAGAATCTTTTCTGTTTTCGAGAAGTCACAATATTATATATCTCACATTGTAAAAGAAAAGTTTATATTCCTAATTTTCATTAATTTAGGCATTTATAAACACTTACATATCTATCATATAGCTATTTCATTGACTGCCTTATTTGCAGGGGCTATTGCTATCACTGAAATTCTCTACATACTTAAAAGTTTTTAATTTAAATGACTTTAGTATGATATATAAAGACGAAACAATAGACCGATTGTCTATTTTTTTCACAAAAAAAACCGTTGTTGTTCTTTTTATCAAAAACCTAAAAACTTATTTAATATAAATTTAAATGGCATTTCTTAATTATTTTTCTTTATCTATACAAATTTTGCCCAGAGTGAGTGAGCAAATTTTTCTTTATTTATACAAATTTTGTCCAGTGTGAGTGAGCGAATTTCGCTATATAATAGTTAAATTTAATTTATGACGTTGTTAATGTTTAAATAAAATAAATGGAAAAGAAATTCAAACCTGGCAATGTTTTGAGTCATGCGCAGATCTGAAACGTAGAAACCACGTGGATGAACTGACTGTGGGAGGGACAAGGCACGTGTTTCAAACTGTCAAAAATAAAGTTTTGTTTTATAATGCTTCTAAACACTTCAACAAAAACAGTTCAAGACAAAACATTTAAGTTGGTATAAGAAGCGACGCCAGTTCTATAGAACATTTATCATTATTTTTTATAGGTCATTCACTCCTACGAGTGATAAGTCATAGAACATTTTTTTAAAAAATATATCTGCGTTTATGGAAAATCCAAATACATACAAAAAAAAGACAACAATGCGAAAATTTACGTCTTAGGAGATGCCGGAATCCCGGGCACACAAAAGTTTGTGCTCCGTATGCCCTTATGATAAAGACGGTATAAAAATTTAATGTGTCTCTAAACTTTTCTTTTTAATATTACAGAGATACTAAACATATTATACACTACGCTTGGAATAAACTGCTTATGAAATTGATTGCGGCTATCAAATGCAACTAGTTTTAAGAACTTCAATCTAGTCTTAAGATATTTTGTATTAATTAAGCAAACAACCAGTACGTAGTAAACACGTAACTGTAAGTTAATTTTAAGTTCTTCTTTAAAACCATGGAGTCGGTGGGATAGCCATGGGGATAGCCCTTCAGGCGAACCTTGAGCCCTTCCTTGAGAAGAATCTGCATGAAGAGTATGGATGACATAATAATTGACATTCCTGCAACATCCATGGGTGAGGGAGGTTGCAACCCTTAATGAATGTGTCTCTAAACTTATTACTAACGTTACATCCTTAACACAAATTATATCTTACGAATAAAAACAGAGAACATGTAGGTAACTTTTCACGATCCAGATATGTATATTAATCGACACAAGTTTGTATAATCGATCAAATAAAATATTGTGCCCACTATTATTTAAATGCAGAGTGTAAATAATTCTATCTATGAATAGTGAAAAAATACTAATTAATATTTCCACAGCTATACGATTAGATTCACAGAACTATATGTAATAATATGATATCTTCAAACATTACAGGTAGTGGGTGCACAGATTACAAGGAACGTATAGGTACTTAAACGTGAAATGTGTACATTTTACCTATATATGTATCCTGATGTAGAAATAGCTTTGAGTCTGTCCTGATAACAGCTTCATATTTCCGTGTAAATTTACATAATTTCTCCATAGCTGCGGGCGTAGATACTGATAACAGTACGTAGTAAACACGTAACTGTAAGTTAATTTTAAGTTCTTCTTTAAAACCATGGAGTCGGTGGGATAGCCATGGGGATAGCCCTTCAGGCGAACCTTGAGCCCTTCCTTGAGAAGAATCTGCATGAAGAGTATGGATGACATAATAATTGACATTCCTGCAACATCCATGGGTGAGGGAGGTTGCAACCCTTAATGAATGTGTCTCTAAACTTATTACTAACGTTACATCCTTAACACAAATTATATCTTACGAATAAAAACAGAGAACATGTAGGTAACTTTTCACGATCCAGATATGTATATTAATCGACACAAGTTTGTATAATCGATCAAATAAAATATTGTGCCCACTATTATTTAAATGCAGAGTGTAAATAATTCTATCTATGAATAGTGAAAAAATACTAATTAATATTTCCACAGCTATACGATTAGATTCACAGAACTATATGTAATAATATGATATCTTCAAACATTACAGGTAGTGGGTGCACAGATTACAAGGAACGTATAGGTACTTAAACGTGAAATGTGTACATTTTACCTATATATGTATCCTGATGTAGAAATAGCTTTGAGTCTGTCCTGATAACAGCTTCATATTTCCGTGTAAATTTACATAATTTCTCCATAGCTGCGGGCGTAGGGAAGCTAATCCTGTAAGGTGTGCCTCAGTGTAGGCAGTAGGCACCCATCTACATACAGGGTAAACAGTAGAGTAACTGATGGATGTGTCAACGTAATAATGTTAAAATGTTTGTATACTTATTGTCTATACCATAACAAGTGGGGTATCTGGTAGACTTTGTGTAAGTAATAAACATTTAGATCGTCCTCTACGTGTCAATAAAATAGCTAGTCATCGAGAATGGCTGGTATTGGCTTATTCTTATAGTTAAAGGTATATCCGCTGTATTAAGACATTAGTCTGCAATAAACTTCAACTTGGAGAGTGCTCATCAAATAAATTAACTAACATAAATGGCTGTCTTCCCTTTCAGCTTCCAGAATTTTGTATGGGAAAATTTTACATCGTTTCGAGATTTTGTCATAATCACATAGTTAGTTAGTTCTTGGTAATTTGCTATCAGGTTTCTGTGTTGAATGGTCTGTTTAATTATCCATTGATTGGAAATTTTTGAAAATACTTTTAAATAATATCTTCCTTCCTATCTTTTACAATAAAGTTGAGACTTATACTTACACTAAGTGGAGTTGCAGTAATACAATTAAATTATTTGTCATTACTATGTTTTGTTATTTTGTTCATGATTAAACAAGTTCACAACGCCAATATTTCCCCTACCTTAACCTTAGTTTACCGGAGGTGTTCCTGATGGTTCCCACAGCTGTACAAAATCACACATGGAGAAAATAAATATCGTGGGTAGATACATTATCGAATTGTGAATACATTGCTTTCAAAATTTAGTAGGCAAGTTTTAATTTAACAGAATAGCTAGTATTAAATTTTCACGGCTTTTCTATACGCTCTCGGAATAAGAAGTTCATTCTTTGTTGATATTTTTTTCAAGTCCTAATAAATACGAATGAGTTACGGTTTTCAAGTTCAATGGATAAACATAATTTTATCATATTGTATTTTTATAAAAAAAAAAAATTATTCAAATGACCTCCAATTTTCTCTGTTAGAAAATATAACATTTTGATTCATCAAGCTCGTCCATAAAATCAAGAGTGTTATACCTACCTACAAATTTCGATAGTATAAAAAACGATAGATATCGACTATTACGGTTATAATGCAAAAAATGTTCGTATCAATAGACTGATAAATAATTAAAATAGCAGTGAATAATAACAGTTACATCAAGTGTTCAGCTGAGCCTAGCAGCTGTAATTTTATATGATTATGGGAATGGGAATATTGGAGGAAATTGTATGGTGTACGCTTTAGTGAACAAATTAGCTATTTCTGCAATCACATCCACCTGAAGCAGCCACATTGCCAGTGGGATGATAACATTGATTTACATTTATATAAAAACCTATTTAAGTGTGTAATATTCAAATATCCTCTCTCCTGTCGCTAATAATATTTCCCCTTCATTGCTCCACGTCTATGTTTTCCTCACAATATTTTACAACCAAACTTACCTCAAAAAGTCTCACAATATGTTCATACATTGTGATTATTTTCTATGTCTTTGATCCTCTTAATAGTTTTGTCTTGTGGTACAAATATCAGATAATCAATTTGATATAATACGATTCAAGACGCTTGAAACAATAATATTACATAGGTTATACCTACCTACATTTGTTTTAATATTGATGATATTTGGCTGTTATTTTATTGTTATTTAAGTTGTATATATGAATTACTTTACACCAATTTAAATATTTGTATATATTACATTACACCAACGTATATATCTTGTAAATTGCAATGTTTGCGGTAAATTGAATAATAAATAAATACACAGGTTCGCGTTCAAAGACTGGGAAATCTAGTGAGAGACTGTGGTGACATAGTTGCTGACGGTTTTCAAAAATATAAAGCTGACATAGGTACTCGTAATTATTAAATTATTATTTTCAAATGTAAACTGACAGTGGTCAAATCGTGGAAAATTGGTGCAATACTATAGTTTTGTTTTTGTTGTTGTTGTCTCAGTAGGTATATCTATAAATATTGTATGATTATATATATATATGATTATATTTTGTTAATCTTGAAACATTTATTTTTGTATACTAATATTCTTAAATTTTTAAATTACATACTTCAAATATTGATATCGAGTTTTCTGTCGATATCATCCAAAATTACTTGACCATATTTTTTCCGAATCATATAATATTTTTAAATTTAATTTATTTCAATCTTTTATACTTCTACTATTGACGTAACATACATCTTACAATACTTATTATCATTTTATTTCTTTACCCGAAAACCATAATTAACTATTTTCTTTTAATAATTTTATTTAGTTCTAGGTGCACATATTAATATTATATATAATATTATAACTGACTCATCAAAAACAGTGAAATGTAATATTTATTTCATCAATTATTTATGTACCTGCAGCTACAAACTGAAATATAATATCTTATTCTGTCAAATTATTATATTTATCTTTTTGTTTAACATGTGAAAGACTCAATCGTATACAAAGTGAATAATTAAAAAATATTGAAATGGGTTCAAAGTAGGTATATCACAAAAGTATAAAAAAGGCCGATGAAAAATTAAATATTATGTTTATTGTATTAGGTAAGTAGGTATACATATTTACTTCACGTGTCTCTATAATTATGTAATCTTCGGATATCATATATAATAATATAAATATCACAAATAAAATAAATAAAATCAATGTGAAATTAAAATCAGATTATCTCAAATAAGAATAAATAATAGGTAAATGAAAGAAACATGTGATCTATCTTGAACGTATCTATATCATTGAACTAGTTGTGAGTTCATGTGAATTCATATTCGGTAAAAGCTTTATTTTTTTTCTTTAATTTTTGATCAATTTTCAATTCTCCGAACCCTAAAAAATAATGTAACATATACTTGGTTAAGTCTTCAATATTAAAATAATGTAAAATATTTCTCAAATAATAAATATAAGATATTGTAGTTTTTTGGTAAGTATAGATACCATTTTTTAGTGAATATTTCGATCATCAAGAAAATTCCTGATGCCAGCATTCCATAGAGAAGTAGCTTCATTGCTGGCATACAATCTACTATTCCCACACTTACAAAGTTACTGTTACTACCGGAACATCGAGGTTTCTTCGTATAAAGTTTCCAATTCTCTCTCAATTGTATGCCGGACTCTTGCAGTTTCCTAAAACTGAAAAATTTGAAGACTTTTTTAAATTTAACGATCATTTTTCACCTGCCGAAAATATGACAAATTTTGTATAAAAAAAGGCAAAAAATACTTTAAGACAATGTTTTATAATCACATAATATGCTTCACAACATCCCAACTGACTAATAGTGCTTTTTCATTCATGTTTTAATGTTGATTGATAAAGTTTACGTAACTTTATAAATTAAAGCAGGTGAACTAGTTTATATACCCAATTTTAAACATTTCTTTAAACGACGAATTTTTTTGCACGGCCAACCAGGGATCCACTACTTGTAAGTATTGTATTTCTTGTAAACCACATTTTTCATTTTCATAAAACAGTTCCTCAACGACCTTATATCCAACTCCTATCTCCATGTGAAATGCAAAGAGACCCTGAAATAAATTAATCAATATCTTCATCATAGAATCCTCCAATTGACGTGATCCTATATGTTATGTTATGTTGGATATAATATATAATATGCCAACGTCAACCTCACGAATTTTTTGTATTCCATCCCTTAAGGGCATGAATCTTGGAGGTACTCCAGGAGACGCGACTTTCTTTTCATAGATGGCTTTCCTTACTGGCTCGGTAGCAGTCTGTGAAATACAATAAAATACATGTACCTAAATTATTTAGAATTTAAATTAAAATTCATGTCAACCAAGAGTAGGTATTTGAAGAAATATTTTGTATATTTTAATACCTATCTTATTAATTCTATTGATTAAAGCGACAACCAAAACTAGATTTGTATCTCGAACTTAAGAACCTATTAACTTGAGGTTAGTTTTTTAAAAAATCGACTCACAGAAAAGTAATGTCTATTGAAGACAGTGTCGTGAACAGCAAGTTTAAGTCTTGAATTAAGAAGGTCAGAAAGAGTTCGAATCCTAGATGATGATGATTGTAGTAGAGCTACAATGTTAGCGGAATAACTTGTGTAGAGAAACATCAGGGAGAGGAATAATAACAGAATCACTACACGACCAACGGTACCTGGGAAATTAAGAGAAAAATATTATCAGGAGTCAAAATGTTAAATATATTATTTCTATAGACACGTAGGTATATGGTCATAATAAAGTCATTTATGGTATTTCAAACCTTTAAGCGAGAAATTACATCCTTGTTGACACATAGCACCCACGGCCATAAGTGTAACATCACTTGGATGGGGTCTGAGGGTGTCCGCAACAGGATTCTTTTCATATTTAGCCGCGATAAATAGAGCCATAGCTAATGATACCATTAGAGCAGCACTGCAGGTCCAAATTGATTGCCGAAATGGCAACAAAAATACGTTACTCATGTAAGATAGCTTTGGCTGTTTGAACACAAATTTAGATCTTGTTGGTGTTGGCATTGCGATATAATCGATTACAGAAACCCTGTCGGCAGTAAAGAATAAAGGAGAACCTACAAAAATTATTATCGTGGTCATGTATCAATCAAAAGATCTGTAGGTAGTTAGTATGCATTATAGGTTATACCTCCTACATCCGCTTTTGATGTGGTCAATTCTCCCATCATTCCGTTCCAATTATCATGCGAATCTTTATATCCCCATGAATTTTGGAAACTTGAAACTCGGGTTCCGTTCACCACGTTAATTACATGCATTGTAAGAATGTAATTGACTTTAGTAATTGTATCTATGTGAGAATTCCTAGAATCAATATAGTAAATCATGCAGATATAATATTATTTATGTACAATGATTCAATTGTTTCAATATTTCTTAGTGATTCGTATGTGTTCTGTTGCGTAGATTACTGGAAAAATAGTGAAAAACTTCAATCACCCTCCGTTTACCCACAAATCACATATTGAATTTTTAGTTTAAAGATTATTTTAGCATAGTACGTAGAAATCCAAAATAATAATTTAATATTACAATATTTAGTCAAATAAGTTAACTTACTAATGTACATAATTAGTCTAAATTTTGGTTTGAACATAAAACAGCCTTTATTGTAAAAAAAAACTTTACAGTACCATAGAAAAATTCGGTTCATACTAGATTTACCGCCATTCCACTTTTCCTCTCAGTATGGATGAAACCTCTCTGAACAGTTTCTTTGTTGAAGTGAAATTTAGTTATGCGTTTAGAAATGGCTTCTAGAGGTTGTATCAACTCCCCTGATTGTTTTTGTAATATTTGTGGGACTTATACTGTCAAAAAGCAACAGAGAAACATTTCTGATATTTTGCTAAAAAGATATTTTTAACAACTATTACTTTACCTACTTTGGTGTGAAACTGGCGGATCAAGACAAAACGTGGGCTCCTCACAAAGTGTGTTATGTGTGTGTAGAGACAATGGTTTCAAGGTAAGAAGAAATCATTTCGTTTT
Source organism: Athripsodes cinereus (assembly GCA_947579605.1). Lineage (NCBI taxonomy): Eukaryota > Metazoa > Arthropoda > Insecta > Trichoptera > Leptoceridae > Athripsodes > Athripsodes cinereus. The sequence goes on along the minus strand of OX388307.1, from coordinate 19,370,700 downwards.
ACAACACCTATGATTTGTTATAAGAACCTTGAATGGGTCCATAACAAGATTAATTACTCTGATCATAAGTGGACCATTTGTGAGATCTGTAAGTGATCCCTATGTTACTAGGCCTACAGAGTGGCTACACAAAGTTCCTCTGTTTTCTCTGTGAATGGGATAGCCGTGACCCTAAACAACATTATGTTAAGAAAGAATGGCCAGTACGAAGAAATTTGGGTCCTGGAGATAAGAAGGTTGAGATATTTGTTGGGCCTAATATTAGGAAACTTACGAAGGATGAAACCTTCGAGTTGAAAATAGTAAGCCACGAAAGAAAAGCATGGAAGTCTTTTCAACAAGTGGTAACTGGCTTCCAAGGAAATAAAAAAAGATTCGAACTATACGAATATTGTTGTCGGTATGTTAAATAACTACAATTTGTTGGGCTGCAACACGAGTATTAAAGTGCATTGCCTTCATTCTCATCTGGACTATTTTCCAGAAAATTTTGGAGCAGTGAGTGAAGAACAAGGAGAATGATTCCGTCACGATATGAATAAAAAATGGAACGCAGATATCATGTACGCTGGAAAGTTAACATGATGACTGACTACTGTTGGATGTTCTGTGAGAAAATCCTCAACTCTACAGCAGGAAAACTACAAAAAGAAGTTTTGAAGTAAAAAGATAACGTTACCACAAAGACTTGTAATTGTGTTTTAGTAAAGCGTTGACAACTTCTCTTCATCTTTTTTTATTATAAACCTGTGTTTAAAGTGTTTTAATATCAGTGTTAATAAATAATACTGATATAAAGAATGGCTTTTTTATGACTTTGCCTTACGTGATGGAAAAAACCCAATACCATTTCTGAAATCAGCATCAAAAACTACATAAAAATCAGTTATTAAAACTAAAACAATTTTCAAAAATATTTTTTTTGTAGACCTGTGATATTAATTTATACCATCGATTGTATCGGCATTGGCTTTGCAACGCTTCATTTAAATTTTTTTATACATAATTTATAAATATACTTGTTAAAATATACAGATAGGTATTATGTATATAAGAATACTAACTTATAATCTTCAAGATGTTTAATCGAATCATTGACAGTGAGAACATAACACACCCTTATTGGTGTTCCTTGTAAATTGATTCTACGTAGTGCTACCGGCGATTTGCGATAACTTTTAGGAAAGATCTCAAAGTTCCAGTTTCCTCCGGGATGTATTTTGTATACTGAAATATATTAGGAATTCTTTTTAGGTTTTAGATTTTATCACAATATTTTAACAACGTTGTGCATATTATCTTCACCTATATAAACACTCCATAAGATATAGAATTACCAACAAAGAAACGACATAATTTAGAGGTAGAACCTATTCCTTATAATTAATGTACCTAGGATTTTGTTTAAAGGGAGCAGCAGCTTAGAAAATGTTTGATGTGAACTTCATTTTAGTCTTAGTTTTCACAATTTGGTATACACGCAAAAATTTCTACATTTCGCTTATGGTCAATAAAAACAAATAACAAATAATAATTTTATTTAAAAATAAAATATGTATTGAAATATAGGACTGTGTGACGACGAGTCTTCTCTTTTGTATTTTCTAAATACTTACTTGAATAAGAGCACCAATAAATCTTTCGATTAGAATTCTTTATGATGTTTACATCAGAGTCTACCAACAAATTAAGGCCTGTCATCTCCACTGGGACTACTTTCCCATTGGTAATTTCATAAATATCGCACATGTGATCTTCATCATCATTATCGTGTTGTAAATCCGTTACATTTTTTGTATCAGTATTGGTCTCCTCACCATATGAATTTCTATCATTGCTGAGAACTATCCAACTAAAGGGAGACTTAAATAATGCCTTCGCCTCGGCCTGTAGGCACACAAATTATATTATTATATTAATATGTGATTAAACTACGACTTACATCCATCATTTCAACTATTTGAGGTCATTCGAGATTTTTAGATAATCGTAAAGATTTTGTGGCAGATGGTGGTAGATTTTTAAGAATCTCTGCGAAGTTTGAATATTTTCTAGTGAGTAGTAGTATTCTAGAACACGTATCAGGATTTCATTTAAATAAAAAAAAAAACACTTCATCGGAAATAAAGTTAACAACACAATTCGATACAAAAAAAAACTTACCATGTATAATAGCGGACCGACCCCTTCACATTCTAAGTCAGCTATGAATACCAATCTATGAGCATTCTCTGGAGATATTCCAAGATTGTCTAAATTCAAAGGCCACAATATCACCAAACTCGATCCTATCTCGTCAAACAGCAACTTGGCAAAGCTTACTAGTTTGTCTAAAAATAAATCAAAATGTATTGAAATATTCCAGTTACTAAAGGTATGATTGATATTACGAATGCATTGAATACCTAAAGCTAGTAAGTGTGGTAAAGCTGCAGTAGGGTACTCATCAAGCGTGGTGGACTGAGGACTTTATCATAGTGTCTGGAGCTTTTCGATACTAGTTGGAGTGAATTGAATGCGTGAAAATAGTTTGCGATTGTTTGGATATGTGGAGCGAATGGATGGAGAAAGGATGACGTATGTGAAGGCGGACTTATATGGCGTTTTATTCTCTCCGTTTACTCCACTTGGGATATAGCGTGAGCAATAAACAATTTCCACAAAGATAATTAATGAATGAAACTAGGTATAGTTAGTTACCCGTATGCCAGCACAAAAAACCAGTTACTGAGAGTGGTTTATTCATATTACGCAGAGTATCTATGATCACATCTTGTTGTGAAATTGCAGACAAGCCTGTAGTCCAGACAATGGATCCTAACAACAAATAATTCTTCAATACCTGCATGGTGAAGACTATACTGAGAATTATGATGCAGCAGTTTTATATAGGTACACACAATGTTTAGTGACCAAATGCCATTACTGTCTAATGTAATACAAATTTGTTCAGTAAATAGAACTTCAAGTCACAGCCATTGAAAATGTAAACAGAATATAATATGTATATCATATTTTCCTATGATTGCAGATACTTGTAATCATCTCATAAATAATTCACAATGAACTGTAGTAGAATAGTTAGACAAATACCCATTTTCCCATTATAATTGTGGAAGCAAGAAATCAAATATCTCTATTGAAGAAGTTTATCTTGAATAATGTGCATAGGTAGGTAGGTACCTTATTTATACATTCCGTTTCTACTATTACAATGTATTTTCATAAACAGCGTCTACACAGCTGGATGAAAACGTCAATCATCAGTCATTCGGAGCATTCTCCGTAGAAATATTCGGATGAATGTCTTCGTTACTCTCTTTGCGACGGGTAACGAAGGTATTCATTTGAATATTTCTTCGGAAAATGCTCCATAGTGTCACCGAATGATTGACATCGACATTGGCAGATTGATGATTGACATTTTCATCCAGCTGTGTGGCAGCTGCTAAGGACATGGATTAGGTACATCATTACTCAGTGATTTTTATTTACCTACTTATTTAATATACTTACTATTACTACCCTATTAACATTGTAATTAGTCTAATATATTTTTTAATAATAATTTAACATTTGATTCTGTCATTTTTGTGGCTTATCAAGGTACTAGAAATTTACAAAATTGAAATTAAAAGAAAACTTTCAAATTTTGTGTGGCAAATTTGAAAACAAAAATAAGCATAGGTAACAATTCCGTAGGTTGGATCATTTGTGATCCAATGGACATATATCATGTAATTTTTCGGAGTGATAGTCCGAGTCCCTTAAAGTTTTATTGAGGATATCGGATCTCAGTTTAAAAAAGATAGAAGCAAAATTTCTCATTTATTTTATTATAACTTAATTTCGTCATAGGTCTGCTACAGGCCCCAGCTACGTCAAGAAAAACACCCAGCACATTCTTCTTCTTACGATCATCTCTCCACTTGATTCAGGCATCAAAAGCGCACTGTGTGGATAAGTCCCAGCTAAAGCCACACTGCATAAATACGTAGCTTACATATTTCTTATTTATTTTTTCATATAATGAACAAAATAATACTCCGTAAACTAAGAATGTTCCCCAGGGATGAACTCTTCACAATTTTCGAGGTACCTACAGTGGAACAGTTGTATAAGAATATAGCAGTACTGCAGGTACATAAAGAAACTTTTGATGGTCAGGTCGCTGATACGGTCCGGAGTCGAAGGTCACATATAGCGGGTAATTTATCTGTACCTATGTGTAAAAAAACTATTACACAACATCATTACATCTACCAGGGTACAAAATGGTTTAATAGGTTGCCAAAGGAACTGAAAAACATCGGAAATTATAGAGTATTTAAAAATAAAATAGGTTTATTGAAAAAAAGTTAATCATTAAGTAGAATATATCTAGAGTAAGTATTAGTTGAGAATATTATTATTTATACTCAACTAATGGTGCTCGGAGACGTGGACGTCCTGAGATTAAATGGCAAGTTCATTTAAATCAAATCCTACAGGACGGTCACGTGTTGAGCACATTGAACAGGAGAGCATGCATGAGGAATTGTATGACAGTGACGGAAGCGAAAGATATATGCAAGGGTAGAAGAAAGTGGCGCTCGATCCTTTCTGTCTACCCCGCGAGGGAAGCGGCGTGATGGTATGTATTATTATTTAGATATTTAAAATTAAGAATACTGTAAATCTATCCCATACACAAGTATAACTCTTTTAATGGGATAGTAAACAATAGATTTTTAAGTGTATTTTAGTAAATGTGTAATATGTATTTTTGTGATATTTTTCAACAAAAAAAAATAACTAGTTGGATATTTAAGTTAAAAATGTCAGGTGTATTAATATACCCTAAATTCCAGAATACAATGTACAAAGGGTAAATTAATATTATCATATATTGATATGGTGGGATGTCTTAAAATAAGTTCATTTCTACCTTTACATTATTATAATAATAATAGTTATCAAAGGATTTGAAATAATAATTCGTCTTTAATTTACGAGTTTAATAATAAAATATTTAACAAATTTCTGTACGATAATATATCATTTTTGAATTTACATTTACTTATATATGCTAGTGTGGTTACCATTCATAAAAAAATTGGCTCTAAGCTTATAATAATAAATAATAATCAAAATAATACAGCTAAATCAAAACCCCACTGACAAATTCGTTTGGAAAATAACATAAAAAATATTCGTACAGATATTGCTAGAGTCACAGAATTTAAAAACGGGAATCGGGGCAGGAATATAATAAAATATTTTGAAAAAATAGCACGAAATAATGGATTCAATATATCTGGTATACAAAACAATCAAATTAACGAAATACTAGATATATTAAAACAAAAACTTGCCGCGAAATCTAGCCGATTACGCCGGTATAATAAAGAACTTAAACGTAAAAAAGATAACGCTTCTTTTGTAAAAAATGAAAAACAATTCTATAAAAAATTAAATAGTAATATCGATTTTAATAAAAATAATAATGGCTTACCATCGGAACCGGAATTAAAACAATTTTGGTCTAACATATGGAGTAAAAATATTGAGCATAAAAATGGAAATTGGATTAATGAGGAAACTGATCGATATTCAGATGTGGACGAAATGGAATTCTCCAATATTTCCGTTGACTTAATTAAAAATGTTATTAAAAATACACATAACTGGAAATCGCCGGGTTGCGACGGAATACATAATTTCTGGTATAAACGTTTCACATCCCTACAACCTTATATTGCTAATTCTTTAACAAATCTCATACAACACCCGCAAAACGTTCCTAAATTTTTAACAAAAGGTCTGACATATATGCTACCTAAAAGTCAAAATACAACAAATCCATCTCAATACAGACCTATAACGTGTTTACCGACTATTTATAAAATATTAACATCGTGCTTAACTAATAAAATATATAATCACGTGACGCAAAATAAAATTTTGGCTGAAGAACAAAAAGGGTGTCGTAAAAATCATATGGGATGTAAGGAACAACTAATAATAGATTCCGTAATACTTAAACAAATACAAACGCGTAATCGGAATTTAAATATTTGTTATATCGATTATCAAAAAGCATTTGATAGCGTACCTCACTCGTGGCTAATAGAAATTTTCAAAATTTATAAAATTAATCCAACAATCATAAATTTCTTAAAAACAGTAATGGGTTCGTGGAATATCGATTTAAATTTAAATCTTAATAATAAATCTATAACTCTAAAAGATATTCCTATTAAAAGAGGTATCTATCAAGGAGATTCCTTAAGTCCACTTTGGTTTTGTTTGGCAATAAATCCTCTATCCAATTTATTAAATGAATCCAAATATGGAATCAAAATTAACGGAAATACTCGTTTGTCAACAAAAATATCGCATTTAATGTATATGGACGATATAAAAATATACGCTAAATCGGATACCGAATTAGAAAAACTAATAAGTATAACAAAAAAATTCTCAGACGACATAAGAATGTCTTTTGGGCTAGATAAATGTAAAACTTTACACATTGAAAAAGGAAAAATTAAAGAATGTCAGGACATAGTTTCTAGTTATCAAATTAATAACATGAATAATAACGAAATATACAAATATTTAGGTTTTCCGCAATCTAAAAATTTAAATCACTCTTTAATCAAAACTCAATTAACAAATGATTTTAAAGATAGACTTAATAAAATATTTAAATGTGATCTATCGGCCAAAAACATAGTAAAAGCAATAAACGCGTGGGCAATCCCATTATTAACATACTCATTTGGCATCATAAAATGGTCTAAAACGGATCTAGATAAACTAGAAAGACTTATTAGAACACAATTAACAAAAAATAGATATCACCATCCAAATTCCGCGAAAGAAAGGTTGGTTCTGCCTAGGAGTATAGGAGGAAGAGGAATTGTTAACATTTCCCCTTTACATAATAATCAAATAGAATCCCTTAAAACATTTTTTAAAAACAAACAAAATAATTCTATACTACATAAAATTATAATACAGGCCGATAAAAATCATACACCTTTAAATTTAAATGACGAAACAGTAGGTCCGCGATTAAACTATTTAAATATTTTTTTAGAATCTTGGGGTAGGAAGGAACTTCATGCTAGACACCTCAATGATCTCAACCAATCTTATGTTGACAAATATGCGTCAAACAGGTGGTTGACCATTGGGGAATTGTATGGGGAAACCGAGGGTTTTATGCTAGCAATTCAAGATCAGGTAATAAATACAAAAAATTATCAAAAATATATTATAAAAAATCAAAATACAATTGATGATTCGTGTAGGAAATGTCTGGCCAAACCGGAAACAATTCAACACATAGTTTCGGGTTGTTCCACTCTCGCTCAAACTGAGTATACTTATAGACATAATCATGTAGCAAAATTATACATCAAAATTTAGCTATTAAACATAATCTTTTAAACTCAAATAATGTAATACCTTATTATAAATACACCCCGGAACAGGTATTAGAAAATCAAAATTATAGGCTCTATTATGATAAAACCATAATAACAGATAGACAAATACATCATAATAGACCCGATTTAGTATTACATGATAAACGTAATAAAATAACGTACCTAATCGACATCGCTGTCCCAAATACACATAATATACAAACAACCGTCGCAGAAAAAATACGTAAATATACAGAACTAGCAGGAGAAATAAAAAATATTTGGCATTCTAGGTCCGTTTATATAATACCTTTAGTCATGTCAGCTACAGGGGTAACTCCGAAATCTTTAATAAATAATTTACAAAAATTAGATTTACCGGTTAATTTGTACATTAAAATTCAAAAATCTATTATAATAAACACTTGTAATATTGTAAAAAGGTTTCTGAACACAGATATTTCAGGCACAATGCTGGTATTTTGATCCCGCGTTTTGAGCCTAATCCTTTGATGTCCTGTATATCTGGATAGGTGAATTTTTCCCGGCATTAGACTGTTAAGTTTTTGTGTGATCATGACTGATCATATGGAGACTTATCTGGTTGTATAATGCTGAGAAGTGTGGATGGCAATTCTGCCGCCGCGTATTTTATTATCAAAGGATTTGAAATTTGTCCAGTAGAATGTAATCCATTTCAAGACAGCCAGACCATGCTCAATATCTTAGATTTTACACATTGAGCAACAATTTTCCGCTTTCTGGTTGTTTTCAAAAGGACTCTATATAGAGATAGATAGAAACAGGTAATTTTTCTCCTTCTAAGAACTCTTTGTTTTCATAAGTCAGTTTATTGACATTTACTTTATTTCTCGTCCCAATATTGTTAAATGATTGAGAAAATAGTAAAATAATAGACAAATTATTTCATAATATTTATTATAATTACACATACAAACACTCATATGGAAAATTAATCACACAAGGAAACTTGTAAATATTTTTCTGGTAACAAGAAAACTTGGAATGTGCCGATTCTTTATGGTGATGCTCGGACAGATAAATTACAGAGCTGCTATATAAACCATCTGAGAGAATCTAACAACAATACCCTGTTTGTCTTGTACCATCAAATTAGGAATTATCACCATACACTGTTGGTATAAAACACCAATCAAATATGGTAATGATAAAAAATATAATACCAAGGTACTATAAAAATATATTTGTTGAAATTTAGCAATACTAATGCATTATTTTAAAAATAATTTTTATAAATTCAAAAAAGGTGTTTTCACCAAAGTTTATTGAAAAAATATTTACAAATGTCAATGTACGCAAATAACAAATGTCTTGCAAGTGATAATTCCCAATTGTAGGAAACATTTTATTGTACCTACTTTACATACATTATAATTATTGACTGTAATAACATGTTCACATAGCATATATGTGTAGAGGAAACATATCAAATCACTCCTTATTTTGTATTGAATCGTCATTGCATATTCAAAAAGAGGTATGTGCAAACATTTTCATTTATGAATACTCTTTAAAAACTGTTCATTAGAGCATTAAAATTGTTTGGACTTTTTATGGGCATGTGATATTATTCTTTAAGTATTGAATTTTAATATTTGATACTAAGAATCACTTTATAAAATGGTTATGATGTTATTATAAGCAGTTTATTCTAGACATGTCAAAACATTTATAAATTCACATACCCCTTTTTGATTTTGCAATGAATGTATGTAATATGTAACACTTATCTTCTTCTTCTCAGAAACTGTCTACTGATTTCAACACTTCTTTGATAACATTTGATTTGATTTCACCCTCTTCATTTACACAAATTCATTTTACTGATATTTATATTTGAAATTTTGCCTTGATTTGTATTTCTTAATCATATTGAAACTAAATACTGCAATACTCGATATGTAGTTAATATTGGGAATTGTTATTATTATCTTACAAAGACTTTTAAAACAATTCAAATTATAAAATCATTCACTTGATTAACAATTCGAGAATGTAGAGTAGACTTACACTCGATACATTATGTTCCTCTCACCACATAGAATATGATTGACTGTAATATGCCATGATATTAGGCACATACCTATGTTGTATGTCATCCTACTTACATACACACAAAGTTACAATCAATGGCAGCATGGGTAATAATAGACAAGATGACATGACATGACTATATTATTATATATATATAATATGGAGTAGATTTTGCTTACTTATACATACAAATAAAAAGTTTATCACCTCTAGGTGTATGTGACACTTATCACACTAACATATTTTGATAGGCTGTATAAAAGTAATGATATTTTATATTATTTATACATATATATGTGTATCACACAAATATAGATTGTCTCTACATAATGTGTGATTAATGTATATGTACGTATTATAATATTGTCTTGGTCTCACTACTTTAATCAGCATACACAATAAACTGTCGATTATCTTCAGGTGACTCTAACTGTACAAATTGTGCTGAACCACTTCTATCATATCCTGTCATGCGGTTACCTCCGCTACTGCCTCTTGATCTGTAACAACACAGACACATACGACAAATGTAATCGTAATAAAAACAAATATTCAACATAAAGCTATTTGATAGTATTGAATATAATATAGCATCTATTTGTACAACTTACTTGGCTTTGGCATGTGTGAGTATGTGTGACTTTAGGTTAGTGCTCTGAGCAAACTTCTTGTTGCACCCATCAAACGGACAAACATATGGTCTATCGCCAGTGTGAATGCGCACATGTGTTCTGAAATAAAAGAAATTGAATTATAAAAAAAAACAACTCATTCACACAAAAATTTCTCATGAAAATTTGTTTAATTATTGGGTAAGACAATGTAAATTTTAGCCTAAATCACTCAGAAACGAGTGGGTGGCCTTTATAAGAATAGAGTATAATATAAATTTATTAGCAGAGTGAGATATGGTATGGAATACATATTAATATAAATAGTCTCTCACCTTAAATTAAAATCTAATGAGAATCTCTTTCCACACCCCTCAAAAGTACACTGGAAAGGTTTCTCCCCTGTATGTACTAACTGATGTCTCTTCAACTTGGAGGATTCCACAAACGCTTTGCCTAAATAAAAATTAATCACAAATAAATGTACATCTCAATAATTTCATCTATGAATATTCAAAGGTAAGAAGTAATGCAACATTATTATGGGATGTTTATCATAATCTTTGTGCTGACAGAATATGTATCCAATCTGCAAGTTCCCATAATACTTATATTTAGTCAGGATTTGTAATGAAGGTAATAATACAAGTACCTACAATTAAAATTGGTAGAAAACTTTATAGAATGTGTGCTTAGACCTATTTCTATGTTTACCCTGCAATATTGAATTTATTCTATTACTGAAGAATTGGGCTGTTTTCCATATTTAAAAGCTGTGCTCGTTAGACAGTATGTGTGTGATATCCATTTATTATTCCGATAATAAAAAAAATGATGATTATAAGCTGTCTATGTAATAGACCTTTATCCCTATTCAAACATAGTTATTGTTCATAAATCTGATGAACAATAGACAGAATTCATCACAAAGTTAATATTATCTTGAATAAAACCATTATTTGTATAAGTACGTAGGTATACAATATAAAATATCAAATAATATTTATTGTTTCAGGGTTTGTGCATTTACATTGTAAAAAACATATTAAAGTATTTTAAAAGTGTGTGTATCAACTACAACACTGTTTATTTTTCAAACAAATGATTAAAATACCCTAGCACTTTCGTCAAGATAGCTTAATATTATGTAGAAAAAGAAGGGAAAAGGAAATATAGGACAAAGGATAGAAGGAAGAGAGACAGATAGAAGAAGAGTTCGTCGGTAGTCTGGAGGTAGAGTCGCGGCCTTGTGATCAAGGGGTCCGGGGTTCGATCCCAGGTGCCGGCAAACTCCCCTTTCACGACACAAGCTTTTAGCTTACTGTGAAAGGTGTATAAGGTTGTATAACATTTGGGTTTATAACAAAACCCAGATATATCTTTTTTAAAAAAAAAAAAAAAAATATCTTTCCACTAGCAGTAATGTAAAGGCACTCGATTATGTAGGGTATCAGAGAGAGGTGAAAAGGTATCTTGTTGGAAAAGTCTCTCATACTTAACTCTGTACACCCTATTTGGCATTGATAAATTTATTTATTTATATTATTTATTTTTTACTTACACTAACATGAAGTTATTTCAAGCCTTTAACTGTTTGAGCCTGTAGTGATTTGTGGTAATTGTGATTTTTTTATAATTGGCTGACGATTCCAAGTGCCAAACCAATGGACTACGGATGACATGAAAGACTATTCTTTATTCTACATTTTCCTTTCCTAACCCTTTCTTTTTCGACATTACATGTTATTTGGTGACAACTTTAGTTTGAATATGCGGATAAATAGGAGTATTTGACTCCTGAGATATCCGGATAGAGGTGTGTCTCTTTCAAAAACTACCTTTTATTTTCATTTTAGCAGTATTGTTGTTTTGATGCATTTTTAAAATCTTATCCAATAATATGTTGCAATTACTTACCACACTCAGCACAGACGTGTATACGTGGTCCATGTGTGTGTAAGTGTTTCCTCATGGCACTGTTGTCTCTGAACATCTTAGTGCATCCCTTGTGGGGGCATGCTGTCACATCCAAACCACCACAACACACAATGTATAGTTTAATATAATGTATATGTTTTTTTTTAAATATATATGAAAAGTGTTATAACGGAGATCAACAATCACAAAATATTTGTTCAGATTACTCCATCTACTAGAAGCTTCCCCAGAAGGGGCAATTTTTATGACATATTTCCGTCAAACTTCCTCCACCATAATCATTGAAAACTTGTTAGGACATAAAAGTGTCAAATACTAATAAAATAGATACAAATTAATAATAAAAATAAAAAAAATTTAATGAACAAATGTAGAGTGAAATAATATGTTTTTGCAATATAAACATACTGATAATAAAGTTTATTAAATTTGGGTTAATTGGAAAAGATTGTGCCTTTGCGATAAACTCACCCTCCGTATATTGATTATAAATAATCTGCGTATATTTTTCATTAAATTGTATGTATTGTAATCAATGCACAGTAAACAATGAATAAATAAATTATATCTTATGTAGTGGTTATTCATATATATATATATATATAGTGGTAATCAAGGAACACAACTTTCATGATTATGATTGACGAAATTCAAACAAAACGTCGGAAATACGCTCCTTCAGAGGAAGCTTCCTGTGCATGGAGCAATCTGCAATCTGAACAAATATTTTATATACATATATTTCATTGTTATTATCACAACTTGTGTCAACTCCAAAAGGTTTCCCAATCTATGAGGTGCAAATTGACTCACACAGAAGAATAAACCTTTCAGAGCGGACGGACATCTTGTAAAAATTGAAATATAACTAGATACTGAATTTGAAATTTCTCCATCATAAAAATAATTGAGCATGTTTATAAATCACATAAAATAAGTAAAATACTTCATTTTATCACGTCTATGCATATCAGAACTATGATATCAATAATTTTAAATAATACATTTCTGAAATATTACAAACATGTCTTGTCCTAGAAATGGAAACTCCACAGGGTAATTCTACATTGCATATGTGAACCTAATTACTTTAATTTAATTATTACTTGTAACCTTTTTAGTGTAAATCTCTTTTTAAACTTTTATACGCGGCGGCAGAATTGCCATCCACACTTCTCAGCATTATACAACCAGATAAGTCTCCATATGATCAGTCATGGCCACACAAAAACTTAACAGTCTAATGCAGGGAAAAATTCACATATCCAGATATACAGGATATCAAAGGATTAGGCTCAGAATGCGGGTTCAAAATACCAGCATTGTGCCTGAAATATCTGTGTTCAAAAACTTTTTTACAATATTACAAGGGTTTATTATAATAGATTTTTGAATTTTAATGCACAAATTAATTAACCGGTAAATCTAATTTTTGTAAATTATTTATTAAAGATTTCGGAGTTACCCCTCTGTAGCTGACATGACTAAAGTTTAAATTAAATTTTATTATTATTATTCTATTATTATTACAGTTTATATTAGTATCAGATGAAGCTATATGCACATATTTGATACTTCATAAGAATCCTTTTTTATAGATATTGTTACATAATTATGTAGTAACTGACCTATCGTCCGATCAAATGAATCTTGTGGTTGTTTCTTCACTCTAACTTTATGTCCTGGTCGTGCAAATTCTGCAAGTTGCTTCGGATCAGAAAGATCTAATCCTGAAAATAAAAATAAACCATATCCATACATTCAATTCAAACTTTTCTCAGTATAATCATTTCAACTGTACGTAGCATGCAGCACACCACGGGCACAAATTTTTCATAGCTTTCCAGAAGAAATACACCTAAGTCGTTTTATGGGTTATTAATGTATTTACACCATCATTTATTTATTAATAACCTTCATTATTTGGTTAAGCATAGAAATTTATGTTTTAAAAAAAAAAAAGTCTATCTATCTATTACTTCACACGTTGTCTCAGGTGGGGAAGACAGAGAGAACAGAACACCATTTTCACCTATCCTAACATACTTTTAGTCTTCTTCTTTCCGCTCATATATTCTGTGTAAATAAATAAAATAAGTCTGTAAGTGTTATAAAATAAGTTTGTATACTGGCGGGTGCTATAGTTTAATATTGCTGCATTGTATAGTTGCGTGAATGTGTGTGTGTGTGATAAGTAAATGTGACTGCGTTTGAAAGGATTGTTGTATTGCATTGAACTATTTGTGATTTTTTTGTATATGTTTAATGGCCTTGTGCCGCATATGTTATTATAAATAAATAAATAATCACCTGGTATAACATCACTAGTATTTTTCTTTCCGCTCATATATTCTGTGTAATCTGGGTCTGGTTCTGGATTTGAGCCCTCATCTACAAAACAGTTAATAAATAAAATGACATGAGTATTTCTAATTTGGAAAACTTTATAGATATGATGTAAAACAACTAGAGTTCCACAAGTGACATTGCTAAAATTTTGAATGATTTCTGGCATAGAGATTACTTTTTTGTGTTCATTAGAAGCAATGATTCTACTGGAAATCACATTTTTAAGAGATGTAATGATACACAGATAGAATTAATCTGATAAATATTGGAGTCCGCTATCTTTAGTTTCTGTAATTGTAATGTAATATTCACCATCATCCTCTCCAGTAGCCCACATAGTGACGCTGAACTCTCCCTCCATGGTCTTTATTTGGACTTGCTTCTGTTCCCATCTCCTTGCAGGAGCCCCTCCCCTAGTGCCACCAGTACCCTGGGCCACCACCCCCACGGTCTCCCCCCCCACTACTCCTATGTGTTGCAGACTATGCTGATCCCCAACACCCTCTATTTGCTGCACTTGATGTTGAATATGCATGGGTCTACCTACTCTTTGAACATTGTGCCTGCAAATATAACAAGTTAATGAAAATCATACAATTGGTTATATAATACAATAACAATTTTTTAACGTAAATAATGAGATGATTGTGAAATAATTTCTATTGTTGCTATGAAACAGACAACTTATAGTTGTTGTCCACTACCCAATTTAAGAAATTTGACACTATCAAGTTCTTTTTTCGATACATAGATTGGCACTCACTGTACCAATTAATCTAACTGAAAATTTGTTCTGGTCATTTAAAATCTTGTTTCTAAAAATATATTAATAGGTATCTGTTCGTGACTACATCTGTAACTGTATGACAATGTACCTCATGTTTTGTAAGGTAGGTGTTGTGTAAGAAGTAAGAGGATCCATGCCGACCTCCCCTTCCTCCTCTAACTGCTGCATACCAATGACCTGCTCCTCTACCTCTTCATAGTTGTCATCTGTGATATATTCTTCATACTGGGATGTTTCTATCTCTTCATACTGAAATTTCAGTTTACTATGTCAATACTACAATGAAAAACTATGTCAGTCTTGCTGAACTTCAAATACAGTAAATACACATCACTTAAGGTTAAGAACTAAGCTTTTCGTATAAATCGGTAAATAAACAATCAATTTTGTGTACCCAACGTCAGCTAAGATGCTTTATTAACATACCTCAATACCGACTTGGTCTTCATCTATCTCCACCATCCCATCAGATATTTCCACTTCACACATTATATTGTCTGAAGCGTGACCAGCCATCTCGTCACAATCTGCAACAATAGACACAAACAATAACCTTTCTGTACTAAAAAAACCAAACAACAATTATTTTGTTTTGTAGTACAAACATAAATATTTTTAAGATGAATCTAGGATATTTAAATAATTCTAAATACACCTCAACCACTGTCACAATAAACTTGGATCCTAAAGGCAAAATATGTCAGGATAGAATTTGTACTCAGGATTTCTAAATTGAACAAGTGAAACACTAACATTCATACACTGAAGGCTTAGTTGTTTGTAAACAAAGTATTTTACTGAATGTAATCTTTTCTCAAAGTACTTCACTGAATGTAATTTTTTAACATAAATAATACTTTATTCTCTTCAAAATAGTTCATGCTGACCTAAAAATCATTTTGTGTTCTCCAGGGGCAAGCATTAGAAGTTTTTATTTTACATATAGTCAAGGAATAATTTAATATCATTGAAACAAGCTGAAAGACAGTTATATGTTAGGAACAAGAATTAATGATTAGGATCTCACAAATTAAACATTAACAAGTAGTAGTGCGGGACCTCAACAAAATCATTTTTCCTATTGTTAGAAATTTTTGTTAGTTTAATCTGTGAAAAATATAAAATATACAACCTACAAAGTGCGCATGTGACATAACTTCTCTTCCCACAAGTATGATATACGCGCATACAACGTTACATTAGATTACCGGCTTCATGAGTGCGTTCGATTAAATTATTTTTAAAGATAAATAAAAGTTTTAATTGAAAGACGAACAACTAATAAAATTCTCCTCCTTACCTATGACCTTTTCACAGTGATATGAAGATGAATAGTTATATTGATACAAAAAACACCGATACAATAACAATGAAATGTCAAATGGAAGACACGGGTACCGGACGAGGAATTATTTGACTTTATATTTCTCTCAACAAATGCTTCACTTCACCAAACTTATTCTCGATTTTTCTCAGCTGCCCCAACTTCTTTTCGATAATTTCTTCCCCAATTCCCCTCAAGCGGGGGCCGCGAATAAAATTACAATGTTATTGTTTCCAAATATTTGAAATTTACGCGAAAATGTTTATAAAATATGTCCGACTAAATATGGCGTCCAAAGATGTCCGACAAATTCAACATGGCGCAGCAAAATGGACGCCTCGTTGCTCGTTGTAGAAACCGAATATAACCGAGGATCAGCGTAAAAAAACGATCCCGATTAACATTTCCATGTTATGGCAATAATTTGGGTCAATTTACTCCTTCAGCCGGTAGAAAAAAATAATAGTAAACAAAAATTAAGTATATGTTTTTTTAAGTTATTGAAAACGAATCACGTAAGTTTAAAAATTTATTATTTCTATACATCCAGTTCATAAATAATAGGAAAACTGAAACTGAAAAGTTCAAGTTCATTATTCAAATATGGTAACATTAAATTTGCATCTGCCAATTTTCTTTAATTTTCATCGGAGATTCTGATTAGGTATTGGGTGGTATATTACTTAACAGATCCGAAATTGTTTAGTATATTTTAAGACTTCGATAGACTGACATTCAGTTAATGTTAAAAATGGCATTAAGAATTCCCAATCTTTTGAAGTCAAAACTCCTTTCGGACTTGAGAGTCTTATCCGGAAGTTACAGTTCTGTCGCTACTGCTCTATCGGATTTTGATCAACAACACAAGACCCCAGTGATCAGGAAGCAAGAGCTAATACCTAAAGCAGAGTATGGAGGTAGACATGCAGTTACGATGCTTCCTGGAGGAGGTATCGGCCCAGAACTTATGGGTTATGTAAAGGAAGTGTTTAGGTTAGTTTGTTTTTCAATTATTTCTTATTTATTTTCACTTACCATTATCTAGTGCAAACCTTTTTTACTATAATGTTCATATAGAAATATAAGCATTCAGTCTCCACCTCTCCCACTACTGGGAAAGTTTATGAATTTGCTACATAATAAACACACAAGGTATTATCTCTCATATAGGAGATGCAAATCTTGTTATACCACAACAACCTATATGTAATACGATTTCTTATTTTAGAGTGTCTGGAGCACCTGTTGACTTTGAAATGGTAGATATCAATCCTGATGCAGAAGATAATGAAGATTTAGAATATGCTATTACTACCATCAAACGGAATGGTGTTGGTATCAAAGGAAATATTGAAACCAAGAGTGAACTTGCTGGTGTATTGTCTAGAAATGTGGCCTTACGTAACGAATTAGATTTATTTATCAATATCCTACATTGCCGATCTTACCCTGGAGTGCCCAGTCGTCATAAAGATGTAGATGTGGTTATTATCAGGTATTTATTTATTTACTCATGTTTACAACCAACATATCGTCGGTTAAATGGAAAAGTGACAATTCAAAATTAACAAATTTTACAGTGCCCACATTTAAAAGTTTTTTTTTTATTAATTAATTTATATTGCTATAATTTCACATAACATATGTTCACATAAACATTTAATTGACTATATGTTAACAGGACTTCACAGCCAGAATTTAATTTGAAATCGTTCGACTATATGCAAAAAATTGCCTAAAAACAGGTGTTTACTCCAAATTTTAACTTTTAAACTACGTACGAACCAATAAACTACGAAGCATTAAAAAAATACTGTCTCTCTTTTTGCGGTAAGTGAAAAGGGAGATAAAGAAATGAAGTATATTTCACTCATTATCTATACACCACTTGGTCACTAACACACGTAAATATAGTTAATATTATGTCCGAAAAACTACGAACATTAAAAAATCACTGTCTCTCTTTTTGCGGTAAGTGAAAAAGGAGATAAAAAATGCGACGTACGTGATGTATATTTCACTCATTATCTATGACACCAAATGACACAAAAATCATTGCGTACAAAGACATAATTTTTAACAAGATTGTGCACTCCATTGAAAAAACGGCATGTATAATGCAATTGATGCACCAGAGGTCAACAAGGCCCACCTGCGAGAGAGCATTCATGCCCCAAGAGTTATAAATAGGCCTACATATACCTATACATGAATATAGCAAACACGTAGGTAGGTAGACTATTATTATTTTTGCTGGATAGTGGTAGGTGTTTACTTAATTGGCGTTCCCTTCTCTCTGCTTACTCCACATGGGATGTGGCGTGAGGGTATAGATAGATTCATCAAATCATTGGTCATAAAAAAGCTTATTAGCTTTACATGTCTACCTTGTTGTATGTACATATATGTGGGCGTATAAGTGGGTATATTTCCAATAAAGTACTCAAATACTTTTTTTTTAATAATACTCAGTTTTATTCTGCAACAATTATATAATTTATATTATACACCTTAAAAAGTACACGTAAAGTAGGTATATTTGAGTTTATCCATAATTTGTTGCACCATTCTGCATTGAGTTGACCATAATTTATTCTTTCTTCTGGGACGTCAAATTAAGTGACAATGATGGCTGCCTTAAGAAACGGCGACTGTGGCACCAGTGCTGCAAAAGTATAAAAGAATATTTAATATGTTTTTCCCTTGTTTATTATTTTTGACTCCACCATTAAATTGCAAACAACAAAAAGGCCGGGATTTGGAGAGAATGATTCATGCATCTTTAGTATCACAAAAAAAGATTTGAGTCATCATAATCCAAGGATAAATTTACAATCTGTCCATATATTTGCAGAGTATTTTTTCATCATCGAAATAAAACAAAATTATAGCAATAAAGTGATTTAATGTGTAATCGTGTCTTATGGCCGGTTTCAATAACCTATCTATCCGTGACTATCGATTGAAATGTATGATTCAAAATATAGAACACAATAGATTTCAATCGACAGGAGCGGATAGATAGATTATTGAAACCGGCCAATAATGCACAGTCTTATTAAAGTACAATGTCTTTGTGCTAAAATTTCACGTGGAAATGGAATGTCAAAATATAAATATTATATGTTTCCATAGTAACCATACATGCAAAGTGGTTTCTGCAAATATGTAAATATATAATATGCATATTTAGAAAACTTCGAATACTCATAATAATCTAAAAATCAAATGCATGCTGAGATATATATATATAATGAGTTACAATCCATTGGATTGGTCTGCAACGAGTTTTGACTTATTTCTCCACTCCTCCCTATTCTCAGCCAGTCTCTTCAACTCCATATATGAGCCACAGCTCATGTCCCTCTTCAGTTGGTCCATATAGGCGTCTCTCGGTCGACCTCTGCCATTTGTGCCTTCGGTCCTGCCCTCTGCGATTGCGATGAGCAGTCCTGGGTGCCTGATGTTGTGGCCAATCCAATTAGCTCGTTGTTGGCAGATTCTTTTGAGGAGTTGCCTTTTTTCGCCAACCCTGGTTAACACTTCTTCGTTTTCGACGTGTTCCGACCAATGAATCTTCAGCATGCGTCTATAACACCACATTTCAAATGCCGCTAACCGTCCGCTTTCCCTCTTACTGATGGTCCACGTCTCGCATCCATATAGCAGAATGCTCCACACAAAGGCTTTAGTGAGATTCTTCCTTCACGCTGAGATATATTTTTACATTAAACCATTTTCTCACTATTGATTCACAAACTAATTTTATATTATTACTTATTACATTTATGGAATACTTAAATCATTCGCAAACTAGTGAATAGCATCATGAATAAATACATAAAATAAAATAATAATAATTGTACCAAAGCTTGTTTTAAAACATACATATATGTATCCGAGATTCAAACATGTTGCGTGTATTCATATATCAGCTTATTTGAAATAGTAACATGAAAATAAGATAATACGTGCTGATTTTACTATATACATACCTAAATATCAGGATATCAGTTAAGAACTATGTACTTACATTTGCAAATGATAATTCAAGTCTTAGTAATTCTCCATCACCGTTTTAATGTCACTAATCATCTAATCATCTGATAATCTGGAAAGTATAAAACATAAAGAATTTATTAATTTATTCTATCAGAAACATTGTTTGCTTACTCACGCGTATTAAAATATTTTATTTTTAATAATTACTTTAGGAAAGGTTACGTTACAAAAAAAAATATGTCAAAAACAATATAATATAAATCAATCATTATAATATACTCACTCATTTTGATCATGTGAATAATATGTAGCTAATTTATTTTTTCTTAACATTCGTAATGACTCTTTCGTCATTTTAAATAATGAAAAAATTAAAATAAAACTATAAATCAGTGTATTTAGTATATTTCTGATTTAATACTAATACTCACAAAAATAACAAAATGTTGCTATGACAACAATATTGACATCGGTGAATGTCATTCTGAGGAGTTCATACACAAAGTTACCTACATCAACTCTAGAACATTGAAACTAAGAAAACAGCATACCTAAATAAATTTGGTGAATTCTTTGCAGAGTAGGTACCGGCAGCAATTTAGATCCCTGATACCGGATATATTTCTATGTATTTGTATTATTTTATCATAGTCTTTGTAAGGTATACGAACTGTAATTTAGTGTTAAGAGCATATTTTCTGTATTCATCTTTTAATAATTGGATATTAGCTGGCACTTTGCGTTTATCATTAGAAAAGAAATATGTTGCAACTAATAAGCAAAAAGAGAAATAGGCGGATATGCTGAGGTCAATCTACAGTTTTATTAAGTACACAAACAAGTTCACCAACATTAAATTAAAAATAAAAAATACTAATTTATTTGAATTAATTATATAAAACACTTATTTGTAGTGTTTAAACTGTGACTTTTTATTGATTAAAAGTCACAGTGGATATAATATAAATTAGTGATTAATTTGTAAGTAATTCAACATGAATTTCCACCGAGAACCGTCGGTTGAAAATATCAACTTCACTGATTTATTTTACTTCATTCATAGTTAAATATTTGTGAAAAATGGATCGGTGTGCCTTTACTTGTGAACTCCTCATCTATAGTACTGAACACTCATTCTCGTATTCGTCGATTCGCATTTTGACAGACATGGAAATAAATATTATTTAGGTATATTAAGTTATAATGTTTTTTTTTATGAAAAAAAAAACATTTATATAGGGATTACTTGATGACACATATAAAAATATGTTTCCTTGGTAAAAATCAAGTAATCTAGTGCTGTAATTATGTAGTTTCAAGCATAAAACCATCTCTATTTTTTAATAATTTTAAATAAATAATCAGACGCAGATTCAACAGCGTGCCGACTCTTTGGCTCGGCTGGCCGAACTAAAACCGAATTTTGAGTTCTACGGAAATTTTCATAAAAACTTTCCCGCAAGCGGAAAATTTTAAATGAAAATTTCAAAATATAAATAACACATCACGCTATTATAATCATATGATAAATTATTCAATTAAAATTGTTTTAAATATGTTTTCCTTATTCGAACTTGACGAACTAAAAATTATATTTTCTTATGTGCACGTCACAAATCCCATTTTTTTCGCATATTAAAAAAAATACGGCTAAATATTACCCAAATTTAAGAAAAATAGGTTTTTTCTAAAGCATCCTTGGAGCTAAATTTACTTCATCATTTATGTAACCTCTAAGATGATTGTCTTAAAATACCTCTGCTAGTCGTGATGAAATTTCGGAAGGTGTTTTTCAATCGATAATTTCTACATGAATCTCTCGGTTATTTTTTTTATTATTATTAAAAATACATTAAAATATGTTCAAATTTTGATATTATCAAAAACAAACAGTAAAAATATCATCTCGATCACGAAAATATTGCAATTAATTAATAATCAATGTTGAAAAATGGTTGCGTAAAATCATGTGACAATTTCGAGTTCCCTACCTATCAAGGGCTCTTAATGTGGAATAATAAAAAAAAAAACTTTAAATGCATGCGTACTATAAAATTTGTTCATTTTTAATTATGTCACTTTTCTATTTAACCAACGATATGCACAATGTTGACATATTGATGGTTAGTGTGTATTACAATATTTTGTCTCAGGGTTAAATTTGATTGCCCAACATTCAAGAACAACCTTCACATTGTACACACCAGTAGGCCTAGTCAAAACACATTTAAGCGTTATGTTTTCGTTTCGTTCAAACAAGACGAGGTTGCGAGAACGCGCAAATTTTCGTAGCTACTTGTGTATTTTAGCTCCGAAAATTGACGCGCTCTCGCAACGTAGTCCGCGTTTGAACGAAAACGTAACACTTAAATGTGTTTTGACTAGGCCCACTGAAAAGATGTTTGTTTTTTTTTTATAGATTAAATTGTTTTTCAGACAAAATACTGAAGGCGAGTACGCCATGTTGGAACACGAGTCTGTCCATGGTGTAGTAGAATCCATGAAGGTTGTAACAGCTCAAAACAGTGAAAGAGTTGCCAGATATGCTTTTGAGTTCGCTAAAAAGAATGGCAGAAAGAAGGTATGTGACATACTTGAAAAATATTTAATAACATATTTAATTTTCTTATTATAAAAATGAGGGATTTTATTATTTTCCTTCTTGTTTTTCCTTAAAACAAACTATTTATTTATTTGCACCTAGATGATTATTCATATTCTCGAGGTAAAAAGTTAAGTAGGAGTTTTAGTAAATATTAAACACCATCATACCATCCCGACATACCTATCTCACAAATGGGGTAGCCAGGAGACAAAAATTAAGACATTTAAGTTGTAAAATGTCTTTATTTTTTGAACACCTTCCTTTTATTGGACACTCATAAACTTAAAGAAAAGAGCGGGATACCAGTGTTTTTCCAGTTGCTCCATGCTTGTAAAATAAATTACTCATTTTAAAAATAAATTTGTACAAAAGGCATACATATTGCTATAATTTCTTCTAGCAAACGTAAAACCTCATTCATGTTGATACACATTTTATTATAATTATTTATTTATTTAATACATTAAACGGCGTTTAAGCCTTTATACATTGTATTACAAAGTATACTTGAACATATTACATTACAATTTACCTTGTATAGTTTTTGTTACTTTTCAAAGTGATTGATGTCACACTACTACTTGCTCACTATTGTGTGTTTTCAGATTACAACTGTTCATAAAGCAAACATCATGAAACTTTCAGACGGTCTTTTCTTAGAGACATCCAGAAAGGTAGCCAAAGATTATCCAGAGATTGAGCATAATGATATGATTATTGACAACTGTTGTATGCAACTGGTATCAAGGTAAGTTCCCATCTCTACACTAATCAACACTTTGTTCCATTGGAGGGTTAGTCCAACAGGATAGCATAGTTATTTTTCAAGTTAACCAGGGTGTAATACCCTGCTTCACGGATTTTGAATAAAAATTGTTTATTTGTTGTGTTTACGGATGTAAGAACAAATGTAAAATATTTTGGAAATCAAACAAGCAGTTTCATAATTATGTCCCTTCAAAGTTTTGCATAAAATGATTTTCCTACAAAGGTTTTTGTGAGACATTATTACCTACTATAAAATCACTTTTTTCTACATTCATCAGTATTAAACAAACTTTCAACATTAACCAACAATTTATTGGTAATATCTAATGTAACTTATTTATTAAATCGAACAACGATGTAGGGAACATGAGAAAGCAATAAAAAATATGACAAATATAGTGAAATGGCCGAACATTCGAGAGATATGGGACACACTTTTGGGATAGGTAATGTAGAATTGGTTTATAACTATGATAAAGGAAATAAATTAGATAAATTAGAATCATTAGAAATTAATAATTGTTGTATAAGATATGAAAATATTATAAATATTCAAATCTCTCCCATATCGTCTCCACTCTTATCCCTGCTCCTTTCTATTCCACCCATGCCGCCGCTCACCACTCTGTCCTTGAAATAATTTATGTTTAGTATGTTACTGATGATGTAACAAGTAGTTCTGAAAACGTTTTAACATGATACAGTTATTTAAGTGGAAAGTAGAGTGTTTCATATATTTAATATTAATTAATAATTAATATAAAATGTTATGTGTAAGACATAATATTCATATAATGTTTGGTTTCAAATTTTATTTTCTAGGATTTGGTTTTCAATGTTCATTTTATCTTAAATTATCGATTTCAAATATAATAGAACAGTGGCAAAAAGGTATTTTACAGATGAATAACATAAAATTAGAGGACATATTTCACAAAAGATATGGAAAAAACATCATCATAACCTCAAACACTGTCAAGATTACCTAGTTTATGTTAAAATCAAGATTGCTTACTGTATAATAAGTGTTTGGAGTATAAAGTGAATTGATACCAGGCAATTTTTTGCAACAGGAAAATTATTTCACCCAAACATGTGAAAGACAATAATTCTTAAACTATTTGTCAGATTTACAATTTATTTTTCATTTTTTCTTATATCCATACACATGGCAAATTCACAATTTTTATTCAAATCTGAGATGGTGGGGCTCAAATTTAAAATTTTCTGATTGTATTATTTATCTATTTTCATTCTTTACTTACATTTCATCATCGTCCTCAACCGCCCTGGACCGCTTGATGCCCATATGTGGCCAATATTTTCCATATGGTTGGTCTGTGGGGGCTATCAAAAGCTTTTTCATAGTCAATGAAGCAACAATGTTGGAGTACGCATCTGGCACAGAAAATTACGTCCGAACGGGACTTGCCAGGCACAAACCTACATCTCGGAGATGCCAACACTGGTTTTTGAATGCGACTCAATATGATTTGTGAGAGAACTTTACCGAGTACTCTTAAGTAGTGTGATGCCACGGTAATTTCCCCATTCCAGTGGGTTTCCCTTGAAAAGTGTCACGATCTATCCATTTTCCCAATCTTTCAGGCAGAGCTCCTCATTCCATACCCTGTTGTTCTATACTTCACATTAGTTATGATTATAAAATCAATCATTACAAAGTATCATAAAATTATCAGTTATACAATTCAATTCACAGAGAGCTAGATTGTGGAATCTTCCAACTAACCATTTAAAATGAGCGTACAGTTTATGCCTAGCGATAAGTTTCACTTGAAAATTAATTGAGAGAGTTTAATGAGATATCAAATTTGCTATAATTGTTTTTTTGCAGACCCCATCAGTTTGATGTCATGATTATGACCAATTTGTATGGCACAATTGTGTCCAACGTAGTATGTGGTTTGGTGGGAGGAGCTGGACTCCTCTCTGGTAGAAACTACGGAGATCACTATGCTGTATTTGAGCCTGGCACTAGAAACACAGGTACCTATTATCATATTAATATTACAACTTCAAAAACAAGATATTTTTTATAAAAACTAGCCTGATAAATAAGAAGAAAAATTTATATTAATCTATGTTTGTCAGTAATGATGATTTTGTACAATTATTTAAGGCACTGCCATTGCTGGAAAGAATATTGCAAATCCAGTAGCGATGCTTAATGCATCGGTGGACATGTTGGAGCACCTTGGACATCATCACCATGCCGAGCTCATCTCACAGGCCATATACAAAACTGTTTGCCATGATAAAATTCACACGCCAGACTTGGGAGGAACAGCTACTTCTTTAGATGTTGTACAGTCTATTATTAATAATTTGTCACAACAGTAAAGCTGTTCAGAAACAAACATTTCAAGTAGATAATTATTGTTATCCTAGAAAATACCATAAATATATTGTTGGATATTACACGCACCAAAGCGTAGATGTAAGATGGAACAGATCTTGTTAATTATATTATTTCCTCTTATATTAATTAGACTTCTGATATAATGTAGAGTTTGTTATGCTTATAGTATATTGATTAACAGCAATGTGCAACCATTATTTATTACATTGTTCAATTCTAAATTGTATATCTACCTATCTAATTCTTTTTACTTCGGGTTAGTTGGAAGATATTGCGCTTCAGCGATAAACTCGCCCATTGCACAAAGTTATGTATTCAGTGGTAATGTTGTCATGTTTTTTTTTTATTCTTTGTGTACTAATTTTGTGCAATAAAGGTTATTATTATTATTATTATCCAAAGGCATTAATGTACATTATATGTATGTACCTACCTAATGTATTTGTTATATTCATAACTGGTAGATCTTGTGTAATAATATTGCTTGTTTTATTTATTCTTGTTATTTTAGTAATGTAAAGTAAAATAAATACACGCATAAAACTAGTATCTTATGTTAAGAGGTACACATGATATTACCAATATTCTGAGTTATACCTAATGTATAAATATTTTTATTGACTCTCAATGAACTTCTAAACACGAGAATATTATACATATAATCTAATTTGCTTCCCATTTCAAAAAATAATAACTGTTATATCCGTCTTATCATAATTATATTTTTTCTTAATTTTGTACAAATTATGTGGTTATTTATTGACCATAAGATATTCTTGCCTTTTTTTGTTATGTTTAAAACTGTACAAATTATTGATCATATTATTAATGTTGGTTTAATAATAAATTGTTTTATTTATACCCTCACGCCATAGCCCAAGTGGGGAAGATACAGTATGAGGGTAAAGGTAGAACAATTTAGTACTAAGTTTATTGAAATAAATTGTTAAATAAATGTATTATTGTTTCATTTTGTGTGTAGGGGAAGTGAAATATTCTGATGATTAAAATAAATAATTGAATGCTACTAGTATTCAGAGAGTGAAGAACCTTCTTCAGAATTTTTGAAGTTATAAGGTACAGTGTGGCGACTAAGGCCAGAAACTTTTTATCTTATATTTTTTGCATGCATTCAAAAGTGAGATATTTTTAAACATTGAAGAATGATTCATTCATTAAGGTTTCTTTTGGGAATACAGGGAGAGAGAACCTAGGTAACACTTCTTTCTTTACTTTATTTTAATTTCATGGCAATGCACCCAAATACCTAGGTACTACCAACTAAAATATCAATTTAAATGTGACTAATTTTATTTTGTTATGTAGGTAGATAAAATGGCTAAATTTTTCCCAAAAAAGATAATTTTTATATCAATTTTTGTATAAGTTAGAGGTTTAACATACTTTATTCGACATTTTTATATACATATATATATAATGAGTTACAATCCATTGGATTGGTCTGCAACGAGTTTGGTTTTTCTTCTCCATTCGTCTCTGTACATATTATATGGAATTCTTTGATTACGCCCACACTTCTAAGCGAGTTAAAATAAATTTTGTACACCTGATTCAGGGTGATTAAATTTGCACCTTTTTTTACTTAAATGTAAGCAATTTAGTTTGTCATACTTCTAAATTGGAGAGGGATTTTTAACACATTTCTTCCCCGTATGTACCTACCTATTTTTTAATTAATTAAAAATGGTATGGGGTGAATACTTCAAAATTTTAAAATAGGAAGAGGTTTATAATACTTCTTTCACATAAGTACTTACATATTTTCAATGAAATGTGATCGTGTGGGGTGTCAAGCAGGGCACATGTACCCGTCTTTTAATATTATATTATTATAATCTATGTAATAAGGTAAACGGTACAATCCGACCAATAATTGCAAATACATACATATCTACCACAGCTAAAAGGTTGGTGCACTCTGCTATCTTAGTGCCAACACTTATGTGTGCAAGTGAGACTTGGTCATGGTTAAAGAAGGATGAAAGTGGCATAAATGCAGTAGAAATGAGATCGTTGAGAAGGATGTGTGGTAAAAGTCTGAGAGATTGTGTGCGTAACAGTGATATACAAAAGGAATGTGGAATGAAAGTTGGTATAATTACAAGGATGAATGCACATAAGTTAAGATGGTTTGGGCACGTGGAAAGAATGAATGAGGATAGATAGACCAAGAAGATATATTTGGCTAAGAGGAATGGTGCTCGGAGACGTGGACGTCCGAGTATCAAATTTAATGGCAAGATCATTTAAATCAAATCCTACGGGACGGTCACGTATTGAGCACATTGAACAGGAGAGCATGCATGAGGAATTGTATGACAGTGACGGAAGCGAAATTTGTATGCAAGGATAGAAGGAAGTGGCGCTCGATCCTTTCTGCCTACCCCGCGGGGGAAGCGGCGTGATGGTATGCATGTATGTACCCGTCTACTAAATATTTCACTATAGCATTCACATTGTTTCACTCTGGATGATCATCCAGAATGCCAGGGTCAACTTGTTCATCGAAAGTGAACACATCTTAATTAAAATTGTTTTCATCCATCGCCAGTGATGCATGGATGGATGGATGAAGCGCCTGTTCACACGTTTTAATTTCTAATGATCATCCGGAGTTATTACCAGTGTTCTCGAACGACATTGTCCAATATCGGTAGAAATATCCGCTAAAATCGGTATAAATGGTATATTTTGTACCCAAAATCGGTATATGGGGTATTTGTACCGACGATGGTCAATATCGGATACTTTTCTTTTCACGAAAATTTCTACCCCCCCCGTCGCCGAATTTTCAAAATGGTATAGGAATTTGGAATATTTCAAAAACTCCTCGGTTTTCTTAAAGAATATTTTCTCGAAGTACCTTTTTCTACAATGTACCGGGTATTTGTACCGACGAAGTCAATATCGGGTACTTTCCTTTTTAAAAAATTTCTACCCCCGCGTCGCCAGATTTTCAAAATGGTATAGGAATTTGGAATAATTCAAAAACTCCTCGGTTTTCTTAAAGAATATTTGCTCGAATCCAATAAGTATCCGGTACTTTTACCGAATGCCCGATACTTATCTACCGATTATATTTCCCTATCGACAAATAGTAAAAATCGGTAGATTACAAGACCATTTCGGTATATCGGTAGGACACGGCCCATTTCGGTATAAATACCGAAAAATCGGTAGGATCGAGACCACTGGTGATTACTTGTATTGTTTTGCTTCATTGCTGGTCTATGGTTATAATTGTCTGTGGTTTCGAGAATCGTTATTTTTGTACTTTTTTCTAAGACGAACTGTCAAGTCAGTCAAGTGTCAGAATGTAACTGTCAAAATAATAAAATGTAGTGATTGGGTTTGGTTATCTGATTTTTTAATGTGATTTTATATAATATTTTAGTGTAAATAACGTAGTTATAATTACTGATTGAACACAAAGTTGACTTTATATCTAAAAATGGCAGAAGGTTTTTTAGAGAAAATTTTAATGAGTGAAATAGATATCCACAAAGTAATCAACTGGCTTCAAACAGGGTCGTTTCCGGTAAATTTTGTGCTCAAAACTTATTGTATCCTTTTGTTGTCCACCAAATTCACTAATCATTCGTATCGAGTGCAATGCCGTCACCGAATAATAATAATTGGTCCACTCAATGTGTAACGTTTCCTAATTAAATAATCTTTTCTATTCTTATTGTGTTTGTGTTTTTTTTATTAAATGTTTGAATCCATGGTTTCAGGAAGAAGATACATGTAATCTTTGCTCTAGGACAGATTTTGTTTTGTATTTCATTTCTTATCTACGAAACCAGACTTCAAGGTATGTATTTTATTATTTATTTGTTTGTCATACATACCACACATACATTCAGTAATCACCCATACTTGTTAGATGCCGCAATATTTCATGTTTATTATTCATATATTCACAATTTATTTTACAGTATTTTACAACAGTCTTCAAACCCATTTGATGCAAACACACTGACGACACCAATTCAAGTTTTGTCTCCAGCTACTACAAAAGAAAAAAATAACGATAAAGTGTTAGTGGAGCAATTATATTCTGTTGAAAGGATTCACAAGACCTTCTCCACATCCACAATAAGCAAAGTTCATAGTGAAATTAGTTATGGTGAAGATCAGTGTAATAGTATTGTATCCTCTCCTTCAACAAAGCAAACTGGCGGGATATTTACTGATTCTAACAACAGTGATTTGAAAGATAAACAACTTGTAGAAGATGCATCATCTACAAATAGAGAACATTTCATTTCCCCTTCTAGAAATATGCCAGTTTCACCTATCAGTCAACATAGTGGTGGAGGTGATAAGTTTGACATAAGATTTAGTACTCCAAATAATGTTTCAAATAGGAGCTTCAATAATCAGTCCACTCCTCTCAGTTCATTTTGTAGTAAATCACTGAAGACAAATGATTTTTATCATAAACAATCTTACTCTACTCCAAACTACAAGGCTCATAACTATAAAGCAAATAGGCAACAGCAACATGGCAATTGTTATCAAGATAATAATTCTTCAAATCATAACTCTCAACAATCTTTTGAAAGACCCTCTTCCCATAGAACCAATATCTGTATCGGGGATTTTATTGTGTCCAACAGTAATGCATCAGACAAAAGTAGTGGGAAGAAAAAAAAACATAAATTTGTTAATCTTTCATTAGATGAAAACCATTTTAAATCATTTGATGAACATGGAACAAGATCAGGCAGTAATCATTTTAATATTAGAGATGAAAATAGTTTTCCTGATATTGGAACTAGCAGAACCATCACTCGGCATCAGCCTAGGAGAAGAATTAACCCGACACGTTTAAATATGTCAGATCAGGGTAATAATTATGACACATCGGCGACTAACAATATAAAATTTGGTATTAAGTGTGATAAATCTGAACAAAATGAGGCATTTAAAAACCAAATATTACACCCTAAAGAACATAATGCCAATTTTAATACTGAAAGAAATATTTTGAAATTAGAAAAAGAAAAATTGTTACAGAAATTTAATATGTTAAGCTGTCCCACTTCCAAAAGAAATATTAGCACTTTGGGAAAAACAACTATTTCCAGGATAGTTCCCAAAGCCGCTTTAGAGAATAATAGTTCCACCAATATTATTTCTCCTGATCCTCAGAAAGTCACCAATGCCAAACAATTAGACATTCTTAGTTTCATGTACAGTGTCATAATGGACTTAAATTTAGTTGTGAATTTTGCTACCGAAGTCAATTTTCTTATTTCGTTGCTTGTATCCCAGAGTACAACATCATGTGTGGAAAATACTAACCACAATTCAAGGGATATCAATGATGCAAATTTAATATACGTCAGTGACTCTCACGAGGATAAAAATCCTGAAGTTCATCAGAATGATTTATGTAGTCCAACAAGTAACAGCAACCCTGTTGCCGACAGCATTGTAGATCATCTCACTACAAACGAAAAGAAAATAAAAACATCTCCAATAGAATTTGATAACCACTGTTTGGATTTTTTTAAGTTATTAAATACTATACATAATTGTGTGTATTTCTCATTGAAAACATTAAATCATCAAATGACAATGTTAGATAGTATTTTAGACCACACAACAATGAGAATGCTTCAACAAAATTTGCGTGTCAAACAATTTTGCCCAAGTTTATGTGAACATTTAGAAGCAACTTGTGTTCGTATGCAGATACAAAACATAGATAATTTGGACAATCAACAACCACAAGTTGCAATAATTAACAAAAATGTCTGTTTTATAACAGATACAGACTCTGAAGAGAACTTTCAAACACAACAAAGCTTTTACACATTTAAGAAACAGAGAGATTTGTTCTATGACATTTTTAGGTAAGACTAGTTAGTAGTAAAAATTTTCATTTTTGTAATATTAAGAAGTATTTTACATTTTTTTTTTCAAATATATGGTTTGTATTGAAGGAATTGGCAAAATAACCATAACTCAGCAAATTGGAACTTCAGTATTAAAATGGGTGGAATGATTAGAACTCTTCTGAACATGAGCGTTAGCCCTTCCAACTTGGCTCACTTGGCGCGCTTGTTTAGAGAACAACTGATTGCAACCTGTACAGGACGTAAAACTATTGATGAAGATTCTCTTCCTGAAGTAGCTGGAGTTAGTGCTGATCGTCTAAACAAACTTGCACAGCGTCTAGTTGCTGCACCAACTAGATCTTTAGCAAATAAGGAAAAACCAGATTTTCCTGATCATCAGGAATTTTTCAGGTTACATTTTTTAATTTTGAAATGATTTGCTCATAAATTATTTAGAAAATGTTTCATAAATAACA
The DNA here is from genome assembly GCA_947579605.1 of Athripsodes cinereus. Lineage (NCBI taxonomy): Eukaryota > Metazoa > Arthropoda > Insecta > Trichoptera > Leptoceridae > Athripsodes > Athripsodes cinereus. The sequence goes on along the minus strand of OX388307.1, from coordinate 19,338,099 downwards.
TAACATACATAGATAATTCACACAGATCGAGCTAGTCCCAAACTAAGATGAATCTTGTATTGTGGGTACTAACGCGACGATACACACATATACAATGCACTACACACATATGAGTAACATTTGTAACAATAATTTACAGGGACTTTTTGATAGTTGCTGATAATACTGGTTTTCATCAACATGTCGTTGATTCACTTATTGAAGAAATATATCGCCTCAATGGTACTCACTTCATGTCTGTAGAGAATGGTAAAACATTAAATTTTCTTATAGTTTTTACTGGCTTTTTTAACTTTTATTAGTACATAGAGGATAACCTTCATGTCCATTACATGTAGGTAGTTTGGCCACTGGTTACCCTACTTGTGGGAGGTACCTCTATGGTATAGGTAGATACTTATAATACAACATAAATATATATATAGTCTAAAAATGTTTTATTATTTTCAGGACTGGTGGTAAATAATGAGATCAAAATGCATTTCCTTAGTTGTGTAGTTACATTACAATTGTTGGGAAAATTTCTTGGTCTTTTGATGTCTCTTCCATATAGGAATCCTATTCCACCATCACACACCTCGTCATCTGGCCAGCGCCATCCTCCAAAGGACTTTCCACTGCTCTCAAAGCTTACATTACCCAGAGAGAAAGTTTTGCAATCTGATATTCATGTGCGATATCAGGTATTTAATATAATTATTTTGTTATTATATTTTTTACTAGGTTAATGAATGTTACAACTTCTAAGATCCACCTTAGAAACGGTTTCTCACAACATGATGCATTCAAAATAATTGTTTATAGAGATTATTATCAAAGATACCCGATAAATATGACCAAAAATAATTGATATTGTTTTGTGTAACTGTTTTTATTTTACATACATTTCAAGTTTATTAATACAAATAATGTTATATATCGATGTTGCATATTCAAAAAGAGGTATGTGCTTACATTTTTATTCAGGCATACTCTTTAAAAACTGTTCATTAGGGATATAAAGTTGTTGTTTGGACATTATATTGGCATGTAATATTATTCTTTAAGTATTGAATTTTTATATTTAATACTAAGAATCACTTTATAAAATGGTTGTGATGTCATTATAAGCAGTTTATTCTAGAAATGTCAAAACATATATTAATTCAAATACCCTTTTTTTAATATGCAACGACAATATTCAACTCATTTATATTTCATATTTACCTATAAAATTTTATAAAAAATGCATCAAAATTAAATACAATCAATATACAGATGGCGAATTTATCGCAATGGTGCAATCTCTTCCCAAATATATAATTCATCTGAACAATTTAATACAAATCTAATATAAAATAGTGTGACAATATGTAGTTTAGTTTTCTAATATTTTTATTTTTTATTTTACTAGACTCAGCCTCCGATAAATCTTATAAGTCTCCTAAAGTTTTCAAAAACAAATCAAAGGTTGATTCTGACAATACCTTGGGTTGTGCAACTTCTTTCTATGCTGGATTACACTACATTGAGACTACCATATTATAAAAATGTTTTGTATATAATATTTGAAATCTATAAAGATTCCAGTAATTTATTCACTACATATAACCAACTGAGTACTACATTTCAATCTTCAGATCAGAAGATTAGTAATAGAAATGACAATAATAGAAAAATGACACCAAATTCACAAGTTCTTTTAAAAGTTTCTATTGGCTGGTTACTAGACTTGTGGCATTTTCCTCAAAACTTGTTTTATTCTTGGATTAAAGATAATGATTCGGATGAAATAATTTCAAGTACAAGATTAATTTGCAATTGTCTTGAAAATGAAACATTGAATAAAATCAGTGATAAGTTTTCTTCAGTGAAGATTAAACAAGGTGATATTAAAAATGAAGAAAATAGTGAAGAAACGTTTGACACAGACACCGATTTCAATATAAATATTGATAATCAGAGGAATACCATCGATGAACAACGTGGTGAGGAATACAAGATAGATTTTTTAGAACTGATTGATGTCAATGTTATATTGAGTGTGTGTCCACATCTCAAGGAATTTAAGTGCCTTCTAAAGAGTAATAGAGAATTAGTTGGTGGCACGGACACCAGGACATACAGACATATTACTCCTGTAACTAGCACTTTGACCGAAGACAATATTAAAAAGAATAAAGAAAAACAGATACAGGTATGGATTACACATTATATTTATTTATTTATTAACAATTCACGGCGCTAGCCTTTTACATGTTATATATTTACATACATAGTTCATATGATGTATACACAAGTATCGAAAATTAAGACACAACAATCATAATAAAAAGTCAACAAAACACAAAAAAAAGAACAATACAATTTTCAGTATCACAGCATATGTTATGAATGGAGAAAAAAATAAAAAAAAAGTCAATGGATCACAAGTCATTTCGATAGTAGGTTATATTGTCAAATTTTCAATAAACGAGTCTACAACATGTGTGTAAATTAATACCCTAATTAATGTAAGTCATTTATAAGCACTAGTATTTTTTGGGTTTCAGATTCAATTAGAAGATTGGTTTCTTCGTTCTCAATCTCAGTCTACTTCCCGTGTATTAAGATCAGTTGGGGAGAGAGTTGGATCAGCATTGTTGAGACTTGTGAGAGCTCAAATTCCTCATCTCAAGTATCTCTCTCAACAGGCTGCACAATACCATTTACAGCACACCAAAAAGGTAGGTATATTATTTTACTAGCTCCAGACATTTATATTCTTCTCCTTGTGCCCCAATGTTGACAGTTACCTCTGCAAATTCCTCCTCATGTACAAATGAGATGAGTTCCTCCACATGTCCTCTATTCGCATGTCCATTAACCGGTCCAAATTTTTATTATCAGGGGGGCTGCCCATATATGGAACTACCCCCACCTGTAGGAACTGAAGTATCTAAGGCTCCTTGCATAGTCAGTCATCATTTAAGTATGTCGAGAGCAAGCCCGACAACACTAAGGCCTGAGGAAATACCTAAAGGATGGCTCTATACTTGATGTTATAATTTTTAATACAGGCTCAGAACTAGAATGTTTTGAACTATAATGTAAAGATCGACAGATTACCTTACTCTAAGCCAATGTTTGAATTTGCCATGCTATTCAAATTCCATGTATTCATATAACTCTAGTGTTTTGTATAGTGCCTAAGAATGTATTGTAACATACCTAACACTGGTCGTAGCAATCACTACTAATATATAAAATGTGTCGCTGAGTTTCGAAATCCGCTATAACACATACATTTGAATGTGTTATAGCGGATTTCGAAACTCAGCGACACATATATATATAGAGACTCACTTGGAAGCGAGGCTTTTCGATACCTACCTGTCGGTTAGGCTTAAGTACTCTTCTTTGAGTAACTATAGGTTAAGTATTAGGGCATGACACTCAGTACCGTATTGTATATAGGTTTTTATTGTAAATAAAAGTTTATTATTGTACCACCACTGCTTAATCATTCTCCAAATAACCTATTTATAAATTGTGGTATACAGGAGCCATTGGCTTTTCTAAGCCTTATATGGTAGTTTTATGTGTTAAATTTACATATATATGAAAGAGAAAATATTCAGGAATTATCATGTTATAAGCAAAATATTAAAAACAAAAGTCCTTTGTACTGACAGACCTCAGCAACATACAAAAGAGATATGTATGTCGCATGTTTGGGTTATGTGGTTTGATGCCTTTTACCTCGCCGTATAATTATGTCTGGATGAAATTTTTTTGTGTTAATAATAAAACTCGTGCTGTTTGAGCCTTTTATACTATTCGATATTTGCAATTAAGTCATTGCTAAAAAAAAATTTGCTTTTTCTATAAAAACTAGACATATGGGGATTGAATCCTTTTACCAGAATGTGTTCAAGACACAAATGATTGATTTTAATACTTAAAACCACTTTTTGCCAAAATTGTGGCTTGATGCCTTTGTCCTGAGCACAGTCGATATGTTTAGTTTGAAATACACGTAAGTGTTGAAAGGATGTATACGTGTTTTTTTTTATTTCCTTTGATGTATAATTAATTATTTGATTTCAGGAAAATGTTGAAAACGAGATTCAAAAGCTCAACTCACAATTGCTAAAGGTGTTCAGGATTCGCTGTACATATGCAGCAAAGTGTTGTAGTAAAGATCGTGTGATATCAGCTCTTACAGGGATGCTCCCTCCAGCAACTGCTAAGCCAGTCTTTACTCTTTTGGTGGAACTGTCTGTCAGGAGAGCCGTGGACTCTGTGACATATTGGCTGAATAACAATACAAGTACAGGTGTGTCCATAATGATTATCAACTAGCCAGCCTTTGTTTGATATTATAAATGGTGTTTGTTTTTTACTGTTAGTGTTACAGCATGTAAACTTTCATAATGTAGTTTAAAATAAATTATATTTTTATTTACTATTGATATTTATTTATTTATTTTATTCTTCTTGCACATCATCATTCATATAACAAATAAAATAGGGCAATATACACAGGAAAAAATGTGATGATGTGCAGTGGCGAGATTATCACTATATAGTGATTTCTTCCATCTAACCATATTGTGTGATTTTTGTAGAAATGCTGTCAACAGAAATGAATTCAGATAGTACCAAAGCATCAAAGACTCTAAATTATGATGAAATACAAGAATATTTAAATGTGGATAAGATTATTTTGAATAATAGTCAGATAGTGAATGCTGGCAGTGAAATAAATACATCACAGGATATAGAGAAAAGTTTTCACAGTGGAGCTCATTGTGTTGTGATGTTAAAGGTGTGTATGCACTAACAAAGTAGTGTCCAAGATAATTTATTACAACATTACAAGATGATTACAAGATAACACTACAATAAAATTATGATTTTGATTAGTCTGCTTATTATAGAAAAGTATTAATGATATTTTTTAGGACTTGTGTTTGGAACTGATGACAGGAGGAGCTTTACAAAAAGGTGTAGATCAATGTAGAATAAACTTAGAGGAGTGTTTGGTTACTGCAGAGCTCTGTAGCAGGTGTACATATATACAGATATTGACAAAGAGGAACATAGGACAATTATGTCTTGATATTATCATTCTCATTAGTAAGATATATCATATTATTTTATATTATTATCTTTATATTAAGTTGATGATGTTTGATATATAATATATATATTTGATTTGCTGTTTTAGTTTCAATGTTTCCGTTATTGTTAACAAAAGAAGTGCTGAATAAGTTGTTAATTATTTGGAAGAATTCATTACAAAACAGTATAAGCCCAGATTGTAACATAGATATTCCTTTCATATGTGACGATGATTCAAAGAAAGAGACAGCAATTGATGAATTAGCATTGTTTCAAAAGTATATGTGCAACAGTGGACGGGCTCAAGGAGCTACTACTGATCTAGGAGATGTTAATGAAAGTTTAGCATTATTGGAAGAAGAAAATATTTGCATTGGTAACAAAAGTTTTGATGATACACAAAATTCAAAAATAAATGATAGTCTAAAAATATTGGCAAAGGATTCAGATTCTGAGGCTACCACAAAAAATAGTGATTTTTTTAAAACCATTCTTTGTTCGAGGAATGTAATGTATCTGGGAGAGATGGGTGGTGGAGGAGCAGATGTATGGAAAAAACTATCTCAATTCTTAGCTTTCTTGTTGAAAAATGAATTTATCACTGAAGATTCTCTCACTGAACAATGTTTGGCTGTATATAGAGAAGAGTGGCCACAGGTAATATAATTTTCTTTTTTGCTTTGCGGTTTGGATTTATGTAACTAGATCAATTATCTAAGTACCATCACAAAGATTACTTAGAATTATACTGATAGTGGGATAAGGGAACTGAACAAGTATATTAATTTCACTCCTGAAATGCATCAAAGTATTTTTTTAATGATATATTTTCATATATACCTATATAAATATTTACTTATAAGTATTTATTTTTTAGAATACTTTGGAGAACTTGTCTGATTGCATAAAGGATTTATCACAAATGTATAAGCTGTCAAGTGAAAAACTGCGATTGTTTTTGGACTTTGTGGCTGAGTTTTGTCATAATATATCTGGAGATTTTTTGGATATGGCATGAATTCACAATCTTTTATTATGAATTTAGTTACTTTTGTTTTAGTTAGTTTTTATGAAAACAATAAATGTTTTATGAAGCACATAATTAAGTTTGTGTTCTTAATGATTTTACTTATTGATGTTGTTTATATAATTGGGACCAATTTAGATCGTTATTAAAAAATATGGTTTCTTAATCAATTGCGGTGTATAGAACCTCTTATTTTAATGTTTGATAATTTGTGTCTTGAAATTTGTTACCCCAAATTCTTAATTAAATCGTGTCACTTATTTGGTAAAATAAATTTTATGTTATGTATTTAAATTTGTTGATTATTGCATACTTACAGTAAATATTATTCAAGAAGTTCATATATTTATGATAAAATTATGAAAACTTTATTATACACCTATATTTAGAACAATTCTAGAGACATAAAATCACAACTATTGTAAATAAATTATTGTGATTAACTATCATCTGTATATTTCTAAAAATAAATATTAATTCTAATATAGTTGAAAATAACAGAGTGATGAAAATGACAAATATGCGCCGAGAAAAGGTGACTTATTTGCAGTTTTTATATTTATACAGTGTTAATATTATGTGCACAATAAAATAATTTATGTTCAATATATAGCGACATTTTATCAATGTTATATTTTAAGTACATATTTGTAACTTGTTCATAAATAATGAAATACTAATATCAATGAATTTTGTTTATTATCCTACTTATATCTTATATTTAATAATATGTTTAGTGGATTTTAAAGTAGGTAGGTATACAAAACAAAATTTAAATAAGTGAGACTTATTAATTAAATTATAAATAAAGTCACATTGTAATAAAATGGAAAACTTCAAACTATTCAGAACATAAGAGAGAGCATCATAGTGACAGTGTGATTGAATCATAATCATCATAGTATTGAGGATCCAGTTTCATACGCCAACAACTGAGAAATTTAACAAAATACAGATTTTTAACTTAATATACACATAGAAAGTGATCTTTTCTAAAATGTGAATAATTAATAATTTTGATATTTCCCTTGAGTTTTCTGTGGACAGCTATACTGCTTCAAAACTTTAACTTGACATACCATAGAATTAGAGTTGTTGCTTTACAGAACTGGAGACTCGATATTACCTTAGAAGACTGGAATTTTATGTCTGGGAATGTGTGTGATGTCATCATCCATTGTCAGGAAGAACATAAAGCTAAAGAACATAGCTGCTGCAGAGAGTATGTGCCATATGTCATGGTTATCATAGAAATTCATCAGAGCGCAATGCTTGTTGTATGACCTGGACTGTGCTGGAGTCAGCTTGAAAATTAATTATACACATTAATAATAAATATCAGTATGACATATAATGCATTATCAGAATACATAACATAGTCATTACTTACAGACCAAGAAGTGCTTTGATCTATGAAAAATGTTAAAGCTCCTCCCCAACATATTAAAGCCATCACGAAAACAACCCAACTATACCATTTAAGATGCTCCTTATGAATTAGTTTCATGATCAAATACCAAAACATATATAGTCCTAAATTCATAAGGAATAAATTTAGCAAGTGAGAAGCAAAGTCTTTGCTGTGACGATACAGTCTGAAAGATAAAACAATTCACGATAAGTAATATTATATCATGAAATATTGTTATTTATATATTTATGTCCAAACCACTATACAACTAACCCAAATCCAGCTAAACCCCAATTACATAAGTTTCCTATTATGACCATTATACATCTACTACGGAATGCTGGACGACAAACTCCTCCACAGACACACTGTTTACAGCAAAAACGATCTGAAATGAAATTAATATTGGAGAATTCACTTAAAAATTATATATAGGGTCAATTGGGGTATATATTTTTTTTTTATTTTATTTTACATAATAAACGGCTGTATCAGCCTTTACTATATCTATCTATATCTATAACTATCAGCCATATACTATACTTTCTGATGAAATGACTTTAATTATTTATTTTTTATTTTATTTTAACAAATAAATGGCTTATACCTTTTACAAAATTAAACATTATTATACATGAAAAACAAATTTTATGTATAAGAACAATATGAAACATTTAAATAAATACAAACACAAAAGATAGATTATAATATTACATTTGCATTATTAATTACGCTAAACTCAAAATAATAAAATTTAAATCACTTAACATCATCAACAAATTCTATGTATAGGAACAATAAACATTTAAATAAATACAGACACAAAAGATAGACTATATTACATTTGCATTATTAATTACGATAATCTCAAAATAATAAAAATAAGTCATAAAGACTTTAGCATCTGTAATCACAAATCGTAAAGACTTTGGCATCAGAAACAAATTTTATGTATAGGAACAATAAACATTTAAACACAATATATCAGTAGGTACTTTAAATAAGCTTTTCAAATAAAACAACAAAAAAAAAACTGGACATTATAAATGATTTGAATTCTTAAATTGGCTCGTCAATGATTTTTTATAAGTAGTTATGGAATCGGCAAAAATATCAGCCAAGAACCCATATTCATTTCCTAGTCTGTGAATCCTTCTGATAGGTGTATTGTGAAGATAATTGGTTTTGACTTTATCGCAGTGAAATGAATAGTTTTGTCTAGTATTTGTGGTTGGAATATGAAAATTAATGAGTTCTATCAATTCCGAGCTATTGAAATTGACGATTTTGTACAGAATTATTAGGTGCACAATTAATCTTCTATCAGATAATGTATGTAAATTTAGTTTTATTAATAAATCGCTGTAGTCAATTTTGTGCTTAATTAAACATTGAGGTGGCCATAAATACAAATTATGTATTTCGGTTATTTTTCAATTAGTACGTAGTGGTTTTGAAAAAAAAAATTTAGAACACAAATTTTCATTCCTAGAAAATATATTACATTTGATGGGGAAGTGAGTCTTAAGTATTTTAAAGTCCAATTAATTTTTTTAAAGATTATTTGCAATTTCTACAAATACATTATTGATTATTGAATACACTTATCCGTTAATACTGGAAGTGTACGTAATGATAAAGCTAAACTTAATATTTTTACGTTTTATAGGATAGGCGCTTTGTAAAATACGTATAATTGATTATATAGGGATATAAAATTGGTGGTTAAGTGATTTTGTAAAAAAATGTTTTATTCAAAATTAAACTGGGTAGGGATGTACTTAAAATAATATGAAAAACATAGTATGAGTAATACATGTAATAAATTATGCGAAAGCTGTCTGGAACAGAAAGCTTTCTAGAATAAAAGGTAAAAAATTATTAAATTTTGTTAATTATGTATTATAAAATGATACTTTTGTTCACTATGAGATTGTAGGGATTGATAACAATGCTAATATAAAATAATTAATGAGATTATTTTAATTTTTTTCCCCCTCTTTTTCTCCCAGGCCTCCCACTCTTGTCTTTCTGTAAAAGGGAGGTGTTTGTAAAACCTTATGTATAAGGCAATTTATGTCAGGGATGAGGCATGTCACCCATCCTGATTTTTTTTTTGCAAGCTTATTATTACATGCAGTTTGTTTTTCCATTTATAGGAAATGCCATGATGGTATGAATGAATAGAATTTATTTTCATAATTTTAAATTTATCATCACAATATTGATGGAGTCGGTGGATGGCGCCCGTAGTGGCTGCCTGAAACCTCTGACGTCTCACTTTTAAAAATTAAAATATTATCTAATAATGATTCAAAATAACAAAATTTTAATACAGTGTTTTTAGTTTCAATAGTTTTATAAAGATAATTATTTTGTGAGTATTAAATTACTTTCAAACTGCTTAAAAATTAAAACAAATGAACTAGTGGATAAAATTTGTGACATATAATAATACCTACAATTAGAACTCACATAATTGTTTAAGATTTCAAATTTGTGACAATTAGAAATGCATTAAATTTTTTTTAATAGTTAAATTAAATTTATAAAATATATTAAAATTTGATCATAACAATAAATAAATTAAAAAAAAAAACTGAAAATGCGCCCTTGCGGTGGTTTGTAGCACAAAACGGCGCTCAATAAATTGTCCAGATTATTATTATTATTTGTAAAAAATTATGCAACAGGGTAGATTTGTTGTACATACACAGTATACACCTGCCCCATATGCAATAGACTCACTTTCCCATCATCAACTAGAAAGAGTGATATTTTTAACATTGAGATGAAAATTATGATCTTTTTCTTTCCACATAATAATTAAACTGAGCATGTTATAACATCAGCAATTTATATTGTATCCTAATATTATCAGGAACTATATATATCCAAAACTTATTTTTAACAACCAGCTTTGTACTCCGAGTTTTAGATCTCAGACGCTCTTCCCCAACTAATTCTACCAACTTACTCATACATAGCGATTGTTAAAGGCTCATTATAATAATATAATGATGATTCATTATTTATATAATAAAATTTGACTCACCAATTTTGAGATGTCCCATATAATAGACTTGAAGTGAAAGCAACAGACAAGTTGTAATGTGGATAATAGTAAACACCAACCAAAAATAAAAGTTAGGGAAGAGAACACCAATCAGACCTGAAATATGTATTGACATTTACTGTAGGTGTATCCTGAGAATTTTCTATGTTAAATATTTAAATAAAAAGTTTCATAATTTACCTATAAAAACAGTTACTGCCAAAACACCAAAAGTGGCATGAGCACGCGCATTAACATCTGGATGTCTGCCTTGATATATCTTAATCATACATAGCACAGCTATCACATACATGAAGGAAGTATCTGTCAACCCCAATGCATTATGTAAGTTAAGTACACATACGTATGTATATTTGAAATTAATTGCAATCAATTTGATTGAGATATACCTTATAGGTATGTACAATGTACATATCAGCCGCGTGCCTTCCATACAAGCAAATATGCAACGCATGCTCTAAGATAAGCAAATAGTGTAGTAGTATTGAATTTCATAAATTTCCTTAAAATGATATTCTACAGTACTGTATTATACAATTTTTATGATTTTTTATTTCAGGGCATGAATTGCATATTTGCTTGTATGGAAGGCACGTCACTGGTCAATAAATTTAGATGCGCAAACTATGTAAAGGAAAGATTCTGATCCATATGGTGGGGTGGAATGCAAAGAATGTAAATTAATATTTTGATTAACTAGTATATAAGTTTAAGTTTGTAATTACTTGTGTATTGTATTTTTAATTGTAAAAAAAAATACAATTTAAAAATAAAAAATAAGTACATACATAAAATAGTCTGATGAGTGACTTCGGATAAGTGTAATCTCTTTAGTAAAATTAAAATATCAATTCTATTTTGTTTTAATCTAGTCTAACTAATTGTCCCATTTCTGGGAATTCAATAATCATTCTCTCTTCTCTCCATATATTCTTAATGCTCTGTGGGCCTAGTCAAAACACATTTTAGCTTTACGTTTTCGTTTCGTTTTCGTTCAAACGTTGACAACGTTGCGAGAACGCGTCAATTTTCATAGCTACTTGTGTATTTTAGATACGAAAATTGACACGTTCTCGCAACGTCGTCCACGTTTGAACGAAAACAAAACCCTAAAATGTGTTTTAACTAGGCCCACTGATACCATTATTATCTATTATACATAAGTATATATATTACGCTACTACTGCTATTACCAAATTGAAAGTTGGTGTGGTTTGGACAAATGTGATATGATGCAGATAGAACTCCTTCCATCATCAGTGCTCCTCCCATTGCATAGTACAAGCCATAATGCTGTGGAATTCCATAGTTCTGGAACCAGACATTTACAATTACATAAACTATTATTAAAATGGGTATAAATATATGGAGTAATTTTTTTTTTTTTTATTAAAGATATATCTGGGTTTTTGTTATTAACCCAAATACAACCTTATACACCTTTCAAACTAAGCTAAAAGCTTGTGCCGTGAATGGGGAGTTTGCCGGCACCTGGGATCGAACTTTAAATTAAATAAAACTATTATTAAAATGTGTATAAATATAAGGAGTAATTATACATAGAAATATTACTTACTGAATCAAATTCCACATCAACATGTTCTTGTTTTCTTCTCCATGCAATTAGTATGAAGAGTAAACCCAACAGGATGTACCCCATGTTTGAATAAATATGATTAAAGTCAGAGAAGAAGCCCAAAGGATGTGCACAGAGAAAGTTGTAATAGCATTGATCCTGATTTCCTGTGTTGTTCAGTGACTGAAAATAACTAATGCTATTACATGAATGTTGAAATATGATTTGATTTGTAAACTGTTATTTGTACAGGACAATTTAATAGAATATAATATTTAGGTACATATAGTTTATAGAGTTAAAAGAGGATAATAATATTATAATAGTTTACCCTTTGATAAGCGATGACCAGTTGTATAACAGGTAGCCCATAGAACACTGCCACTGTGATGAGATGCCAGAGATACATGTTGGAGCTTCTAGTTATTGATACTGTGTCTCTAGTGCACAATTCATTTAAATATATTTGCTTTAGCGGCTCCAGCTGTCCATCAACAGAATCAACATCCGTACCCCCTGATGAAATAAATAATTATAATATCTATAGGTACATTATGAAATAAATGAAGTTTCATAATTTGAAATGTAACAAATTTCTAAAATAAGTGTGTAAGGAAAGATCTACATGAAGTTCCGTTTTCCCTGCCAACGCCGCTGGGATAAGCATTAGAGCATGGGTGGCCAACCTTTTCAGCAACCGGGCCAAATTTTAGAAATAAGATTTCCTACCGGGCCACAACATATAATAATTTTACTTTACCTTAAAATTTATGCCCCGTCGCCAAATTTTCAAAATAAATTTGAAATGTTTTTCATAGGTTCTCCCAAGTTACCTTTAACCGCCATCCGTTTTTTGGGGCCTCCGCGGCAAAATCGATTGAAAAATCAATAAAAATACTACTAAATATCACTTTATCGCCAAATAATTTTTAGTATTCCTGGAATGATTTGTCAGTAAACTATTTATGAAAAAAAAGTTGGATTTTAGTTCTTAGAATCGATTTTATTTAACTTTTTCAAAAATCATACGGAGACCGTTCTCTAGGGCCGCTAAAATCACCAACACATTTCAGCTGTTTTGAGTAAAGTATTCATTTATATTTTATGAATTCCAGCTGTGATGACTTCTACAAAGTGTTTAAATTATGTTTGTAAGAATTGTTTTTTTTTTATTGTGTGTAGTCACATTATTATAGGTAATAATTTTACAGCAAAAAATAGTTTTTGTAGTCATTAGTGATATAATAAATCTTTCACAGAATCTATGAAATCTCAACCTTGTCATTATTAGACCTTTTTTTCAGTGTTACTGACAAAAATGTGGGAAAAAACATAATTTATTAATTGTGAACAAAATATATTATATTTATTTACCCACATAATACATATTTACATGTGCACATTCATAAATAAATTAAATTATTCAAATAATATTACGTATTTGTCTGCATTGATTTCAATATTTCATTATTTTATGTTCAATAAGATCTCATTTTGTTGAATAAGAATCTTTCTTCTCACGTAATCTCACATGGAATAGACGAAAAGGACCAAATGGCAGACATTTATTTTGAAACATAGTTTTTTTCGATCTGTTTCCTTGCATCAAATGGCTAGTAGAAGCAATACTTGCAATGAAAATGGATTTTCTCATATGAAATCGTGATACAACATTTGTACAGAATTCAGCATCATTTTCGCTAAGAAAAACGATTTTTTTCGATCAGAAACTTTAAGTGAAAGAAACAATGTTTAAATTTAATCTAACTAAATAATAAAAAAACGATTTGGTAAAAAATGCTAAATTTTGGTAATAAAATTGATACTGCAAATACTATATCACCAGTTATGATGGAGATTTTTTTTTAAAATAAATTATAATAAATGTGTTATAATTCAGTTACATAGCAGATAAACTATGTGTAGTAAATATACAAGTCGCCCTCTCCGTGTCAGTACAAAATTACAAACAACTTATGAATCATGTAATATAAAATACTTGTATGATAGTGTGTATTGTTTTACGATTATTTGCTAAATTAACTGCATAAAATTATTACACAGGTTGTCCTCCCCGTGCCGTAAAAACTACATTATGGGTATCATACCTTATAGTCCAATCAAAAGTACCTATAATGAAATACGGGTAACACGTAGTAGCTCGCACTTTTTATTTCAATAATAATAAAAAAAACTCAAAGACTACCATTTAAGTTCTACTAATGCATACTATGTAGAATGTATTTCTAAATACACAAATAATAATCTACGATAATAACAATAGACTATTCTTTTTTTTTAAACACTGAAGTGTGCATTATTTTTGAATAATAGTTTTACAATGGTTTTTTGAATGCTATTGGATAATCATTTTTTGGGTGATCTCTAAATTGCGTAACCACAAAGAATTATTTTGAAAACCATAATGAATATTTGAGTCATCCTTCACTAGTGCATTTAACAATTGCACATTATTGTTTGTTTTCTTTGTTTCATAATGGTTTTTTATTTTTATTGTCATCATTGTTTTCCGTCTGCATGGTATTTCATTCATTATAATGTTTTTAAGATTTTACAACCCTATTTTTATTACTGAGACTCTTCTAAGTACTTAAGTACATACCTTTTTTTTATAAAAAATGTCAAAAACAATGAATCAATCTATTCCATATTATCCTTCTATATCTATTGTCATTTACACATTTTGTACTGCGTATTATTTCAACTTAAATGATATATTATATTGTTTTTTTTTGTCTATTAAACGCATTGTTTTTTTTATTCATCTTAAGGTCTTTGTGATGTTTAAAACCAATAACATAGCATTATTCCAAACTTTGAAAGTGTCCTTTCTATTATTGAAACACAATCATTGTGTTGTGACGTAGTTAAATAGGTAAAATGACGATAAATAAATCACGCGGAATGTGAGCATTTGCATAGTATTTGTATGGAGGCCGCGCAGGGTGTAGAGATCGTCTGACTGACTTTATCCTAGGGAACGGATAAGAGTTAAGAGTATTTTCTCCGAACAACTTTTTTCGGGTACTTGTACCGACTTTTATTAAAAAAGTGTCCATATGCTTCGCGGGCCACAAGCAGGCGGGCCGCATGTGGCCGGCGGGCCGCGGGTTGGCCACCCTTGCATTTCTCGATGTAGAGAATTTTCGGAGAATTTTTTTTATTTTTTATTTAACAGTATAATAATAGTAAATACTTTATTCAATCAATCAATAACAATGTACAAATGTTGAGACAATTTATCACCAATATGGCTACAATTAATTATGGAAACAAAAAAATGTTAGGTACCTACATGGAAAAAAATAACTGATGAAAAATCTTGATGATTTTTGACACCCCACATGCCCATATTTAAGTTAAAAAAAATTGCAGGTACGTACATCGAAAACAGTGTTAATAACCTCTGATTTGGGCCTTAATCAACCCCACAAATTTTTGGATCAATCAGGTTGGCTGCGAAGTGTACCTACTGGGCGAAAGGTCATAATACCACTAAGAAAAATTATGGAGAGAAATTTCTCTTCCATCAGAGGAGAAATTTCTTAGGAGAATTTTCTCTTCTCACATCACTAGACGCACGAAGGGACTATGGTCAAAAACACCGCGCGATCGGTATGCGCGTATTTTTGGTCAATAGTCACTTCGCGCATCGTACAATTAAGATTAAGATCGTGTTTAGATTTTGTCAAGAATAACCCTACAGCTTATAACAATTTTGCCCTAAGATGGCAAAATATGATACATATGTGTATAGGATTTTACAGTGACATATTATCATACTTTGCCATCTTACGGTAGAATTAATATGGTCTACAGACAAGTACTAAAAAATGTATTAAGCATTCTATAGACAGCTAAATCGAACGGCTATATGACGTCATCAAGACGTTTGAATGTGGCATTTTCGTGGGAATTCAAAAATCGAAATTTTAAAATGCTACAAAATAGCGATACAAATCAAAAAAGAGGTCATAGTTCTGATGAATTTATGTGTGATTCTAAATAAAAACTACACGTTCCCTATTATTTGTATCTAGTAAAATATATTTCATCTGTTGTTTGTAGAAACGGTGACGTAGAAGCAAAAAAATTAAGATTTTTGTTTTGTAATTTGTGAAATTAAACATTAAAATATAACATGGTATAGAAAAGTAACTTACGTATTCCGTAATTGTTGCAGGCAATGTCTACTACAGAATGTCCGAGAGGTGTAATTCTTGCATTCCTTGTAACATCTAGTGAAATTAATATTTATTAACTTTCACATACTTATCGGAATAAATAAAGTGCTTTATGTAACACTGAAAAGTATTTGAGCTATTTACATATTAATAGGCTTATAATAATGAATATTATTTGCTCACCTGACTCATAATGAGCTAAGTCTACAGAATTCATAGTCAGAGGAGATCTCTTTCTGTGGTATAGGAGCATGCCAATTATCACTATGAGATACATTGCCACAGCTACGAAGGTCAACACCAGAGTCCCTGCCACATAATCCGTGTATGATACACTACCATTAATTGTAATATTTATAACCTTCTCTCTAGTCGACTTGTCGGTTACTACAAACTTGTCCGTCTGCTCATACTCCTTGGACTTCCAATCAAAAAACTCATTGCCATGAGGCATTATTTCGTCGTATGGTTTTCCAGAACACTCTTTATCATTAGTCTTTACGACTAATACAACGTAAAAACCATTCGGATATTTTTTTCTCTAAAATAAAATTAATTGGTTATTAGAAGCATTGACCTATACATTGATAATCTGGACTAGTAAGGTAGCACTTATTTTCTCAGAAAACATGTTCCAAAATGAATAATTACTGTGACTGAGATTCCTCCTTGCTTGCTTATGGTGGCATAAAATCCTTCGTAGGTGAGTTCTCTTTCACTATCAAATATAGGACACTGAAAATAAAAATTCGTACAACAATAATATGTTAAAATATAAATAAAATGTGCCTATGTTAATAATCATTCAGAAAATTCTGCGTAAGTAAGCAGGTATATAATATAGTTATTATGTAAGTAGGTATCTTAGCTCTGTACTGTAATAGTAATGAATAGTACTCACTGAAGCATTTTGAATAGACATCAGCATACAAGTATCGTCGTTTGATGTTAAATGTAGCAATACAGTGCTCTTAGTTTCATCAAGAACTAGATTTTGAGATCTTCTAGCAAATTGATTCAAAACTTTCTTTTTTTTCTGATAAATAGTTTCTGTTTCGGTGTTCATGTTAGCTAACTCAGTGTTGATACCGTCCAGCTCCTGGATGCCACTTGTGAACGAATAAAAATATACAACAGGTTTTGCAGGGCTAACTGTTGTTGTTTTCACTTTATTGAATTCTAAATTAAAGTCTAACACGTAGTCCACTCTCAGTTGCACATTAATATTAGTTTTGCTCGATGTGGTAAAGTGAAATATTGGAAATGTTGCCTCGTGACCTGTAAATAATAATTTACTAGGCTTATATAATTGTCTATTATGCGTATGCTGTGAAGTAAGAAACAACTCGTCCACATTTGCAATTTATGTCCATTCTCTTATATTTCTTAGTCAGGATATTCGCCTTCTTTCCAGTCCACGTCTGCATTCTAATTTGTCTTTTAAGATCAGCCTCCTACAGTCGGTTCATTAACCCGAATTCTCCTAGTGTCCTCATATGAGGACGGAAACAATGTACATTAAAATTGACCATAACAACTAAACAATAAGCGTGAGCATGTCGAAACATGAACTATCCTACAAGCAAGACTCTCCTCTTTATAAGCATATCATTGTATCTTTGATTTTAGTCGTGGGTGGATGTGTGCATCATTTCAAAATTACCGTATTTTGAAAATTCACAAAAATGACGACCTCTTCCCGAAAGTATTTAAATATTTATTTTTTGAGTTTCTAAATCTATAAAATATATATGAATGTCAATTCTTATATCATTAGCGGATTTGGTGGCACAAATAATGCTTATTTATGTATAACCAATGATGATATAACCTTTTTTAACTTTTACTGTCCTCATATGAGGACACTAGGAGAATCCGTGTAGTTTTCATCATATTTTTTCCTATATTATTATTCATATTGTCTTCCATGTTTTACTTATTTTTTTATTTTCATCTCGTTTTAGACGTCTTAAGTTAGTAGAAATACTAGTTCTACTAGAAAACGGTGATGAATATGATCAGACTCCTTGAAATATATACATAGAACCTCCGGAAGTCAGCCAACTTACTGATGGAAATTCAGATAAGGAAGATGGAGTGAATAACAATTGCATGCCTGAGAACCAATTGTGAGCACCTGTGGAGAAACGGCAGCTTTTGAACCAAGATGCAGGATATATTTTGATAACAATACAATAGAAGAAGTCATATCAAGGCCAAAATTAGAAAGATTGAGTCCACCTCAATAGATTATCAAATCTAGAGGGAAAGCTTTGTATCCTAGCATCTCCTTCAAAATGAAAAACCAGCGTTTTGAATGTTTTACCGAATTTGAATTATTTGAGCTGTTTTTGATGAGATTTCAAGTTCTGAGTATTGTATATCCAATATATGGGAAGACATAAATCTAAATAAGGATGAATGCTGATCATTTCTTGCTGTACTTATCGTATCGGAATACAATGTGATTCCAGGGAAAGCTATGTATTATAGTAACGGTGAAGGTTTGTGTATTACTTAGTGTATGAAGCAACGAGAAGAGTAAGTTTTGAAAATATTTTGGGATCTATTCGCTTTTTATCAAATAATGAGCTTGATAAAAAAAAGACAAATTGTACAACCTGAGACCGCTTATTGTTCACATGTAATGAAAAATGCACGAAGATGTGCACTTCTAGCCAATCTATTTCACATGATGAAGCAATGGTTGAGTATTTTGGTAAGCATTTGAGAAAACAGATGAAAAAAAATAAACCCATACGAATCATCTGATCTATTTTGATCCTTGAAGAAAAATCTTTCAAAGAGATTTAGAAATGGAGAAAAAATTGGATGATGTTCCTCCACTGTACTTCACTTATTGAATCAAAATACATCTGACAAAAGGGAATTGCCTTACCACATACTCTGTAATAATTAATTTACATCGTTTTTGCTTACTGAATCGTTATTTATATTGGGGAAGAAACCAGGACACAAAATTTTCCCTCGAGACTTGGAAGTCTATTGAGGTGGACTCAATCTTTCTAAATCTGACCTTGATGTGGCTTCTTATAATGTATTGTTATCAAAAATATCTCCAGCACCTTGGTTCAAAAGCTGCCGTTTCTCCACAGGTGCTCACAATTGGTTTTCAGGCAGGCAATTGTTTTTCACTCCATCTTCCTTGTATGAATTTCCATCAGTAAGTTAGCTGACTTCCGGAGGTTCTATGTATATATCTCAAGGAGTCTGATCATATTCATCACCGTTTTCTAGTAGAACTAGTATTTCTACTAACTTAAGACGTCTAAAACGAGATTAAAATATAAAAATAAGTAAAACATGGAAGACTATATGAATAATAATATAGGAAAAAATATTATGAAAACTACACGGATTCTCCTAGTGTCCTCATATGAGGACACCCCATATTTCAGGAATGGATTTTCAAAATTAAAAAATAACACCACACTCTCAAATCTTATCATATACTTGGAGTTTATACGTAATATCACATTTATTGGATAAGTATTTCTTATTCCCGGAGAATTCGGGTTAAGGCAACTTGTAGAGTCCATGTTTCAACACCATTCAGTATTCAGAATTAAAACGGTTTTTTGGAAGATATTTATTTGTACATAATTACAATACAGTGGAAAATTCGCACTCGCATTAAATTATATTATTTTTACTATTAGTACAATAATCAATGTAGAGGGAGGAATAAATAAATATAATTAATGTCTAATTATGATAACATTTCTACGAGTATATAATATAAAATACCTTTCCTTCCAGTGAAATTTTCCAGTAGTATATTTTTATCAGGACATAATGTCCGAGCTATACTCATCATTTCCCACTTGTCAATAATTAGAGGTAATTGCCAAGATGAGACTCCTGAAATAAATATATAACAAAATATCTAATAATATGTATTGGTAAGTAAGTATAGTTACCTATAGGTATCTACCCAAATGCATTTATTCAAGAATCTAGTACCTAAGTAACTATACTAAGATATTTATAGCAGATATGCAGGTACCTATTAGATTTAGGTATGACAATAAGATATAGCTGACATATGTACCTATGTAAGTTAAACAAATTTATGTACCTATATATGAAATCTATATCTTTGTCGGTGGTTATAACCTTTTTTAACTTATGTAGATACAAACCTTTTTCTTGAGTTGCCGTTATGAACACGGGATTCGTAATAACCGCATTTTCACTTGAAACAGAAAGTCTCGCAGGAAAATCATCGTAAATTTCCTGTAAAACAAAGTTTAAAAGACCAATCACTTTCAACAAAATATTAAATATAATAAACGATCTTCGCTGTTAAATTATTTGAATAAATTGTTGGCATAATAAATCGTTGTGTTAATTTTTTTAGTTAATCTAGAAGATGATCTGAAATATAAGATATATTGCAAATAGTAAAAAGTAGTAATAATATAAGGTATTAAAAAGCGATCACAATAATTAAATTGATTACTGTCAAATTAAAATCATATTCATATTTTTGTATACTTTACTAGCCTTAATTTTTTTCAACATAAACCTGCCCAGAAGATTAGACCTCGTATAGAGTTTTTTTTTACTGATTAATATAATTTATTCAGAATTTTTACATAGTAAGTAAGTACCTACTTAATTATCTTTTCTTAAACTAAGAAATTTGCATCTGAGTGCAGCAAAATAGTGAAAACTGTATTTCGCTGCACTTACAACACTGTATAACAAAAAAAAAACAACACTTTAACACATAAAAATACTGATATATAAATGTCACATGTCACACGAGCATTTTTGTTTTATGTCTTCGTAGTATGTAGACAATGTAGACAATTTATGTCTTCTCTTATTTCAGAGTCCATTAAGGATATACAAACATACATACCTACATATATACGAACGGACTCAAATATTTATGTGTGGATGCGTAATTTTAACCTTTCCTAAAAACGATCAATCAAAGTGAAAATTGGTAAAATACATTTGACAGTATCGTCGTTTTTCAAAAGTTTTTATTTTCGTTTTTTACATATATAGTCTATTTATCTATACCATCTCGCTGACTATCAAAGATAGGGTAACCAGTGAACCATAACTGCGTGTAATGAATAGGTAGATATGTATATAGGTTGTCATGAAAAAGTGATTTCGAGAAAATGAAATTTAGAGAGTAAGTAAAATCACGACAATTTAAATTACTCAGTTTTGAGAAAGTAACTACAATGTTGGATTTGAGAAATATTCTTTATTAAAACTGAGGAGATTTTGAAATCTTTCAAATTCTTACCTATACCTTTTTGAATGAGTGATGAAGAAATCATAAAAAAATGGAATCTGAGATCTAAAAATAGGTTCTCACTTGTCAGCTCCACGTTTTTTACTGGAAGGGGCGACAAATATCATTTTCCCGCCCGGAGCTTATTTTGCCGCTCGCCGCAAAATCGAAAAAAAAATCATGGGCCATTTTATTAAATAAATAGTTTTTGTTTCTTAAATAAGCGATTCATATAATCCAATTAAACATTTCAATTGGAGAACCGCGTTTACACAATGTATCATCGTGCAAAATCAATAAATTAAATGATAATTTCTCGAATAAAACAACAGTCCGCTGCCCCTGCACAGGAAGGTTCTCAAGAGAACACGCAACAAAAGCAGTCTCAGAATTCGGAAAAGAAGAAGGTGTTGAAGCTTATAATATATTGTATCTAAATGTTTATATACTTTAAATTTATAAAAAGTAAAGGTGTCTCGATATATAAGGCATTTCTACTTGTTATGGAACTTGACAGTTGATATAATAAATTATTATGTTCTCGCTTACCTCCAACATAGCATACGTGAAAGTGTATTGCACTGTGTTATTAAGAAAGAAATCGTAAGTTTTCCCGAATTCATATCTGAAAATAATTGAAACAATGTTTTAATAAATAGGTGTATAAATAATGCTTAAAAAAATTAATTTAGTTCACTAGGGTCGTATTTTTTCTGGAATTGATTTTAAAAAGCGCTACGGGAACCAACTATAGCAGCTATATTCGAATATTTTATCGAATAACGAATACTATTCATTCATACCACAACGGCTTTTCCCACTAGTAGGGTAGCCAGCAGACCAACTGCACGCGACAATCATGCAAGTTGTTTTCTGTATGCCAATGGATATCTACACCAACACGTAAATATACTAATACCAAGAAAATGATAATCAAATTGTATCATCACAATTCTCAGCTACAAGTAAAAAGTACATAATTTATAATAATAATAATTTTGTTGAACACAACAAATAATATAGACAAAACAAATCATTTATAGACTTTTTTATTATAACTTAAATCGAAACATCCTCCTTATTGAGACAAGTCCCGTGTAAATTGTTTTGTTAACACAGTTATAATACAATGATGATGTGCAAATAAATAAATAAATGATTAGATGGAAAAAAATCATTACCTAACATAGTCTAATAATCTCGCCACTGCATATCATCACATTTTTTTTAATGTAAATTGCTTCGTTGATTTTGTTTCGTAAATGATAATGCGCAAGAAGAATAAAATAAATAAATAAATATGCATCAATAGCAACTAAATATATGATAAAGAAGAACTTTAAATAATTTATTGTCTCATTTGTTTTTTAGGAATACATGAAGACTTCATTCGTTTATTTTTAGTTCGTAACTTTTTCTTAACATTAGAACTACTTTAGCATATTTATTATTTTAAGTAAACCAACGATGAGATGACTAATGAAATAAATATAATCAAATAAAAAAACTGTTATATTTTTTAATAGATGATTAGTTATCAATTTTATTCCTAATCAATTTTATTTTTAATCTACAGCGTCTGATATAATATAATGTAATATGCAGTTAAAGATAAATAAATCTTCAAACATCCGTTGTGTTAATTATCTTATTCTTATTCGGGTAATAAGTTGTAAATCGAAAAATAAGATTAAAACAAAGTACTCACGTTTTATTGACGTAGATATGTCTTCCTTCAAAACACTGAACATTATAGAAATTTAATAAAGAAAAAACTAAACACAAAACCGGGTTCTGCAAAACATTCATAATTTTAAAGTTTATTATAACATTACACCATAGGTACACGTGAATATTACCCGCTCACCAGACATCACTAAATAACTTTTTAGGAGCATTGCTTTATCGCATTGAT
Organism: Athripsodes cinereus; assembly: GCA_947579605.1. NCBI lineage: Eukaryota > Metazoa > Arthropoda > Insecta > Trichoptera > Leptoceridae > Athripsodes > Athripsodes cinereus. The sequence continues at coordinate 19,314,526 of OX388307.1, read as the reverse complement.
ATACATATAATATTATTATCTATGACTTATCTATTGGCGTTTTCCTACGCACCTACATACTAATGGTTATATTTCAGAGAAGAAAATTATTCACTTATAATTGATATGCGTTATTATAGGTATTCAGCGATGTTTAAAATGCTTGTAAATAATAATTATTAAACACAGAACGCTGTTTTTTTCGCCCAGTTCAAGTTTTTTTTTTCGAACTATGAACGATTTCTATTTTACAATACATCATCCCAATGGTACATTTAATCATTAGGAAGATTGTGGGAAATTCACTACTCAATTGGCATAAAATGAAAGGAGGCTCTTTTCCTCCACATTGTGTAGGAACATAGTAATTACATAGAAGAGTTGTTTTCCATCAGTATGTAGATACATACCTAGAATGATACAATACCAAATCAAAAGATGAATCAAGAAGGAGCGACCATTATTCAAGTATCCGGTGGCATAACATAGGTAAATCAAAATTTTCCAAAAAAAACTGAAAGTAAGAAATAAGAGAAATTAATATTCACAATTGTTTCACTTTCGACGTTTGTCCAGATTGAAACAATCGAAGCTATTCATCGAAAGTGAACACGTCTATTCACACTTTTCATCTTATACTTTCACTGCCATGTACGTATCTATAGGACTATTACCTACTGAAAGTTATTTTGTCTGTGGTTTGACGGGTTTTCAATACAAATATTATCATCTTCAATAGCTGGAAAAGTCAGACATTCGAAAAAATAAAGATAAATTACATTTTCAATTCAGCGATGAGGTTTGCCACCCATCCTGAATGTCTAAATTTTTTGTTGGCACTGAAATGACAGCTTACATATTTATCACATGTTCTGCTGGCTACCCCACTTGCTGAGCTGGTATAGAAGTGGAAGAAATAGTAGAAAAATGCATTAGTTTTGTTTATGATTCTGACATTTGATATAATAAATTCATATTGAATATTAAACATTATAGGAAAATAATTTGTTTATGATAATTTGAGGGAAAGGATCTTGAATAAATATTTCACTTTCACCCTGCATCTCGAGAAGGAATTCATTCACTGAGGATGAAATGTCCATACACAATATTTCACTTTGAATGATATGATCTCTCAAGTCTGAATGACCCGGCTATAGGTCTGGAAAAAGGGTTGAGGAGAGGAGGTCCTCGGTCTTGACCCTTCCTTCATTTTTAATTATGAAAATAATTAATTAGGTATACTGGTGATTATTTTTCCAAAAGAAACCTCTTAATATGGCTTAATTATTAATATAAAGATGATTGAATTTGTGAAACTTATAGGTATACCTATACAAAAACTTATTTTGATATTATATTGTGTAATGGTGTTGAGGACAAGGTCTCCCCTGAATATCCGCAAAATATTATATTTACCTACTAAAGATTAGATAAAATATCTACTTACTTCTAACAAACACGCTTTGATCACATTATAAATAGATTATTGCTTGATATACACTGAGAAATTTATAAGAATGAGTATATCCCACAACTGGAGCAGCCAGTGGACTTACTGCATGTAATAAACACGCAGATTGCCCTCTCCGTGTCAACAGTGGCGTAGCTAGGGTCATCTGCGCCCGGGGACATGGCACAAAGTCGGCGCCCCTTCTCAGAGCCCTCAAGAAAATTTTGAAATTTTACGATTTATATGGTTCATTTTCGAAGCATCTATCTGGTATTTTAATGAAATAGAATACAGACTAAAAGTGATGTGAGTAGAGAAAATTCTCAAAAAAAAATTCTCGAGAACGAGAAATATCTCCGAGAATTTCTCCTCTGACAGAAGAGAAATTTCTCTCCATAATTTTCACAAAAATATTATAACCTTTCGCCCAATACTTGAAAACCTGATCGGTATAAAACTTCATCGGGCTGATTTGGGCCCAAATCAGAGGTTTTTAATACTTTATCCATGAAGGTACCTACCTTTTTTTTAAATGGGCATGTGGCGTTTCAAACTTCAAGTTTTTTTCTTGGGAAGAGGTTTTTTACTACTTTTATTTACATTAATGTTTACAGTATTTTTTTCAATAATTCATGTGTTTGTCGGTTATCTGTTTATTTTAACCCGAGCGATGCCGGGTTACAAAAACTAGTAACTAATAAGTGATCAATGAACTCTACTTTAAATTGAATATCATCAATTTTCCTATGCTATATTCTTTTAAAAACTAGTCTTTTAAGTATATTCTTTTTACACATTACCATATCCTTATAGTAAAAATAAACAATAAAAAACATTTTGCCTCAAAATACACCATAATTCTCCAAAATTCTCCACTTCGAGAAATTTCTCTAAAAATAATTTCTAGAGTATTCCACAACACTACATAATTTTCTATACGATTGTAAACAATTAAGCTAGATACATGTTAAACTTTACATATTGGAAAAGGTAAAAATTTAGAATGTCAGTATATAGCTTCAAATTATCAAATAAATAATCTTAATAATAATGAAATACTTAGGTTTTCTGCAATCCAAAAATCTATATCACACTGAAATCAAAAATAAATTAACAAATGATTTTAAAGATAGATTAAATAAAATATTTAAATGCGATCTATCAGCGAAAAATACAGAAAAAACAATAAACGCGTAGGCTATTCCGTTATTAACATACTCATTTGGCACTATAAAATGGTCAAAAACCGATTTCAATAAATTAGAAAGATTAATGAGAACAAAATTAACAAAAAAAAGATATCACCATCCAAATTCCGCGGAACAATGGTTGACTCTGCCTAGAAGTATAGGAGGAAGAGGAATTTTTAACATTTCTTCTTTACATAATGATCGAATCTCTTAAAACATTTTTCAAAAATAAACAAAATAATTTTATATTACATAAATTTATAATACAGGCCGACAAAAATCATACATCATTAAATTTAAATGTCGAAACAGTAGGTACGCGAATAAACTATTAAAATATTTTGTTAGGATCTTAAAGTAGGAAAGAACTTAATGCCAGACACCTCAATGATCTCAACCAATCTCATGTTTTTTTTTTTTATTATTATTAAAACAATAAACGGCAAAAACCTTTTACATGATAGATCTCAAATCAATACAACATACACATATAACTAATTTCAATAATAATTATAACAATCAACTCTAACATGGACATTAATATAAAAAAAAAATGAAGATTCATAACAAACAAGTGACAAATATGCGTCAAACAGATGGTTTACCTGTGGGGAAGTGTATGGGATAACCGAGGGTTTTATACTGGCTGTTCAAGAACAAGTAATAAAATAATACAAAAAAATACCAAAAATACACTATAAAAAATCAAAATACAACTAACGATTCATGTAAGTCTGGCCAAATCGGAAACAATACAACACATAGTTTCGGGTTGTTTTACTCTCGCTCAAACTGAATATATTAATAGACATAATCATGTCGCAAAAATAATACATCGAAATTTAGCAACTAAACATAATTAAATAAACTCGCGAAATATAATACCATACTTTAAATACAACCCGGAACTGGTTTTAGAAAATCAAAATTATAGGATCTATTATGATAAAACAAAAATAAAATATAGACAAATACATCATAATAGACCTGATTTAGAATTACATGATAAACAAATTAAAATTACGTATCTAATAGACATCGCTGTCCCAAATAAGCATAATATTCAAAACTGTCGCAGAAAAAATACAGAACTAGCAGAAGAAATAAAAAAAAATGGCATTCTATGTAGGTCCGTTTACATTATACCATTAGTTTTGTCAGCTACAGGGGTAGCTCCGAATGCTTCGATAAATAAATTGCAAAAACTAGATTCACCGGTAAATTTATACATTAAAATTCAAAAATCTATTAAAATAAATGCTTGTAATATTGCAAGAAAATTTTTGAACACAGATATTTCAGGCACAATGCTGGTATTTTGAGCCCATGTTCTGAGCCTAATCCTTTGATATCCTGTATATCTGGATAGATGATTTTTTTCCGGCATTAGACTGTTAAGTTTTTGTATAATCATGACTGATCATATGGAGACTTATCTGGTTGTATAATGCTGAGAAGTGTGGATGGCAATTTTTATAAAAAAATAAAATATACTTATAAAACATGACTGGAATGGACATAGTCTTTTTAGGGGGTTAAATGAAATGTTAAAAATGTTGAGTAAAAACTATTTCAGAAATGTATGCGAAAGTTGTTAAAAAATTAACAATTTTTACATTATAATCCAAAAACAGCGATGATGTGATGAGTAATGAAAAAATTTCCAATGTTGTTATTTCTTGCAAGTACAATAAAATATAATTACCGAAAAATTTGCTAGATTTCAAATATTATTTAAAACAACATCTTACTTGCTACATTTCTATCTAATGACAAATTTATCTCTTTTCAACCAATGTGAAGTATTATACTATTTTCTTTGCACTCACCTATATTAAACTCGAAATTATCCAACCTGTATAATTGTTAAAACCAGATGCCACTTTCAGTTATGAAGAATAATATTTGAACCCTTTGTTAAAAAAAACGCCATCAGCAATCCTGTATTGTGGATGTGTTATTTGGTTTTGAGTAGAATGGCGCCCCTTAGTGTTCAATGGGGGCGCTAAAATCGTGTTTGCCAACTGGTTTGTAATGAAGATATTTGTGGAGCTCCAAAATTCAATCTTGCAAACGTATTTGGGATATATTTGTTAACATCAAAATGAAATTAAAAAAAATAGTTTTAATACTCATTTTGGCGCCCCCTAAAGCGGCGCCCGGGGACATATGTCCCCCCCTGCCCCCCCCTAGCTACGCCACTGCGTGTCAAAGAATATATAAAACGGGTGGCAAACCTCATAATCTGAATTGTAGATGACGTTAATTGTCACGTACGTAAGGTTTTACGAATACCTGTCTTTACAGGACAGTCGTAAACTTACAAAAAAGAGTGGGAGAACTATTCTTTACCGGAGACTTCACAGGGTATACACTTATATTTAAAATTTCACATTACTTTTAAATCATACCCCACACCAAAATAATTCACAGTCGTTGCCTCAAAATTATGATTAATAAATTATAGATCACATGCGCAATATGTATATAATACGAATAAATGGTATATCTTCATATTTACTCACATCTTTTTTGTCTGTAGATAAAGTTTTTCGCACAAAAATCATTGTGGCTAATTTTTACAAAAGTTTTACAGTGTCCTTGCATAATATAGGTAGGTACCTATATATTCTTTTAGAGAGCGGGTAACTGTTACAAAGTGTATATTATATAGATACCTACCTACTTTTACTCAGATAAGATAAGATTAAATATATAGTGCACATATCTATATACCTATACCTACACTGTATTATAATAATTATGATATAGATAATATGAATAGGTAGGTAAGTACATACAATAGTTGTACAAATAAAGGTAGGTAGTTATATAGGTATTATAGTTATTCCATTAGCTTCCAAATACCTACACCTTCCTATAGGCATTGTCAGTTATCACATTCCTTTAGTAAAGTAATTGTGTTACAATATGTATTATATACCTATATTTATGGCAGTAAACTAGGTATATACCTAACTATGTAGTATCAGCATCACCCCTATAATGTTCTTTGTATATTGGCTGCATTGTTCGCCTCACCCCTATTTATAGTCACGCATTGCGCCTGCGTCACAACTATACCGATGTTTGGCTCGTAATGCCTCACTTATATTTTTTATGCACATCTTATTCAATCTCCATCAAGATAAATTTAAAAAAAAAACTTTAGAAAGAATCAATAGGATATATTGGATAATATTGGATAAATTACTTTTATTTGCTTTGTGAATGTATTTTCGTCGTGATGCGGAATTTTAAAAATGGCGCGAATTTTCCGACGCCATTTTAGTTTTGAATCTACCCTTTAATGCAGGGTAGCAGGGTAGGAAATGTCATAATAGAATACGTCGTACACGGGAACTTTATAAATAATGAAAATGATATTTCTTTATCATTTCGTTATTTATTTTAGTCGCTACTCCGAAGAAAATGTCGTGTAATAGAAACGAAAGCGATGCGGATATGAATGTGTTTTGTCGTTAAAATGTATTATTGTAAAATACAGTGGTATCGGGAAGTGTAGCTTTGGAATGAATTGTATTGATTTTTATTGAAGAACATGTGTTTGTAACCCTAGTTGTGAGTGGCTTTATAAGTTGCCTTATATAGATATATTTATTTTTAACAATATTTTATCGTTCGGTCAATTCATAGCTCTTTGCTTAAAAAATATTTTGTCTGAAAAATGATAGTAATGCAGGCATTTTCCTCAACAAATTAGGGGTATCGCTAGGGTTGTAGGTACTATGATTTGATTATACAATAATATGATCTCGGTATACCAATACTCCTCTATATAAAAGTATCTAACCTTTTTTTTAATTTCATCCGTGATTAAAAATAACATCTTTATTCGCTTGATAAATGTTTAATGTATATTACTTTTCCAGTAAACACATTCACCCTTCGGTACAATAACATACCTAAAGTTTAGATAATTATATTATATCACGTCACAGTGTAATGCAACACTTCATTATCATTAAACACTTTGCATAAAACTAGGAGTCTTCTTTTTTCATAATACATATACCTATCACGTAAATTTATTAATTTTAGCTTTGTTCATCTGAAATGAGATGAAGCAGTGTTACGGATTATTATTATTTCACAGCTAGATTTTAATTTCTTATTTTGAGTTACAGGTGATATTTATTATATTTTAGAGTTAACTTCTAAGATAATGTTTAAGCCATTAAAGACAAATATGCAGCTTCGCATAATACATGAAAGACTATTATAGAATATTTTATATATTTTACTATTTATGAATAAATACGCACAGTATTATAAAAATGAGTGATGCTATTAGGTGTGTCATTATTCTTGGGCATTGTGTATCAAAAGTATCAAGTGTTGTGGATAACAAAAATGGGACAATTTCGAGATGAAGAATACACACATGAAGGACAAGACAAAAGTCAGGATAATATGAGTATGTGTGCATAAGTGGGCAGTAGTAGTATAAAGGTGTAATGGTGGAGAGTTACAAGGACTGAGAGGAGACATGGCCATGCAGAAGGAGAACTCTAGTGGCAGCAGTGAAGGACAACAGTATGTGGGGCCTTATCGTCTCGAGAAGACTCTGGGCAAAGGACAAACTGGTAATTGCTCAATGCTCAAACATTTCCTTGTCTAAAATTCAAATAGGTACATGGTGAAAAAAGTAAAATGTGTATTCCCCATAAATAAAACAGATTCAGGGGAATCCCTGGCTAAAACAATTGAGAAAAATGATTTTAGTTTAATATGTAGGTATTTAATTCAAATAATTATTAGAAACTGTGTACAACATAAGAAGCTATCTAAAGAGTTATATTCTGATATTGTTACTTGGACTTTGTGACTAAAGAAAATATAAAATGATTCAATATTTGATTATGCAGATCTGATTAAAGTAGTTAGAGGAGCCAGTTGTCTGAATTCTAGGCAGTAAGTAATAAAATCAACATTCAATTGAATGTCTGACAGAGGTCTAACTGGATTGTTTAACGTAATATTAATCAATCCTAGTACCACAGTGTCAAATAAAGAATTGGACGGAAAAATTGAAGGTTTGGAACATGATTGTGCATTGTGAATATCGGCATTCAATTAACTGCCTAGCCATTCAGTTTACTGACTTATCTACATAACTATCTGACAGCAACACATACATTGACTTTTATTAGATGGGTAAAAAGTTTTCATATTAGAATACACGGAAACAAAGTACCAGCAGGGTTACTCTTGACAAAACTAAACACGATCTTAATCTAGTCTTGATCTTGATCATACGACGCACGAAGGGACTATAGTCAAAAACATCGCGCTACCGCTAACGCGCGATCGGTTTGCGTGTATTTTTGGCCAATAGTCACTTCGTGCGTCGTATGATCAAGATCAAGACTAGATTAAGATCGTGTTTTGTTTTGTCGAGAGTAGCCCTGCTGTAGCAATTGGCCCCTCAGATATACCTATATTATATTTCATAGTGCATTATTTTTACTGTTCTAAACTAAATATTTTATAATATGAAAATCAATAAACCAGCACAATTGATTTCTATAAAATAAAAATCCTCAAAATAAAAAAAGTGATAGTAATGTTATTATGGGCTTAATTTAGAGGCAAGAAGTCAAGAACTATAAGAGAGTCCATGTAAAATTACGAATGTAATTCCACAGGGCCTAAAAGAATTTTATATTATTATTTTAGTATATTAACTCTCTAAATATTTTCCAGGCCTAGTGAAATTGGGAGTTCACTGTGTGCTGGGAAAGAAGGTAGCAATTAAAATAATCAACAGAGAGAAACTCAGTGAATCCGTCCTAATGAAGGTATGTACAGAAATAACTTCCTCATACATAACAGACTAATCATATGTTAGAAATATTTAAATATTAAATTGACACTGTTCATTGTTTCACAAAAGTGTAAACCACAAACACGCCTATCGCTTTCACCAACTAATTGTCATTATCAGGACTGGGTGTAAAACTATAACTAACATCTATATTTACATAATTAGGCGGTAGTATTGCGGTACTAGGCAATGGGGAGGCTGAAGAAGTTTGGACATTAATAATACCTATATATTGTGAGATAGATATTTATTAATATTAATTAACGTGAACAATTTAAAATAAAAATAATTTTTATTTTATTTTAAAACATAGGTTATTTACAAAATACAAAAGTTTTTAAGAGTCTTTGAATTAATTATTATAGGCATCTAAATATAGTCTTATGAGTAAGTCATAAACACAAGTAAATATAGTCTTATGAGTAAGTCATAAACACAAGTAAATATAGTCTTATGAGTAAGTCATAAACACAAGTAAATATAGTCTTATGAGTAAGTCATAAACACAAGTAAATATAGTCTTATGAGTAAGTCATAAACACAAGTAAATATAGTCTTATGAGTAAGTCATAAACACAAGTAAATTTGAAAAGTAAAAAGGATAAAAATATGATAGAACATCTTTGACATTTCCATTCATTAATGAGATATTATTGTATACTTTTTAACTTCTTTAGGTGGAGAGAGAAATCGCCATTATGAAATTAATAGATCATCCACACGTATTGGGTCTTTCCGATGTCTACGAGAATAATAAATATTTGTATGTATATACTTTCAAAAGTTTTTTTTGTTATTGAGATTTACAAAATTTACAGTATGGTTTTAACAATGTATTACTATTGCAGGTATTTAGTTCTTGAACATGTATCTGGTGGAGAGCTCTTTGACTACCTCGTAAAGAAAGGACGCTTAACTCCCAAAGAAGCCAGAAGATTTTTCAGGCAAATTATTTCTGCATTAGATTTTTGTCATAGTCATTCAATCTGGTGAGTATATGTATTTTGATAGATTGGACAATATTATAAATATATAGAATGAAATTACTGCCATACATTTGTACAATGAAGGAGTCCTTATGTTCTTTTTTCAAAACTCAAATTTTACATGGATTTACAATGAAATCATATTCTTAAAACTAATTTATATGGTAGTTGAAAAGGAAAATAATAGTTGTAATGCTATGTAGCGTATTTATGAGACAGTGATTTTATAAATAATTCATATACCTAAAACATTTTTTCATAATATAGCCCACAACTAAATTAATTAGTGTGAGACAAATATGAACTTTATTAAAGACTGCAATAATTTTTCTTTCAGTCATCGAGATTTGAAGCCAGAGAATCTATTATTGGATGAAAGAAATAATATAAAGGTGGCAGATTTTGGGATGGCCTCATTGCAGCCTGCAGGGTGCTTACTAGAGACCTCATGTGGTTCCCCCCATTACGCTTGTCCTGAAGTTATCAGGGTTTGTATGATTGATACATTCACAAGATATTTAAACACATATTTTGTGTACTCACACTTATATAATTTTAATGTAACAAACATTATTGACCATTTTTTAATAATAGGGTGAAAAATATGATGGTCGAAGAGCTGACGTTTGGTCTTGCGGAGTGATATTATATGCCTTGCTGGTAGGAGCATTGCCTTTTGATGACGATAATTTGCGCCAGCTATTAGAAAAAGTCAAAAGGGGCGTCTTCCACATCCCACATTTTGTGCCTCCAGACTGCCAAGCTCTGCTCCGGGGCATGATAGAAGTCAATCCAGAAAAGAGATTAACGGTAAAACCTTATATTCTAACATACTTTAATTTTTGTAAATAATTTGTAAAAGATTTCAGTGATATCCTGTAGCTGATATGGGTATTTTATTGACTTTATTATTATTGCTGGTTCTGTTGTTTTATTATTATCACTATTTTCAGTTGGCAGATATAAATCGACATCCCTGGGTCACTGCCGGAGGGAAGGGTGAATTGGAACTGGAACTACCTATGATGGAAGTAGTTCAGACCCATGTCATACCATCCGTGGAAGCAATGGATCCAGATGTCTTACAGGTGAACTTATATTAAATACATCTTGTATAATTCTTAGTGGTGTGTGTAAAATTCATATGAAAATCTCATATTTATAATAACTTTATGAGACTAAAATGTTTTTTTTTTACAGGCAATATCAAGCTTAGGGTGCTTCAAACATAGGGAAAAACTTATTCAAGAATTACTTAGTCCAAGGTATGACCACAAAATTATGATGAATAATCAACTATAAAGTAGATATAAAAAATATTCAATTTTGTCTTTTGTTACAGCCATAACACGGAAAAAGTAATATATTTCTTATTACTGGAAAGAAAGCGGCGAAGACCAGCTTTTGAAGATGACACAGACTGTTTACTTAGAAGTAGGGCAATTGATACAGGAGATCCTCCAAGAAAGAGAATAGACACTTGTAAAGTGAGTGAAATGTTTAATTAATTAGTTAGCAAATTTAAGATTTCAACAAATATTTTAATATTTTAAGAATAATATCACATGCCAATAAAAAGTACAAACAACAATTATTTTAATGCCCTAATGAACATTTTTTTAAAAAGTATGCCTAAATAAAAATACTTGCACATACCTCATTTTGAATATGCAATGACAATATAAGGTACGTCTTTGATATGTTGTGACAACAAAACATTATATTAATAATACAACGTACTTATATCTCAAAATGAAAACATTACAACAAATGCAAATAAACACTCCATACATTTTAAAACATAATCACGATAAATGCAAAATAAACAAAATCATAACTCTCTTAGCCTCGTTATGTTATAAATCCAAATACAACCTTATACACCATTCACAGTAAGCTACTAAATGCTTGTGTCGTGAAAGGGGAGTTGATAAGCAAACTATACAAAAATAAATAGTTCTCACAGCATACTATTCCAGTTGATATTTATATGAATTTAATTATTTATTGCAGTTAAATGGACAAACTTCAGTCCAATATGGACAGATTAGTGAAGGCTCTCCACTTACTCCTCGAAGACAACAATTTAAGTAAGAATATTTTATTTATCATAAGTCATAAATATTTGATTTATTTAATTTCAGTTGGATTTTTAAAATTTTGTAAAGCCATTGACTAAAGCCATTATTATCCTTTTCAGTGTATTATCGTGCAGACAATCAAGCAGGAGGGAAGGAAGAAGGTCCCCTTCTGCCGCAAGTCCTGCCAGATCAAGTCCATTACACTTCAGTGTAGTCCACCAAGGTATATAACTGTGAAAATCAAAAATAAAATACAATTTTATTACTTATCTTAATTAATAACTGTGCGTTACAATATTATTCATTTAGAAGTATAAAAATCATCAATTATATAATTCAATGTAAGGAGTATTGTTATGTCATCCGATTATTATCTAATGATCTTTCTAATTAAATACACACCTGTTAACATTTTGAGCGGTATTCAAATAAAATCAATTTTAATATTTTTATTTGCAGGTCACGCACATTCCCATCGGGCGTCATCTTTAGGAGGAACTCCACCATCTCCCATGTCTCCTCAGACTCATGGTAAATCGAAATCCATAATTAGGTTTATTAATTTTATCATCCCGTGGAGCACCCGGTAAAGAATTGGTCTCCCACTCTTCTGCGTAAGTTTTCGAGTGTCCTGTAAAAGGCAGGTGTTCGAAAAAAATAAGACATTTTACATCTTAAATTCAGCGTTGAGGTTTGCCACCCATCCTGAATGTCTTGATTTTATACTGGCACGAAGAGGACAGTTTGTATGTTTCTTACATACGGCTGATCTGCTGGCTACCCCACTTGTGGGATATGCCGTGATGGTATAGTAGTAGTAGTAATTTTATCTATTTGCACTCTCTAATTTAATATGCAGGAAATCACTTTGTTATATTTTATTGTTTGGCAAGAGTATTCAAAATTACCTCGATAACAGCTTGGATCAAAGTGTTACTTGAAATTCTAATGAAATTTATATTGGAGATAGAGTTGACATTAGCAGCGATATTTTTAAATGTAGGTACTTGCCCATTATCTACATAACTAATTAAAAGCAGTAGAGGGGACAAACAGAAATCCATTGGTGGTGTTTAGAGGCATTGTAAAGGGAATATCAGGGGATGAATTGAATGAGTTTTTAAATAATCAGAATGAAGGATTAAAATTGGTGGAAAAAAATCAAATAAAGTATTAGAAGAGGCACAGGAATTCCCTTTTGAGTGACATTTACTGTCAAGTGAATCCAGGTAGCTAGAAAACTTTAACAAATATTGGGTGTTGTAGAAGTGATTTCTATTGACCTGAAACCACAACATTGGGTAAGTTTATATTCAATATCAGAATATTTAAGTGGAAGATATGAGTCCACTTATTCAGTGTCTATAATTCGGATATGTACATTAACAGTGCAATCTAGAATACAATATGCGTGTCTTTTGTTCTCAATATCATGACTCAAAAGAGAGTAAATGAGAGGGAAGTACCAAAATAATGTGTTAACTGCAAAAGTGAAAAAGAAGTCTATGCTTTGGATTATCAATGTCCCATAAAAAATAATTATGATATTATAGTAAGAGAGGGAGAACAAATTGTCTCAATTAATAATACTGTTGCTGAATATATACATTGGATTATAATATTAACATACTGTAATCAAGCATAAGAAACAAATTTGTTGAACTAGATATATTTCGTATAGTAGGTATACATGGATGTATGTAGGTAGGGGATGGAACGTTTATAGTAATTTGCATGAATGACAGCGAAGCCAAAAAGTGAGGAAGGGAAATCGACGGTGGCCATTTTGTAGGAAATACTTTATTTAACATTTGTATGGGCAATGTATGGAAATTATTCACAGTATCAGAAAACATTATATTATTACTTCTTAAAATAATTACAATGCCACATAACTTAATGTTTTCATATACTTGATGAAATAGGGAATAGGATGAGTAAATAAAATTGAGTATTTCATTTCAAAATCATTATTTATTTTTAAACTTTGTTTTCATATACACACAATATGGAGAGAATGAATGACAATTGAAGGATATATCTAAATGAATAATATAAAACACACGAACTTGCAAATGAGCGGGAAACTCAGGATATTTCGTAAGAATGACGTTTTTCTCCAACCTCGCAGAAAAACGAGATGTTTTTGAACACAAAACACTACGTTTACTTGGTGTCAAATATTGGATAATGTCCAGTTTCTCCTTTCTGGATCCTTTGGAAAACTACAAAAAATGATTTTGTTTATAAACATGCGATAATATCATTAACCTGATCAGATTTGTATGCATGAAACATTTCATTCTAACGGGTAAACAAACCAAACATCAGATTGTAGGTTCTTTGTATTGTCAGATGACAGAATGGAAAACAAGTTACATGTGTAGATATAGGAGAATAAGGACAGATAATTATATAGAACGTTTGTAACATTATTATGATCATTTATAAGTATACGAATTATAATATAAACGACTTTAAAATCGCAATATATTAAGATGAAAACTACAATACAAAACAACTTACCGAAAATATGACAATCCTGTTTCCTGCGAAAGTTGGATTGGATTTATAACCACAACCATTTATAGCGCACATCACCATGTTAATCATAAGATGATTCCTATTCTTCTAGATATAAAAACAAAAACCGATATGAAAAATTCAACTGATGTGCAAAAACTTGAAACATTTTTAAAACAACTAAACATACAAATACAAGGGTTGGTTCATGGGAGCATAAATGTCACTCGGCGTCGTTTGACCTGAACGACCATGAAGTTGCAGTGAGTGGTGAATGTAATCCGGATAATCGTGAATAACTTAGAGCGTTTTATGACCCAATGTTATCGTAATGGCGCCATTATTTTTTACGTCTTTTTATTATTTTTTTTATTGCTTTTATAACTTTAAAAAAAAATTTTTTTTTGGATTTACTTTTTGTTATAATTTCTTAAATTCGCCGACGTGTAAAAGACGTAAATTATGAATATATTTAAATAATTAATATTTTTATTATTATTTGACTGGCGCCTTTTTATAGTAGCATTCAAGTACTTTTGTGTTTCTTTTAAATGATAAAAATATTTTTGTCTCTAACGAAGGAATAAATTATTTTAATAGGTATCTTTAAAATTAACAGTTAAAGTAATAACTACTTGATTAGTTTATAACTAATTGCTTTATACTTTTTTTTTAAATTATTCCATTATCTAACTTTCTGAGCTTGTATACTTCCCAAATACTTGTTACAAGTTTATATCCTAAATTTATCCAAACGAATTCACTGAATCAGCGTCAGAAATTATAAATGACAATTACGCAGAAATCGAGTATATTTTCTGAGACTATAATTCTTATTTTGTTACACATTTTGAAAACATAGTAACATACAGTACATGAACACTATGAATGCGTACTGGCATTGTATAGGTACTTTCAAAATATGCGTCGTCGACTGATCACTCGGTGACTGTCTGAACGCAGCCCAAATGCGACGCACCGAACAAAATTTATTTCTTACAAAATGGTCGTCATTCCCCTCCCCGCGCAGCTACAAAATGTTTACCAAAGTGTCTGTCCATTACTCTATTTAGGTCCATGTAGGTATACAATGATTTACATATATTATAGTGACAAAACTACAATTCTAAAATTGAAAATGTTTCATTTTCACAACATTATTTCAGAACGAAAACAACAAATATCATCCTTGATAATTTCACAATGTTAAATTTTAAATTATGAAATATTAAATTCAATTAATAGTTGCACAATTCTGAGTGAATGTTTTATGTTAATTTTGATGTCAATTTACTTTGTAAATTATGAGGATTTTTAAATGATAAAAATAAATCTGCAGGTGGAACATCTCTATCAGCTGGACAAAGCCCCGGCAGTAGTCCCAGAGAGCCACATCATCAACGAGCCAACTCTACAGGACCTACTATTAGTCTAAATATAAGTATGCACACAATTCAATTCTACTTGAACAATATTGATAAATTTGTCATTATTTAGGTTCCTAATATTTCTTAGCCTTTTAGTATAATACATTATGTTAATAAACAGGAGACTAATAATTGCTTTCTTTTATTGGCAATCTAATCTTTTGAGTTTTTTTTTTAACATATTTGGGTTATTGGGAAAGTAATTATTATATCAAGTTGAGAAGATAGCGCTTTAGCAGCTGCCTGAACCCTATAACTTCTGAACAATTTTAAATTAATTTGACACTTTAAAGTGATCAAAACTTCAAAATTCATTGTTTTTCATGTAATGTGCTGTGAATTTTATCATTA
The DNA here is from genome assembly GCA_947579605.1 of Athripsodes cinereus. Lineage (NCBI taxonomy): Eukaryota > Metazoa > Arthropoda > Insecta > Trichoptera > Leptoceridae > Athripsodes > Athripsodes cinereus. Next base: position 19,298,688 of record OX388307.1, on the reverse strand, counting down.
TTTAGTTTTAATTTTAAGCATTATTAAAATTATAGCAATAAATATTAATAGTTAATGTTCAGTAAATTATAAGAATTTGATATTTAAAATCGGTAGAATCTAATTTGTGACAATAATTTCTTACAAGTGTTTTCAAAATTTTAAAATAATAGTGATAAAATATATTAATCTTTAGTTTGAACTAAAATAATCAAATATGTATATTGAAATTGGGTGATAACAGTAAAAAAGAATTAAACGCATCATTGTTATTATTATTATGAAAATAAATATATTATTGAAATATATTTTACCCATTCTGGTCTGGCCATTCTGGAATGTGGTGGGTGTGGCAGTATATCCCAAGCTTTTGACTAGTTACTTAACTTGTATGAGGTAGCACGATGACACAAATTTCTTATGTAAGCACATGAAGAACCTATATGTCAAGCTTTGAGATTAAACCTAGGCAATTAAATTATCATGAATGATTGAATTCAATAAATTTAATTTCTCAATGATCCACGAGTTGATATCCGCCAGTTTGAATCAATCAATGCCTTTATTGTAATTCACCTTCCAGAATGTGGTGCATCTTTACCATCAAAATCGACGGAATGAAATTTTACAAACGAGTTTTGGTATTGGCGTCTCTGTTAATACATCTTCTACATAGACATTGGATATTTTTTTCTCATTTGAACTCTTTGCTTAAGGTTTTTGAATAACAAATATTTTCATGATTGTTTTTTATAAATTTCTTTTACAGCTGGTGACCCCAGTGAAGGTGTAATAATTATAAATGATTCTCACTTAACTGTGGGAGGATGCTCCTCAAATAACAGTCCCAGTGGAAGCAATACAGAGAGAAACAGAACTGGATCATCAAGTATTCGCTCAGTCAGTCCTACATCACTATCAGGAGATACACCATCCAGAGGTAATAAATAACACAGAATAATAATATATATAACACCCTGCTTGTCATTAATACTTATACATTACCAGTAAAAGGCAATTGTTAAATTTGAATAACTATGAATTTCAGATGGTAGAGAGAGGAGTTCCCTTCCTGGCAACACAAGCCAAACCAGTGGGAGTAGTGGAGGAGTATTTGGAAATCTGGGCACACTAACTGGTGAGAAATTACTAACAATTTAGAAAATATTATATAACATATAGCAAATATACCTACAGAATATGAAAAAATAGTTAATTGCATATTTGTGTTTACCAGGTATGGTTCTAACACCCCCTCTCTCCCCTACTCCACCCCCCTGGAGAGCTCGACTCACTACTATTAAAAATTCCTTCTTGGGTTCACCGAGGTTCCACAGAAGAAAAATGCAAGGTAAAAAATATTTTTGTAACAAATTTAAATTCATATTTTGTAAATATTTATAATATTGTAAAATAAAATGTTTAAATTTCAGCTTCATCGGAGGAAGTACATTTGACTCCTGAATCATCACCAGAATTGACTAAAAAGTCATGGTTTGGATCACTTCTAGCTACAGAGAAAGATGAAACATTTACAGTATTAGTAAAAGGGAAACCATTGGCTACAGTAAAAGCTGATTTGATACATGCCTTCCTAAGTGTAAGTAAGACTTAATAATGAGTAAGTAGTTACATCTGTACAACATATATCAGACTATTAAATACAGATCATTGGTATATTTATGATACGTGTGATGCTTGCAGATAGCAGAGTTGTCTCATAGTGTAGTGAGTCCCATGTCATTTAGGGTTGAGTACAAAAGAGGATCTACAGCTCCCGCAATGTTCCAGAGACATGTTCGCTTTCAGGTGAGAAACAATGACATATTGGAAAATGATTCCTACTTTTTATACAATCTGGTACAAGTACATTAAAAAATATTGTTTTATAGGTGGACATATCAACAATAACAAAGCAAGCTGGGGAAAATGGGAAAGAATATTTATACGCAATAACATTTACTTTGCTGTCAGGCAAGTTGCAAACATTATCTACATGATATCTATTATAATTATACCACATATTATTAAAATGTAAGAAGGGGCCTTTTGTGTACATTTGAAGTTAATGAGCGTTTATTTTTCAGGGAATATAAGAAGGTTCAGAAGGGTATGTGAACATATTCAAAGTTGTGTTTGTCGGAGTGTTGGAGCTACATCTAGACCCGCGCCTCCACGATCTCCCAGAGCACAGAGGAAACATCAACCCTTACACGGTAATTAAAAGCGTTCACAATAGATTCACTTATATTTTTGATAATATATAAGCTACAAAAATTAATGCAAAAATATTTCTCTTCATAATTGCAGGTGATTCTGCTAATGAAAGTGTCAGTGGGGGATCCACAGACAGTTGTGATAGGCTACAGACTCCTGTTTCGAAGCAGGTAAATAATTTTCTTCAATTATTTTAAATTCTAATCTTGTTGTACACCAAAACACTTGGGTGAATATAAATGTATAGATTGAAAAAAGTTATAGACAGTAATATTATTATTAAATAGATTTGAGATTAACTTAACAAAATAACCATTGCACTTTCAGTTAGAACCAACAGACATGGGTAGTTGTGATTCATCTGTATTTGAAAGTATCAAAAGTCCTACTTCTCACACTTCCATGGATGGAGTTAATCAGGTAAAGTATCACAAAGTAATACATATAAAAATATTGTGGATAGAACTCTATACAAATATTCACACATTTGAGTTGTATAAATGCAAACAGCGGTTTCTCCTTACGAGGAGAATTTGAGTTGGGTATATGTATTTGAAATATTTGCAATGTAAAGCGAAAAAAGTTAGAAGACAACTTAATCAAAGAGAAAGTAATATGTTTTCATTTAGTGAGTATAACTTTTTACAAGATATTTAAACAAAACATTTAGATGTATTTTGCAAATTTCAAATTCTTCTCAAAGAAGATAGCGCTGTTTACAATTATACGACTCATTTGTTCTGTGTTAAGTTGGCATAAATACCCTGTAGGTATTTTATTTCCTATTTTGACTATTGTTCTCTAAAAAATCTTGCTCTATGTAAACTTAATATCCTTATGTGAAGAATGTTGATAATACCCAAACATTCCCAAAAGTATGATTATTGAAGAGCTTACTAGATTTTACTCACTTATATTTCAGAATGGTGAAGGAATTAGTAATGAGCCAAGCAATGGAAATTCACGGCACTACGGAGTTAGCCAACATCCGGACCACCACAGGGTAGACCATCATCCGAGTAGCTCCACAACTAGTCAAAGTGGGAATCTCAACCAAAATCAAAATGGTTCCTCTTCTTCTGTGGCTTCCTGCTCTAATACCACTCCAGGAGGGTCATTTAAAATGCATGTAAGTCAATTACAAATTTTATACTTAATAATATAGTTAGATATTCATCAAATGGCTTAACATGAGTGGAATGCTAGTCTATTACAGTTATATGAGCCTAGACAAACTATGTGATCAGTTGGAAGAATACTGCTATTAATACATTAATATTTGTGAGTACTTGCATGTGAGATCTTATAGATAGAAATATAATATCAAATATGTATTATGTTCAGCATCCTAATTGGTCAAATTCAAATTTATTTACCAATTTCGATATATCTTCTTCCTAACTGCATAATAAACACATATGCTGTTGTGTATTACTTAATTGCTTGTGGGCATTAACTATGATGAAATTACAAAAAAAAATTGTAACAACTCTGCTACAGAAATAATCTCTTATGATAGGTGTATAACACACATTATACAAAATTTTAACTTGTACAGTGTGGAGTAAAATCCAGTGGAGGAGGAGGCTCCAGAAGGGCATCTTCTGGTTCAGGTTCTGTTTCCGGTTCACCTTCCAGAAGAGCTTCCACAGCATCTAGTTCTTTGGATCAAGGGGCCTTGAGGATGGCCTTATGCAGGGAGAGTGCTGAAAGAAGTAAGCCACTGATTGCTAATAGGAAATTATAATTGAGAATGTATAGGTACATATAAACTTTGTTTCCCGCTACTGAATCCTTACAATAAACTGCTTTGATTGATGCTGGATATCATTACAGGCTTTTGCGCAAATTATCTCTTATCTTGGAAAACTAAAATTTAATGTGATTTTGCTTGCGTTTCAGATGCCCATACAAAACGTTCATCTTCTGAATGCAAAGAAGCATGGAGAGGAATGAGGGATCCAGTGTAGCATCTTGATCTTACAAATCTCTACTGCTTAGTATTTTACAAACATTACCTTAGAGTCATTGCTTCCCCTCCCCACCTTGTACACTCACTAAATATATAACGTATGCATATTGATTCAAACATCAATAATATTTAAGTTTGTGTTCGCTATGTACAGTAATATACCTACTTATTGCCAATAATAAAATTCAAACAAAATATAATTCCATAAAAATAACCATTATTAGAAATTAATAAAATAACTGTTGATATATTGAGGTAAATTGGTTTAGGTAAATTTGGAAAATAATGTTCCTGGTTTGTTGAGGAGAAATAAGGAGACAGGAGTATGAGTAAAATCAATCAAGGTGTGGTGATATTATAACAAGGGAGAGGGAGAGGTAGTGTGGATGTAAGAAACTTGCCAAGTGTCAATACCTTGTACGGAGATATGATATGAATAATAAAATTATATTATTTATTTTCCAAGTAGTCCACTTGAATTTATTCGTAGGAATCGCCCCAAAGACAACATGTAAACATAATGAGATTAATAATATTATAAATATTTATAGTTTTTTTTTTCTAAAAATGAAAATTTTGTTATAAATTATGCCTGCCATAATATAAAAATTATCTAAATATTGTATAATGTAAAGTACGTAATGTAAGATAGTTAATATAGTTATAAAAATAATTTTATAAATAAAATCTACAATAATATTTGACTAAGGAAGCATCTGAGAAAAGGAAGAAAGTGACTGAAAATAAATATGTAATAAACATTTAACTCAAATCTCTCCTTAATTGGTCCTCAGAAAGTGTGATTATTTATTTTGCCAGCCAATATTGACCTATCCAGAGCTTGATGTATCCTCGGTGGATTCATGAAACCTTTTTATTTCTTTTATTAATATTTTATAGGAGATCTAATTAACTGTTTTGCTGGATGACATTCTCTATGTATTTGATTTGTTACGTGGAAGATGTCATAGAAATCCTATAGCGTATGAATTCCTGTGTGTATAATTTGAAATATTTCACAGAAGTACATGTGAATTTTCACGAATTATCAAAGAAAAAAGCAGCATGTAAGAGAATTAATTTCTCTAAATAGTTCCTTTTTCGGTAGATATTTCAGCATACAGGTCATTTCATTGGTAGATAGGCTTTGACAAGTCAAATAACTTGGTATCAATATGTAATTTTTTTTAAATTATGGATCTACCAACGATATGTAGGCACTTACCTATCTAAGTACATATAAAAACATATATCTCTAAGGAGCACAATTAGATAGTGTCATGTTGGCTTTGCATTATGTAACAATGCTTTCCTGGCCTAAGCAACATCCCAACAATGTCAATTGTCCTTAGAACAACTCCTTAGTCAACTTAGTTACCACCACCTTATACACTTGCATACGTTTACATATTTGTAGATGTATATATTTATGATGTGAATGTTTTACTCCATTTTACTGCGTGCAGTTGAGCAGAGACTTGGCTTATGCCTTTGCATATAGTACGAGGCTTGGCCCATTGCCAGAATATGCAGTTTGGATTTGTCAAAAGATGTACAAAATACTATTTTATACATCTTTTTGACGAATCTCGTACCATATGCAAAGCAAGAGCCAAGTTTCTGCCCAACTGTACACAGTGAAATAGAGTAAAATTTTTACCTCATAGTATCTCCTACGTAAAATCATATGATGTTTTGTCCATGGAATGTATGCTGGTTTTACGCATGCATTGCAGATGAAAATTTGATCATAAGTCATTCATATAATATATCTCGGAAGGTATTATTAGTGATATATGTACTTATATCATTTCCATCCCAAAGTACCACTAGTACAGTTAGGCAGTTAGAAATCATTACACAAGTAGAAACCAAACATCCTAAAATCTATACATTACTTTAATTAACGTGGTCACATCAGCTATATTTACATATTGTTATGCTTTAAATAATAATATGTAATACAAATCTCATACATTGTCTTTACATCGTATTGGCTGCCAAAAGAAATTGATAAATCATAAACAATGTAAATTAAAATACTCATATCAAATGTCAACACTTCATTTTAATACTGATCCCTTACAAGTTCAGTATTTCATGATCCACATTTTTAACTTCCATGCTTGTGTTAATAACAAACTTCCTTTATATTGGGGCATGTCTTAAGATATAGTGATGATATTCCATTTCAAAACAACCAGACTATGATGCACAATGTTTTGAAAAAATATAATTTGCCTGTTAATTACCTTTTTGAGACTTTCAAACAAGTATCATTATTTTGTACACTTTTTTTGGTGGCCTTTTTCCTATCATGATGCAGGTGATGTTTAATGATGAAAAATCTTTACAGAAATCATTGTTTCTTTTTTTATTAATAAACGTATCAAAATAATTCAATACAATATTTTTTTAAGTATAAAATTACAAATAAGCTACTTAACAGTAAAAAAATTAATAACAATGAGCAACATTTCCATTTTATGGTTGTTTTCAAATGGATGCATACAGTATTCATAAAAAGACAAACGTCTCTAACCTAATAGAAAATAAAATTCAAGTGATATATGTATGTTTGTTATATGATACCCATGATTAGAGAAACAGTTTGTTTACTGTGCACATTCTTCTTAGACGTGACCCAAAGATGTTACCATTAGCTAAGATAATAATATCATAATAATTATGATAGTTAGGTAGATATTTCATGCAAAAACCATTACACACGCATAAAAGTAAATAAATGACTTAGTTAAATTTAATAATGAATTATAACTAGTGTTAATATTAATAATTTATTATGTAATGATATCATCACACAGGCAGAATCTGCCATTTGCTTCTTCAAACAAACATGTTCTGTTTCATGTTTGTTCCAAATAAAAATATTTTTGCATATTTATATAAGTGTAAATTGTACAAGATTATTTTGAAAGGCTTTATATAAGGATAAATTTTGTTGATATGATGTCTGTTGTTGATTAAATGCATTATATTATTCTTTATTATGTTTATTGTGCAATTATGATTCTGTTATCGTCTAATTTATTTATATATAATAATATAACTTATTATATACCTAATACGACTTTCAATATTGTATTATTATTATTATGGAAAAGTAAATGCATTATATTATTCTTTATTATGTTTATTGTGCAATTATGATTCTGTTATCGTCTAATTTATTTATATATAATAATATAACTTATTATATACCTAATACGACTTTCAATATTGTATTATTATTATTATGGAAAAGTAAATGCATTATATTATTCTTTATTATGTTTATTGTGCAATTATGATTCTGTTATCGTCTAATTTATTTATATATAATAATATAACTTATTATATACCTAATACGACTTTCAATATTGTATTATTATTATTATTATGGAAAAGTAAATGCATTTTCATTCTATTAAAATGGTCTGTTGCATACTTTGGTGGCAGCTCTCCGTTATATTTCTCCTTCAACTTGATTAAGTAACTAAAGAGTACGGTTGTAATTGGGCAAAATAGTTTGGTTGCTCTGTATTTAATATTCACAGCATGAGGATGACAATATTTATATTAAATGTTACTACGTAATGGTGCACACAACTGTCCCAATAAAATACTGCATAAATTAACATTAGCTGTATAAAAATGGGGTTATTTATGGGTTTCATTTTGCTATATTGATTGTTTATTATAGTGGTTAGGTTACTATTATATCATTTACTATCTTATACTCATTATTCATAATGCAGGCCCGTGCCTTCCATACATGCAAATATGCAACGCATGCCCTAAACTAAATGAATAAATCTTAAAAATGACATACTATAGTAGTTAGTAATTCATAAATGATCTTAAAATGATATTCTACACTACTATATGTATTACACAATTTTTAAGATTATACAATTATTGTAGGGCATGCGTTGCATATTTGCATGCATGGAATGCACGCCGCTGCCATAATGTCCTATTTAATGCTTTGTTATGTTTTGTTTTTGTGATTGTTACTTTATTGTATTTAGTATTATTATTATGTATTAATTTTGTATTTATTTGTTATGTATTGATATACATTACCCGATTATGTTTTGAGTATGGTTAGTTAAAGGTTCAGACATTCAACTACAAAATAATAATATCACCATCAACGAGATGTGAATAATTTTCAATATTTCACAAAACTGGTTGAGAAATTTACAGTTGAATCTATATAACATTAGCAGAATGCCAAAAGCATTTATATAAATACAGTAAAACCTCGTTATTTCGAAATCCAAGGGACCTCGAAAATCTGATTTCGAATTAGCGAAAACCTCGATAAATCGAAATTTTCGAAATAATTTTGATATACGCAGTATATAATATATATTATAGCCATAGGTACCATACGTAATAGAAACAGCTGATTTGGACTTGGGTTTTTTTAAATTTCGCGCGTTCAAACAAAAAAAAACATTTGTAAGGCTGATGAAAGAGCCGCATGGAAAGGGCTAACAATTTCTACTACTCTTATACGCATTACAAATAAACAGGCGACCCTTTGTACAAGAATGGAATAGTTTGTAGTAAAACATACGTAATAAAGACGTCATGGGCGTATCGTGGTTTATCATAAATGTAAAGCTTCTATCACATACCACGTTTTTGTCCAATCCTTGCATTTTGCACAATGAAGGTAACAAAATATTGATGAAACTAACAGTTTTTGACATAATTAAAATACACACACATGTAAATCTAAATATGTATGTACCTACCTAAACAATACACAAATATAAATACGTACCTAAAACACAGTTGAATATTTAAAAATACATAATTTTAATGCTTCACTTCACACACGTTACTAAAAGTTCACTATAAATATTAAAAAATGGGAAAAATATTTTTGACCAAATTTGTATTTAAAACGTGTATAAAACGTTCGGATATAAAATATTTATTTATTTGGAATGGAAAATAAAAATATTAAAACACAAAATATTTCGAGTAGGTATAGGTACGTATGACGAGACGCCCATGAACAACACGGAAGTACATAATGTACATCGATCACGCTATGAGCCAGAGGATATACATAGGTAGCAGGTACATACTCAAAACAGCTGTAGATAGGTACATATTGAAATACAATACATTTACGATGTTTACATACAACATAGGAGATCTACTTAGAAATTTGGAAATCCCGTTGTTAAATATTATTATGTAGCTGGGTAGTGGGTAGGTCCTTTATGTGTATTAGTGTGAACACAAATTTCACATAACGTCGTTGCATATTTAAAAAGGAACATGTGAATTCATAAATTTTTTGACATTTCCAGAATAAACTGCTTATAATGACATCATAACTATTTTATAAAGTGATTCTTAGTATCAAATATTAAAATTCAATGCTTGAAGAATAATATCACATGCCAATAAAAAGCCCAAACTACAATTTTAATGCCTTAATGAACAGTTTAAAAAGAGTATGCCCAAATAAAAATGTGTGCACATGTCTCTTTTTGAATATGCAACGACGATAATAAGTTTTATTGTCCCTGAAGGAGCTTTGGGAAAAAACAAGAGTATTTTTTATGGCAACCAAATGTTTTCGAATTACAATATTAACAAATTTCTATTGTTTTGTTTTGAAAGGACCAAATATTATTTCGAATTACGTATTAGCGGGGATTTCGAATTATAAATGTCTTTTGTATGAAAATTTCATTATGGGGACATTTTTGGGGGGAATATTTCGAATTACGACGAATTTCGAAATAACGGGGTTCGAAATAGCGAGGGTTTACTGTATATCATAAACCTCTACGATCAACTATAATTTTACTTTTTCACACACTATATTTATAGGTACATGTAGGTACTTGCTATAAATGGAAAATCATATTAACATTGTGTAAGGCTGGGCCCTAATATATTTTAACAACTACAAATATTTACCACATTCAATTATGATAAATATTTATTTAGTTTTTTGAAAAACGTTTTGTTGATTTGTCCTGATGAAAGTTTTGTACTTTAAATTTCCCTTTTGAGTTACTCTGCCTTCAAACGTTAACTGTGAGAATGCATTTAAGATTACCTTTAAAATCTAGATTCATACTTAAAACTGTTTTTTCTTAGTAAATCAATTTTACTTCTTGGGATACTTTTCAATGTCATACAGAAGAATTGAATCAGCTATATTGAATAGTAAAATACATTTAATGATTATATAGGAATACATAGGATATCAAAATGTGCCTAGTGTGTGTAGTGTGTAACGTTGATTGATATATATATATATATATATATATATATATATATATATATATATATATATATATAACGCTTACAGCAATAACTCTAACTACCAAAATGTAACAACACGCTCCTGCATTTCAAATAAGTCCACCCAATAATCTGCCCAGTAAGTGTCTTTGGCAAATGAGATGATTATGACAAAATCTAAATATTTATAATCCTATGTACAACAATACAACAAACATAGTATTTTTCATAATATATTTTGCATCAAATTCCAATATTTTTTAAATTAAATTAGTTTGTTATATACCTATGATAAAACTGATGTTAATACAAAAACAACTGCATTGTTATACTGTCATATCATATCTTGCAACATCTTTTTCAAATAGTAACAACAATTTCTTTCACTACCATACAGAGATAAAAATGAAAAATTCAAATTAAAAGAATGAGTACTACTCATTGCACTATGCATTGCATCATAAATCTACCAGAGAATCATATCCCAGCAAGAGTTCACTAATACGTTTTCATGTGTACATTCACACAGTGATGTATGTTGGATGATTTATTCAGCGCCGTTTAATAGAGCATCCATCTTAAGGGCGCATAAGGAATTCCACAGTAATATATGCAATATTACTGTGGAGTTCTATCCTAGATAAGGTAATACATCATTTTCATGAAAATTTACATTTATCTCTTCAATGGCGTATAATTTACTTGATCTATACATGACATATTGTGCAAATGCAAAAACTGATTTGATTGTTATACATATGTCATTGTCTAAATAGCACTTAACTCCTAAACAAATCTATTTCTAGCTTTGTTCTAACACAAAATGAAAATTGTGAAAATTTATGTAAATACATACATATTTATACTCCAAGAAACATCATAATGTTGTTCATGTAGAAAAGAAAGAAAATTATTTGACATAAATTACTTTAAAAATAATGTGTCAGCACAAATGATGTGATGTTAAGTTTAAACATAAATAAACAGTGTTGCTGGTAAACAATTAGTGTTTAAAAGTATCATGCCACATACCAGATACCTTATAACCATATTGTCAGTCAAGTGGTCTCAATTACAACTCTATCAAAATTGTAAATGTTTATACTATCAATGCCATATATATATATAATTAATATTCTTGAATATATATCTCACCGTTATGTGATTAACCACTAAGGTGAATATAAAAATGAAATTGTTGTCTCTATTAATCTCTTATGTATCTCCTGTATGCATAATAATAAATATAATAATTAATATAATCTAATAAATAGCTTCTTGCATGCAGGGACTGATGTATGGTTGCAGTATGTTCTATATTATAGCAATGCCCGCTGTGTACCTCCTGGACACATTTGAGTGCATGGAGAGCAACCCTATTTTATGAAACACCACCAATTATTACTTATATAAGTATTATTCAATTAAAAAAAATGTTGAATGATAAACATTAAAGTGATTATAACATATTTTATTTATTTTATTCTTTTATTATTAACCATCCCAGATACAAGACAAGTTATTATGAGTATGCACAATGTTTTTAATTATTGGAAATGAAAAAGACAAAACTATTTCAAACGATAACAGAAGTGAGTGTAAACTTAACTAAGACATACCATTTTTACAAATTTAATTGGGATTATTCATATAACATCTTTTTGATCTATTTTGTATTGAATTGAAAATGATAACGTAATCCTGTACTGTGTGATCCATTTAAAAATAAATATTAGACATTATTTATGTAATGAATTAGGAGACTGGCAGCTTAGCAACTAAGGAAATTTCAACCTCATAGCAATCTAAATGAGTTACTTCTTTATCCATATTTAGTAATCACAGTATAAATACTTACAATACTATATTTATAACTCACATACACAACATAGCCACATACAAATGTATCATTCATAGAATAATTGCTATAAACACAAACTGGCATGTACCTTACAGGACTAGTAACAATGTTAACACACAATGTTAACATTTTTATAATTCATAGCACATCTTAAAGACAGAATATGTTTCTGTGACACAGAGATACAAACCACAATCACCAAATTCCGATTGTCTAAAAAATATTTATAACAGACGCCCCCTGCAGTTGGTAGCTCCACACCTACAAAACATCACTTTTCCGGGAACACTTCCAACATCATAGTTATAGTTCCAAGTCAGTTCTGTTCCAGCTCGTACATGATTCAGAGTAAAGAATGCAACCCAAGGGAAGCGTGGATCGTGGGTATCAACAAACACATTTTGCACAAATACATTTGGAGAACATGAATGCTAAAAAAAATAGAAATGATTATAATACAATTAACTGATATTTAACAAATTAATTGTGTCCATGCACATGTAGTAAAATTCCGCGATTATGTAAATTGAAATAAGTATTTCTTTTTACTATAAATAAGTGATGGCAAGAGATATGTCTTTAGAGTTATCAGGTCATTATCAATCTATTGTGTGATCAATAATTTATAGTAGAAAGAAACACTTGTTTCGAATTATCTAATTATTATTTGACATTTAAGCAGGCAGCAAATAATTTAAAAAACTTACATTTAAATATCTGCCGAGGTTTCCTTGAACCTTTGCATCCATAATATAGCAGGCCTCATCTTTTCCAAAGAAGCTTCTAACTGACCTGTCAAATAATGCAACAAGGTTTTAGTGAAATGACAATTCTGAATATCCGGTAAGTCTAGTGGCTACTCCACTTGTGGGATATTTTGTGATGGTATAGTATGGTATAATATAAATTGGTATAATATTTACCTGTGCTTAGAAACATACTTGTCATCATCATTCAAGTCATCTGGAGCAGCAAACCTGGAAGGTTCCCTTTCTAGAGGATAACAATAAATTATGCATTAGGTAATAATATAACATGGATTTAAATTTACATCAGATAAATATGAAATATGTTTTAAAAGGGACTTATTCAATTATATATTTATTATAGACAATATACAGGCTTGATACAATCACATTAGCTATACATATTAGCAATATGTATAATTATAAAGGTCTAGGGATGTTGCATTCGTTGTGTCACTGCTACCAAATCTATTGTGACATCCTTCTGTTTCCTATCTCACCCTCAAGACCTATGTGCATCATGTAACTCATGATTTGTCTTGGTGTGAGAAGCCTCTCCTTCTCAGAGTCCAGCAGTGGCCTTATTAAGCTTTAGAACTTCTGCGGTGAATTTGAGTGCCCTACCATCAGTTCTTTCGCGTGTTTCAACCCTATGCTATTTGACCAGATTTTATGGCTCTGATCCATAGCCCAGTTTTTTAAGCTTAGTCTGATTGTGTCGAGTGGTAATCCACATATAGTCCGGGGAGGACCTATTGGTGACCCCTCAGCTTTGTTGCCCGTATAGTACTATATCTTTAATATAGCAGTTATATCCGTATCTAACTTACTTTCCTCATCATCACTGATGGTGATGAATTCGTCTACCACAGGCACAGCTCCCTCATCCTCCCATCCACTATTCTTCTCTGCAGTCTCAATTTTACTGTGTTCCTTCTCCTTTTCTTTCTCAACTTTCTCTTCCGTACTCTCTAGCACTTTTGAATCTTTGCTATTTTTGGCATTTCTATCACTTTTCTTCTTCCGTAACTGTCTTCGTGTAGCTATCCCCGTTCTAAAAAGATGTTTAAAAAATAATTATATTAACCAATCTAAGAAAGATTACCATCACAGCAACATTACTATATAACACAGTTACTCACACATCTCCTGAATCTATTTTTGTGTGAGGTTTAAACTCCTCATCTGATTCTCCGTGTGGTCCAGTCTTCTTTTCCTTTCCTGCATCTGATATCTTTTCATTGTCTGATGGCTCTTCAGATTCCTATAAATGAATTCAAACATCAGATAAATTAAGCGTACTAACTCACATTTTTCAATCCATATTAAAGTGATGTCAACGTCCTAACAAGAGGAAAGACGTCTCTCTCGTCAATTAAATCAAATAGTAGGATAAACATTTCGTCATCGATTCTATGAAACCTCTTATGTGCTCCAAACCAAATTTTACAGAAGATCAACAAATGTTATCAAATTTATTATGAAATTCATGTAAAACTTTATAGACGTTTTACATAAATTTGATTACATTTGTTGATCTGTGGACTTTTTAACAGTTTTTTGTCTCCTGAAAAATTTGGTTGGAAGCACATATGAGGTTTCATAGAACCGACGTCGATTTGTTTTATTTATTTCGTTGGTGATGTTTTATGGATGATTGAGTAAAATGATTTTTTCTGGTACTGATAAACTACAAACCTCATCGAAATCCTTATCTTCTTCAGGTACATCTGATTCATAATTCTCTTTCAACTTTTCAACTACTTCAATATAATCCAATTCTGCTAAATATTCATCTCCTTCTGTAACTCCATCCTAGAATCATATTTTTTATTATTGATCCACCTTTCGGAGTTTACACTCAAAAATACAGATGGTAATTGTGTTCAAAATCAGGTACAAACATATAAAATACCTTCTGCATGTCTTAACAACTTTGCATTAAATATACTTTATAGTACAAAATATAATGTCTAAAGAATGAATTCCAAAATTGTGATTCTATTTGGTGGCTATTCCAGATACAGGATACACCGTGACGGTATGGTATAGTAGTAGTATTTGTACTGCTTTTCTTTGACTTACCACATTGGCGACAGCATCTGTGAGCAAGTTTCCAGCATATATACAAATGAATGTTCCTTTAGAAACATCATTCAAAGCTCTGATTCCCCAACCACGATTAAATGTTTTAAATACCTGCAATCACATATTAACATTTTGTCTATAGCTGTTAAAACTCATAAGTATATTTATTTAGTTACATTTAATAATATTTTATAATAAATATACCTGTAACTTTAATTGTAAAGGATGTTGAACTACTCTATTGAGACATGTTGCAGCACACTTACACCTGTAAAATATTGGCATTCTTAATAAAATCTATCTTATCTATCTATACCCCAGCAGCGTGCCTTCCATACAAGCAAATATGCAACGCCCACCCTAAACAATTAATAACTCTATACAACTACATATTATATTACATAATTTTTAAGATCATTTTTGTATTTTAGGGAATACAATGCATATTTGCTTGTATGGAAGGCACGCCGCTGCTATATCTTCACACCGTGTCCCAAGTGGAGTGGGCAGAGAGGATGAAATGCCATATATATGTACCCATCCTTACACACTTTCGCTTCCGCTACATTCATACAATATTTAATAGACGCACGCCAATTTCTTCTACTCAACACCTGACCGTCTTTAAGAATTGGACTCACTTGATCAAACCAAATAGTTTTTGGACATCCGTGCTTTCTCACACTCCCTCTTTTAGACAGATTCATCCTCTTCGATATCCCAAAATAAATATAAGTTAATAACATAAATAGCAACATATCAACATAATATTTACCTAGAATTACACTCGTATATTCCCGTAGGTACTGGTTCCAATAGCCTTTTGTATTGGTAACCAACACGACTCAATTGGCTGCCAATAACTGATGCTCCTTCTAATGTCAACTGCCAACATTGACATTTATTCCTGTCCTACAAATATATTTTTTGAAATAAATTCTTGCCCAGCTCAGGATAAAAACTTAAAGGACAACACAAGTAAAGTAGACGAAGTATCTTACTTGGCAATCATCTGTACAGTCACATCCACATAGGAATTCCTCATCTAAATTAAGATTCACACCTCGTGTGGGAATACGTCGAGTGCTGTAAGCACTGAATTCTGGTAGAGCATTATCATAATAGTTAACACAAGGCACAGGGACAGCCTCCACTCCATGAGACAAATCCTAGAAACAATATCGGTACATTTCATTATTATTAATTCGTAGTCACAAAAACTAAAAAGTTCTGTCTTCTTTTTATGTTATTATAATATTTAAACTATATAAACCAACTAAAATAAAATATTATTGAAATATTTAATAATACAATTTTGTATTTTAACATTCTTATTGAAAAGATAACAAGCCTTTTCAATTTAGAGTAACGTCATGCCAATTAAGTAACCTCTTATCACAATATTTCTAATAACTACTTTTTATGACTCACATAACATAATATACATATAGGGACAATGCGCGCAGATAAAGCTAGTTCCAAATTAAGAGATGAATTAAATATTACGGTTACTAACACAACCTAGAAGATGGGTTTTCCAGGCCAAAAGACACTACAACAGTCCTTATTTTGAACTTAGCTGTTATAATTCTCAGTAAGGATGAAGATACTACAGATCTAAACAGAGTGCATCACCACACAACCTCCTTTTTGACATAAACATCCTCCAAAGACTAATATACAATAACTCGTCGGGTTCGTCGGTAGCCTGGAGGTAGAGTCTCGGCCTTCAGAACAAGGGGTCCGTGGTTCGATCCCAGGTGCCGGCAAACTCCCCTTTCACGGGACAAGCTTTTAGCTTAGTGTGAAAGGTGTATAAGGTTGTATTTGGGTTTATAACAAACCCAGATATATCTTTTTAAAAAAAAAAAAAAACTCAATATTACCTTTTTACTGACAAAGCACTTGGTCGGCACAAACTCAGCTAGACAATGCACCCAATGATCAAAATCAAACAAATCAACACTCATCTGAGAGCGTGTCAGTCTCAAGTAGAGATGTAACTCTTTGGCATTGCGAAGTCGGCGTCCACAAGGAGCGTGATACATAATAGTCCTCTTACCACGAAACTTTATGATCAGTCTTAAACAATAACACACAGATTTAGTTACACAACTAAATGTAAGTAATATGTGGACACTATAATAATAATAAAAAAAAAATTATTTATCTCAAAGCACAATAACAATAATTGAACACAATATTTGTGTACAACTGAAATCAATATTACACCTCTCTAATAGAGATATCTTGTATATAAGGGAAGGAGTACTCAAAAATCTCTTAATATTATAGAATCCTTTTTTTTTAACTAGTTCATTCCATGGACAAGAAGTCTTTTCCAGACATTTTGAAATGTAAGCCACCTGAAAATGATGAATGATATTTCATCCAAACGTCATAATAAGCCCTCTGCTAGTAGGCATGGCGACGATGCACAACTGAAGGTTAACCAGAAACCTATCATAACATAAGGCTCACCCTGGGAAAACATAAAAAAACACACATATTGAATAGGTAAACATTAGTGCAACATATTCATGTAGGTACCTTTGCCATCCTGAAAGAAGTGGTCTTGCTAATGGATTGTAATTTCTAAGTTCCCTTAAAGCAATAGCATCCTTGTTCAGGCAGTCTGGACCACATGTATGTGGTGTAAGCTTCTTAGGCTTAATTGTAACTTTTGGGGAGTAATACTGAAACAGATTCAAAACTTGTATAAAAATAATAATCTAAACCAGTGATTCCCAAACTATGGTACGCGTACCACCAGTGGTACAATTATTAAGGTGGTACGTAAGCAGCCATGGCCATAGGACATACACAGTAAATAATAAGATAAAACGTTTTTAAATTCAGTTTAGTGGTACGTTACTGATTTATAATTTCGTGTGTGGTACGCGAACTTAAAAGTTTGGGAACCACTGATCTAAACAATTAATTTCTATAAACAAAGTATAATAATATATACAAATAACTTACCACAACTTTACTTTTAACTTGATCTGCATGCATCTGCTGTGTGCTAGCAGGTACCTCATCTTTGTCTTTATATTTGGAGGAATCATCTTTATTTGATGTACTCTTCTTGGCTACTGCTCTTGTACCAGATGTCTGCTCCTTAGTTTCCTTTGCAGGGCTTGGAGGTGGCAAATTTGACTACAACAAACATTCAAATCAATTTAATGTAGGTACTTAATGAGTACCTTACGAAAATTCAAATAATCAATTGAGTTGTTCCTGGACTGCCGAAAAGTTTGTTCTGCTTAAATTGTATATAATCATATCACACCTCGTGGTCCATGATGACGTTGAAACTTATACAGCTGGTATTAAACTTTCAGGGCGAAAAGTAGATGGTTAAGGCGAAAAAATTAATAGCTACTATTTCATTGAATGTCAATTATTCATCCTCCCTAGTGTTCATCATCACCTGATGAAACCCATAATCTAAATTTGTCATCACTGCCATCTGAATATAATTCTATTTTTTTTTTTTTAGAAAGATATATCTGGGTTTTGTTATAAACCCAAATACAACCTTATGCACCTTTCACACTAAGCTAAAAGCTTGTGCCGTGAAAGGGGAGTTTGCCGGCACCTGGGATCGAACCACGGACCCCTTGTTCTGGAGGCCGAGACTCTACCTCCAGGCTACCGACGAACTCAATTCTGCTTCAATATAATTAAGATTGAGTTGAAAATTTACCAGTAATCTCATCCGTTTGGGTTTACATAAATCTTCATCATCCTCCATATTCATATGTGATTACTGATTATAAGCGGTGTCAAATTATACAAATTAAAAAACAATAATTTCAATAAAAAATTTAATGTCACAAGCGCAATGCCCAACCACAAAAAACACGCCACCATGAATACTAACATTAAAGTGAATCATAAACTTTCACAATCCAACTCTTCAGATGGGTGGTATTGGCACCACGATAGCACCCTGCACATGATGCCGTTAAACTTGCTCTAATTGTACTGAACCTTCTATTTATATTGAGTTTTGTTTTAATGGAGACAATTTCTAAAGTGAAACAATAAATGAACAAAGTATTGGAGCTTTAAAAATAGTATTTCTACCTGAGATTCTGTAGCATTACTGGCGTTGTCTCCTTCACTCTGATCGGGTCTAGAATATTCCACATAAGGGAAATGTTTACTCTGAAATAGTAAATAAAATTGTGGGTGAAAAATATTATAAAGAGAAAAATAATTGTATAGGCATATTCATACTCACATATTGACGGTCCCTACGTATATGTGCGTAAGTGACATTTTTGACAAAATCGCTTTTTTTACACTAAGTATCTTAAAATATCGTATATTTTCATTGATGAAATAATTGGGTCAAAATTTTGGATATTTGACCCTTTTTTGAAACGTATATGTGCGTAAGTGCACCAAATAATTTAAAGACGCCGGCGTATATCTGAGTAAGTGACTTTAAGTCGATATACGTCGGACATCCTGATGCATTGTTTGTTATAAGCCAGCGCATGTACCATACATACATAAAATATTATATACATTGTATGATTAACATACATAAAATATAAAGATGAATGTACCTTAATTTGTCTAACCGTAATTACAATAAGTATTTCATCATAATTAATGCCAATGTTATTGCAACAGACAAAATAATATTGGTATAGTATACATATATATTGAAAGGTATTTATTTTCACTGATTGATAAGACGAAATTGTTATTTTTCTAGAAGTCTTGTTATTAACAAAACATTGTACTTTTATCCATGTTTGAAAAATGTTTCATTATTTTGATCTAACTTTCGTTAGTGAAAAGAATCTGCTAAATATTACTTTGTTATTAAACAAAATCCAATTTCATACACAAAACAAAGGAAGATAATTAGTAATACAGTATTATTATACAATAGCACAAAGCCCACGAAAAGTATAAATTTAATATGAGTAGGTACCTATTTGATATTATTATTACAAATTACATTTATTTTCTTTAAGATATCTGCACATACATATTCACTAAATTGCTAGTGTATGACACTTACTCACATATACGTTGGACCAAATAAAGGTTTATGAAAATACTAACAAGGAAGAAACTACGTTAATTTTGAGTCCAGAAATAACAACCATTCTTGGTTTATTATAAAATAAGTTCGTATTGTCAATAAATATAAATATTTTAAGTAAATAGTTAGAATCATGTCAATATATGCCTTAAAAACACAATAGTATTATCCCGGCGTATAACAACTCAAGTGGTAGTTAAGCTGGTAGATGTTGTTTTGTTTCCGACGTATATGTGAGTAAGTGCTAAATTTCTAAAAATATTGCATTTGTAAAGAAATTAAATACGCAGTATTATTACACACATTAATTGAATAATAGCTACCAATTTTCAAGTAAATATGTCGAATAGAAAAAAAGTTATGTCAAAAAAACCACATAGAAACTTTAAATCGCTCTGGGTAAAATTTAGGTTTGTGCACTTACGCACATATACGTAGGGAGCGTCGATATAATGATACAAAACAGTAATTTAATTTACAGCTGAGGCAAAGTTACCAATTTACCTTATTAAGATTTGTAGTAGCATAGGAGGGCCTGTGCCTTCCGTGTGATTTTCTGTCAGCGGCCTGCAACTCAAGGAAAAGAGGCTCCAATCTAGTGCTTCCTCTATAGATCCATTCTTCATGATTAGCTGGAGCGCCACTGTTTTCATTGAATTTAATAAGAGCTAACGATGAATCTACAGCCACTACTGAAGCCATCAAGAATTTGCCTTAAACAGTTGAATTTATTGATAATATTACTTAAATACACAGTTAGTTTGGTCATGAATAAATTGTATATGAATAAGTAGTCTATGACATAATCTATATGGCAAATATGTACCTTTATATTCAGCCCTGATAGACTGTCCCGCTTGCACCCTCACCATGGGTTGGTTTGGAAAGCCTTCCAGATATTTTCGTATAAAGCCCCTAGAAACTGGATGTATATCTTCCCAAGCATGATTAGAACGTTGACAAACCAACAAGATAAATTTATGATACACGTATCTTGAATATCCATCATCGAAGAAAACTAAATACCTATAAATTTAACATAACATGTAGAAACAAAATAGGTACACTTTAAATAACATCAAAATAATGTAATAATATAAATAGCATAGCCTATTACCTGAATCGGTTTGCCTTAACAGGTATTTCTGCTATCACCCCAGAGTAATAAGCTTCTTTAAGTTGCTGTTTGTTTTGAAACAGAGCTATTATACGAGTTCCTGAAATAGTAAAAGTCAAAACCTTTTATTAAATGTTTCTTACAAATTAAAAACTGTGAACCAATCTAACATGAGAGTATTTATTTATTTACAAACTATACATATATATAGGTATATAAAATAAATAAAACTTGGTATGTGGATGCTTGATGTATATAAGAAAGAAAACTTACCAACACTATACATAACTGTAGAAGGTGTTGCATACGCCACCTGTCTGCCAGTAACCTGTTTAGTCACTTGCTCACCTTCACCACCTTGCACAAAGTAAACAGTTACCAGAGAAAATTGGGATAATGTTCCATTTGCCAACTGAAATGAGAATAATTTGAAATGATTACCTACTCATTTCCAATACATATATACATGCCTATATTAAGTTGTTGCACAACTAATATAAACCAAAACAAACAAAATAATTATAACCTTAGTGCCTCTTGGCATAACACGGACAATTTGTGCTAAACACCAGGCACCAAATATAGACTGTCGAACAGCGTAAACTTTGTCCCCAACATTTAGTGCATAATCTGGAAGTCTTCCTTTGGACGGTAAACTTTCCTGCAACCAATATAATACATGTGAAATAAATTCTCCAACCATAGATAATATTATAACCACAAGTCTCAAATATGCTAATGCCTTACCAAGGACACAGCAAATTCTTGTATATTATTGACAACGACACTGTCTGCTGTACATGGTGGTCCTTCCTGTAAACACACTACATGATTAATATCTTGTATCTATTTATGCCATCACTACATCTCCCGTAAGTGGAGTAGGCATAATAGACAATAATAACATATATAATTGATATAATATTTTAAGTAATGTTGTTAACCAACCATAGTGGCAGGTGGCAAGACCTCAGGAGGCTTATTAAGTTGGAATTGTTTTTTGAGACGGACTGATCTTCTTTCTGGAACTAATGAGTTCTGTAACAAAAATATAATGTAAATATCTGGAGTAAACTGCACATATAAACATTCTGCTATTGATATAATAAAACTATATATATGTTGCCAACCGATAGTTAGATTTGTCAGTTCAACTAAAAGGCTAGGCAGGTAGTAAAATGCCGGTATGCTAGGCATTGGGTTGAATCACAATGACAAGCCAAATAGTCTGCCTAATCGAAGTTAGCTCTATTGTAAAAATTTAGTTTCTTTATTTAGCACTGTGGTAAATAAAATACAAAAATTAAATTTAAAAAAAATTGTGTTAAATAACCCAACCACACTCAATTAAATATCAGCGTTTAACTATTTAGCGTTTAGCCATTCAATCAAATGCTCAACGAGGACTTGGGAAGACTACACAAATACTGTAACAAAAATAACTTGCACTTAAATCAAGACAAGTGTAATCTGATTTCTTTTACCAGAAATAGAAACAAAATTCGATATACTTACAATAATCCATAATCATGATTTAAAGGAAGTACTTAAGATTAGAGATTTAGGTGTGGTGTTTGATTCTGAGCTTCACTGTGATGATCACGTGAACAACATTACTGAAGAGAGCAATAAAATATTGGAATGTATTCTGAGATCTACAAAACCATTTAAGTTATATGAATCGTCTTTGTACTTATACTTATCATTGATTCACTCCAAGCTTGAGTACTGTTCCTCTGTATGGAATCCACATTTTAAAAAATATGTCTAACAAGTTGAGAGAACTCAACCTAAATTCATTTGTTTGATTAGGAAGAGATTGTATTATCCTGTAATTATTAAAGATTTGCCTAAATTGGAATTAAGTAAGAGTTTTGCTGGATGCATGCAACCTGAGAAAAATATGCTTGTCCGAATATGATGTGCCTAATGTTTTAGATAGGATTAACTTTAGAATGCCTACTTTGACAAGATATTGTTTTCCGTTCTACATTAAAAAAAAAAAACGATTGCAGGCTCAAGAAACCCTATTTATAGAATGTGCGATACTTATAATAAGGAGCTTGGAGCGAGGTTTTACACATGACACACAATATTATTTTAAATTTTTGACACACTATATTATTTAAAAATTTTGACAAAGACTGAATTTTGCTGAACAAAATTAAATTATTTTATTATTATGATTTTTTTTTTTTTTTACGCGGCGGCAGAATTGCCATCCACAGTTCTCAGCATTATACAACCAGATAAGTCTCCATATGATCAGTCATGGTCACACAAAAACTTAACAGTCTAATGCCGGGAAAAATTCACCTATCCAGATATACAGGATATCAAAGGATTAGGCTCAAAACGCGGGATCAAAATACCAGCATTGTGCCTGAAATATCTGTGTTCAAAAACTTTTTTACAATATTACAAGTGTTTATTATAATAGATTTTTGAATTTTAATATACAAATTAACCGGTAAATCTAATTTTTGTAAATTATTTATTAAAGATTTCGGAGTTACCCCTGTAGCTGACATGACTAAAGGTATTATATAAACTGATCTAGAATGCCAAATATTTTTTATTTCTCCTGCTAGTTCTGTATATTTACGTATTTTTTCTGCGACGGTTGTTTGTATATTATGTGTATTTGGGACAGCGATATCTATTAGGTACGTTATTTTATTACGTTTATCATGTAATACTAAATCGGGTCTATTATGATGTATTTGTCTATCTGTTATTATGGTTTTATCATAATAGAGCCTGTAATTTTGATTTTCTAAAGCCGGTTCCGGGTTGTATTTATAATACGGTATTACTATTTGTGAGTTTAAAAGATTATGTTTAATTGCTAAATTTTGATGTATTATTTTTGCGACATGATTATATCTATTGGTATACTCAGTTTGAGCGAGAGTGGAACAACCCGAAACTATGTGTTGAATTGTTTCCGGTTTGGCCAGACAAAGATTGATTTTATGATTTTTTATTATTTTACTATTATGATTTTTTATCTTTCTGACGACAATCTTTAAGTAGTGATATTATCACAGTACGGCGCTATGTAAATAGTCATATTGTTATTATTGTTAAGAACTTTTCACAGTGCAACATGGCTGGTACAACGAATCATGGATTTAAGTGACTCATCGGTCGTCACGTTTTTGGTCCGGAGTCTCTCTCGGAGGTGAACTGAATACCCCCCCCCCTTTTTAAAGTGCCAATTAAGTAAGGTTTATCATCATGATTATGTGTATCAAGCAGGCAGCAAAGCTGATATGCTTGAATGAGTCCATGATGTTACTGCAATCTGTCAAGTCCATTTTTAAAAGAATTTACACTCCCAGCAACAACCAAATCTGGAGGCAGCCCCGTTTCAAGCATCCACAACTCTGTTACAACTTGGTTTGTGAGAAAAGAGAGTTGAGAGGAGAATAAAATAAAAATAGAAAAAAAATACATACGTTTGAAAAATGTAAAGTGTTTGGGATAGTCTTTTCTAGTTTTTTCTTTAAGTTTTGATTTCTTTATTTTTAATTTTTTTTTGTTTTGTTTGCATACATTTAGGAAGTGTGAATGTGTTTGTGTGAATGAATGTATTGTGTACGAAATTGTAAGATTTTCTATAATTGTTTTGTATGTTATTGCTGAAGTGTGCACTGTTTGGATGTAAGACTATTGGAATTTTTTATCGCTTACATGTTTATATTTATTTGTCTTTCATCTGTTGTGTACCATGTTGAACTAAATAAATAACTAACCGCCTAGCCATTCAGTTAACTGACTGATTCAACTATCTGGCAGCGACATACATAATTAATTGTCTTTCGACAAACCTCTTCGGTATGATCTCCATTTTCTGTAATTATGACTTCAGTCTTGCACTCGGTAGGGTACCTAAATGTTTCATATAACTTTGTTCGAATCATATCCAATTGCACTTGTTCTTGATTTATTAGTTTCTCCAAGTTGGCGCACTCATCTAAAATAAAATGTCATTATTACTTATCAAGCAGAGTGCTTGAAATTAATGTTTTTGACCTTAACACACTAAATACTTAGATTTTCCAGTCTTAAGACTAGAAAATAATAATGAAGACAAAAATAAGAATTAGTATTAACTCACCATCCAAAATATTCATCTTTTTTACAAGACTTTCCTCACATGACTGTATTTGTTTATCAACGTCAAATTTGCACCAGACCTTGGTGAATAGATCAGGCAACACTTGGTTTATATAATCTTTCTCTACATCTTTGATTAATTCTTCAGCTGTAGGTTTAGGGAGACCCTTTTTCCTCCATCCACCATTTATTAATCTTTGATTAGTATTTTTAGAGTCATCCTCTGAATCTGAATCAGATATTTCTACCAAGTCTTGACTACTTGGAATTTCCACATCCAACAAACAATATCCTGCTCTCAACCTTGAAGACAGCTTTTCCATGAGAGATATGCCTTCTTCTATACACTTTTTGCAAGCTTTTGGATTGTTTGGGGTATCTCTAGCACGGTAAACACTAGGTAGATATAGAGGGCATGGTTGAAGATCATTAGATTGCATGCATGTGGGATTAATACACTTTTCACCAGGTTTCACGTGTTTTTCTTCAATATCCTTTTTAGGTCTAGTTTTAGGTTTAATTTCACTGACAATACATTCTACTGAAGATTTCTTTTCCACATCCACTGAAATATTTCATATTAAGAATACGGATCTCGCTATATTCAAATTTACATATGGCACATATTTATTTTAAAATGTGTAACGAGACTTCAAATGTTTTTAGTATTCTATGATGCACTTCTGTTACTTGATTATTTAAATCGCGATCAATTTCGGTAAACCTTTATCATTGACGAGCGACACAATACTGACAATATCTATCGCTCGTCAATGGTAAAGGTTTACTCGTTTTATCTCGAAACTGTTACATAGTTGATCCTTCTAAAATAAATGATATGTGCAATGAGTTTTACCTGATATATTTGCTGTCTCAGTATTTTCATCATCAGAATCCAGAGAAAAAACTTCTAAAGATGTTTTCTAAAATAAAACCAATAATACACATGTATAATAAAATCATTATGAATGATGCTGAAGAATTATACCCATAGATCTAAGTTTCTATCTGTCACATACATCTTTTGTAGGCTCTTCATTCTTTCGCTTAGTATCAGCTGGTTGTGAGCTATCAATGGTATCAGGAGAAGCATCCTTCATCTCCACATCACTGTCAATACTTTTGGTTTCATTCACTGGACTTATAACATCATCAGCTAAAATATTTTTTTAAGAAAATATAAATACAGTTAATAAACAATTTGATTATATTGTTAATTAAAACATTGCATACATGGGTTTTCTGCAACTACTTTCTTTTCATTATAAGTATCAGACAATTGTTCAATTATTTCAGCACTTGATTTGGTTGAATCATCTTTTTTTTGAGTAGAAGAATCTTTCTCTAACAATTTGTCACTTTTGA
Organism: Athripsodes cinereus; assembly: GCA_947579605.1. Taxonomy (NCBI): domain Eukaryota; kingdom Metazoa; phylum Arthropoda; class Insecta; order Trichoptera; family Leptoceridae; genus Athripsodes; species Athripsodes cinereus. The sequence continues at coordinate 19,271,871 of OX388307.1, read as the reverse complement.
TGGCATCCTGAAAAATAATTTTCCGAGTTTAATTATGTTTTAGTAAGTTTAATTAATTATAAATAAAACGCTTATTTATAGTATATCCACAATGACTTTTTATTGGACGCGAGCCGGCTTTCAAGAGCTTCCCCTCTCATCATCAGGCTGGCGAAAAGTAAAGAAATTACAAGTTGGTAACGAATATATAAAGTATATGATCTTTAACCTGTAAAGGAGTACCAATGCACCGGTGCGTGCAAGAAATATTATGGGATCTGGAGTACGCACGCACCGGTGCGTTTGATCCAGTAATATTTAGGTATTCCCGCCACTGCTACTGACGTACGTACGGTATACGTACGCGTACATAAGACCTCCTGATGCATCAATGCAGTGGAACTCTGGTCATTATTACATTCCATTTATTTACACATATTAAACATTAAATAGGGAATATAAAAAAACACTTCTAATATTTATAAAAAAAAATATATATGAATCAATAACCTTAGAGGTGATGAAATTAACATAGACATTTTTTTAAATTAACACAAAAATAATCTTTGAAAATAGGAACTTGTTTTTTTGGTTTTATTAATGACGAAGGATTGTTTTAATTAGAAAAAAAATCACAATTGCAAAAATCACAATTTAAGACACTTTTTAACAACAGTTGTTGCAGGTCGGCTTAGAGCACTGCAAGCAGACCGGTTTATGGTAAACTTGACAGCCATACTGGGTTTGTCTGCAAACACATGACAATGGAATATTGTCTTCAGAAGAGGCAGAATCTGAACCACAAGCAGGAGCCTCTTCATCATTATCCTCGGAAGACACAACGCGATCTGACTGAATGTAGTTATTTTCATCCGCCGATGATTCTTCGTCAGATTCACGGAGCCAAGATTCGATCCTCTCTTCGTTATTGGCACTATTCGCCCAAACTCGTATTTCTCTAGAAGCAGACGGCTCACAAGAAGAATTAGACCGCTTGCTTTTCATTTTTTCGGCGCAAAATCAGTAATCACTATTTTAAAAAGTCACACTTACACTGACGCTACGTACCACATACGTAGGGTCATCAAAATCACCTATTTAGGGACGTGCCACGTGCCCGCTCTCTAGCACCCCACAAGAGTTTCTGGCATATAGGAAACTACCAAAAAGGACGTCTAAAAATTCCCACGCAAAATAAAGTTTTAAACGAAAAACCGTTTGCATGACGTACCACATACGTACGTCAGTGGTTAAGGGTTAAAAGGCAAATGCTGGAGATGTTTTTCTTAAAATCTGTCCACAACGGTACTCTATTTCAATTGTTTGTTACCACTGTCTTAATCACCACTTTTGTTTTGCTATCCAATAACATACTATATAATATTCGTTACCAACTTGTAATTTCTTTACTTTTCGCCAGCCTGATGATGAGAGTGGAAGCACTTGAAAGCCGGCTCACGTCCAATAAAAAGTCACTGTGGATATAGTGTAAACTAAACCTACTATAAATAAGTGTTTTATTTATAATTGATTCAACATGAATTTCCACCAAGTACCGTCGGTTGAAAATATCAACATTAATAAGTTTGTTCAAAAGATAAATTAAAAAATAAAAATATTTATACCTTAGTCTCCTCAGATACAATATCTTCATCAACATCCATCAATTGGGAATATTTTTCCAAATTTTCTTTAGCACTTTCTAAATTATCTTTTGGTGAATCATTTACTGAAATACCTTGAAGAAAATGTATAACACTAAGTATAATGGTGCAAGGTTTTTCTTTCCGGGGTGTAAGGAGAGAACAATCTCAGCATTGTTAAATTAACCAGGTTAATTGAAAGATATTGGTATGTAGTGGTAAACTTTATACTGTGTATTGAATTGCATAATTATTATTTGTTGATATTCTACAATGGTTGATAATTATTGTAACCAATATACAGAGAAAAATAAACTAAATAAATATACCTACATAAGTATAAATAAAATGTTTAACATTTGACTTACTTTCTTTCACTTTAACCAAAGGCTCATCTTGTTCTTGAGACATTTTTGTTACTTCATTTTTTGATTGAGTAGATAATATTTGAGGTACAATGTTGGTTGATATATCAGTTGAAATAGTCATGCTGATATTTTTACTATTATCTTCTTCAATGATGATTTCTTCTGATACATCTTTAGATATTATATTCGCACTATCTTCTTGAGAAGCATAATCTTTTAGATGCAAAGTTTCTCCATCTAATACTTTGGAGACATCACTACCCAGATTTAGTGTCTCAGTTTCTCTTTTATTGTCTTCAGAATGAGAATCCTGAAGACTCCCCACCAAACTGGAGACACTACAAATGGACAAGACTGGTTTATCATTTACACTAAAACTATTTGTATCTTCTTTGACTGAACTGAACATTATTTCCCCAGGTTCAACATCACTCGTTCTTGATTCAGCTGTATCCATGTCAGTTTGGAAAGGTGTTTGAGATTCCATTGTATCATTGCTATCAGATGGTTGGTAAGTATGTCGATGCAGGTCTTTGAGTAGTTTCTTTCTCTTGACATATGTCCTGAGCTCTGGATCATTATCATCCTCCTCTTCATCATCTTGTTCATCTTCCTCTTCATCCGACTTGGGTTTATAATCATCATCACCATCATTACTGTTACTGTACTCTCCCTCCTCATCGTCCCCTTCACCTACATCACTATCCATACCACTACAAACAAAGATTACAGATGACTACAACATTATTCAACTATCAATAAAAAAAATAAAACATTGGATTCCATACAAATACAATAATGACCTCTCAAGATGTTCTTCTTCCATTTCAATGTCCCCATCTCCATCCCCTTCCTCTTCATCATCCTCATCTTCAGGGTCTGAAAAGTGTCTTTCCCGTCCTTCAGTTTCAGCCAACAATCCCAACGTGTCTCCATCATTGTCACAATCTACGATAAGCAGTAAACACAGATGTTATATGTGCGAATGAAGCGCAATATCAAGGCAGTAACTGTAAAATAAAATAGGCTAATTCCTGTTCAAAACAACCAGACCATATTGCTCAATGTCTTAAGGCGGGTTTACACTATCAAAGTATACTTGGACCAAGTGTACTTGTACAAGTAGATCGCATCATAGTGCACTTGGATGCCGGTTTACACTACAAATTTAAATTCCCATCCAAGTAGCATTTGTGTCTCGCAAAATCAAGGTAACAACGATGATCTGTTGTTGCGAGGCGTAGAAATTGTAACGAAAAAAATCGTACCATGAGAAATATTTGGACTCGGATGTGGATTTTAAGACGTGAACAACTGAGTACTTCAAACACTTTAATTTGAGAAGTAGAAAAGGAAGATATAAATACTTTTAAAAATAATTTGGGATTAAGTAGCCTACAATTTAAAAATCTGCTCTATATTATTATTATTTAAACTACTTTACCATCACGGCATATCCCACAAGTGGGGTAGCCAGTAGACCAGCTGCATATAATAAATATGCAAGCTGTCCTCTCCGAGCCAATATAAAATCAATACATTCAGGGTAAATAAAATACACATAAAAAAAGACTATTTATTTCGGAACTTTCGCAGTTTAGCGGCCCCACCCGTTGTCGAGTACTTAATTCCATAGAAAAGTAATACTTTCAAAACTTAAGGAGATTGTTGCCACCGTTGTCGAGTAATATGTACGGAACTTTAGGAAATTTAAATTCGTAGTATATTTTATTTTTGCCAGCAAAAATAAAATATAATCGGCAAAAAGTACTCGACAAAGGGTGGGGTCGCTAAACTGTAAAAGTTCCGTTATTTCCACACATTGTTTTTTATTGATAAATTTTATCTTTTTTAATTGAAGACTGTCTAATTTACTTGATAATGTTGATCGTAAAGAGACGTACCTAAGCCGTGTATTTCATGAATAAATAAATAGCTACCGCAGATGGGACGATAGTACCAAAAACATCTTTGTTCAATTTTATATGGAAATAAACAGTCAATTAAAAAAAATGCATAATCTTTCAGTATTAAAATGGAGTGCCATGGTGTTAAACACAAAACTTTTGAAAAAATATTATTTTAATTATTTAATAATAATTTTATTTATAAAAATCATTTGTAAAAATATTTTTTTTTATTCTTATTATTTTATTTACCAATCTAGCAAAACAGTCATTTCTCATAATTATACTACAAAATGAGAAATTACATCAATATCTGATCAACGAAGTATGCGAATATTACAAAGTATATCGGTGCGTTACCAAATCTATAAAACAGAAAAAAAAACATTAAACGAGTTCATCAAATTCATTAAACAAAACATAAATCGCTCATTTTAATATTTCACAGCACGTTGTCCGCTTCGTATAATTCTACGAACCTAAAAGTTTCGCGCTCGTTACACCGTCTTTTAATTGACGCCATTTTGTTTTTATAAAACCGTCATAGTGCACTTGGACGAATAGAGTTTCGTCCAAGCTGACTTGGATGGCGGCTACTTGTACAAGTACACTTGGATCACCTGTTTACACTATCCAAGTAGCGTCCAAGTAAGCCATCCAGGCATACTTGTACAAGTGTACTTGGATAGTGTAAACCCTGCTTTAGATTTTTTTTTATACTTTGCCTGTTAATTGCCTGATATGTTGAGACTTTCAAACAAGTATTATTTTTTTTTACTCTCAAAATTTTTTTTTATGGCGGCCATTTTTGTAACGTGGCGTGGGTGATTTTTAATGAAAGTAGATCTTTAGAAAAATTATTGTATCTTTTTTATTTATTAACATATCGAGATAATTTAAAAAAAATATATTTCAAGTACAAAATTTTCTAGTTTAGAAAATATTTTTGATCATCGGTATCTATCGAAAAAATTACTAAATTTTGCTTCAAATTTACAATTCTAAAATTGAAAATTTCTCATTTTCGCATCATTATTTCAGAATGAAAACAGCCCGCGCGAAAAACTCTATATCCCAAAAACCGCTCCGATATCAATCATATAATTCCTGCCACTTATCAATAAGAATACGATTAATGTTTAATAAAATTTTCAAAAGAAAACATTCAGTCCCTTTTCAGATATTTGGTTTCAAAATTTGCATTTATTCACATAAGTGCAAAGTTCGACTAGTTATAGAAAAAGAAGGACTCTCTTAAATTCATCTGCATTGCTTCTGAGGATAGTGACATAAAATATGTCTGTAAATAAAAAATATGAATGATGATATTTGTTGTTTTCATTCTGAAATAATGATGCGAAAATGAGAAATTTTCAATTTTAGAATTGTAAGTTTGAAGCAAAATTTAGTAATTTTTTCGATAGATACCGATGATCAAAAATATTTTCTAAACTAGAAAATTTTGTACTTGAAATATATTTTTTTTAAATTATCTCGATATGTTAATAAATAAAAAAGATACAATAATTTTTCTAAAGATCTACTTTCATTAAAAATCACCCACGCCACGTTACAAAAATGGCCGCCAAAAAATAATTTTTGAGAGTAAAAAAAAAATAATACTTGTTTGAAAGTCTCAACATATCAGGCAATTAACGGGCAAAGTATAAAAAAAATCAAAAACATCGAGCAACGATTTTTTCATTTTTTGGTTGTTTTTGTTTGGATCGATACAATATTGAACTAAAAACATTGTTAAACATACCCACTGAAACATCGTCTGTATCCTCAATTTTTTTCTCAGGAATTTTAGAAATTGTTGCAGAGGTTGTTTCGTTTACACTCACATTATCTTCTGCATCCTGCTCATTAGTTTCTTGTTTACTATTTTCCTGTTCCTCTCTAGAAATATCTGACAGAATCCCTAGCACTCTGTTTTCAAGATCATCAAATTTATTACAACTATCTTCATCAAAGGAATCAAATGCAGGGAAAGCGGCCTTTGTTTCTGCAGCATTGACCACATCACTTTTGCTTGGTGATTTCTCAGATATTGCTGCCTTGAAAGCTTCTGTCATACTTTCAAATTCTTCACTGTTGTTGTGAGAAGTGGTCACATTTTTCTCATCAAACTCTATTGTATCCATGAGTATATTTTCATTTATGTTAGAATTCAAACTTTGGATAACATTTTTTTCATTACTTGGTGACTCAGATTTCTCATTACCTTGCATATCTTCAGCAGAAACTCCTCCTAGAATAGACTTTTCATCAATCGATGGTGACAACGTTGAATTAGAAGAATCCATATTTTTTGCCCTTAACTTCCAAATATAAGAAAAACGTATAAATTAATTGTGTTTAAAACATCTTGAACCTACGAGAGTTAATAAATGAGTATGTTACAAGTATTTTATCGATATAAACAAAAATAATTTTCAAAAACACCGACAACCCACTACAAACTCTTCAGCATAATTATTATTTTTATTACTGATTATTACCGCGCTGCTCCGCGTCTGTCACCTACTTCAAACCATAGATTATTATAGTAAGATGCAGTGTGACCAGATTTTATTTTACAAGGAGGAAATTCTTCCCTCGGATTTCTGTGAGAATATTTTGTCATACCGAATGACAAAAGTTACTTGCTTATATTTTTATATTTCTCCCCCCCCCCGTCGCCAGCGTCGTATTTTCAAAATGGTATAGGAATTTGAAATATTTCAAAATCTCGATTTTCTTAAAGACTATTTACTCGAATCATTAAATATCGGGTACTTTACCGAATACCCGATACTTACATTATGTATTACTTATCTAAATCTTGCCCGTAAAGTAACTTTTTGAGTACCAAAACAAAAGACTTTAAACATACAGTATTCTGTGCAAAAAGTTCAATTTCACTACCGCGTATTATAATACATTTATTTCCACTTGCATGATATTTCTATCTACCTATGTAAATAAAGAATCAAAAGTAGCCAGTTTGAGTAAAATAAAAAATAACATTTTACACAAAATAAAAAGGATTTTTCCATAAAATATCGCTACGCACGCCAGTGCAACAGTTGGACACACAGGTAATTTTGATTGATTGTGGTGACTTTAAAGATCGAAATAAAAGAAAAACTAATGAAATAGTTTTTAATTATTGATTTTGATACTGCTTTTAATGCATTTTTTTCAAACTTTCTTAAATTCCTAAATGTTGTGTGGACACTGAAATTTCGAATAGAGCGGAGTTAATGTTATTTTTAAAATTAAAATTTTATGGTTATCAAATGGTGTTATATAAATTATCTTTAAATAATTCTATAAAAATTACATGAAACTTAAGTTTAAGTCATGAATTATTTCAAAATGACATCTTTATTAAATATTTTGCTGGTTAAAATGAGAGGGCACTGGTATTTTCCAGAATAAGTAAAGTTTTTGGGCCTTGTCCATAATTATACTAAAATGCAAATTTCGTACTAATAAATCTAATAATAATTATTATTATTATTTTTCTGAAATTTTCATTTTCTATGGTGAGAACTAGAAAAGTCATCCAGTTTTGAGATACTGGGACTACTACGAAAGTGTTATTTTGTATTATTTTTAGGGATTTATTTTCATCGAATCTAAATGTAAGTTATATGATTGCATTTAATATCATTACAATGTGTATTAAATCTGATTTTTTAGAATTGGTTGCTTACATTTTTGCTGAGTAATTAACTTTTTGGAAATGGATTCTTGTATCGACGAAACTTTTATATTTTCATTCGATATGTTTGAATGATTTATTTGTTATTTTTGTTAGATTATGATCACCGACTTAAGTTAAAGAATACGTTTTTCATCGCATTACGTGGAAAGATATGATCATATTTTTGTTCCTCTGTGTCTTTTTATAAATCATATTTGGCTGTTTTCTGTCAACTTGCCAAATGTCATTGCTTTGTTTTTAATGTTCGACGTCAATGGCCATGCATATTTTATAACTTTAAATAGTTCGTTTTATCTGTTTTAGGCAAACAAATCCAGGAGTAAAGTGTATTTATTTGATATAACTAATCAGTGGAGGGGAAGGTTATACTGTGCTTGTGTCACTTTAGGTTAGAATGTCTTTAAAACCTAGAAAAGTTGATTTCAATGAAACATGGCAGGGGTTAAGGGAAACCGTAAGTCCCTTTGTTACTAAAGTAATACTAAACTTCAGCATAAATCAAAGATATCGATAGAGAATTACAATTTGATTACATACTTTGGTTTATATGTTTCAGGTATATGGGGTGGTTACTTTGGGCGATGTGAAAAGATCTAGGTGGAATAGTTGCTTTTCTGATGTTTATTCATTATGTGTGGCTCATCCCGAGCCACTGGCTGAGTCTTTGTACACGGAAACAAGATTGCTGTTAGAGCAGCATGTGCAGAACTTATTGCAGTCAGTTTCCCAGGGAGATGGAGATCAGGATTCAGAAGCAGCACCAGGTGAAGGTTTACTTCTTAGGTAAATATATTTGTTTTTTCTATCTTTCATGAAACTTTTATCAGTCCGCTGAGAGGCTACAATACATTTTCATAGAGTTTATATACTTATGTATTAGACTCTTCAATGTGGAAAATACTTGTTCAATATTTTGTGTTTAGAATGTTTTATCATATGGTTGATTATAAACATTATTTTTACAGATACGACACATACTGGACGCAGTACAGCAAGGGTGTAGAATTTTTGAATTTTCTATATCTGTATCTTAACCAGCAACACATTAAGAAGCAAAAGGTTGGGAGAGTAATATTATTGAGTGTGGTATATATACATGTATATGTACATTTTTTGGCTTTAGTTGACACATTAATATGTTAATTACAGATGACTGATGCAGATATTATTTATGGCAATTCGTCAGGAGTGAGCTTAGATCGCTTGGAGATGGGTGAACTGGGTTTGTTATCGTGGGAGAGGGGACTAGTGAGACCTCTTAGACAGAGACTGGTAAAACGTCTGCTGGCTGGATTACAAGCAGCCAGAGAAGGAAAACCACACAGACCCAATGTTATCAGGAATGTAATTAATTCATTTGTGCAGGTAATGTATTTGGCAGAAATTATTGTTTGACTAAGCTATTCCATTATGGCATATCCTACAATGAGGTAGTCAGCAAATCAGCTGCATGTAATAAACATGCAAGCTGTGTTCTCCGTGCCAACAAAATATAAAACTAAGGATAAGTGGCAAACCTCATAGCTGAATTTAAGGTGTAAGTGGGAGACTAATTCTTTACTGGGATATTTAACTAACGGGCTATTTCACCACCTCTGTATAAAGTGCTGGATAGCCAATCCAACAGAAATCTAATTGATAAAACGAAAAATGCGTTTCACGACTCTATGACAGCTCTATCCTAAAGATAAAGTTCTAGATAAGTTATCCTGCGAAACAGTGTTAGATAGTGTTAAACTGTCAAAATTTGTTTACATGTGCATTGTCTAGACTCTAGATATATTAAAATTTAGGTAATAAAAATAAAAATATAACACTGTATAACTTTCACTATTTAAATAGTGAAAGTTATACAGTGTTATATTTTTATTTTTATTACCTAAATTTTAAAAATGAGCTTTCATAGTGTTACCTCTTCAAAAATAGAAAAGTCTAGATATATTCTAATGCACATATTATAGTGTATAGTTGTTATTTTACCAATTCATTTTTTATTATTATTGTCTGTCAAATTGTTTTTTTTTTTTTAATTTGTTATATGTTTAACGTGTAAAAGGCTCACGCCGTGTAAAAAAATAAATAAATAAAATATTATAGTTGTATAATAAAGGTTCTTTAAAATAAAGATGTTTACATACCTTATAAGTTTTTTCTGTTTAATAAACATTAAAATAACTCAAACAATTATGTTAAAAGTTATAGGAAATAAAAAAAGCAAATGAAATGAAATTAACTTTTTATTGTAAACTAAATAAATATGCACAACTGTAGAATATTTACTCTTTGACTTTTAAGCATTATGAAAATAAAATACAGAATAACAAGTATTTTTTTCTATTGTTGTAAGTACTTATACTGCATTAGAAAAAATGCATGTTATTCTGTCGATAAAATAAACAAATAAATATTGTTAAAAATATAAGATTAGCATTCATTACACTTATAATAGTGGAGGTGTAATAGCTATAATTTATAATCGTAGTTACATGCGTACACTTAACCAATAATTATAAATGTTGTACTGCATATTTACTGTTTACAATTGAAAACTTTGACACATTTGTCAAAAATACGTCAACAAACAATAGACAAGACCACAGAAGGGTATGAAATTACAACTTTGCCACTGCTATCTGTCGGATTACAATCCTTAAGAAATTTATAGGTGATGAAACACTTGCTTCAGTTTACCTTATAGATAAATTTATTCTAAGGATAGTTATCTAGAACTTTATCCAGAGTTGGTGAATTACCTCGTAAGTCATGTTTTATTAAGCTCGGATGACCTTCTTTCATAAGAAACTTTATACGGTGAATGTATTGATGTATGTAGTAGATTTGGTGCCTTATAAGATAACTTCTATCATGATCATTGCATGATTCGGAAAATTATTACTTTTTTGTACATATAAACATTAAACTTTTTTGGATTATTTTTAAATATGTATGTAGGTGTTGTAGATTTATATTACATATTCGTAAAGAGGAATATTAATGTTTGGAGCAAGTATGTGAATATGTAAAGGAAGGGCAATGTAATAGGGACATGGGAAGAAGGAAAGTGGCTGGTACTAGAGTGAAAGGTGCACTTTGATCTATTGTCAGGCAATGTGTCAAACATGTCAAAAATGTTGGTGTACAATAACATTCTGATACCGACACATATGTATGCAAGTGAAACATAAAAGTGGCGGAATAAAGATGAAAATAGAATAAATGCAGTGGGGATGCGATAGCTGAGTAGAAAAGTTGGTAAAATATTGTGTGATAGAGGGGGGAATGAGGATATTAGGAGAATGAGTAGATACAAGAAGAATGTTGTGGATAGAATGTGTGTAAATAAATTAGGATGGTTTTGACATGTAAAGCGTATGGATTATAAAAGAATGATGTAGAGCAGGGGTTCCCTAACTTATTTGGGCCGCGCCTCCTTTTCTACCAAAACATATTTCCGCCCCCCCCCCCCCCAATTTTTTTAGGTTTATCGGGTCAGAAAAAAACTGTTATAACAAATTAAGCATTTTTATTGCTTATTAAAGTTAGACAAAAATCAATAATTATACAAAATTAATTTAATAATACCTACTTATTGGAATGCGATGGATGTGCTTGCATCAATTTGAAGAGGTTTCCGATTCTCAGCTTTACCACAGAAATTGCGAGACTAGAACAGTACCTACCTACGAATGTTGCTTAGGTGTGTGAGTAGCCCACTTTATCTCTAAATAAGGTCCACTACAGGTGGCCCGCGCCCCCCCTTGAAGGTCTCTGCGCACCCCCTGGGGGTGCGCCCCCACTTTGAAAACCGCAGATGTAGAGGATGTATCCGTTTAAATGAAGAGGTGTGAAAAAGCGCGGATGTCCAAAAATTAAGTGTCTTAATCACGTGGATCAAATTCTCAAGGATGGCCACATGTTATGTAAGAGAAATCGGTATCACAGTTGAGTAAGAGAAATTGTATGAATGTGGAGGAAGCAAAAGAAGTACCTATGAAAAGATGTAAAGAACTATATAGCATTCCATCCTCTCTGCATACCCCACTTAGGATGTGGCATGAGGATATAGATAGAAATATAGTTTTTATTATTCTAGGTGCAAGCATATCGTAAAAAGGATCCTTTAGCACTATATACCGAGATGGCTGAGACTCCCTTCTTAGAGGCAACTGGAGAACACTGTCAACGTTTTGCAGCAGATCTCTTGCAGCGCTGTACTGTATCTGAATACATGACTGAAGTGCTGAAAGGTGTGTAAATTGTTCAATATTATGAATGATTAATTTAACAATAATGAAGTTATTTTTTTTCTGTTGTGACCCACATTTAAAGTGATGCCTGCTCTCATGATGTCACCAAAAGTGAATTTATTTTTGTTTTATATTATTCACTAGGACTTGTGTATAATTAATGTGAAATAAAAGCATTTAGGTACTTAACCTGTAAAGGAGTACCAACGCACCGGTGCGTGCAAGAAATATTATGGGATCTGGAGTACGCACGCACCGGTGCGTTTGATCCAGTAATATTTTGGTATTCCCGCCAAATTCGTCAATTTCATCATTGGTCCAATCTGTCAGATACACTTTACCAATCACAAGGAAAAAATCAAAAATAGGCGTGTTTTGACCTTATTTATCGCCTATACAAAATGTCACGTGACCGCCGCTTGAAATACATACCGTCATTTGCGGTTGCAAACCATTTTGCTACGTGCGTTCGTGCGATATGGGTGTTATTTTATGGAGTGTTTTGTGAAGTTTTTTTTACCTTTTGTGCTAATTCTGGACAATTTAATTAGTTTTTAGTACCTACATAAGCTTTTGTTAAAAACAAATAAAAATAAATATTTTTGATAATAATAAATATTCGCATGTTGAACCCATTGTTGACAATACCGGAGCAGACATGACGCGTCAAAATTGTTTTTGTATTATAACTCCGTTATTATAAATTTTTGAGAGTTGCTTCCTTATAATCATTTAATCTAGGGATCATTTTCTATAACATGCAATAAAAAAATATTCAAAAAGTCAAAGTTGAATTAATTCACTCTGCCATACACTTTTATTTTTTCCTTATCGCCTAAAACCAAAATCTTTGCTTATAAACCATAGACACGTCGTTATGCACAAGATTTATAAAGCGCAGTTTACATGCTCAGTATGTTTTTTCTTAATATCAATAATTACTATTGCTGAGACAATTTCATTGTTATTTTTTTACTTTTTTGGTGACTTTTAATATAACTTGCTGTGTCTTAATCCATTATACATATACTTACCTTATATAAATTATGTATGTAAATCTTCTACATGTAAAAGACTCGAGCCATGAACAAATAATAATAAATAAAACCCTTCTAAGACTTCCGCAGGCATAAAAATTCTCATAAAACAAAATAGGTGGGTATACCTATATGGAAAATAATGACTAAATTATCGACATCACGGCAATGCGATAATTTCACATCTCGTCCAAATTTTGATTCAAGTTTTCAATGTACCTGCACAGGTAGTTAGAAATTAATGATGAAGTAAATGATTCTATGAGAATATTTATATTAACACAGAAATAAATTAACTGTTTTTACGACAGAGAAATAGAACAACCGCCGGGGCCCTCGTACATATGGGAACCTTGCTCAAATTACTGAAGATATTGAACTTTTATAGCTCGGATTTAAAATTTAGGGAATAAAAATAAGACAAGTGGGGTATTTCACGTCATTTCACCAAGCCTAGGTAACCCATCACCTCAGATTTTAATGATTTTTTTTTCATGTGTTACTATAACCAAGTTATGAAACAATGCCAATTTTTTTTGGTCTAGGCCAAATACTTTCCAAGTTATTGAGGTTCAAAGTTTCTCGTCGAAGTGAATTTTTGCTGACCTTGTGATTGGTCGGCTTGTAAGAAAAATAATCATATCTCTGTTAATTATGAATATTTTCACCCCAAATTTTTACTATGTATTCTCTAATATATGCTGATTCTATAAATAATTTATTTGGTGTATTATATTGCTTCAAAAAATAAAAAAAAAATACTTTTTGCAAATTTTTAGGTTAGAAAACATGATTTTTTCAAAATTAAAGACGGAGGAGAGGCAGTATGTTTACCAAGTTTTTTTTTATTTTTTAATGTACCTAAAAGTACAATCTAATAGATAATAAAAGAAAAAGTGTGGTTTTTTTGCTGTCTGTGTACTTATGTTGCTGATAAAAAACTTCAAAATTACCCTAATACCAAATGTTAGCCGTTCACACATTTAGTTGGGATATGTATTATATTTGCTACGTATTAAATATTTTAGCCCAATTTTTCATTTTGAATGATACCTTTGTTGAGTGTAAAACATTTTTTTAATACAATTGGTGGGAAGATAGTTCCCATATTATTTAATACTTTGTACAAAAATTTTACTTACATTCAATTCTTGTCGAAAATGTGTAAAAATTGTTGCTGAGTAGATTCAGTCTCGGAGAAGTAATATACTCGACCCGATCCTTTGGTGATTGGAGCGTTGGTTCTGGCAATTATATTACATAAAGGTACATAACATATATCCTCCCTTAAAGGCCAGTGGTACGATGGAGATGGTCCAAAAGGATGCATGAATTTTACTTTTATGTCACCTTCCTCTTCGTGTTTCGACAATATCATTCCATAAAACCAATGACGATCGTACAAACATGCTATGTATGAGTTTGTGGACAATTCTAAAAATGTCATGGTAGAGACTTTTTCCACCGTAAACTTGAAAACTAAACTATAGTCCTCTTCTACGCTAACCCTTTTAGTTCCAATGGATGTTGTTGTTATGGGTTCAAAATGGTGATAACTCCGAGTTCCAGGAATTGTTTTGGCTTGATTAAATCTATGTTGTAAAAGTCGACGAGATTCCAATAATGTTTCTTTTTTTAATAGCCAGAAACGAATATTTTGTATTTTCTTTGTTCGTTTCACTGTTCCTCCAACCCCATCACAAGGGGATTTCCCATGACTTGTTGCAAAAAATGACCATGTTGCTTTTAACTCAAAGTCCTCACTATGATGGCAAAGGTTAATAAAATTCTTACAGTTTTTATATTGTCCAGCGCAACCATCACTGAAATATGCTACTTCACTGATATTCGGAAAATGAGTTTTCAAAAACTGGATGACAATTTTCTGTGTTTCATATACAAATACTACATCATGCCCCAAATCGTCCGATAATACACACAAACTTGTAGCCACTATATTTTCTGATTCTCTAGAACGAGTATAAATAACAACTGGGTGTAGTGAACAGCTATCTCGATTCCAGTGGTAACTTTGAACTTCGTCTTGAACAACATAAGAGTAATTTTCACTAAAATCCAGCAAAACTATCGCTTTATTATAGTTAAGTGTTTCTTTCAAGGTTTTCAGATATTGTTTTTATACTTGCACAGGCGGATTCAATTTTCCTTTTAACATAAGTACTCTTGAGGTGTGGTGGTACAGAGTGAAACTTTATAGGAGATTCTCCAATATTTATAAAGGAAGAATTTAACTCTTCCAAAGATTCTTCTCTTGAAACAATTGTATCCAAATCAAAAATTTCAATGTCGCTTCCGATATCTTGTATTGGATCATCTTGAGATGAAAATATCTGTTTTTGAATTTTGACCCTACATGCATGACATATTTTAAATCCTGGTAAGGCGTTAATTTGTATTGATAGCTTTTCAATATTTTCACGAAATTGTAAGGACACAGTTCTTAAACCTTTTATTATTTTTTTATTATGAATTTTGTAAGGATCAAAGCAACATGTGTGATATGTTTCAAACTTTTTCAAATAATAATTATGTTTTATGATATTCACAAACAGTTTTAACTAAATTATGGTTTATGTTACTTCTTTTAATTATGAGGTCTTTGTCAAGTTGATTGAATTCTTCAATATTTAGAATTCCAATATTGTTTTTGTAACTAACTTTATGACATTCAGTACCATTTATTTCTCCAATTGAACACTTTTCCAATATTACTAGCCATTTTAGATCAATAAAATGTAGGTAATTTAATATTTTAAAAATCTTGCTGCACAGCTCACTAATTAACTCCATAAAATATAAACACGAACTGATCTGTGAGAATACATCTTATTACAATGAATGAACTTGTAGTGTACTGTGTATTTCATGTATCAACTTGTTCCAATTTTCCTAATATTCTTAAACATTTCCTGTGTGTACCTGTTATACATTTTTTTAACATAAACTTATTATGATAATTTCTGTTGGATATATTATATGGAAATTTTTTGTTTTCATATTCATTAAACATGAAGAAAGTTTGTTCATTGGAATATAAATAGGTACTACTACTACTACTACTACTACTATACCATCACGGCATATCCCACAACTGGGGTAGCCTATAGGTAAATAGGTACCTATGATATAATATGTGAAATCAGTTTTGTGGTTATAAATTTAATAAGAAATAATACTTTTAAAATACAATGACACATTTTTTAAATGAAAATGTGTGAGTGACAAAATATGCTTCCCATCTTGAATTCATCACAAAATTAGCGCATAGAGGACGTCCGATAGCTACCTTTTATGGGATGTGGTGTAATTTTAAATATATTGCACCAAATGAAAAATAATTTAATTTCCAGTAGGAGGCTAGTATAATCATACAAGTAGAATTAGTTTTCTCCTATGTCGTATTTTTAACCAAGAAGTGAAGGTAAAATAAAGCTGAACTGTGAAACAGACAGCAAAAAAACCATACTTTTTCTTTTATTATCTATTAGATTGTACTTTAAGGTACAATTAAAAATAAAAAATAAATTTGTAAACATACTGCCTCTCCTCCATATTTAATTTTGAAAAAACCATGTTTTTTAACCTAAAAATTTGCAAAAAGTATTTTTTTTTAATTTTTTGAAGCAATATAATACACCAAATAAATTATTTATAGAATCAACATATATTAGAGAATACATAGTAAAAATTTGGGGTGAAAATATTCACAATTAACAGAGATATGATTATTTTTCTTACAAGCCGACCAATCACAAGGTCAGCAAAAATTCACTTCGACGAGAAACTTTGAACTTAAATAACTTGGAAAGTATTTGGCCTAGACCAAAAAAATTTGGCATGGTTTCATAACTTGGTTATAGTAACACATGAAAAAAAAATCATTAAAATCTGAGGTGATGGGTTACTTTTTGCACTTTTTCTTGGTGAAATGACGTGAAATACCCCAAGTGCTAGTGTCATCTTATTGTTTATTAACATTTTTATATATCAGACTCCTGTAGATCTCTCAAACTAGACTTTAGTTCAGAGCACAATGGTATATCACATAATATACTTATTATATAGATAAGTTTACATATATGATGTATTGCAGCTATGGCAAAAAAATATTATATTATATAGGAATATGAATAAAATATAATATATTATGAATAAAATAACTTATTTTTCAAATAAAAAGTGTTTAAAATTTATGCGCATGCATTATGTGGTACTTATATCTATCACCATTGTAATTCCGCGGTCCACAATGTGAACTGTCCTTTACATACAAAATCCTTATGTGCATAACAAAAAACACGTGATTTATAATGTGAATTTGTTTTTTACTTGAAACTTCGCGCAATTTCTTAGTGTTTTTTATATTTAAATACAAGTTGGGAGTATTATCTTAGTGTTAAATATATTATTTTAGCGATATACTCATTTTCCTTGCCAGAAATGTACCTTTTTTGATACAAAAAGAAATGTCTTAATTATACTACCTGTAATATAATAAGCTTTTGCGGTTTTTTTTCCACTTGAATGATATTTATATGTATTTAAATGAAGAAATAAAAGTTGACAGCATACTTAAAACAAAAAAAAATATCGTTTTATGCAAAATAGAAAAAGAATTTTATATAAAATATCGTTATGCACAATTGTGCATAACGCAGGAACACGCAGATATTTTTGCTTTTTTTTATTTTGGTGGTAAGTAATAAAAAGTGTAATAAATAGAAAAATAACGAAATTAACTATAGTTTTATTAAACTAGACACTTTTTTTTGTTGAAATATAATGGCATTTTTACATTTTGCTTAAAAAAGCTATCAAAGTGTTGAGGAACAATGTCAAATTTGTATGGAGCGCAGAATGAAGGATATTTTTAAAAATCAAATTTAATAGTTATAAAGTAATGAATAATTAATATCTCCAAGTAAACTAATCAAAAATATATGCAAATTGAGATTAAACCATAAGTTTTTTCGCAATGATATTCGTATATTTTTTAATTTAATATGAAAGTGAGGAACCATTGGTTATTTTTACAATAAGCAACGATTTTGGTTTTGGGCGTTATTCACTCACAGACAGGTTAATAACTTTTATTCTTATTGAAAATAGCCTTATGGAGTAGATAGTACAACTGACACCACATGTTTATTTATTTGTTTATTCATTATTTACTCTACATTGATTACAAACAATTTCATAGATGGTATACATCAAATTAAATACAATCAATATAAAGAGGGTGAGTTTTATCACAAAGGCCCGATCTCTTTCAACTAACCCAAAAAAATACACACTTTGAATATTTTTTTGGTGTGTAATATAATACCTGTTACTAAGGAATGAAAATTTATATTACTGTGATATATTCATCTACTCAAATGGATGAAAATAAATCCACATGTTCAAGATACATAATTTATAAATAAAACATTACGTGATAGAGTGAGGAATGAGGATATTAAAAGAATGAGTGGGTGCAAGAGGAGTGTTGTGGATAGAATGCATCTAAATAAATTGAGATGGTTTGGTCATGTGGAGCGAATGGATGATGTAAGATTGACGAAGAGGTTGTATTTATGTGAAAGAGGGGGTGTGAGAAAGCGCGGACGTCCAAGAACTACGTGGCTTGACCACATGGACCAAATTCTCAAGGATGGTCGCGTGTTAAGTAAGAGAAATCGGCATGCATGTATGAGAAACTGGATGAATGTAGAGGAAGCGATAGAAGTATGTAAGGATAGATCTATATGGCGTTCTGTTCTCTCTGCCTACCCTACCTGGGACACGGCGTGAGGGTAGGATATAGTATAGTATAGTACCCTTTAGGTGGGATTTCTTAGACTCTTTTCTTTCAACTTTTTACTATCATACTTGTGTGACAAAATCCCTTGCAGAAATGCTGATGATGGAACAAGTAGTTCCGAAAACGTTTTAACTGGTTAAAGTTATTCTAGTGGAAAGTACAAAGTTTCTTTTATTTTAAAATTAATAATGTTATTTCTGTTGTAATTTACAGGTTTAGAACAAGAAATGGCAAGAGGTGTACAGTTCTTACATGGCTCATCAATAAGTAAATTACAAAGTGTGTATGAGAAACATATGGTAAGAGATCATGTATTACTCTATTCTTTAAATTTTGATTTTATCTCCTTAATAATATTTGATTCCAATCAAGTTCCTTGTGTAGGTGGCAGATCATCTTAGCTTCTTACATGCAGAATGCCAAACTATGGTGGAGAGGGAACACGCCGTGGATCTCAGGAATGCTTACACTTTGTTGCGTGGCATACCAAGTGGAATGAAACCAGTCCTAGATATAATGCTCAATCATATAAAGGTATGTCACATCCAAAGAAATAATAACTTTGCAAAACTATTATAATCTCATTCAAATTTATTATTTATTGCAGATAAACATTAGTTTTATGGTTTATAGTTATTAGGCTATAAATAGTTAGGTTTTTAATTAACCATAGAGATTTTAGCACCCCCCCCCCCTCCTTCTACATATCTCAACTTTTTGTATAATCACCAATCTTTTTTTTTATAGATTTAAAAGAATTTTATTTTATCAATTTTGTTTGTTGCAAATGGAAATGGAGTTTCCGACACTCCCAAATAAGGTGTCTATATAATATGTGCCCCTTGTCCACTTTTTTTATTAAACCTGAGTAAACATCTATTTTGTAATTTCTCTTCGATCCAATTTTTGTTTACTAGGTACTGAATTGGAGATGATCAATTCTGTAGCTTTTATCAACTTTTTTATGTAGAACATAGAAAAAAACATTAAAATGTTAATAAAATTCTTACAACTCATAACCCCACTATTTTATATCATCATTAGATAGGTTTTTATTTATTATTTTCAGATATATATGAATTACTAATGATATATTGAGAGAGATTCTAATTGCAAATAATTTACTAAGTATATGTCACAGCTTTGGAATAAATATTTTGCTCAATTACTTTTTTTTTTTTTTTTTTTTTTATTTTTTTTTTTTAAAAAAAAAGATATATCTGGGTTTTTTTGTTATAAACCCAAATACAACCTTATACACCTTTCACAGTAAGCTACTAAAAGCTTGTGTCGTGAAAGGGGAGTTTGCCGGCACCTGGTATCGAACCACGGACCCCATGTTCACAAGGCCGAGACTCTACCTCCAGGCTACCGACGAACTCATTTTACTCTGTTATTTGATTCTATGTTAAGTTAAAAACAGCAATGAGAAGTTTCAAGTTATTTTCTTTATAAATAATGAATTTACAAAGTAAGTTGAAATCAGGTAATTTTTTTGCAAAAACTGTTGTAGGAAAAGAATTTTATGCAAAATTTTGAAGGGAATAATTATGAAACTTGTCATATTTGCAAAATATTTTGCTTTTTATCTTTATCTGTGAACACAAAAAAAAACACAAATATTTATTAAAATCTGAGATGGAAAGGTCTAAATTGAAATTCTTTAAGATGATTTGATTTAGATTGACACTATTAACCACATTGATATTTTTGTTACAGAATCAAGGAATGCAAGCTATTGGGGAACTCAAAGGTGATCAAGCACACAATCAGTTTGTTGAACAGATGTTGGATATCCACAATAAATATAAGACTCTATTTTCTAAGGTTTATATTTTTTTTTTAATTTATTTTATTTAACAACAATTATACAGACATGACAATACATAGACTATTTCGACGTTCCCTACGTATATGTGCGTAAGTGACATTTTTGACAAAATCGCTTTTTTTACACTAAGTATCTTAAAATATCGTATATTTTCATTGATGAAATAATTGGGTCAAAATTTTGGATATTTGACCCTTTTTTGAAACGTATATGTGCGTAAGTGCACCAAATAATTTAAAGACGCCGGCGTATATCTGAGTAAGTGACTTTAAGTCGATATACGTCGGACATCCTGATGCATTGTTTGGTGTAAACCAGCGCATGTACCATACATACATAAAATATTATATACATTGTGTGATTTACTTACATAAAATATAAAGATGAATGTACCTAAATTCCTCTAACCGTAATTACAATAAGTATTTCATCATAAATAATGCCAATGTTATTGCAACAGACAAAATAATATTGGTATAGTATACATATATATTGAAAGGTATTTATTTTCACTGATTGATAAGACGAAATTGTTATTTTTCTAGAAGTCTTGTTATTAATAAAACATTGTACTTTTATCCATGTTTGAAAAAATGTTTCATTATTTTGATATAACTTACCTTAGTGAAAAGAATCTGCTAAATATTACTTTGTTATTAAACAAAATCCAATTTCATACACAAAACAAAGGAAGATAATTAGTAATACAGTATTATTATACAATAGCACAAAGCCCACGAAAAGTATAAATTTAATATGAGTACCTATTTGATATTATTATTACAAATTACATTTATTTTCTTTAAGATATCTGCACATACATATTCACTAAATTGCTAGTGTATGACACTTACTCACATATACGTCGGACCAAATAGAGGTTTATGAAAATACTAACAAGGAAGAAACTACGTTAATTCTGAGTCCAGAAGTAACAACCATTCTTGTTTTATTATAAAATAAGTTCGTATTGTCAATAAATATAAATACATTAAGTAAATAGCTAAAATCATGTCAATATATGCCTTAAAAACACAAAAGAATTATCCCGGCGTATAACAATTCAAGTGGTAGTTAAGCTGGTAGATGTTGTTTTGTTTCCGACGTATATGTGATTAAGTGCTAAATTTCTAAATATTGCATTTGTAAAGAAATTAAATACGCAGTATTATTACACACATTAATTGAATAATAGCTGACAATTTTCAAGTAAATATGTCGAATAGAAAAAAAGTTATGTCAAAAAAACTACATAGAAACTTTAAATCGCTCTGGTGTAAAATTTAGGTTTGTGCACTTACGCACATATACGTAGGGAGCGTCGATTTGATAAAACTTAAATCTAAACATCCTCCTTATAGAGACAAGTCTCGTGTAAATCATCGTCATCATCATCGCCCTCAACGCTCCTCTCGGGAGCACAGGGCAGAAACCAGCCTCCTCCATTCAGAGCGTCTCTGTGCCAATTGCGTCACCTCTTCCCACGACATTCCTTGCGCTCTGATATCGTTGTCATAGGAACGGTGTATTGTGAAAGAGGGACGCCCGGGCCTACGGAACCCCTGCGGACGGAAGAACAGTGCTCTTTTTGGCCAACTATCATTGGGCATTCTCAAAACATGTCCCAGCCAGGACCATCGTCTCTCTTGTATTACGGAGATTACAGGTCTCTGCTGGGTGCGCCGGCGCACAGCATCATTTGTAACATGTTCATACCATCTGACATCCAAAATCCTTGTAAAGGAGGGTGTATATTACTTGTGTATATTACATTCTAATAGTTATTATCATTTATCTTTCTCTTTTGCCTATGTTTTTCTTCATACTCTCTTAATTAATACTTGCACTTGAGTGATCCCATTTACGAATCACTTTCATGTTATTTCATTGTTTATGTTTCTTTGAAAGAACATTTAATTAATTGTCATATATGGGTATGGCTCTTTCCACAGGTGCTGGATAGTGACCAGGCTTTCATCGGTGTGTTGGATAAAGCGTGTAGTGCTGTTATCAATTCCAGACAAAATGAACAGCCTTGTAGAAGTCCAGAACTCTTGGCAAGGTATATTATTTTTTTTGGCCTGATATTTTTTATGTGCGTTTTCAAATATTTTTATCCAAAGGAGGGTTATTTGAGAGTAAAATGTTCTTGAATATTGAAATATGTAGGTAGATTGATCTGAAGTTTCTTTTGGGAATACAGGGAGGGACTACCTACCTAAGTAGGTATAACTTTTTTCCTTCTCTTATTTTTTAATTTCATGGCAAAGTACCTGATATCTTGGTACCACCAACTAAAAATATTAATTTGAATGTGGCCAATTATAATTCCTTACGTTGGTAGGTACCAACCAGTAATTTTTCTAAAAAAGAAT
This sequence comes from Athripsodes cinereus, assembly GCA_947579605.1. Classification (NCBI taxonomy): domain Eukaryota; kingdom Metazoa; phylum Arthropoda; class Insecta; order Trichoptera; family Leptoceridae; genus Athripsodes; species Athripsodes cinereus. The sequence continues at coordinate 19,248,945 of OX388307.1, read as the reverse complement.
TTAAGTACTTTTATTCCATGCTAGTAAATTATTGCAATGTAACACTGAGCAATGGCTGGTAATAACAGCTAGTTTCAAACGTAACAGTGTTGTCAAATATCAATGAATGAAATGGGTATGATTTTGTAGTATAATTTGTTCTGTGTTAGGTATTGTGATGGGCTTCTGAAGAAAAGTTCAAGAGGAGTTTCAGAGTCTGAAGCTGAAGAGAAATTAGCATCATCTATTATTATATTCAAGTACATAGATGATAAGGATGTATTTCAAAAGTTCTATGCCAGACTGATGGCAAAACGTCTCATACATCAACAGAGTTATAGCATGGAACAGGAAGAAGCTATGATCAATAGACTAAAGCAGGTATCTGATGGATTTAATGTTACTAATTATATTATTATCTCTGCAGTGACTGCTTATTAAGACAATAATGTTTATGTTCTTGTTGTAGGCTTGTGGTTATGAATTCACCAACAAACTTCTTCGTATGTACACAGATATCAATATCTCTGGGGATCTTAATTCTAAATTTTTAGACTTTTTAAAATTAGAAAATTCTGATGTTGGAATGGGATTCAGTATACACGTAAGTATTTCAAAATTTGAGTATTGAACCACCACAGAGTTTGATAATTAATTATCTTAGTATCGATAATAATTTTCTTACTATGTAATTAAAAATTATCAGGTACTGCAAGCGGGTGCATGGCCTCTGAGCGCCATGCAGAGTGGAGGCCCAGTAGCATTGCCTCCTCAGCTAGAAAAACCTATACAACTGTTTGAGAAATTTTATCACAATTCTTACAGTGGTAGGAAACTAACATGGCTACATCATCTATGCATGGGTAAGTATCAAACAGATGTATAAAAAGAATTAGTTTTATAATTGTCACAACTGCTGAAGTAGTGCGCAGATTTTCTGAACACATTATGTGATAAATTTGGATTATGTGTCACAACTTTTCTTTTTAGGTGAATTAAAAATTTGTTATCTGAAGAAACCGTATTATGTGACAATGCAAACAGTTCAAATGTCTATAATGTTGGAATTTGAGAGAGCTGATTCATATTCAATACAAGAGCTGGTAAAAGCTACACGACAAGCTGCCGATGCTCTTTGCAGACATCTCACAGCGCTCTGCGAGGCTAAATTACTCACCGCACAAGGAAGTGTAGAAGGTTGGTTAAAGCAGTTCTAATACAATTCAATTATAATCTGTGTACTTTTTTTATTATCTTTTGTTTAATCTTATTACTGTAGATCCATCTTGCATAATATCACTGAACATGGATTTCTCATCAAAGCGCACCAAACTCAGGGTTGTGGGAGGAGGTGGTCCCACAGGAACTGCTAAAGAGCAAGCGGAGGCAGACAGAACTGCTGCATCAGTGGATGAGGACAGAAAAATGTATTTACAAGCGGCTATAGTCAGGATCATGAAAGCTAGAAAGGTGACTAATAAAATTGTATGAGCTTACTATTTAAGACTATACTTTGGTTATCATGTGCTTTCACAACTGTGTCATTTTCTTACAGGTATTACGACACAATGATTTAATACAGGAAGTATTTGCACAAGCTCGGGCAGCATTTGCTCCTAATATCGCAATGATAAAGAAATGTATTGAATCTCTCATAGACAAGCAATATATTGAAAGGACACCAGGGGTCTCAGATGAGTACAGCTATGTGGCGTAGAAGATGTCCACAAGAGAGTATAAAGCGGAGTAAAATCTGTGTTTTGTCATCTTACAGCTTCCCTGTTACTTCCCTGTTCATACTCACTCTCCTAGCATCAATATTGTTTGTAAATATTAGGTACTACATATATACATTATAATATATATTTATTATACATACATAATAATATAATAGTACATTACTTGTGTATGTTATTATTGTTGTTATTATTTTTTGTTTTTATTTTATTATTATGTGTACAATTTATTTGCAGGAAATAATGCTTAACAATACACACTTGATGAATATTTATTATGTTGTATATTATAATATCTACTATACAAACAATAGATTGTCAAGTGAATATCATTTCAGTTAGTTAACTGCTTCACTTACTTGATTTATAATCTAAATATTATATTTATTTTAGTACTTGGAATTATTCCTTTTCTAACCTAACGTTCAATAGCTCCAATCTATTATTGTGTCTTATAAATTTTAATAAAATTTATGAATGTTTAAATATGTCTAAACAAGATGTACTTCTCTGATAGGTGTCTACAAAGTTACAAGATGATTGTCACATGTACTTCTATTATAAATAATTATACCTATAATGTCTGTAACTCTGCATATATATAATGTCTACATTTGATGTAAACTTCATGGAAGAATATAATTAATACATAAACTTTATTCTTTATGTATATATATATTATCGTGTAGATAAATAATATCTTCGGTACTCTGCATACTGTTATCATAAAAAAATACTTAAGTTGGTCTTGAGAATGACTTGTTTTCTGCCCGATATTTGGTGCATCTGACATCAGATAGGACGTTGAAGGGAGGCGGCATAGGGAAAAGGGAGGGAGATTCATCTACTCTGGTTCACAGTTGCATCATAAACCGCTCGGTGTAGTGAGAGTGTGCAGTGTTCTACCGTCAGTGTAGTTAGAGTGTGCAGCGAACACCAATTGGTGAATGAGAGTGTGCAACGAGGCGAGAGCTCAGGCATGCAGGCTGGGAAGTGGCTGTGTAAGCATGTCATGTGCAGGAAACAAACTGGGGTATGCGGGGATCTCCCTCACTCATCGTCTTCTGCTTCCAAAACACCAGACCTCCTCGAGACCAAATAAAAAGTATTTTTAAGACTAATACATAGAGTACTCAATAAAAGATTCATCTATGCAATACGATATATATATACATATATATTATGTTTTGCGAAAACATCTTTCCAAACATATAATATATATGTGTGTGTTTGTGTCTACATGACATTTAAATAAACAATGATGTTTTTAATGTTTCATTCATTGTTTTCTTATCTTGAGACTAATCCCTTAGGTCCAATTCACTTGGAGGTTTCTTCCATCCAGAATGGAATATATTAAACGGAAAACAATACAAGGGTTTGCACAATTTTCTATTGCTATTATTGCTCCATTTACAAAAATTTCACAGAAACTGACCTTTAAATTTTTATATTGTGGTTGCATATTTTAAGTAGCACACGTGCAAAATATTTTTTTGACTTTCTAAAATAAACTGTTTATTATGACATTAAAACTATTGTTTAACCCATTCCGGCATTTTTATAATATGACATAATTTGTTAATTAAAACCTTAACACTAAACTTCACATAAAATGAAAACGGTACAACATAGAACTATATTTTTTTTTGTTATTTGGATATTTGTTAAATCTCCAACTTCAGGCAAATAAGTTTTGGAAGGGTATGGTATGTTTTGAATCATTCTGACATGTGGAGAGCCACCAAGCACTTTTAAAAAAAACCTGGACGGGTTTTGTTTGCCAGGATTTGTCTAGAGAAATGTGCCCATTGTATAGCCTGTAATCGTAAAGGGCGTGCTCCTCCAGATGCCCTTCCTCGCCTCTTGTATGGTGGTAGCGTAATATTCTCTTACACAAAGGCAGATCGGCATTTCGTCAGCTTTGTGTGTCAATGGGTTAAAGTGATTTTGGTTATGCTTTACATAGGATTTCGGTGCAGATGATAAAACCAATCAGACATCTCAATTAGAGAAGCATGTTTACATAATGAACTTTTGTGCAAAATCTAATTGGAAGAAGTGAGAAAGGTATCCCAATGCTTACAAATTGGCTCTAGCCTGGCTTTAAAAATCGCTTTCGAAATACGAGATTCCAAAAAATGGTTGACTTTTATAGTTTGCATTAAATGTTTCTCGATTGGAACAACATAATCCATTATTTTTTGCTGTTGAAATTCTATTATGATTTCAGTATATACATATTGTATAGCAAGATATTGTCATTATTTTCATGAGATTTGTGTTACGTTGGTCATGTTGGGTAGGCAGAGAATTTTGGAAAGGAGACAATGACCCACTCCCGGTTATCTGAATGTGTTGCAAGATTTTTGAATCATAAGTAAATTCTATTTGTTTGTTGACAGGATTGTCTTAGTAAAACACATATTTTCATATTGCTTTAATAATAAGACTATATTTAATTTATATAATTTATCATGACAACATTTAGATAAATTAAAGATTCGAGTATAAGAAGGTATGTAATTTATAATGTGTCTGATTGTGATAGCATAACAAAACTACCGAATCAGAGTTTAAGAATAATTACAATAATATTTGACTTTATCAGTCTTCAAATATTATGTCCTAAGAGAAATGTTTATAAGATCATTGTCTATGTATATTTATTACATGTTATATGAAAATTAATATTCTTAAAAGTATTTGAAATCACACACTTCACTATAGATACAATAAATCTTAATGGATGACACTCTACGATAACTGATAACATTTATAATTGGTTTTTAACACATTTTATAATTATGTTGAGATAGTGGCACGACTGTGGCATGATGTATCTTATTCTATGGACATTTAGAAAATAATCTAAAACTAGGAATCACTTCAGCTGCCATGTTTCTATCATTTCGATTATGTTATATTTCTTGAAGAAAATACTCACAAATTTGTAAGGCATCATACTACATATTATTCACATTAGTAAATACATACTGTAAATAAAAATCAGTTTTAGATCCTTACATAAAAACTAAAGAATAAAAATCATGCATACAAAAAATATATAATCTTTGATGTATGTATTACATTTACAAATATAAATGTTAAGGATGAATGCAGTCATTTTAATATGTTTGGAGTAAAATGTGTATGTTTACATAATCATTATGTGCTGATATAAGAATATTCATCTTTTGTAAAAAAATATTGTGCTGTGAATGGGACATGAAAGCTCTATACATTTAATGTAACAAAGTTGTACAACATTGATTACCATCAAATACAAAAACTATGTCTAACACTTCAGAGGGAATATTTTTATTTTGATATGCACCATGCTAATAAATCTTATGAGTGTCACAGATGATGAGTATTTAGAATCAGACATAGACAGATATGTGATTGTAAGATGCTCTTGATTTCTTCAGTTTGTGTGAAACACATCAGAATATTTTGGGTGTTGTATTGCCTTCCTATGCTCTCAAGAGGAGCGTTTAAGGTGATAAAAGATCTAAAATTGGTATATCAATTTTACAGTAACAGGTATTGTGATTTGTGTTGTGAATTGGTTAGTACCTGTTGTGTTAAAAATGTTTGTCATCATTTGATATGGATCTGTTGTAGTAGAGGTTAGAGTTTGTCTGCCATGCAGCTGTTACTGAAGCTAACGAAGGTCTGCTCCTTTGTGCAACTGAAACATGCGCATCCAAACCATCAGATACACGAGATAATCTTCTGGCCCATGAGCCAGCTGCACCACCTGAGATCATATTTTTAGATTATTATTATGATGATATGTTATATACACTGCATTTTCTAAAACTAACAGTTTTATACTTCTAAAAACATAATCTACCACAACTATTGTAGCGAGGACCCATTTTTTAAAATAATTTATATTTATACTATCACATGGCATCTCCGACAAGCGGGGTAGTCAACAGATGAAATATTTTAAAGATATACCTACTTCCACTTTGTAGCTTCCAAAACCATATATGTATAGATGGTTGGCAATTATTGTATAGTTAATGATACAAATCATAGTAGTTGATGATATCTCTACCCTTGTTATCTATTTCATTTATATATATTTATAACCAAATAAATAACTGGTAGAATAAGTTGTCTTTGAGAAATAAATAGGTTGCCACTTAATGAAATTTCAGGTAGTAGATATGTTAGTATAGTTTAATTTATGAATTCTTAGTGGAAGTTCAATATAATTTTAAATGAAATAAAATATATAATAATTACGCTAGTGACTTTATTAATTTGTGAGCCAACTTCAAATTTGCTTGACGATGAGAGCAGAGGCTTTCAAAAGCTGGCTCACGAATAAAGCCACCAGTGGAATTATTATATATTTAGTTCATTTTAATTTATTAGGTATCTAAATCTTTAAAAAAAAATCATTGAATACCCAGACACCTTTGAATTAGTAACTGAATTAAAATGAATTGGTAGGTATGTGAGTGAATCTTGAAGAAATGTTCATAATGTTGACCCACAAATACATCTGATAATAACAAAAAGTAAGCTGAATTAAGATTGAGCAATAAAAATACGAGTGAAGAAAACATTCAGATGAAAAATACTTCAAATTTAGGCTCGGTGGTATTTAAAGAAATTAAGTACCTAATGGCTACTGAATGAGGAAGGAAAAAAACAACGTACATAAATGATTTGTAAAATTGATTTCTGTTTCTCTGGATAGTGTCTAATCTATTCACATCCAGGAAGGGAAATATTTGAGTGCCGGACTACTGTTTCTCTGGATAGTGTCTAATCTATTCACATCCAGGAAGGGAAATATTTGACTGCCGGACTACTGTTTCTCTGGATAGTGTCTAATCTATTCACATCCAGGAAGGGAAATATTTGAGTGCCGGACTACTGTTTCTCGCTAAGATGCTTTGCATATAAGTACTGCATGAGCATATGTGTGGAAAAGTGCGAAAAACGTTTAGTTGCACATTGAAAATTTGGATAAAAAAATAATAATTAACTATTTCCATTATGGGAACCAGCAATTTACCTGTTAGTGTCGCTCTCACCATGAACAAGCACTCAGAATATATTATTTTCAAATACACTTTGATATTCGATGGGTACTATTTTCCCTATACAAAACAATATAATTCTTGGCAATATGGATTTTGGTATAAATATATGTATACTTACCTATTCCCAAAAAGTTTATATTCACAGTCGGACATGAACTTTTTCTTTTATTTCCAAATTTCAATTGTTATTTTTTCCCGCTCACATGAAACTTCAAGCCTTGCTTTTCATAAGATTTTTTTTTAAATTAACCTTTTATCTTAATTATCTAGCAACCTAGGTGCCTAATACTACATTACACAAATACATATATACACGTTCTATATTTTTAAAAAATAGGTAATATACTCTTGCTGATTTACCTGTTTGTGGTTGTCTCATGTGATTCATTAATCGATCATACTCTGAATCTTTGTCTTTGTTGAGGCCGTGTTCATACTTAGCTTCCTTAGCCAGCAAAGCTTCTCTCTGTCTTTGAGTCTTTAGTTCAGTTGGCATATCGGGTATAGCATATCTCATCATCCCAGTCAAACCAAACACCACATGCTGTAATGAATTTATATGACTCATTACCTACCTTAACCAAAAGGATGTGATGGAGAAAAAATGTCTAGTAGCTATAATATAATATTGAATCAATCTTGAAATTAATAGTTTACAGAAGGATGTAGTTTTCTTCAAAGGAAGTAAATGTAGATAGGAAGCTATAAATAGTTTTAATTTGAATAGAATTCAACAATATTTAGGTACCTACATTAACAAGTTGCTGATAATTGAAAAAAATATATATATGAATTATTATACCTATGATTTACGCTGAAAAAAACTTTGCCTAAATTTAATATAAATAGGTAAAGTACGCATTCGTGGTAGCATGGGTGTGACGGACATAAATAACAAATTAGAAGAGAGGCAACTAAGATGGTATGGGCACATAAGGCGGAGACCACCGGAAAACACTGTAAACAAAGCTACGTCAGTAAATCTCCCTCGACATCCATCAAGAGGGAGACTAAAGAATACCTGGATGACACAATGCAATAGAATCCTGCTTAGAAATGGCCTGGATGAAGATGATATAGGAAACAGAAGAACGTATAACCTCAGAACGCGAAGAGCCGACCCCAACAGCCTTCAGCGGCAATAAGTTGGGACAGTGCCAGGAAGAAGAAGAAGATAAATAGGTAAAGTACAGTTTGGTCTATCAATTGAAAAATAAAATGAAATACTTTTTAAAATTTTCAAAAATTAGTCCCAAAAATGCAAAAGTTCAAAATTAAACATTTGATAGCACTTTGGGATTTTATTTACCTCCTTGCGCGATTCAGACAGGTCTATGCTACTTTTATGATTATTTCACTAATTAGGCAAATATAACAATTTTTATTTGAGTTTTTAGTTTTAATTGTAATGAGATATTTGTAAATCAGCTTTTTCGACTTTTATTCTGCACACTGTCCTTCAATTTTTACACACATTCTTTATCTTCTAAAGTCCCCGGTAAAGAAGTGATCTCCCACTCTTATGTAAGTTGTTTTGTAAAAGGCAGGTATGAATGAACATGAAACTCCATTGCATCTACTCACAGAATGTGAACCAATAATGCAAACAAGAGCCAAAACAATTGGATCACACTTTCCTGATCAAGAACAGATCAAAGGAACTAACCCACACAATATTTTTAATTTCTTTCAGGTTTGTGGGAAGACATCTAAATCCAACAATGGACTACACCTAGAAGTCGAGGTGGGCAAGGTCTTTGGATGGAAGAAAAAAAAGGCAGGTACCTATTCGTAAAACATCACGTTTACGACATTTCACATTTTCAGTTCAGTGATGAGGTATGGCGTATGGCACCCATTCTGAATGTTTTAGTTTTTATTGGCACAAAAAGGATAACTTGCATGCTTATCACATGCAGTTAATCCTTTGACTTCTTGTGTATGTTTTTTAAAAATACGATAATTTTATAAATACCTACCTCAAATACAACAACGAATGCCAATCGTGCAGCAAACACATGCCAGTAATGGGGAGATAGGCCATATGGTTCTTTCGGATCATCCGGAGGGTTGCGGTATCCTCGAAAATAGCACGTATTTGGATCATTCTGTCCTTCCAAACCCCATTCGGTGCGGTAATCAGAAGTATTGAAAACTAAAAAAAATTGCATCTTACAAAAACACAAATATTTTAAAGAAGAAAAAATATTTGTTGAAGGAATAGGAATGGGAAAGTATATGAATATTTGGAAATTTTACTTGATAGCGAGTGTTGGATATATCCCTCTAATGCTGGTCGTCCAGGCTTTGCAAATCTCACTCTGTACACCATTCTGGGTATCCAATCACTTGTGTATGCTATTACAAATGCCTAAAATTGAAACAACAAATCAGTTTTTACTAACATTTCATCTTGAGTATCTGACTTCTTCCCATATAAAATAGTATATTGTAGAAACTAAAATTCGTCTATTTATTAAATTCTAATAATAGTATTTGACTTTACTGTAGATAATTTTTTGCTTTAGTATCAATGACATTTTATTGTTAGATTCTCGAGATTATTTCAAAACTTACATTTGACACCACAGCTGCGTATGTTAAGCCTCGTAAAATTCCGAACCTGTAAAATGAAGAAAATGAAAGATTTTTATGTAATAATTTTGACATTATCATATAAAATAAATTAATATTATATTTTGAATACCAGGCTCCGATGTCTTCCACTCTCTCAGCTAGTGGTCTTCTTGCTTGAGTTACCATCTTATAGGCATCCAGTCTTATTTCGGCAATATTGTTTATAAGTGCAAATAACGGAGCTAATGGAAATGCTGCCACAAACAAAGTTACAAAGCCATATTGCAGAACTGAAAAATCAAGGAATAGTTTAAAGGAAATGTAGGTTACTTGCTCACAGCTTATGAACACGTAACTCAAAGGGTTAAGTAATGAGTTCATGAATAATGTGTGAAGTTTTTTCCTTATTCTTTTATATTGGCAATTTTTTTGGGGCTAGTTTTAGACTATGGTTTAAGAGACATTTTTAATCTTCACACTGCCAGAGTAACTAATATGTGCATCCCGTATAATGAAAGTGAATTGTTATCCTTCCAATTACACTAAGATGCACATTGCACATACTCATCTCTAAATATTCATCAAAGAGAGCCATCCTCCCTGGATCTTGCAGATGGTAATCTTGTTCCCAAGCTTGATGTTCTCTTTGAAGATTCTTTGTATTTGCTCTATGGTTTCTTTTGCGCCACCAATTGCGCATTTTCCTACGAAAATATAAACTTATTATTTAAATCAGAAACTCATTCATATTATTTTTATGACACATATCTAAACAAATGCGACCTAGTTCAATTCTAGTTTTAGCCCGTAGATATTTAAAGCCCGTGAGCTATTTAGTAACAATAAAATACAATGTGTTAATAACTGAGAATGCTTAAGCATTCCCATATCGTCATTCTCATTATAGAGTACCTACAAACATATTTAAAAAATCATGTTTCGAGATTTTTCATTTAATGAAATATTTTATGAAAACTTATTTACGGATATAATATTTCCAAAAAGTTGTTGAAGAACTGCTTTCCGATCATAATGATTGCTAACTGAATACAAAGTTCACTGAGACAACCTGCCGGATCACATATGTCTCCTTTTAATTTAAAAAATTCTGATCTCCTCGCATCTTCATCTCCAGGATAATCAAAAAAGCGACCCTGCAATATTGTTACACGTATTATATTCTCATAGGTACCATATTAAATTGAGAGTTAAGGTTATCAAATAGCTATGTGTAATATGTATAAGTAATGCAAATAATGTCAAATGCACATTGATAAATTTTGTGCCATATAATATCTGAATATGCTCTATTAAATTTTAACGTAAGTTGGTAATAATTATCTAGGCAGGTACCTTAAAAAATGCTATATAAATTAATGAACTGTAAAAATTCATAAACTCAAAGAAAAATATTTTAAATGTATAAGAATCTTCATATTCATTTTGAGTCCTTGGGTTTTCCAAGTTTGTCAAGTATACTGCCAGACCTGCATAAATCTGAAAAAGAACACGAATATTTATAGTTTCTAAATGAAAATCGCAAGTGCTGAAACATTTGCAATTTAAAAAAGTGGGATGGCTAACGGACTTACTGCATGCAATAAACATTCAAGCCGTCCTCTTCGTGCCAATAAAGGTTAAAACATTCAGGATGGGTGGCATACCTCATGTATATGTGGTGTATACTCTCATCTTTGTTCGATATAATATTGCGATTGTTATACCATTTCAAGTACGTAATGAATTATATATTTCACATACGAGTATATTTCAAGAAAATATATTGAAATACACCAGTGTCTAGATGTTTTACCTTAGTTAGTATCATAATGATGATTAAATTAATGATGGCTGCTGTAATTGTGGTGGTGATTTTGGCATGTCTCTGTATGAAGGCTCCAGTGGTGTCTGTATCTCCTATACTGTATATAATGGAAACTAGTGATATTCGGTAAATAATTGTACCAAGAACGGCACCTAAAACTATAGTTATCTGAAACATTCAATTATTTTTAAGTTCATTAATATAGTGATTAAATCGTATTATTTTATTTATTAATTTATCCATCTAGTAATTTATTACAAGGGATTACAAACAAAAAAATCATAAGTATAAGTACATCAAATATAATCAACATACAGAGGGCAATTTTATTACAAGCACGTGATTTATTTTAACCAACCATTTTAAAGACACATTAAATAATAACAAAAGTACAGCCGCTTTTATTTCACAAAACGGCGCATCTTTAAAAAGTTATTATTGTTATGTTATTTATTTATTTTATTCTTCACTGTACATTGGTTACAATATCACAAAATAAAACGGTATCATAAAAGTATCAATAATTATACAATTCAATGTACAGAGGGTGAGTTTATTGCTAAAATGCGATGTCTTCCAAATAACCCTTATTACTATTATGTCGCGACGAAATTCAAAAAAAGTATGTAGATACTAAATACTGAATACACATATACCTACTATTCTAATCTCTTATTGCTTAAAATCGAAATAAATTAGTCATAATTACGAAATTTGATATAATTTAGATTATTAAATCTACGGTAGTACAGTTATACCTTTTCCCTATTAAAGATTATATAGAAATATAGCAGGATTTATATCGAACGAGTACTTATTACCTACAGATTTAATATTTTTATTTTGTATCATATTGTTTTTTATGAATATAATTCTTATTGAAAAATTACTTAAAAATGTAATAATATCATTTACCATGAATAAGACTGCACTTCCACTGACAACGAATCTTAATGTTTTGGACCACTCTGGTAAATATGGCTCTTTTTCTTTTGTAACTGGATTTATTCTGAATGTCTTGACCGAAGTTTCAAATTCTGAAATAAATATTACATAAATAAATTTAAGAGAAAATTTTGTAAATTAATTATTACTTATGAATCTTTCACTCAATCGGGTATCAGACACTGGCTTTATAATACTTACTAAGAAGTGTAGATATTAATCATATTTTTAATTTTTAAACTACTCTAGATTGATCAATTCATCTTCGGAAAACATTCCATTTCCATTCCAAACGACTAAAAACATTCCAGATGACAAAGATTCTTACTTTGAAAAATGGGAGTTGTATGGAGAAAGTATTAAATCTTAAATCAACACATGGAAGAAAGTCATATGATGAGGATGATATACCTACAAGAATTTGGAATATTGTCCGGGCTTAAAGATCTTTGTTAATCAAACTTTGAGTCGGTTCATAGGCGTCAAAACTCTGTGTCATGCATTCCTGAAAGGAAGTCTACATATCTATGTGTAGGTGTACCATGTACGACATACATACCTATTTGATACCTATCTATTCAAATAGGTTGACTTGCGGTCTATAGATTCGCCTTGTAAGCGAAGGGTCGTGGGTTCGATCACCGGAGTGAACAGAATATTTTTGGTCGTTTCCGGAGTTAAATTGATTGGAATGATTAATCTAAAGTAGTTAAAAAATCAAAAATATGATATATTTACTAACGACACATTATCCTGGAAAATATTTTGAGGCTAACTATGTCACAGAGATAAGTATAGGTATAGGAATTTGAACTGCTTCATGATCTTCTCGTTTCAACCAAACTATCAATAATGTATAGACCTGTTTGTTTTTAGTCTCAGTATTCCCAATTTGATAATTTGGTTTCCCCGGGGTTCACCCATGGTACCTACGAAAATATGTATCAACAAAAACTATTTTAGCTGTAAATTTACTAAACATATATGAGTATTTCACCTGGTCTTGGTTCTTCATCTTGATCCACAGCATAAAGATCCCATTCCCAGACTATAATAGACTGCTTTCTTTTCCACATTTCTAGAAACGACGTGGCTGAAAATGTAACATGGTGATTAGTAGAATATAACTAAATCATTTTTTTCTATATCATCAAACATTACTTATTTTTAATTTACCCCAAAATGACATGAATATTGCAAAGAAGACGGTTGCCGGGTTATCAAATAGATATGTAAGCCGTGCAAACAAGCAGGATTCTGAAAGATCTTGGTATTTGCATGCTTTGTCACATAGTGGACATAGTGTCATGTTGCCCGCCCCGGAACTATTACAAATTTCTTTTCTGAAACCAGAATGTTAAAATAAATGAAAAAAAATGTAAATTTGTATTTGAAATCTTTTTTATAAATATATATATATATATATTGGTTGGATGATAGTTACGTAGGATAGTTATCATTAGAGTCCATTGAAAGTAGTCCGTAAATGAAACACAATGTTCCAACTATTGCAGGTGCATACAACATTTTAGTGTAGAAACCTAACCAACAAAAGTACAATCCTATTTTATCCCCGAAATATTTCTTTACCAACCAGAGTGGTTGGTTTTTATACCATTTCCTTGGCCTTGCCCACTCTGAATATAATTTCTGGAAAATAAAACAATTAGACTATTTAACGTATATACCACACAGAAAAAAAATATCTCGACATGAAAAAAAAACACATATTCGTACCGTTCTATCAAGTATTTCTCCATTCGATGCCGGCTTTTCATATTTACCCTCGTGAAGTGGAAAACAAGCTAAATAGGTTCCATCATTTAATAATCTACGTATTCCAACCTGTAAGTCATACATTACAAAGGAAAACGTAAAATTAAACACGTAGATAATAATAAATCTGCACTCATTTCAAAGTTGTTATATTTTATTTTTATTTTTTTTATTTTAGAAATATACATGTCAAGAAGCCTTTTACATGTTAATATGAATTTTAAAAAATATACAAAGACAACAATGACATAACCATATTTATAAAAATACTCAGTGTCGAAAAATCAAACAATAACCAGAGAACATGTATTAAAAATGAATAATTAGAACAATACACATATAAATCGACAATATCTACACGATCACACAAACAATATCAAATAATAATAAATAAATACTAATATAATATAAATGGAAGATCACCTTTTCTGTGTCGTCATATTTTGTTCTAAGTAATATCTGCATTACAACGTATGATCTTTGAGCGGATGTGTATGCCGTCTCCCTGTCCTTAACTAGAAATCTGGAAAATAAATCAACGAATACTTATACGGTAAAACATCCACTTTAAAAATTACGTATAATCTGTGTACAACGTTATTGCAAAATTAAGTTTCGTTGAAATTTAAAATCTAATCATTCGAATGAAAATGAAAGGAACTAAGTTATTGTTACATACGTTTCTTCTCTTGCTGCAGGTCCAGCTGTGGCATCGTAGAAGGAAGGTTCTGGAGGAATGAGATTATAATCCCAATTCATTAGTTTGAACATTTTTTTGATCCATTTTCGTAACGGACCTCCCTTTTCCCTATAATGTTCTTTGTCCTGAAAAAAATTCCATTGCAACGAAAAATATGGATCCTAATAGTATTTTACCAAAATGTTATTAGGTGCTAAAACATAAATCTCTTAACTAAATGCTAATTTGCATATCAATCAATTAATTATAGACACTTACCCAGGCTTTCACTGAAATTGTAAGGAATCGTTTGATAGGTAATTTTAATCCCAAAACTTCAGCATAACGGGCTTCTGTCCTCCAGGGTATGTGTACTTTTAAGAACCAAGTTTTTTCATCAAATGAAAGGCATTTGTTTTCTAATTCTAATTCTAGTCCTGAAATCACACAATTTTATCATTCGAAATATATTTTAATTTTTGAATTAGTAATGTTAGTAATATCACAACCAATGTATACTTAAGAATAAAATAATTAAAGAAATAAGTAGGTAATTAAAATTAACCCAACCTTCCTTTATAAGGTTTTCTTGAAACGTTTTCCTTTGATCACTCCTTCGAGCTTCTGTTTCTGTCATCACACCCAGTTCCTCTTGTTCGTAAGCTAGGATCATATCTATTCTTCTTCTTCCATCTCGGAACATGAGACTTTCAGGATCTAATCCCTTGGAGTACTCATACATTATAACAATTAATTATCACAAAGTTTATATTCAATTTTAAGCAACCAACTATATTGTTTCATACCTCTCTAGTTATGTGTCCTTCAGTTAGATTTGCTCCTTCAGCTTCCATATTTTTTGCTAGCTTTTCATTCTCAGAAATTTCTTTTGCATCTTTTTTTGCAAATTCGTCCTAAAACAAACAATAGTCCTACATCAATGAATAGATACGCAATCTTCTGTTTCAATTTCATTACTTTTTTACGACTTTGTGTTAATCATATTACGTTTAAGCCTTCAAGATGATTTATTTACATTGATATGACTCAGAAAAGAAAACATATTCGCATCCTAGCAATTGATATTAAATTCCTCGCTTGTGAAGCGAGCATGTTAGCTATCAGGTCCAATTTATTTGAATAGGTGTAGGCCAGGTAGGTATTTGTGTAGGATAAATTCGTTTACCAACATAAGAATTTATTTCAAAAAATTTAACTAGCTTCATTTTTTCATAATACCTGAAGAGGCGGCAGAGGACTTCTCCTTACTGGTGTTCCAGAACATGGTGTTCCAAAAGGTTCGGTTATCATAGAAGATTGTGGTGATAGTGTTTTTTTGTAAGCGTCGTAATTTGTTGGTATTGAAGTTTGCTCCAGAACTGATGTCTGTGTAATGTAAAACAACAACTTATATAACTTCTAATGTTTTTATTTACTTGTCACTCAACGATACGCGTGGGTGAATGAACATTTCAAAAAAAAAATCACCAATAATACTTTGCTATTTTTTTAATATTCACTCTATATTTTACTTCGTTCTATTTGTAGCGTCGTTCATTAATGTAATCCGTAATTTACAGATAGATATTTATTTCCATGGATCACATGGCAAAGAATTGGTCTCTCACTCTTTTCCGTAAGTTTTCGAGTATCTTGTAAAAGGTGGGTGTTGAGGTTTGCCACCCATCTTGAATGTTTAAAATTTTGTTATTGCCACTGAGAGGACAGCTTGCATGTTTATTAGATGCAGCTGCTCTGTTGGCTACGCCAAATGTAGGATATACCGAGATGGTATAGTAGAAGTAATAGATATTAATTCCATTTAGAAGTACAAATATTGATAACTCTGCGACGAATATCAATAGTTCGATATGTTACAAGAATAAATTAGCATTATATAGGTAGGTACCTACTACATAATATCAATCACGTTACATTAATTCTGCATGTGATACGCGCGTTACCACTAGGAAGTAATTCCATGAAATGAATGATTCATTGTTTGTTGTGTAGTGGGGTGTCTTCTAAAATACAGTGAATTCTTTCACCATTATAGCATTATTTTTTAATAAATTTGCCATTTGATAAGTATAACCACAGTTTACTTTCACAAAATCGATAACTAATAGATACTTAGACAGTAAATTACTAGGCCAAGTTGAATGAATGTCTGTTGTAGAACAATACAAACACTGAAACACAATATATTAATCAATCAGTGTCCTTGGAAAAACACGGTGGATAATATTGCAGATGATGGGTAAAGTATTTGACTAAGCAAATGAATACGTACGTACATACCGTACATAATCTCGAGCTGTGTAATAACTATGGAGGGTGAAGGATATTTAAACTATTTATTACTTTTCAGTCATTATGAGTTGCTTATTTCTTAATAACAGAGAAACTTCACATTACATATAATAGAAACTAATCATTGAATCCTTTTCTTACCGATGTTGAAGGACTTTCTACTATTTCAGCTAATGTAGTTTCGCAGCTTCCTGGTATTCTCTCACCTGTATTCGCCCAGTTCACGTGCTGAAAAGTGATATGATGACATTATTAAAAAGTATGCAATTTAAAAATATCAATGTAAAATAAAAATATTCAACTATGGGCTGCATACCTACATACTTATATAATAATATGTGTCCGATAAGGACGTATTTATTGTTGTGTTTTTGCCATTGCATTTGTTTTCAATAGTATTCAGATAGAAAATATATATTGATAATCATAGTTGTATTTAATATTATCATTTTTTACTGCAAACCTTACATTACATTACATTAAAAAACATTAATGGTTTTTGTTTTTTGTTCTCATATTTATTACAAGTAATTAAATATTTTCTAATTATCTAACAAATGTTCAATATTAAAAAACAAATAATCATTATATTTCAATTATGAAAATAATACAGGCACACTAATATTCAGTTAATTATTTATTTGATATGGTCAGTAGTCTGATGATGAAGTCTTGGACTTTCAATCGAGATAGCCTAGGTTCGACCTACTCTATGTAAATACAATTGAGATAGCCTAGGTTCGACCTACTCTATGTAAATACAATCGAGATAGCCTAGGTTCGACCTACTCTATGTAAATACAATCGAGATAGCCTAGCTAGGTTCGACCTACTCTATGTAAATACAATCGAGATAGCCTAGGTTCGACCTACTCTATGTAAATACAATCGAGATAGCCTAGGTTCGACCTACTCTATGTAAATACAATCGAGATAGCCTAGGTTCGACCTACTCTATGTAAATACAATCGAGATAGCCTAGGTTCGACCTACTCTATGTAAATACAATCGAGATAGCCTAGGTTCGACCTACTCTATGTAAATACAATCGAGATAGCCTAGGTTCGACCTACTCTATGTAAATACAATCGAGATAGCCTAGGTTCGACCTACTCTATGTAAATACAATCGAGATAGCCTAGGTTCGACCTACTCTACCTTCATGACAAAACATATTGCTAACTGCGAGAGTGTGTATGTTTTATTTATTATTGATAACTTTGTTGGCATTCCACCCAATACATTCGACTGATTTAGCCTATAGGGTATATTTGGTCTTTTTTGAATCTAGATTCATATTTAAAAAAATATTCTGTCTGATATTGAAGCCTAAATCCTAAGCCAATACTTAAAATTTAGATCGAAAAAGAACTATTAAAAATAAAATAAAATAATAAAACAATAAGTAATAAATACCTAACAAAAATAATGTGCAAATACATCACTATAAGTAAATCCAATTTAGTACAACATGATAAACAATATAAAATTACGTATCCAATATACACCACTGTTAAGTACACGTAATATATGTACAGACAACCGTCGCAGAAAAAATTTCTAAACACACAGAACTAGCACGAGAAATAAAAAAAAAATTGCCATTCTAGGACCTTTTATAATACCTGTAATTATGTCAACTACATAGGCAACATCGAAATCTTTAATAAATAATTTACGAAAATAAGATCTACCTGTAAATTCATACATCGAAATTCAAAAATCTATTTAAACAAATACTTGTTGTATTGTTAGAAAGTTTTTAAACACTGTCACAATGCTGATATATTATTTTGAACCCGTGTTTTGAGCCTAATCCTTCATATATTTTTCCCGGGAATAGACTGTTAAGTTTCGTGAGATCATGACATATAGAGACTTATCCAGTTGTATAATGTTGAGAAGTGTGAATGTCAATTCTACAACCACGTTAAAAAATATGTCATTAGGTTAAAAATGTATACTAAATAATATTAATAGATAATAATAATAACTAGACAACTTATTTATGATGCGCCGTTTTGTGGAAAAACCACCGCAAGGGCCCATTTAAGAATCATGACACCTCCCGAACAATAGGGTTTTTAACCTCGTCTTGAACACCTCCACACTCTCCAATGTATCTTCATTTTTTGCAATGAATTTATACCTGATTTATAAACCTTCATAATTTTATTTCATAAGTATCTAATTATATATTTTTATCTACTTGTCTTATTTATTCCTTTCGCCTAATCTTACTTATTTTATTTACTAATTTATTGCATTTATTGATTTGTTATGTCTGTGTTTTCACTCTGCCTACTTGTTTGGCATTGTCTTATCTTATTTTATGAACTATATTTTTTTTTTAAATTTCTTTTGTCCATTTTATTTGTAAGTGTTTTTTTTTAATTTTAAATAGGTAACTGTGGCCTATTTTGTAAATGTATTTTAGTATCTTATCCATTTCAAAAGTTGTGTGCTATTTATTCGGTACTAATTTTTATGTTGTTTTGATATTTTTTTAAAACTTAAACATATCTGGTAAATTAAGAATCTTTGTTGGTATACATATTGAATTCTGTAATTGACTGTTTGATCCTGTAAATATTGTAAAAATAAATTAGATGGGATAGATGAAAAAATAAAAGCATTTTATGGGCTGTTGAGGTTGCCAATATAAGGAGCAGTACCATTTTGCTTCATAATTTACCTGTTAGGTATTAGTTCTGTTTGGTGGCATTTTTACATTGATAAACCATAAATGTACCTAATAATAAAAACTATGTAAAATAAATATACTTCCAACATATATTTTAATAGAACATGGACAATTATCTATAATTGACTATTTTATTTCTTATCTACTAAAATCCGTCATAATGGATATACAAATAATATATACATACACAATATAAAAGAACTCTATAATATATTTATAAATAGATAAATACCATGACTGATGGTGACATCCTTTCTGATCCATGGCTGTGTCGTCTTTTTCCAGGACTGGATCTTCTTCGAGACCATTCTTCTGAAATGTGATCCGCGAAATATTAATACGCACCTGTACCTATTCCTAATAGGAGTTGCATATGTTGTAAAATTGTTAGTGAGAAAATATCAGGAAGTAAGCACACCTATTGTATGTTTTATTACAAACATAAAGAGTTTTATTTTTATTACTAAACATTACCTTTATAATAAAATGTTCTAATAACATTTACTTTAAAACATTCTATGTTATATACTAGTTTGAAGTTATTCTATCAAAAAATTTAGGACGAAATCATACTAGACGTTGTTTATATGATTCTTAATCTAAGCTTTGTGTGTACGGCAGATGATTGGGAGTACCATTCTGGTTGCAATATTCAACAAACAACAGTTGCACACCTATTAAAAAGTCGTGCACAAAAATCATGTGTTCACACAAATACATGGTAAGAATAGATGAATATTACGAAAAGAAAAAAGGAGACATAACTACCAAGAACATACCTAGGGGGGTGGGGGGTTTCGTCAATTTTTTTTTTTGAGACCATCAACCACCACAGTTAGCGCCCATATTTACTAATCAGTTATTTTTAGAATTTACTTATATTTCATTGTTTTATAAATAATATAATCTATTGTAGGTAGTATAGGTTATTAGATTTAAAATAAGTACACATTATTAAGATATCTAGTAATAGAGAATATAATTATTTACCTATGTAAATATAAATGAACAGTTAGTCCCGATATGGATTAGGAATTGAAGTGGTGTATAAACAAAAGTGATCAATCCATGTTTATGTATAATTTTAACACTAAGAAAAAATTAGCGTCGAGGAGATCCGACCAGCCTGAATATCTTTTTTTTTTTTATTGGTACCAAGGAAACAATCTGCATTTTTTTAACTTGCAGTTATTCCGCTGGCTATCTCAATTGTGGGATATACCTTGATGGTACAGTATAGTGTAATTAACATGAACAATATGTTAGTTATTTTCTAGAAGCAGTGTAGAAAGATATGAAATACCTAATTTAATTATAGCGATGGATGTGAAACAAAATAGTAAATTCTAAAAAATAAGTTATGCACATAATTTTGTGAGTCATTTTGGTAAAAAAGTAAAGTAAAGTTCGTATAATAAGTTTGGCTAGTGGCATCACTGCAAGTAGTGGAACTCACCAGAAATATTGTACGTAGGGGAATGCGGACGTGTGTTTGAAGTTGTGAGTCCATCATAACTTGATCTTCTGCCACTAGTTCCAGGAGTATTGCTTCCTCTGGCTATCAAGAAGCCTCCTCTTTCTACATCTGTCTTCTCAATACCACACATGATATGGTTGTCATCATATTCTGTATCAAGTCCCACACTATATATTCTCGGATTGGATCTTTCCAATTCATCATTGTCAGGATAATTATGTGTATTGCCATCATGTGAGTCATCTTGTAACTGTAACGCTTCTCTTGGAGACCTTCTTATCATTATTTGGGGAAGTTCATTACCTCCTTCAACATGTACACTCTGATTTTGAAAAGTCAAAAACTCAGAAACTTTTTCTTGGTAGAATTTCTTAGAACGAAATTTATCTGATGAATATTTCTTACCGTCTTCATCCCAATAATCCATTTTTATAATATTCAATATAATAATTCAAATAAACTTAGTAATGTTATGTTTTAATTTAATATTGTAAAACAGTTGTCTTTCTTCAATTTGATAATTTGTATGTAATAAATCATACAGGTAGGTATTATAAATCCACACTGAATGACACCCATTCACATGCAGGTTGGTGTTATGAATGTGAAGTAGGTAATATTAAGTGAAAAGAACACAGTACAGAGAGAAATGATATTCATGTTATTTTTTGATAATACCTATTAATGGTAAAATTAAAATAAAATTAATAATACCTATAAATGGATATTTATTTTATGGAAATACACACAAATTGTTTGAGTTATTTCCATAAGTTAATAATATGTAGTTTCTTTAACTGAATCAATCAATGAGTATGGATATGATGTAGGCACCAGTTGCAAAAGGCTTTTAGGCAAAGTAGTGAGATGCAAAATAATATCGGGAAAGCTCATGTGCTGTACGATTTTGTGGAACCAACTAAGTTTTGTATTGTTGGATAATTTATACCAATAAATAAATCATGCTTAGTAAATAAATTCAAAATACTTAAGACTTCCATAGGTAATTATACATATTTCTGGTTTAATATTTTTAACTCAAGCATTTCACACCAAAAAAAAGACCACACATTAGTAATTTCTATAAGCACTCACAATATTTAACTAAAAGCGCGATTTAATACACATCATTCTTAGTATACACTTTTATAAAAATGGAATCTAATCAATTATTTAAAAATTGTTTCACTGGAATTTAACTAATACGTCAACGCTATTATTTCAGTAAGTTGTTATAATTTAGAGTATGTATAGTATATTTAGTTGTAAAAAAACATTTAGGTAAATAATTAAAATAAATTCGGAATATTTTCACTCACATAATTACTGTTTATAAATACATTGAAATGACAGGAAACGGACATATATCCTCGAAATAGAAGTATAATACACGTAGGATTATGTACAATGTACATGGGTAACCATTGTTCTTTGCGAGTACCGTACATTAAGTAATGTTTGTTACGAAGGATGTTGGATTTGTCCGTATCGCTCGTAGTATCCATACGTGGCGTAGCGTGCAAAGGCTACCGCGATATCTACAACATTAAATGATGGTGTTTACTATTCAGGTCGTGTGTCAATAAAATCGATAATCCTCATTACCTTGATTGAAAATATAATAAAACCCATGTGTTGCCTACATAAACACATTCAAACCTGTGTTGTGTCTTTGCTTACTGAGTCCATTATACAGTACAATAGTGGTTGTAGGCGTAGGTATACTTACGTTGTAGGAGGAACGTTGTGGTCCCAGATGATTACTTTAGTATTATTATAACTCTATAATATGTGGGATATAGCTATATATAACTATATATGAGATGCACCATGATAGGTATGATTTAATCCGAAGCTAAGCATTACTTGCAGAATAGCGAGAGAGTATTAGGTGTCCCGACGCTTACGAATCGGCTCTGACTGGCTTAAGCGCTTTACACCATGGCAACGTTCACCAATTCCACCTTTTCTTTCTTATGCTTCTCTCAAATCAATCCTTTCAGAGCGGGTGACTGCACTCATCGCTGAAAAGCGACTTCGTTCAGCCAACCTAGGAATAGAACCCAGCACCTCTGTGTTACAAGTCAAGTACTCTAACCATTAGGCCACAGAGATGTGCGGGTATTTGTAGGTTCCACATCTGATGTAAGTATTCACAATCAAAGTAAATGGAATTTCCACGGGACCAGCAGAGTGAGAAACCTCTCCCATTTTCGAAGACTTTGTGGTTGCTCTACACGGAGTGCACTTTCACAACTGTTTTCTTGGACTAATCTTACGAAATGTGGTCTCTCCTATAACTTACACACTGAGGAAATAGTTTTGTCCTCATTCATCATCTTCTTGTTGCAGGATTTGAACTTCATTTTTAAACACAAATTTTAAAATCAATAAGAATCCGTTTTATGTAATAATTCGAATTAGAATTTCTACAATAGTCTAATAAATGAATGAGTGAGGCACCAAATAATGAATGGATGAAGAATTCAAAAGTTTAAATTACATATAATTTAAAAATATTGTTTATCAACTGCATGTAAACACTAACAGCGCAATGTATCTTCGATTCTTCAAGTCAATTCAATATTTAGTATTAAACTACAGAGCAAACACGAAACCTGAATTTAACCAGATGTGTGTTGATATTAGTGTTGTGGAATTCTCAAGAAATAATTTTTCGAGAAATTTACCGAGAAAATTCTCGGTAAATTTCTCGAAGTAGA
Organism: Athripsodes cinereus; assembly: GCA_947579605.1. NCBI lineage: Eukaryota > Metazoa > Arthropoda > Insecta > Trichoptera > Leptoceridae > Athripsodes > Athripsodes cinereus. Next base: position 19,225,142 of record OX388307.1, on the reverse strand, counting down.
GAATTTTCAGAGAATTTTTTTTATTATTTATTTAACAGTATAATAATAATAAATACTTTATTCAATCAATCAATAACAATGTACAAATGTTGAGACAATTTATCACCAATACGGCTACAATTAATTAAGGAAACAAAAAAATGTAAGGTACCTACATAGAAAAAAGTGCTAATAACTGATGAAAAATCTTGATGTTTGACACCCCACATGCCCATATTAAAAATTGCAGGTACGTACATGGAAAAAAAGTGTTAATAACCTCTGATTAGGGCCTTAATAAGCCACACAAATTTTTGGATCAATCAGGTTGGCTGCGAAGTATACTGGGCGAAAAGTCATAATACCACTAAGAAAAATTATGGAGAGAAATTTCTCTTCCATCAGAGGAGAAATTCTCGGAGAAATTTCTCGTTCTCGAGAAATTTCTTTGGAGAATTTTCTCTTCTCACATCACTAGTTGATATTATGGAAACATATCTTTTGTATGGAAAAAATAGTATTAAATCATCTAACAAACACTCAAAATGGCATTATACACCCACGGACTTTTTGTGTCGAATTTTTCCCCCAATCTTAGAGCTAGACTCGATTCAACTACACTAGCTTTCAAAAATAGGCCATTTATTTTATTTACATCTTCAACACAAATTCAAACGAATACAGTTCAAAATAGCTATATGGTAACACAATAAAAAAATTGCCGTCTCACTAGACTAGGGTCTGTGTCGAGACGGATAAAAAGTTTTTTTTATATAATTATAAACCTCGTTTAACGGTTAATTATTTTATTTTAATTTAAATGCAGTTTTGTACAGTTTTTTATTGCGGTGATCATATACATAATTATATTACATTTTTAAATATCATCTTTTTCAACGGATTCACTGTACGTAATAAACATGCAGGTTGTCCTCTCCGTGTCAAATAAAATTAAATCGTTCAAAATTTGAGTCGATAAATGTCTTATATGTGATGTTTTAAAAATCAGCCTTCTACAGGATACTGAATTCGATATTATGATTTAAAAGTCACTCGGTTCATAGTTTATCTAGGTACTACTCTACCATCACGTTATATCTCACACAAGTAGGGTAGCTAGCAGACCAGCAACATGTTATAAACATGCATGCTGTCCTCTCCATGCCAACAAAAAATTAAAACATGCAGGAAGGGCGACAATAAACTTTATCGCAGAATTATTTAAGATGTAAAATATCTTTATTTTTTTTAAACACCTGCCTTGACAGTACACTCGAAAACTTACGGTATAGAGTGGGAGACCAACTCTTTGCCGGATGTTCCACGAAATCTTATAATATAATTGGATGCTTTGATTTTATCTGTACTTACATTTTCATAGAAATTTTCAGATTGATTTCGTCTCAAACATATTTAGTTTAATAATATTTACTGGGTATAAAGTAGGTTATTGTGTAGGTATATTTATGCCCAATGTACTATCTACATTAATGGATAACAATCGTGTCGCAAGGCACGTGTAGGTGAGTAAGTTTTAGTTTAATATGGATGTGTGAGCTTTCTGTATATGTACCTATTAATTAATTTATTATTCAAACGATTTTTACGTTTATTTCTATTTTAAAAACAGGGTGAATTGAGGAATCCTATTCCGGTATTTAAATAGATAGGTACATTTATTTAATTTAATATCTATAAACACGATGATACATAACGTATCAAATATATTCGATGAGGCATTTGCCACCCATCCTGAATGTCTTATATTTTTATCGGCACGGAGAGGATTTTGTGAGAGAGCTATATAGAGGTGGTATAGATAGCTGATATACAAAAATTATAGCGGAAGAACATATTGTTGAAGTGATAATTTCACGTCAAACATGCTTTTTGTATACCTACAGTTCAATAAAAATGGAGAATTTCTCCTTAAGGTACGTTTCCAATACCTACTCGAGCAGCACTGCTATAAGTGCTCCCTACACTCGTAAAGCTCTGTAAGGCAGTGGTTCCCAAAGTTGACTAGGCTTCGACCCATCTAATAAAAAAATTCAATCTTGGGACCCACCCTTTAGCTATTTTAGAGAAAAGAGGGCATAAATGGTAAAGCTCAGATTCCCTTGAAGCGAGTCATGGAACTACTTAATGCTCAGGGCCCACTCAATATTCGCACTGGTGGGTCGCGGCCCATAGTTTGGGAAATACTGCTGTAAGGCATCACTAGTGAGGTGTACCCTCTACTCTAATACGTTTATATAATACATGATACCGCCACCGGGCGTCGTGGCATGGTTGAGCTTTTATCGCAGTGCTGCTCGAGCCAGCGGAAAAGCACCTTTGGTTTTTTTTATATTTTAGGTACGACTTTTTAATTCTCGGACATTTTATACTCGTCAGAAGTTTTATATTACTATAATTATACGAGTAGGTATATTTATTATAATTTTTTTTTAGAATAAGGTAATGGTTTGTCCTGTTAAATTAGATTATCATTCATCTGATATTTAGTGAATTGGAATTTTCGTTAGATTGGTCGGAGCCCAGTCAACTTTGGGAACCACTGTTATAAGCTATTAGGTTATGTATGTAAATTTTACACTTTAAAATGCTATATAAAGCCTAACTTGAATCCACGACCCATCTTTTACACGAGGCGTGATTTGTCCAATCAAATTACAGAGCGACATGCCGAAGGCTCCAATATTCTTTCTTTTATGCCCCAGTGGCAGCTTCATACGTAGAATGTTGGCATTGTTCTGGGGCACATAGTATGGGCCTTGCCTTGCCTTGTATGGTAGTTTCATGATTGTGTTAAATTTTCATAAAGGTAATATATTTGGTAGTGAGTATGATTTCTCCACCTTATATTTTTAGATTATTATTATAACTTATAGTAGCTATAGGTAATATGGCTAGCTATAATACACGAGTATAGAGTTGGACGCGAGTATGACGTACCAATAAAATTGTTAATTCTAAACCACATTAAATATTTAGATTAACGGCTGCGGCATACTCAATATCTATCTAGTAGGAATCTAATAGCATTCAAAGGCAGATAATTTATTATGTGCTTATAGTTATTAATACTTATGATTTATTTATTTATAGGTATCTTTTTAACTACCTTTGATAGCTAGTGAAGTACGTATCTAATAATGCCTTTAAAGTCATATTACAGAGAGAATTATTTATGATTTTTTTTCATAAAAAAGGTAATTTAAATGATGCATTAAATTATGATGTAGGTACTTATGTGGTAAAATTTACATAACGATTTCAATTATTGTAAAGGCCTTAAAATTTTCATAAACCTATTTTAATAAGACCAACATCATTTTAAAAATCTAACACAATATTAAGGATCTATTCTATTTTCAAAGGCCATCCACTCGTTTACGAGTGATCAGGATATAAGTATCTTCCTTCTTCAAATTAATCTTTTCATTTCGCAAAAAATAATTATAATTTTCAAAAGGTATCAATAATAAAACCTTGAACCTTGAACCTCTACATACTCGTACCATATCGGTTTATGAATATAACGAATTTCGTTATCTTTATTCGTTTTGGCTTCCTTTTTGTTTGATTAAACACAATATTGAATATTTTATTTTATATGGGATTTTTTATAATCGAATATCTTAATTATGTACCTACCGAAATAATTGAAATAATAATTTTCAGTAAAGTTGGGGATTTTTTTTGTTTGTTTTCTTGTTGTCTATATTGAAATAGGTCCATATAATTTATAGAAAAATGTATTTGGTACGTTTTCAACAACCCTCTATGAACGTATATTTTTATCGTGCATCTCAGATACCGCGAGGGTTCATCAAATACCTTATAAAAACAGTACATTACACCCTTCTGTTAATGAATTATTTAAGGAAGTAATATGTTGCATTTTTTATCACTTGTCATACTCAAAGAACACACAAAAAATGTATAAGTAGGTATTTGGAAGTATAAAATAATGACGAAGAACTTAAATAAATCTTAACAGTGACGTCGGTCTGGTATATCTAGACGCTACGCGCTCCACGATGTACCTATTATAGGTATACTTACTTATTGGGGAATAAGGCATGGGTACTTACCTATGTATTGTAAATAGTCGATATTATATAAATTATCATCTACATTACCAAAGATACCTACCTATACAGTGTCGGATCAGGAAACCACCTATAACCTATTGTATATTGTAAAATTATCACCTAGCAGGTAACCGGTCATCAAAAAATAAAGGTATTGGAACACACCTAAATTTTTTTTATACATAGGTACATTGAATTATTTCGAATAAATAATCATACATTGAATAAATAATTTGTTTTGTTATCGATCAAAAAACGAAAAAGTAATGTAGGTATTTGATTTAGGATTCAACTGTTCGAACATTTTTAACAATAGCCCATGCAGTGGCGGATTCAGAAAAAAACTCAAGGGGGGGGGGGGGGGGGCGCTAAAGATATCTTGAGTTACCTTTACTTTTATCGTAATAAAAAAATAATGAAGTCACATGCAAAGTCACGTCAATAGGCCCCGTAAGGGAGGGGGGAGGGGGTGCCCCCCATATCTATCCATCACTGAGCCCATGCAGGTAAAATATTATAGCCTATGATTGTTCTCATATCATTACTTGGATGGATGTCCAGCATATTCTTTAATGTTTTCTATAATCCATCTACCCTGAACTATCTTAAAATCTTGTTTTACATCTTTGGCATCTCGTGGTTTGCTTTTTCATACATAATTATATACTTGTTACTATTTATTATACATTTCTTATTATTATTTTTTACTTACGTATTTAGTAAATATTACAATCTCACAATTTTGGTTGGTTAGAATATCTGTTACCGTAAGACATTTTATAGTCGGTACAATAAAGTTACATAATTTATTTATGGGCTTAGGGTTTGTTCTCGAAAAACTTGCATCGCAAAGCTTCTGGAAATAGGAATTGTGAATCCTCTCATGGAAGGTCCAAGACTGTCTCTATGTTACTTTAAAAAAAGACATTAAGAGTTTGAACGCCCTAAGCCTTTGCTCATCGCGGCAGATTGACTCTACCTTTTTTTTGTATATAGGTAATGGAGGCGCAATCATGGATTGTTTGTACTTTTCTAGTAGGTACATTGTGTACTCTTAATAGGACAATAGCTAGGTAGGCAAAATGTTATTATACCTAGGTAGGTAGGTAAGATACCCACAGCCTACGTGGATATCAAATAGAGTGGCCTGAATTATGTCTAATGTCAAAGGTCTATGCTATGTCAAACAATATCAATGAAATATTATTTCCCGAGGAAATCTACCTCACAAGCTCAGAATATCCGAAATGTCAGTGCTCCACATGCAATAATTGAGAATAGTAACTAAAGGGGGTTTCCAGCTATACATATATGTACCCTCATTCATAGATCATTATCATTGATAGACAAGTAGGTATATTACAAAGATTGTTACCATATGTTGTACTCATACACAATGAAAATTTACAAAACTGTGCAGATACAGGTATTATATATATTTTTAATTGTTATTCAATATATAAGTTGATATTCCATAGGAGCCTTTTCACAATGTGATCCAAAATTAATGCAAGAAGATTTCAGCACACCACATTTAACATAAAATCTGTAATTTCCACAAATAGCTAGGACATAGGTATTTTATTAAAATAACTATTCACATTCATCAGCGTGCATGGCAATTATACATACGATGTAGGTAAGTTCACATCATATACAAAAGGCACATATAAATTATTTATAATGTATCTAGGTAAGTATTGTACCTATCATAGTCATTGTTATTTCTATGGCAACACTATACAAAACATGACTTAGGTAGCACTGTAGGACCTTCCACCACTATCTTTTGCCTGATATCTCCTACTATCATAATATCTCTTCTTACATATCTATGATTATATTGTCAATAAAAATTAGTAGTCTCATCAGTTGTATTACAATGGTCCAAATTTGTAATCACCAGCATTTTGTTACGCCTTTTCTCATTTTCATATGAGGGACTCAAGTGCAAAGGCAGATTGATCCACTTTTCACAAATAAAAAAAAACTGAGTGCAGAAATATTTGTATTTTCGCTGGATAAACTGTAGTTTAATCAACACTTTTTACTTGAGAACTCAGTTCTAAATAAATTTTCTAGTATCAAAAGTGCTGGAGTAGAAACAGAAACATTGGTTGGAAGAAATCACACCTCTGTGACAAACTCACCCTCTGTATATTGATTTTGTCATATTAATGTGTAAAATTGTTTGTATTAAAAAAAACTGCAAATAATTAATTAATAAATAAATGAGCTGTTTTCTCTATTTTAATGTTCTAAGATCGATGTGCCTTTGCACACAAACCTCTCAATGTGAAACATTTAATTATTGAGAGATGTGATATCAACACTCTGAACAATTAAAATATAAATGAAAAACAAAAACTTTGTTGGCTTTTTTATGTATGTTTTATTTTTCTAATTGGATACAATAAGTAAAAGTATTTATTTGTTAGACACAAAAACAATGTGACATAACAAATTTCGTCTGTAGCCTGGAGGTAGAGTCTCGGCCTCGTGGCAGTTCGATCCCAGGTGCTGGCTAACTTCCCTTACACGACACAAGCTTTTAGCTTACTGTGTATGTAAGGTGTATAAAATTCTATTTGGGTTTATAACAAAAACCCAGATTTTATTAAAAAAAGAATCATCTTTAACACTGATATAGAAATGCCCCTTTAAAAGTACCCTTTGATGAAGATGTTATATTACACATTATGTGAGAAGTATTTTGTTAATCCATAAACTGTTACCACTAGTTTGGTAAGTGTTAGAGGTAGAAGGGGGTTTGCAGAAAAAATACTATGAGGCATCACAACTAACCATTATATCTTTTGGCTCAAGGTACTATACTTGTCATGGTAACAACTCGGAATAAAATGTATGAAACATTTCTATGTTACAGCAGGAACATTAATTACTCAGCAAACTCAACAACAGAACAAGATATAGCTGTAAGACAACTGGGACACTCTCCGTGAATGATGTCAAAGGTTTGAATATTACCAGATACAGTTGACAGCCACTAAAAATAAGAGACATAATAAGAAGAATGGTTAAAATCTCCCCTGTATTTAATGCAAATATATTTTTGTGTTAAATATTTTTTATAATCAATGAATGTACAGTAAAGAATAAATAAATAGCATAATGAAATATCAAACATGATAATCCTGACTGACCACCTTTATCTCTTACTGAATAACAAAGTTTTATTAACTTATTTGCCTCACCTGATACAGACATGCTGTATGGAAGTTTTGACCACAATATTTATTCTCACAGATTATACTAGGAAGACATTGGACGGCATCTCTACTTGACAAACAGATCCCACATTCCACTTCCATTGGTTTAGTGACTGTACTCTCTTCCAATACTGGTTTGGTTGGAAATTCTGCTAATCCTAGATATATAATATGTATATATACACAGGTAGGTATTTCAAACAATTAATTTTAAATGATATTGTATACTGTTTAAAATAAATAATAGAAATAAATATTCTTTATATCAGGAGGCTTTTTAAAAAAATAAGTTTAACATTAATCATGTAACTAACTTATAATTTTAATTCTGATGCACAATGCGCATTTGAATGACTGCATAAATTGATTCTGCACCATTAAAAGAAGTATATTACAATATATAAATAGTCACACCATAATTTTTCAAAATAAATAACAATTAATATACAATTACCTAACATATCCAGAAGATTGAGAGTAAGATTAATATCTGGATTCCACTTGTCTGCATATTGATGAATTTTATGAGAAAGGGTTTCCACTGCTTCAGATGATCCGAGTACATTAATATGAGGTATATCTTTGCTACCTTTGCAATCCACTGTAACTTGTATAGATACATTGTCACCTAAAAGTATGGTCCGAGTACACTAATATGAGGTATATCTTTGCTACCTTTGCAATCCACTGTAACTTGTATAGATACATTGTCACCTAAAAGTATGGTCCGAGTACACTAATATGAGGTATATCTTTGCTACCTTTGCAATCCACTGTAACTTGTATAGATACATTGTCACCTAAAAGTATGTGCACTTGAACCTTATCAACTAAATCAAATTTTGAAGTAAATATTTTAACGAGTATAATTTTCTTTAAGGAATTTGAATTGTTACCGGATAACATTTGTATTCAATATACATATATTAATAAATTCCAAAGTATATCAGCAAAGCTTACCAATTACGATTCGTCTGAAGTTATCTTTGCTAGTTGGAACACTGGGATCAATAATCCAGCAACATCCATCTATGTCTGCCATAGTTTCAAAGTATTCTGATAAATTAGAAACGCATTCCTTGAAAACATTTATCGCGTTATTTACATCTAAAAAGTGAACTTTATGTGATTATATTTCATACCCATATTTCTAATTATTCATTTAATTAGTTAGAGAATGTTAATATTAATAATAATATGATGTTTTATCCCTTTCATTCGATAATATTAAGATGCCGATGGCCTGACATAGCCATAAAACAGCATGTATAATAAAAAAAACAGTCAATGTCCTTCAACTCTGCAACACAAGAGTTTTTGTGTGCTTGTCTATGAGCACAATATAAGTTATCTGGGGTGATAGGCAATCATTGCTGTAATAAAGTGCACTTAATATATGAACCATCATTGACTTATTCACTCTGTCAGTGTTTAGGTAGTAGAATTCTATAGCGAAATAAATAAAACTAATGTTTTATTCCACTATTAGAGAATTTAATTATGTCTTATAGTAGAATAAAACATTTGTATTATTTATTTCATCATTGGCTTATGTAGCATAGACTAGTAATGTAATACTAATTTTATCAGGAAACGTTTTCCAAAATTAATAATAATACAATTATTATTATGTTGTTTAACTCTATAACATTAAGATGCTTATGGTCGCTTTCCTACTTAAGTTTTGTACATTCAATATACCCGAGAAAACGATAAAAGGCCCCCTACAATGTTAAAAATAATATTCTACATGCCTTGCAACACCAACGTGTTTGGTCACATTACCTTTGAATTTCTAGCCTATATAATATAGGTTGATGTCTACCATATACTTTGCATCAACAAAAACATACTTATATAAATGCATCTACAAGGAGGGACTCAAGGGAGATAATATGAACAAACCTTTGTGTAAGGTTGATTGATATGAAATCATTTTGATTGAATTAACAAATTTTTCTTTGAATTTCTAGTCTTCAATAAAGGTAAATAGTAACAGATATAAGGAATTTTTCCAGATTGTGTGAATGTACCTAAAAAGAATAATGCTCACCTAGAAACAAGCAATTCAGTTGTTGCATCTCTGGCAAACTATGATCGCATATGGTATAATAATCATTTGTGGATGATTTTAATCTTATGTACTGTGGAACACCTAATATATTATTACATGTTACTGTAATAACTTGAAATGCTTTATCAATATTGATAGCAACATCATGATGCTTATTTTGCGCCGAATTTAATAAATCTATTAAATCAAAAAACCTTAAAGCTTTGTTACATGATTCATCCACACTGTGCTTTTTATCTGAAATGTTTTGCTTTGAATTTAAAAGAATATCTATATCTTGAAAAAGTTCACCGATAGTTTGATGTTTGTGTTTCAAAACATTAACATAGTTTGGAAGAGCCATTTATATTCTCGCTTTGAGGAACATAACACTGTTTTCACGTGATCTTTAACGTGACCAAAACAAAAAACAAACGCATCGGCTATTCGTCAGTAACAGAAATTACTGTCACTGTCAAAATAATAATGACAGTTGTGACCTTGAAGTATTTTACAGTAAATTATGTAAACTCTCTCTCTTTTTATTTTGTTGGCTTTCACCCTTGAGGGTGTTCCTAGCCAGAAACTGCAAGTAAAAATTATTAGATCAGCAAAAAATCAGGAAAAAACACAAAAATTCAACATTCAAAGTTTCATCAAATGGGTCTTGAGGAACAGGACAAGGAGTTTGAAAATGTTTTGGTCTCTAGAACTCAAGAGCAAGGAAATATTTGTAGGTAGTGGAACCCTGTAATGTGCCAGGTCATTAATCAAAGTTGGGTAGATGTTGTTGATCGGGCATTCGAAAAATAAATGATCAAGATCCTCCTCCTCTTGGCAGTCGCACAGAGGAGAGTCGATAACGTGGATTCTGTATAGATGGGATCTGGTACAGCAATGAGCTAATCTCATTCTGCAGATTGTGGAGGTGTCAGCCTTACTCATTAAAATTTCTGAAAACCAGGGTTTCATTGACACATCGGGTTGGATTAAGGCATACTTTCTTCCCTTGAGTTGACTGGTCTCTGACCATACTGCCTGCCAGGACTGGATGAGATTCCGGTCAAATAATAAGGTGTAATCAGAGGCTGAAACAGATCCAGATGGATTAGGGAGGTCCGTAGCCAATTTGGCTAATAGGTCTACCGCCTCGTTGCCCGGGATACCGCAGTGACTTGGGATCCAGCCCAAAACCACGTCTACCCCCGAAGTCTGAAGTTTATGTAGGAGGTCTCTAATTTCTAAGGATAATAGATCATCTGGTCTGGACAATGCAGGAGAGAGAAGGGCCTGGAGAGCACTTTGAGAGTCACTGAGTATGAGAGTTTTAACCTTGAGCTGGCGAATGGTCAGAGCCCTTAGAGCTTCTCTGATAGCAAGACATTCCGCTGTGAAAACCGACGACTCGTCTCTGAGCCTGAACATTTTATTGGTGTTGTCTTCAAAAAGGAAGGCGGCCCCTGTACGACCTCTATCACTTTTCGAGCCGTCTGTATAGATTAGATGCCAGTCGTGCCAATCAGAATCAATAATTGATTTAAAAATACGAGGTGCGAATGTGCCATTACTGACACCCAGATTGAGAATAACTTTTGGTTTAAAACTTAGAGTGGAAAATGACATAGAGTATACAGGAAGAACTGCGAAGCTCTCCAACAAGGGAGTTTGGATTTTTCTATAGCTAGTAACAAGAGTCGGTGGATCTTTACCTCTCCATACCGGTAAATGGGTTACCAAGTAAGAGAGGAGCTGAAGTTTGTGAGACAGCGGGTGATCGATGATACGCAAGATTTTGACTAAAAATCTGTCACATACGAGCTGTCTGCGTAGTTCAAGTGGGGGGTCTGCAGCCTCCACCTGTAAGGCGTTGACAGGGGAGGATCTCATCGCACCCGTAATCAACCGAAGAGACTGAGACTGGATCCGGTCCAGTCTCAACAAGTTTTTCTTGGAAGTTGGGGCTATTAGGAAGGATCCAAAGTCCAAGTGGCTGCGGATAAATGCAGTGTAGAAAATTTTTTGTGTCGAGGGGTGGCAACCCCACCAGACCCTGGAAACGGCTCTCATGACATTGAGACCGGCCTGACACTTGGAGTGTAAGTGTTCAATGAAAGAATTCCATCTAAGACCAGAGTCCAATATGACCCCCAGGAATCTTATTTTGTTAACAGAATTGTTCAACTGTTGGTCCACTTTAACTTTCAGGAGGACTGGATGGAGTTTTCTGGAGAATACAATGCTTTTACATTTCTGGGAGGAAAGTGTAAAACCGTAGTCTGACATCCAACAGTTCAGAGAAGAAAGTGAAGATTGCAAGGAGGCCTGGAGGGTGTCTATGGATTTATTTGAGCTATAAACGAACAGATCATCCGCGTATTGTAGAATTTGGACATCCGAGGATAGGGACTGCGAGATATCATGTGTGTACAAGTTGAATAGAATGGGTGAGAGCACTGAGCCCTGCGGCAATCCTCTGTGAACAGTTCTCCTGATAGGAGGATGATTACGGGCATTAATTTGGAGGAATGCCCAAATGATCAAGCTTTGCACACAATTTAGGAATAATAACATTATCAAAAGCACTATTGATGTCCAAGCATACACCTCCCAAGAGCTCTCTCTTGGATAAGGATACGTGGACATCTGTGACCAAGGTGGCTACACTGTCCATGACTCCCATTCTCTTCCTGAAGCCGAATAGGCAAGGAGGCAACTTCCTGTTACCTTCTATGAACCAATCTAGCCGATTTTTCACCATGTGTTCTGTAGTTTTGGCTATTGCTGAGGAGAGTGCAATTGGTCGATATGATTGGCCCAGATTTGGGTCAGCTTCAGCTTTCAAGATTGGAACAATGATCTGAGTCTTCCACGAGCAAGGTAATTTGCCTGTAATGAAAATAGTATTAATAATGTTGAGTAAATAGTCTAGTGAAACCGTTTGTAGTCTTTGTAAAAGGCTGTATGTTATTCCATCGATTCCCGGGGATGTATCCGAAGTGCACTCCAGGACTAGCCTTAGTTCTTCGTCGCTGAACTCCTTGTCAATCTCTCCAAGAGGAGGGTGGGAATAGGAATGAGAAATTTCATTGTGATTTGGCACTGAAGGGGGGGCTAGTCTGTCCGCGAATTCAAGGATCCATTTGTCTGAGGATGGATGGAGTTTAGGAGGTGAGAATACCCCTCTAAATCTCTTAATATTGTCCCAGATCCTAGAAGGCGGTGTGTCAGGGGACAAAGAGGAACAGAAGTCTTTCCAACCCTGCTTTTTTTTCTTTTTCAAGGTTCTTTTGGTTTTGGCCTCGACATGTTTAAAGTGAATGAAATTATCCTGGGTTTTGTTCTGTCTGAAAACGAGCGCCGCAAGTCTCCTGTCGTTAACTGCGTTCTCACAATCTTGGTCCCACCAAGGGGCAGGGGGAGGTCTGCGGAGTTTTCTCTCAGATTTTTTTGGAATTGAAGACTCGACAGATTCGGTTATAAGTTCTACGAATTGTTCGTAGCATGCCGAGATGTCGTCAGGATTAACTGTAGGTAGGGATGGGATTCTATTCTCTACAGTTTGACTATATTTCATCCAGTCAATCCTTGCAAGATTGTGCCTCTTTATTTTTAGTGAGAGCGAAGAAGAAAGAATGAAAGGTTGTGGGGGTACGAGCAGAATTGGGAAGTGATCACTTCCACAAGGATCGTCCATCACAGACCAGGAGTAAAGGGGTGAAAGAGAAGGGTCGGCGAGTGACAGGTCCACTGCGCTGGGGCGCTGGTTGGGATTTTGGAATCTAGTTGGGGTCCCATTATTGAGAAGGCATAAGTGGGATTCATTCATAAGGTCAAGGATCTGACGACCCATTCTGTCGGTTTGGCTTGAGCCCCACAGGTTATGATGGGAATTGAAATCTCCCAATATTAGGCAGGGAGGAGAAAAGAGAGAGAAGAGTGACGTGAGTGAGTCCAAATTAGGCTTTGGAGAGGGGGGAATGTATATAGAATATATATTGATGTTCAGGGTTTGAATTGCACAGATCTCGTAGCTACGGTTAGAGGTAGTAATTGTGATGGGAAAGAAAGGAATTTGTTTTTTGATGAAAATGGCAGAACCACCTTTACCATCAACGCGGTCGTCCCGAACACAATGGTAGCCCGGGATGCTAAAATGAGATCCCGGGATTAGCCACGTCTCCTGGACCACCGCTACGTCGATGGAAGAGGTTGACAGAAGACTGAGAAGTTCATTTTTTTTATTGCTAAGACTTCTGCAGTTCCACTGCAGAATCTTAGGGAGAAGAGGGGGAGGGGGTTGGGGATTGCCCATGTTTAAAAAGTGAGAGAATAGAACTAATTTCGGATGCTACGTTGGACGGTATGTTACTATTATTGATCTTAACTAAGTTTAGAATAAGTTCTAAGATGTATGGGATGGTTTGAATTGATAGTTGATTAGACAGATCATGAGCTGAGCTATTAACTAGTCCAGCACCATTTGGAATAGTAGGCTGTTGACCGTTTGGGAAGAGTAAGAGATGATTGTGAGATGAAGAGGGTGAAGACAGGGGTTTGTGTGAAAAAATCCGCAACTCCCCCATTCTTCGAATTTTTACAATGTTGTAAAAATAAATCCGAGTTGGTAGCACTGAACGAATAGCCATTGATAGCTATAAATAAAAATAAGAGTAAAGTTTATTGTTTGTTCGCCCGTGCTATTCATACGTATAGGAACTGTCAACTGTCAAATTTGACAGTTGGTTTTATGTAAACAAAAGCACGCTGCTTTGACGTCTGTCAAATAAAAAGCTAAACGTACGTATTTTTTTGTAAACAATGCCACACTATTTTGACGTCTGTCAAATTATCGAAATCTGTGGCTTATGTCGTCCGTGTGGATTGATCGTTATCAGTTTAATTTCCTTTACAAGCGATTTCTTAATTGAGGAAGCACATTTTCAATGTTTGAATAGTGCAATTTCATTTACACATTTGTCGACTTGTATATTTCATATTTTATAGGCATGTTCCCGTATAAAGTAGCATTAAGTTCGTGTATTTTGTCTGAGAACAAAGTAGTTTCCATAACCGGATAAAGTGTAATAAAACGGTTTAGAGTCGTTTAAGGTTTATGAACTCACCGTTTGCGAACTTTAGATCTATTGGTACTACAACAAGGATGTTTTATTTTTAAATAAAAAGCGCTGTTTAGGTCTACATAACCTCAAGAAAAATTGTTCACTCTTTTCTCCATAGCCTGTTATGTTGACAATTTATTTTTAGTTCTTATAAGTTAAACCAGGTTTAAAGTTCGAATAACATTAAAATGCATAGGTATCCAAAGTTCTTTTCTTGCATTCATATATTATATCAACACTCTTAATAATGTATTGCTAAAAAAGTAGCTTACCTACACTTCGTCAAAGTAGGGTTGTAATGGATGTTACTTTGCGGATTCGGATCTGGAGTGACTCTGTTTTGAGGATGCGGATTCGGATCTGGAGTGACTCTGTTTTGAGTATGCAAATTTTTATACTATACTATACTATAAACCCAAATGGGGTAGGCAGAGAGAACGGAATGCCAAAAAGATCTATCTTTACACATTTCTTTCACACTCATACAATTTCTTATGCACGCGCATCGGTTCCTCTTACTCAACACACGGCCGTCCTTGAGAATTTGATCCACGTGATCAAGCCATGTGGTTCTCAGACGCCCGAGCTTCACGCCCTTTCTTTCAGTAAAAATATAGTCGAAGAATAGTTTGAACAGCCAAGGAGACATGACACAGCCTTGCTTCATTCCCTTGGTGACAAAGATATCTGCAACCTCATTTATAAAAATGAATATATCTTAATTTTGAAAAAGAAAGAAAAACGCGTATTTTTTTATGAACATGCCCATAAATTTTAGATTTTTCGAAATAATACCATCAATTAGATTATCTATTGAAAATAAGTGTTGCCTTTGAATAATTAATTTCTTCTTCTAAAAAAAATGTTCAAAAGAGCCTATTCTGGAAAAAAATTCGCGTGAAAATGACAATTTTCTTTAATTTTATTTAATATGATGTAATTTTTTGTTATTTTCTTAAAAAAAAAAATTATATCGATACGTTGGCAAATAAAAATATATTGATATAAGTTTCCGTAAACTTTAATTATTTTAAAATGTTCGACGACGGAAATTTTACATTTGAAATGAGTAAGAGCAGGTAACATTCATTCGCACCATCGTAGCGTTTTCCCATAAGTACCGCATGCAGTAAACATGCTGGTAGTCTTCTCCGTAACAACTAAAGCTAACAGACATTCATTCAGAATGGGTGGTTTACTTCATTACTGAATTGAAGATATTAAATGTCTTATATGACATGTTTTACAAATACTTGCCTTTTGTAGGAAACTTAGTATTTGGCAGGTATTCAATGGGGGAAACATGATTACGTCGTTAGCATACTACACAAAAAATAGTAGAATGTATTATATAAAAAAAAACTATTTTACAAATGTGAAGCACATCTTTGAACTGGCATACTTGCTATATCAACCAGGATAGAATTAATACGAAAAATATATTTTCAACATTTTATTTTAGAAATGTATCTGGCTTGGCATGGTATCCTCAAAAAATGTTTAAGGATGCGGATTCCAAGCTCTTTAAATAAAATTTGCAGATGCGGATATTTTTCGGATGCGGATACGGATATTCGTTACAACCCTACGCTGAACAATAGATTTCGCAAACATCTAGATATCCATGGATATCCATAAACGAAATAGTTTAATATTAATTTTGTCTATGGAAATAATTCACCATAGACAAATTTTATAATTTCTTTTATCTATGATACGTACGAATAGCCTTTGCCTTGTTTGTTTGTGACGCCCGGTAGCGCCACTGGCGTCTGTCAAATTCAGGTGAGAAAAGAGAAGAAGAGGCATGAATTAGGTTTTCTTGTTTTCTTCTCTCGTTCCTGGGCATTCGCATTATCTCGGAGTGGCTATATCGATTTTCATTTCGATGAATATTTTCTTGTAGTTGTGGTGATATAAGATGTTTGTCAGACTTACGAAATGATATTTTATTTCATTTGTTGCGAAACGTCGGATTTTTATTCATAAAATTGTTTAATATTCGGTTAACTGAATAGCTGCCGGAGCTTTTGAGAGCCATTTGTGTGACTTGTTTGAAATTGCCATTATTGTATTTAGTGAAAAATGAGCGCTATAGCTGAGCAGAGAGCTGTTGTAAAGGAGAGTTTGTTTGAGTTTGTCAAGAAGAATTTTCCTGAGGCAGATTTGGATGTGATAGATGACATTGTTTTATCTTACGTGATATCTATCTTGGAGGAAATCTCTGTGGAACCGTGTTTCGATGTTGAAGGTAATTTTATAAACATATCAATTTTGTATTTATTTTTTATTTTAAGTAATAGTATATTGAATACCTATCTAATATTCACATGCTTCTGGAGTAGAATGTTATTGGGCTAAGTTGTAATCTTAAATGGACACGGGATATGATGTCCTTTTATAAGATTTTCTTCTCTCAAAAAGTTGAAAAATAAACCATCAATACTACATAAGATAATTTCATTTATTGTTAGAAAATACTCAACATTATATCCCCATTTTTGGGAAAAGAATAGCCAGCAGTTTATTAGTTCATTCATGGAATCTCCCATAAATGATATCGTCAGTAGACTGATGTAATGAGCAAACATTCATGTCATAAAAACAAAACATTCAGAATGAAAAAACTGTATACAGTGAAACCTCTATCGTTTTTGAAGGGACCTATTGAAATAAACTATGGATGCGGGAAAACAATGAATGCGGGAGTATAGAAACAATCACATTAATATGTATTTTAATGTTTAATATGTAGGTACATAGAGTATATAGGTTTTATAAAATTAGTTGAAATAAAAAATATAGTAACAAAATAAAAAAGAAAGCTGCATGGAGACCAAAATCATACTTTATACTGTATGTAATCTTTCATCGTCATTTGCTTTTTTATTATACCTACTGATGTACTATCATAAAAGACAGCCGACAGAATCAACAAACTGCTCTTTCTTTCTCGCTCGCTCTCCAATGTTTTTATACATATATACGAATTTTTTGTGTAAGTTAAACGGTCAATGCGATAAAATCATATAGAGAAACGATGGATGCGATATATTTTTACGTGTTTTGTATGAAAATAATTCGGAACTGTAAAAAATAACGACAAATACGGAAAACAATTATTCGAGGAACGATAGATAGAGGTTTCACTGTATCTATACCTTATAGCTGAATTTAAGATGTAAAATGTCTTTCTACTGTACAATTTCCTTATTTTCTATGGACTTATCCAGAGGGAGGGTGGATTTTTTCTAATACAAATTTGAATGCTAAGGCAGACTGAAAATAAAACGGTTTACATATTTGATAATTTGTCAGACTAAATGTAAGGTGCTTCTGAAATTCTTAACAATTTAAAAATACTATACCTAACTGAAAATTTAATAACTGAGACAAAAAAACTGATTGCTTAGCTGCTGTCCCCCCTTCTCCATCCCTCTAGAGCAGGGATGCACAGACTTATAGGGAACAGGGGCCACTTGGGAAGATATGAGCCAAGACGGGCCGCTATAAGAAAATTAACACTAAAAATTTTAATTTCTAGAAATGCTCACACATTAAAATTTCTACCCATTGTCACTGAATTTTCAAAATGGTATAGAAATTTGAAATATTTCAAAAACTCCTCAGTTTCCTTAAAAAATATTTACTTGAATTATTAAGTATCCGGTAATTTTACCGAATATTCGATTATCACTGGTGTTGACTATTAATTCGCTGGCGGGCCCCAGATATACTGACCAAGGTCTGCAGTTTGTGCATCGCTGCTCTAGAGAAATTCCTGGGTACACCCATGCTGTTTTCAACACTAGCTTTATTTCGATAGATTACTTAAGTACTTAAATTATATACATGTAGGTATACTCAATAGATGTCAAACATACTAAGTTTGAAACAGAATGTGTTGGGATTGGTGAATGCACCATGGTAAAGTGCCTAAGTTGATTTGTAACCATTAAAACACCTTCCTTGTTACCTACTAGGAGGAGTTTGCACAATCTGTTGGCTTTGCAGATGAGACTATATTTGTCATATAAAACACAACTCTGAGTTAAAATTGTTCAAACAGTTTATGAAGTGAATTTTGTTTCAGGTTTTGTTGAAATGTTGTCTGCTTACTTCCCCAACTTCTGTAGTTTGGACCAAGCTCAGGTTTATTCATGGATCTTTGATTTAGAAGCTGATTTGAGAGGAAGGGCTGCAGAGAATCATAACTCTCGTATGTGTATATTGAAATATTATTACTATATGATGAAGTAGTGTGTCATAAATGTAATGATGATGTGCAAAAAGAATAAATAAATAAAATAAATGATTGTAAGTCATTGAGAAATGTATAACAATTGTAACTTTTATATTTATGGTGATATTTTAGCTACTAAAAATGGTGATTCTGAAAAAATAACTTTAACATTGCAAAGCTTGAATGAATCTCTTCCAACTATTACACCAAGATCTCACTCCAACTCAGAGAGTTCAGATGGTGGGAATGGTGGTAAGGTTACTCCAGCTGCTTCTATCTACCCAACACAATGTCAAGTTTTGCAGGATATGTTCCCTAATACTTGTCCCATTGAGGTATGTATACAATGTAAATCTCATTAGTCTGACAAATCATTGAGTACTTGATAATTTTACAAAGTAACATTGTTTGTGAGTTCAGATCCAGCAGTGTGTGAGCATAGCAATGGGAGATGTAGAGAGAGCCGCAGGGCTGGTGTTGCACAGAAGGGAGAGTGGGCAGGCTAGGGCGTTATCTACTTTACCACCTCCTCCTCCTCGCTCACACCATACTCTCAATGATGATCAACTCAAGAGCCGCATTATAGACAGGTTATTATATATTCCTACCTAAGGTTAAAGAATATTCACTATCTGTAACATAATAGGTATTATGTAATGTGTTTTTGTTATTCCTAAAATAGTCAAACACATATAGGTACCTGACATTGAATTTATTTATAATTTTTGAATCAAGAACATTTGGGCCTTAGCACTAAAACAATAGCTTTGGAAAGTAACATGTATTGGTTCAACTGTGATCACTTATTTTAAAACTTTAAAGAATCTTGGTCCTCTACTGGATATACTGACAGAAGGCCTACTACAATGTTTGAATGAAATATCATTCATCATCTTGAGGTGGCAAAAAGAACCAATGTTGTGTATGTATTATAATTTTCCTTGAATATGTTTAAGGTATTCATATGTTGACAAGAGCTCAGATACCAAAGAGCATAAGCCTATTCAGCCAAAAATGGAACCCAAGAAGCTGGTGCGATACAGAGATAACAAGATTGTGTCTCTAAAGGGTGAAAGGTACACGGAGGTTCCTAAGAGTGGTGTTGAAGATGAGTCTAGCCTCAAGAAACCAAAGAAACCACATTGTCCACCTTAACCCGTACTTTATTTCCATTCTGCCATCTCTCCCATACAAAATAACTTCCCTAGATGTGTTTTTCTATCTCCTTTTTTTGTGTCTATTAATTTGTTTTTATTGTGTGTGTTCTTATATGGATTCTTCAGGTTATTGAATTTTCTAGTTATGGATGTGGTAGTGAAGGCAATTGTTGTGAGTGTATTATTATTAAATGTTCAACAGTTTTATGTTGATGGAGTGAATGTGCTCAACTTGTATGTGAACATCCCAAGCTTCCATGTCTGTGTCTATAAACATAAATTATCTTATATTAATCAATGTTGGTTGTTGTCTTTAGATCATTTTAAACGAATTCAAAAGATATTTAATGTATTGTTAAGACATTTTTATTTATCAATTATGCTTTATCAATATCATTTTTACACGGTTCATTTTAAACCAATTGCTCTCTTATTTCGGTTTAGGATTTGCATTAATTACATGCACTGTGTACAATGCAACTAGTAAACAATATAAAGTGTTTTCCCTCTTTGTGTTTCTCAGTTTGAGTATATTTTATACAAATTATTTGATATAAGTGATTTGCAATATGGCATGAAGCACATATAAATATAAATTTTAGTTATTATTATTTTGTAGATATTACTTAAGCAATCAGTATTATTATCTCTTTAACATTTCACTTGTATTTATGATCTGATTTTTACAGCATTTAATATAGGTTGTCCTATTTAATAATTTTAAGTTTACAGTCTTGTCATCGTCTCTATGCTGACACATCTAACCTTACACTAGTCAAACATGTTAGCTGGCACCACATGTATATGCGGTAGTTAGCTTCTAATTTACTATGTTATAGTTCTAAATATTCTCTTGTATGTTTTATAAATTGAAGATTTTTTATTTTATTATTATTGCAAGATGGATACCATTATTGGCATCTATCTTATCATTAATTTTTGCATGTTATATGTGCACTCTATAAAAGTATGCATGTGAATATGAAACATGAATAGCTTGTATTATTCATTGTATGACCTATTATATGTGTATGTTCATGTGTAACTGATTAAAATTATATTTATTGATGTTTTATCAGTTTAAAACAAGTAGATTAATGTTGTTCCCCTGTTGTAACAACCCTATGTAGAATACAATAAATACATTATTCTGTGTCCCCTCACACATAATAACATACATAATATAATAATAATGAGTGTTAATTAAATGTCCATAATATACATGTAATTTAATGTTTAATAAAGTAATTGAACTGCAGTAATGTGAATATGAATACCACATTACCCAAGATAATCAATTTACTTCCCTTACATTATGCATAGAAGTATTATGAACTTATATAAGATGAAGCCAATATAAGCTCTTTCTAATAACATATTTCTGCACTGTTGTTACTCACACATTCTATTCTATGTAATTCTATCTTCAATATTTTGGTCTAATAACTGTGTGCTTCTTAAGTACTTTACAACATTTATTTATTATTATTAATCAAACTAATTATTTCTTCTTCTTCTTCTTCTTCTATACCATCACGGCATATCCCACAAGTGGGGTAGCCAGCAGATCAGCTGCATGTAAGAAACATGCAAACTGTCCAAACTAATTATTTAATTTCCAATATTGGGGTCACAATAATTTCTTTTGACTCATTCAGTGTGATGTGTATTTATAATATGTTCCTAACTCTGTTATATTTTTATTAATATTGCGCTGATCCTTCATGGATGTTTAAATGACAATTTATCATAAGCTATTTACTTTTAAAAAGGTCACAAATTTTGTATATTATTATTATTATATGCATACAAATATCTGTTATATTGTGTATTATTTTGCTACATAATTAATTTGGTAACCCTGTTTATGTTTATGTCTTCACCATTTTTTGTCCTATAGGCTCACAAATTTTGCTTACAAACCATAAACACGATTTTATGAACCAAAGTGCATCACAAGTTATTGATAAAACTGCCTTCAGACAATCACACAGGCATTATGTTACTCATAAAATAAAATGTGTCCATACATATTATGTTCTTATCTCTAGCGCCATCCCTATGCAAAAATATTGTTCATATGTATAAAATTACTGAAATACACACACTGTGAACTGTCTTTTAGATACAAAATAGTCAGATTCCTATGAGAGTAGACATGAACTGAAATGTTAATTTGTTTTTTTTTTTACTTCAAACATCACTAATTTCTATGTGTTTTTATAGTAAAATATAAGTTTGTTTTTAATATATTAAATTTGAGTGATGTATTTACTTAACTTGTCAGAAACATAATTTTCTGATTTTAATAACAAAATACTGAATTCTTCTTTACTTCTGCGTGTAGATTTTATTTTCACCTGTGTAACATTTCAACCTACATAAATGATGAAATAAATGTTGCCAGTGTAATTTAAAACAAAATAAATTGTCGTTAAATGCAAAATGAAAAAAAAAATCTAATAAAATATAACAGCTGTCGAAATTGGACACGCATATGAAAGCAATTTTTATTAATTTTGATGATAGCAAACATAGGAACAATAATAGAATTATCTATAGTTTTATGAAAAAAGATACTTAAAATATAATGAAATCTTTACATTTTGCTCTAGTAAGTTTTCAAAGCATTATGTGGACACCGTACATTTGTATGGGACGAAGAGTGAAAGTTATTTTTGAAATTCAAATTTAATAGTTATAAAGCTGTGTAAAATGAATATCTCTGAACCTAACTTTATATCCTAAATTATACTGCAATGACATGTATGTATATATTTTTTAATGCAGGTTAAGAAGTAGAGGACACTGGTTTTTCTCAGAACCAGGAAGATTTTTGAGCCTTGCCCTAATAGATATTACCAAAAGGATTACCTTGCCTGTTTATATACATACATATTAAGCAATTTGTAATCTCTCTCTATCTTTTTCACATAAATTGGCCTGATTTTTACACATGGGATTGTATAATTTGTCTGTGATTTATTTAGATCTATTACAGGATACCTTTTTCCCATATTATACTTACTTTGATATTTTAAACTTATTTATTAGGTAAATTGAAACAAGTGTTTCTGTCTACTATAAATTATTGATCATAAGAGAGACGTCTCTTGACTTATTAGATCATTATCGATCTTGATTGGAATTCTACTATGTGTGTACTGACACAAATAATAAATGTATTTATATTCAGCTATTCTCTAAAAGGTGACTTACAGTGTGTAACTTGTTTTAAAAAAATAACTGAACAAAATTTCTTAAACTTAAGACTTAATAGTGGAGTAATTACACTCATAGATCTCTGTGAGAATTAGTTTCTTACGCAACAGTTCCTTGCCATATGATGTGCATTATCTTATCACATCTTCTGTGTAAAGCATTCTTTATTATTCTCAAATGTAATTTTAATTTGTTAGTTTTTAAGTGTATATTTTTAAATCTATGGTATGTTTTAAGTTATTCATATATTTTAAAAATCTGTGATTTGTGATGTATTAATTAATGTTGATATTATTTAAGGCTTTTATAGTTTGCTATATTTATGTTGTATCCAGTGTCTGGTACCCTGTTTGCCATTGATTTGAAGCATAATGTTTGTGTTTTATTGTGAAATTAGTTTTCACAAACTCTATTCATCACAAATGTGGAGACTATTGTTACAAGCAGCTAACTATTTGCAGAAGATAATATTTTTGATGATTCTTACATATTATATTATGTGATTAGCTTCTTTTCTATTCGACTCACTTTTTGTCACCAAAACAATTTTATCTCTCAAATCTTACTAATAGGGTTCTTATATTATAGATCTTTTCCTTATTTTATTATTTGACAAACATATCAAGTATGTTATAGGCCACTGTTACTGAATATCCTCCCATTAGAACACAACTTTGCTAACTCCAAATTTATCATTTTGGATGTATTTATGCAAATATAAACACAATAACTATTACATGTCATATGGCAACAAATTGTTGTTCATGTTTGAAAAATAAAATTCATGTGACCTGAGGCCTGAGTCAAAACACATTTTAGCGTTACGTTTTCGTTATCCAATCGTTTGAGTGCAGATGACGTTGCGCCAAAGTGGCAATTTTCGTAACTATTGTGTATCTTAGCAATGAAATTGACACTTGCTTGCAACGTCATCTATATTCAAACATTAACGAAACGAAAATGTAACTTTAAAAAGTGTTTTGACTCAGGCCCCAGTAATACTGTGACATTTGTAACTTTCAAATTGTTCTCTTGTAAAGTTGTCATTTTGGAGTTAGCATAGTTCTGATTTAAAAGGACAGTATAATATGTATTTTTTTTCTGTGATTCATCAATCTAAGGAGCACCCAGAAAATAACACAGTTCTGTTTATATTTTTTTTACAAATTGAATACTTAGTTATTTCTATGGCACATAATAATTAAAACAAATCATTTGATTCACATTTTCTGTATGCTCCCATATATTGAATACTCTGTGGAATTTGTAATAAATAAATAATAAACAGTTTATTGCAGATTTGTGGTCTTTCCTTTACTCTTAGTATGTTATATGTAATAAACAGTTTTTATTAATATACCTTCCTACCTTTCATAACTTTTTGTGCATTAAATATTCTATGTATGTGTAATTTTGATGTCTTTTCTTTTGCGAGAATAATTGTTGGTATAACTTCTGTGAAATTTTATAAGCAAGTTGAAAAAAAGTCTTCTGAAACCTATTTCGTGACAAAATAAGTGCATAGTAATGTATTTTTGTCACTTGCGCTAGTTTTTGAGCGGAATAAGCTGTGGAGTTCCGCAAGGATCTGTGCTGGGACCACTATTGTTTCTTATTTACATAAATGACCTTCCTAACTGCACTAACAATAACTCTGAAATAATAATGTTTGCTGACGATACTTCACTGATCCTCAAAGGTAAGAAAAATGATATTAATAATATAAATAATGCCGTAGAAACACTAGAACTTCTAGAAAATTGGTTCAGTGATAATTCCTTAGTTTTAAATAAGACAAAAACAAATGCTATGAGCTTCTCTCTTGGTGGACCTGATACCTTAGACTCACTAGCTGTCACCCTCTCTGAAAGGGGAGTGGGAGTTGTTAACGAAAGCAAATTTCTGGGAGTTATACTCGACAGGAAATTACAATGGGACAATCACATAGATCATTTATGTAAAAGACTTAATTCTGCAATCTACGCCATAAAAAAGGTTAGGGATATCTGTGGGAAAGAAACTGCCAAGACCGTGTACTATGCATACTTTCACACAATTATGTCTTATGGTGTATTGTTCTGGGGAATGGGCTCTGGATCAGCTAGAGTGTTTATACTGCAGAAACGAGCACTAATAACGCTCCTCAGCATGAGTCCTAGAGACTCTTGTAGAACAATCTTCAAGCAGCAGGAAATACTAACTGTACCCTGTTGTTTTGCTTTTGAATGTTTATTATATGCTCACAAAAATATAAAAAATACACCACTAAACTTAGATTACCACCACTATAATACAAGAGCAAAAGAGTTGATTCGTCCTCCTGGCCACAGATTGGCAAAAGTGTCAAAGAGTTTTGTCTGCATGAGTGTGAGACTTTTTAACAACCTTCCAGTCCACCTCAAATCTCTCCATTTTCCATGCTTCAAGAGAGAGGTGAAAAAGTATCTTGTTAGCAATGCCTTCTACTCTATTGACGAGATGTTAACCAATAATCTAACCTGAATGGCATATTGTACCTACTAACTCATTAATGTACTAATAATACTATATACACTTACATAAAAGCGTGTTGTCTAACCCTGACTTTGTTCTTGTGAAATAACTCTTCTGAAGCTCTTACTGCAGTATTGTTTTTAAGTGAAGAATACACATCTTTGTTGTAATTTGCTTTCATATTCGTCTGTTTTTTGCTGTGGATTTTTTTTTTATTTTATTTACTTTTATGAAATATTTTTTACACTCTGACATGGTGCTAAAGGGACCTTTTACATCCTTTTAGTACTGAAGAAAATGAATTTATGTTTGTATTTATGTTTGTACTTTGACATGGTGCTAAAGGGACCTTTTACATCCTTTTAGTACTGAAGAAATGAATTTATGGATTTATGTTTGTTTATTGTTGTGTCTTGACTTTTCAATTTTTTCTTGTATGTTGTGCTTTGCTGCGCTCTTTCTGTTGTATTGATGTTTTTTTTTTACTTCTTTTGTACTATTGTAATGTTAATAAACCCAAGTGTCCTGTAAAGGACCTACGGGAGATGTTGGAGAATAAAGAATAAATAAATAAAATTAAATATTTCAAGATGGTTAATGCTGACGTGTGCCTGGGTCGCTCCTCCATCTCAAAAACCGATGAAAATACTAAAGAGTTGGTGATTTAGTCCAATCTGATCAACTAACTATTGATTAACTCTTTGAATTCCAATTTTTTTCTGCATGACATTCCAGCAACTCCAGCGTATAATTTTGTAAATTAACAATATAATATATAAAAGCAATTTCTTTATTCATACTATTAGGTAAATGTTCAAATTAGTTTATTTAGTGAAAAACAAGACATTTGGACATTATTTTTTGATTTTTAAAAGTATGATATTTAAGAAAATAATCCCTTAAATGCATCCTAGGTTTTTTAGGACAGGTGTCGCAAATTCATAATATGTTTCATGCCTTTTCCCCATTTTGCCCTTATATTAGCAGACCACAAAGTCCTTTCATCACTATACACGTTAAAAATAAAGTCATTTTACTTTGACTTGGTTCGAAATTTTCCATGGTTTTAACAATGTGCAAGGATGCGTAATAAATTTTTGTCATCGAAAACACATTTAAACAATACCGCGGTTGTTGTGAAACTAATAAAACATGTTTATACCTGTCGCTGCGTGTCCTGGAATGTTTGTTTATGTAAACAATACATATATAAACAATGGCGTCATATAGTCCCCTCCGGAGTTATAAACGTTAACTATTCAGATGACTTCTGAAACTATAGGAGTTGATAAAAAAATACTTGAGGAAAATCAGGAATAGGACTGGTGACAAATGACTGCCTTGGGGCAAGCCACTACCCAATATTGTCCTCATCCCATTCTTTCTTTATGCTCAGTTTAATATTAAAGTTTTTCTCAAAACTAAACTTCTTAATCATTAGATTGGTTGGCAAATCAATGAGGTATGTGCAACCAGTCAGAATTTGTTCTCCTGGTTTTCCCCCACTAATTGTGACTTAAGTTTGAGATGACTTTTAGCAGCTTCCTCCACTGCTGTGTGAAGATGGAAACACTCAGTCATCAGTATAGGTCACTCTACACCTTGGCTTGGTATGATGGAACATATGTGGTTGATTTTGTGGCAACGAGCGATGCTTGCCAACATTAATTGTTTGTTATTTATTTATAGGATGTAAAATAATGTTGTGTTTTAGAAGTTGCAAGGGAAATATATTGGTGATGATTTACCACCATCTATAGAGGTCGAGAAGAAACAATGTGTGACAAACCATACTGGAGATTAAACCTTTCAGGCTAACTAAAAGCTTAGAGAAGAAGTCGATAGGAAATGAATATTAAAATCAGTTGATTCTCAACAGCGTTAATAATTAGTTAATACCTATTTAATTTTCTCTTCAATTTTCATTGCTTAATATATTGTTACATTTACTACTTCTTGTAAAACTTAACTTGTGTTTTATAAAATAAAAGAAAAGTGATATAAATCGATCTTTATTATTTAAAACCACACAAATAACTGTAAGTAAAAATACAATAAAATAATTTAGGTTGTGAGAGAATCTTTTAGCAAAAAGATTATTTTCATGTTCACTGTATGCAGTGCCGGATCAACCGCATTTTGCGCTTGGTTCAAATAGAGATACTGCGCCCCCCCCCCCTCCCCCACCTCTTTTCCAAAAAAATATTTTCGTATCATAACAAAATGTGATAATACGCAAAAAATATGAAGTTACGTTTCTTATTTGCCTACTTTTACAAAATGTAATTAGTATCTACCTACCTTATAAAAAATTTTATATCGACCTACCACCATGTTTATTAATATACCTAGGCGTAACATATTTTTGTATCTTGATATTGAAAATTTTTACTCAAATACGAGTGTTTTTAGTACAAACATGATGTGTAGCTATTGGTAGATGAAAAATATTTATCTACCTATAGCAAAGTATGTCTATGACCTATAGCTAAATAAGAAAACGTAGCCCCAGAGGACGTCATGGGATAGATACATAGATAAACATAACTATTAATTTACCTAAATACAATAATTATACTACTATTTCAATACTTACATGGGATGTATGCATGTGTGGAAGTAAAATTAACTATTATATCCTATATAAAAGTTAAAATAACTGAAGAAAACTACAAACACTCACAAAATCTCAAGTATACACTTTGAGTAAACACACGAAAAAACAGAATAGAAGAAAGAAGATAATACATAAAGTTTCATAAGCCAAATAAATCTAATACGATAATTAATAACGATATTTAGCAATATCATACGATAATAATAAATATTTAATTATTTTTTACGCCAAAAAATTAATACGTGCGGTTCATTAAGTAAATAGGTACCTACTTAAACGCAACGGACAACGGTCATTTGTCATCATATAATAGAACAGCATTCATAACGGCGGTCAACTGCAAAAGAGTTTATGCAAACAAAAACAAAATCGTCGAAAAACATAATATAATAATATAATCGTTATGTAGGTATGAAAATATGTATATTATATTAGGCTTTCAATATTTTAATTAGTATTGTAATAATATATGCCCATAATAATATTTGGTTGCAATATTTTTAAAAATATTTTAAATAATTATCGTAGTAGGTACTATTATAATCTACGCATATTATAACATTTATGTCACTATTGCAACGATTAAACCAGAAGCGAATGTCATTCGGGTGCACGAAGTCATACGAAGTACATCTTCTGTAAAACGAAGATAATCCATGTTGTTTGGAGCACAACCACCTAGTGTTTTAAGCTACGTTGTGTTATAATCAACCAAAGCACACATTGTTTCCGCTAGGTAATAGTTTCATTTCTGGTTGTTGTTTGAATTTTAAAGGGCGCCTTGTATGTATTAGTGAGAATATATGTAGGGGCGCAAAGAGCGCGTTGTGGTTGTATATGTAACCGCTATTGGATCAGTTGGTTGGTTGCATATCTTGTATGTATTAGTGAGAATCTATGTAGAAGCGCTTAGAGTTGTATTAGTGCTGAGCGGGGCGCATACTTGGTTGTATGAGACATTGAAAAAACCGAGATACACGAGATTTTGACCCTTATTATGTATGGAAAAGTTAGAGTACGTAACATTCAAAATCCTTTGAACTTAAATGAAGAAATCAAATTGTATTATATGAGTCGACAGTGATGAGGTATAAGAGCGTGCTACTTTTCGCGGGAATTTCAAAAATAGTTGATATTATAAAACCGATACATTTTGTGTTATGTGTAACTTTCTATGCAAGCGGAAGTATAGCAATCAATGCGGAAGTACTTATTAAATTATTTATTTATAAAATCTCTGATTAAAACTTAATCCAGAGTTAATCTATGTGCCGCCTTATACTTTCGGCGCCCTGGTGGGCCGAACCATTTGAACCTATGGTAGGTCCGGCGCTGACTGTATGTGAAAGAAATATAATTGAAAGATTTCCTTTACCTTCTTTAAAGGTAACTCCCATAATTTTAATATGGAAAGAACAAAAAAATTCCATAGGATAGTTGGTGTAGGATTGGGAAAGCGCTGACCAGAAGGATTACAGGACAGATCAGCATTCAATATCAGGCATCCTGGGTATGCCATACAGTGATCCATTTAGTTTTGTTGCACAAATAGTCAAACATATGTTTTTTTTGGTTGGCCATTTAAATATTTTCCTTTTTCAAAAATATTTTATACTTAGGTAGATAAAATGTTAAATAAAATACTTACTAAAAAAGTTTTTTTATTAGACACAGTCACAATAAAAACCAATATTTTTTCAACATGTACCTAATTAACATGAAAAAAAAATTATATAATGTTTTTATTGCTGTTTTACATGTTTTTTTAACTTGTGATAAAGTAAAATAATATATTTTAAACATAATAAAAAAACTAGAGTTTTAGGTAACTACAGTATGAGAATGGAATAACATTTTTATTGAATTAATTAATATTGACTAGAAAATTAATAGGTACTTTATTGCACTTTATGACACTTAATTCTAATAATATTTACAATATGGTACAAGTTTTTTTTTACATAGAACAGATATAATTAAATGGAGTATGAA
Organism: Athripsodes cinereus; assembly: GCA_947579605.1. Taxonomy (NCBI): domain Eukaryota; kingdom Metazoa; phylum Arthropoda; class Insecta; order Trichoptera; family Leptoceridae; genus Athripsodes; species Athripsodes cinereus. Next base: position 19,194,936 of record OX388307.1, on the reverse strand, counting down.
AAAGTATACAGAGAAAAAAAATTGGACTTATGATAAAAAATTATAAACCTTTTCCACTTTTAGGACAAGTGATATGGGTTTATAAATTAAAAAGGGTATATAAATTTATCAATTGTTTACACCCCTTTAATTATCTAATTGGTAGCACAGTTAAAAAATTACTGGATGAAAGCAAATAAATTAATAACTTTCACATTAGTTTTTGATTGACGCACCATTATAATGTGTTTTGGTAATATGTTGTCTCAGTGTGCTTGCGTCCTCAAACTTTTCACTACAAAGCATACATGATTTATTTTTAATAACTGCATGTTTGGCTTTGATATGATAAACAAGTGATGTGTTGCTGGTGTATGATGTATTACATTGTGAACAACAAAAAGGTTTTAATTGATAATGAAAATTTCTCATATGTCTATACATGTTACATTTTGAAGAATATCTTTCTTCACATCCTTCGTATTCACATTTGAACTTCTTGGTTGTTCTTTCATGCACCATCTAGAAATTAATAAAGTATAAGTTTATCCAAATTAAACAATTAATCAAACACATAAACAATTAAATTCACAGCCATCAATCATATTTACTCAATATACAACAAATATGACTTGTTTTGTAGGTTTTTATAATCCCACTTCAAAACTTCAAGCATAAATTATTTACTCTATTGAAGGTTTATAGACTTTGGGTTTCAGTATACTCTATACATTCACGTAATTAGGGTTTCTACTGGTTACATTTGATCATTAATTTTTGGTAACACTATAATAAATATTGAACTATTAATATTTTATTTTATTTTTATTTTTAATATATCGTCCTTAGGTCCTTATATTGCGGACACTTAGACTCGTCAAATGTAGAATATAATAACCAATGAATATTACAAACATTATATCAAAAAACAAGTCAATCAAAATTAAGCAACGATCACACAAAACATAAAATATATCCAACCATTAGGATTTCGTCAAGTGAGAAAAATAATTAAATAAGTAAAATATAATATGTAGTCGCAAATGTAAAGGGTTTGGATCTACAGCGTCAAACATAGATATAATAAAATTATAAAAAGGTACAAGGCATAAAACATAAACATTTTTATCCATTTAACATTTCGTCAATCGTGTAAAATGATTTATTAACTAGATACGATTTCACTTCTCTCCGGAAGACCAATACATCATCACATTTTATTGTGTCTGGGAGTTTGTTATACAGTCTCACACTAAGACACAAAAAGCTTCGATCTACTTTAGAGAGCCTGTGTTCAATTGGTCTAATTTTGTGTTTCGACCTGGTATTATAACTATGGAAATCTTCATTTAGTGGTGTATTATCCAGGTGTTTCTGCGCATAACATATACATTCATAAATAAAAAGTGATACCATGGTTAGGATTCCTTGCTCTCTGAATACAGTTCTGCAGGATTCCCTATAATTCATGCAAAGAAGAGTTCTCATTGCTCGCTTTTGCAGAATGAATATTCTTTTTGAGTCAGGGGCGTTTCCCCAAAACAATATACCATATGACATGATACTATGAAAGTATGCAAAATACACCAATTTTGCAGCTTCTACTCCACAGGTCTCTCTTATCTTTTTAATCGCGTAGATTGCCGAACAAAGTTTTGGAGCAATATTTTCAATGTGTGAGCTCCATTGTAATGTTTTGTCAATAGTAACACCTAGGAATTTACATGCATCCTTAATAACTATTTCTTTTTTATTTAACATGGTATTCACTGGATCATCTTGCATAGGCCGTTTCAGAGAAAAGCGAATCGCATTAGTTTTCGTCTTATTCAGTACAAGATTGTTATCACAAAACCAGCCCTCCATTTTATTTAAAGCATGTAGAGTTTTCGCCTGTGTATGTTCTCCGTCTTTAGTGCTCTTTATCAATAACGACGTATCGTCGGCAAACATTATAATTTTTTCATCATGAATCAAGGAAAGGGGCAAATCATTAATATATATTAGAAACAACAATGGACCAAGAATAGATCCCTGAGGGACACCATAGTTGATATTTCCGAAAGAAGATTTAACATTATCTAGTTCTGTCAGTTGTTTTCTTTCTTTAAGATACGATGCAAAAAAGGCCTTTTCAGTGTTCTTGATTCCATAAAATTCTAACTTACAGATAAGGATTTCATGGTCAACGCAATCAAAAGCCTTTGATAGGTCACAGAAAATACCATAAATGTCATGTTTTTCATCAAACGATTCCAATATATTTTGTACCAAGCTTGCTATTCCATCTGATGTGCTTTTATTCTTTTGGAAACCAAATTGTTGAGGATGAAACAAATTATATCTTTCAAAAAAATGGAGAACCTGGCTGGCAACAATCCTTTCAAACAACTTGCTAAGCACAGGCAGTATCGAGATAGGCCTAAAGTTACCCGGATCATTTTTATCACCGTTTTTATGTATGGGTATGACCCTTGCCATTTTTAATAAGTTTGGAAAGATTCCCTGTTTAAAACACAAGTTTATTATATCAGCGATATTAGAAGCAAGTCCAGTAATGATGCGCTTCAATAATTTTGTGGAGATACCCCACAGATCAACAGAGTCTTTTGTTTTAATTTGCTTAGATGTATTAATAATGTCACTCTGTGATACAAATTCAAACGAGAAAACATCTGTGCAAGGGTTCATGTTTTCCAAGTAACTTTTTGCCCTCTCAGCCGAAGCACTCAGATCACTTGTAAGAGACCTACACACATTTATAAAATAATCATTAAAATAATCAGCAATTTGAATATTATTCCTACTAGTAGTTTTGTCATTGATAAGAGTATTTGCTCTACCAGTTTCCTGTTTTATAATATCCCAAGTAGTTCTGATAACGTTTTTAGAATTCTTAATTTTATTAATGAAAAACAATCTTTTTGCTTCATCACACACTCTTTTGAATATTTTACTATAACTAGAAATAAACAATTTAATCTTTTGCGAATTATCTTTCTCTCTCAATTTATATAAATCAAATAATCTTTTTCTTGAAATCAAAATGCCGGGAGTCATCCAACGACATGATGATCTGTTATTTTTGCATTCAATTTTTTTAATTGGTACATGACCATTCAAACATATTATAAAATTAGAGAAAAAATTTGTGAATGCCATTTCTGCATTAAAGTTATCCAAATCACATTTGTACTCTTTCATAGATTCAAGAAAATCATTTATGTTTTGTTCATTGTAAAATCTTTTATACTTGAATTTTTTCTCAACAGTGTTTTTACATATTTTGTTTTCTTTCTTCAAAGCAATTAATTGTCCATTGTGATCAGACCTCACAAAGTTAACAGTATTAGTATAGTCAAATTTAGTGTCAGTAAATATATTATCAATACAAGTGGATGAAGTTTTTGTAATTCTTGTAGCATTAAAAATGCTACGCGTCAATAAATAACATTGCATTAAGTCTAAGAGTTTACTGCTTTCTTTACATACTTCATTTAAATTTACATTAAAGTCGCCACAAATGATAAGTTTTTTACTATTTTTATGAGAAATTTTTTGTATGATACTTTCCAAAGAATTAAAAAACGCGTCAAAATTTCCAGTAGGAGGCCTGTATACCGATAAGATAATAAAGTTATAAATCTCAATACAACTCATTTCACATATTTTTTCTTGAGAAAGTTTAACTATATCTAATCTATTTTTTGCTGTGAGTGTATTCTTAACGTATATAACTGATCCTCCTCTGGTTGTGCTAATTCTACTATAACTACTCATGATATTGTGTGTAGATGTATTATAATTACTTATTTCATATGTTTCCAACCAAGTCTCTGTGAGGCAGAGCACATCAACACTATTTAAATCAATCGAAGTACACAGTTCATGCAGTTTATTCCGCAATCCTTGGACGTTCTGGTGAGCAACTATGATCGTGTCATCTGTCTTGTCAAAATCCGAGAAAAAGAAATGTTTCCACGTGAAGTCTGTCCCTCCTTGTCTATGTTGTTGGGCCATGCAGTCGAGCTCGCAGATGCTTCAGGTCGGGTACCAATTGATGTATCAATCAAATTCCCCCCAGTTTGCCTATTGAATTTCATGCTATTAAGGATAAGCGAAGATAACTTCACCTTATTTTGTCTTCCAACATTAATCATATTACTATACTCACACCATCTTGTAGCGTTGTACAGGTACATATTTAAATCATAAATAAGCAAATTAGTATCATAATTTTCATTTTTGTCATACAATAATGACGTAATATATAGTTTTATTTTATTCTGTTCAGCATTCTCTATTATTTTCTGAATATAAGTTTTATATTCTTTGGCGTATTTGGCATTTTGGCTACTACCAATCGCCAATATTATTGTGTCGGCTTTTCTTGCGCCCTTTATGGTGGAGTTTACGCTGCCGGACATATGTTTAAGTTTTGCACCGGGATACACTGTACTTTGTATGTTATGGGACTCAACATTATGACTCAGGCGGGATCTTAATCCTTTGGACAATTCGTCGCCAATAATAAATATATTGCCTCTAATATTGTGTTGAGTATTTTTCACGCCGGCGTCGTCACAATTTGGATTATACGATGAATTAGCGAAAGATCTGCCCTTTATCTCTGGTGTGTCACATATATTCTTTGATATATTTTTATGAGTTTCAACGCTTTCATATATATTGTCATATGAGTATCTCAGAATAAAGCACGTTTCTTTAGCACTTTCCAGTTGCTTCATAATTTTTTGTTCATTCTTCCTTAATTCTAATATAATAGCTTCTTGTTTGTCAATTTTAGCTTTAAATTCAGTAACTAAGGAATCCATTTTAGAATTTTTATCCAAAAGTTCCGTCTCTAATTTAAAATTTTTCTTCTTAATTACATCTAGTTCTAAATTAAGTTTTTCTAAGCCAAAAATCTTCTTCTTAAGGCATTGCACCTCCTTACATTTAGTAACCAGATCCTTTTTGTTCTTTATAATATCTTCCCTCACTCTGTCTCTCTCATTCTCCACTTCTACTATTTTATTCCGTAGCACACACGTGATGTCCTCATTATTCTCAGTATCATTGCCACTCCAGTCCTGGGAAGTATCGAACATTGTAATATATAAATTTTTATCTCTATTTGTACAACTTCGTGTTTTTCTTGGAGACATACTTTGGCACAAGAAAGAAATCTACTTCTATAAATTTGCAGTGCTAAGCGGCAGAGTACACACGAAACCTGATGCAAATTTTGTTCGTAGTCGGTAGATCAAGAAATATTTATATTTTAATATGGGTAAATTGTTATTTATTCACTTTTCACTAGAACCACATGAGATAGAAAGACACCACCACGAACTTTTTTATGTAAAATTTTATTTTCTATTTGATGATGATAATTGTTTTTTTATAAATACCTATCAAAGAAAGGCACTTCACAAAAATGCACTTGTTAGGCATATAACTTGGTATAACTTTTTAAATTCAAAAGATATAGAAAAACTAAAAATTAGGCCAGATTCAGTTTTAAATTGCGGTTCGATTGATATGTAACACTATCTTCTTGTAAAATTTCCAGAAATTTTCATCGGAGGAAAAACCGATTTTCTCGCTAGCGGTTGAACTTATGATAGAGTCACCGCGAGGTTTTTTACGTAACTCAATGTCCTGAATACAATGACATAAGAAAAATCTCTTTAAGAGGTTCGCTGGAAGCAGCGTTCACTTCGAAAGTTTTTCCTACGATATATTTTCACAGTTTCTAGTTTTTCTTAAATATTTTTCACATCCTTAAATTTGTTCGATATATAACTAAACCACCATATGCACCGAAAAATTCTCCACAAAATGATATATTGAAACACTTATTTAAACAAGTTTAACCGTAAAATATTATTAATAAACAAAAACAAAACACGGAGAATCAAAACAAACGTCATTCCCGAATAGTTTTTTTTCGTATAATTTTTTTTACAATTTTTTTCTACAATATTTTAGAACAACATTTACTTTAATAGGTAAGAATATGCTAGATTTTATTTTGTTTTCTATAAGCTGCCAATAAATGATTCATCGACATACATATATTTTCATTTGTGTGATAATGAATATTGAAAGCAATACTTACTTTAATGTGGCGTCCCTTTGCATCAGCAGTTTTAAAAGCCATATCACATCTGTCACATGGATGGGGCCTGTTATTTGAGTGTGATCTGAGATGCCTAGTGAGCATACTGCCAATATAAAAGGTCGCAGGGCAGTAAGGACAGCAATAGGGTTTATCACTGGTGTGTCTCATTTCATGAGAGCGTCGTGCTCCAGTCGATACAAAAGTTCTTTCACAAAAAGTACATTTCAAATTCTTTATCCCTGTGTGGATAACCATGTGTTTAATAATTTGTCCTTTGTCTCTGAAACTAATAATTTACATCTATTATTATTTGGTTATTGTTGTCCTTAGTATAATTTGTTTATTTTGAAAAGTGCATACCTCTTTCCACAATCATCACAGATAAAAGGTTTAAGGTCAGGGTGTTTATCCTGAATGTGAATTCTTTTGCCATCTTTATCTTTGAAACTAGCTCCACAGATTAAACAGTTATACTGACCATCATTGGGATTGTGAATGTCATTTGTGTGTTGTTGAACTTCCTCTTGAGACATGAATCTAAAAATTATATACACAAGAAACATAGTAAGTTAAATGATACAAAGAAAGAGCTTATTTAAAATCAATCTAGATTAAAGGGGTAGGTCGGCAGCGGAAAATTGAACTCGGGTCTCTCGATTGAAAGTCCAAGACCCTACCATCAGGCTACCGACCACCTGAATAGATTATTTGATTTATAATAAATAAATATACTTATTTCATTTACCTTCCCTTACAGATGATACAAAAGAAAGGCATATCACCAGAGTGTTTCCGGAGATGTCTGGCTACATGTCCCTGATCTATGAAATATTCCTTACACATGGGACATGGAAATGGCCGCTCCTTTGTATGAATCCTTTCATGTCGAATCTTAAATAAAGTATACCAGGTATACCATTATGTTCTTTCAGATAATCAAAAGAAGTATTACAAATCAAAATACTAACTTTGTTTATTTTCTGAGTGAATTGTTTATCACAATATGTGCAGGAGTATGGTTTTTCACCACTATGGACTCGATCATGGAGTACCAAATCGTGAGCACGAGTGAAACACTTCTGACACTTGCTGCATTTGTGTCTGATAAACAAAACCAATGTTAGTGATATATATTGAACATGATTGTCATAGTCTGTCAATGTCAACAAAGTAGGCACTGCGTTATTATGGTGCACAAGTAATGTTGGAGATAGATAGTGTGTTGGGTGAAAAGCACCCTATAATAACTAAAAAAAGTAATCTAGCAATTAGATAGTTCCTATAATAATAAAATGAATTTTTCTCAATACAATATACTCAGTATTTAAATTATTTACCTGGTTTCCTTTTGGTGAACAATTTGGTGTATTTTCATTTCTTTAACCTTTCCCTTACGGCCGCAAAAAAATCCACGCGCTCCGGTGATGTACACTCAGTGTACATTATTGAATTACTTGTTTTTTTAGTCATAAAAATGGAATATTTTACATTTTTTTGCTTTTACCAGCAATTATAAAGATTGTATCTACATATAAATGTGAATATATGTATCAAATATTATATTATAAGGACTGAAAAATGGAAAAAAAACATCGGAACATGCAAAATAATGATCGTCATAAATTTGAGTAACAATCCACACGTCCATCCGGCGTCTAGAACAGCAGCAAACTAATGAAAGAATGAGACGACACGAGTGCAGTGCGTAATGATCTACTGCGCAGCGTTCTTCAACGGATAATATTTGCGACAACGACAAGGTGTTTCAAATAAAATATAATATTTTATATATACGACATGAAATTAATATTAAATTTATTATTAAATTACACAATCAGTTAGAAATATGATCACATGTAATAAATACGGTATTTAATGTACATGTACTTAAAATTATTATTTTTTATAACAGAATTAAAAATAAACATAATACGATATAACCGTGAACATTTTTGAACATACATAATGCTTAGATACAAAGTTATTAATCAAGAGGTAAATAAAACCTAATAAATATTATTGATCTTATGCATACCTACACTTAATGATAAATATGTCAATCTCTAAAAGTCAACAGAATAATATGGATGTACCAGTGGCGGGACTAGACTTTTTGTATTGGGCATGCTGTTTGTGTATAGTAGCCTCTTTTACAATATACCGTTTTACCAACGTATACCAACATTTGAAAAAGATAAATATCACGCGGTTTGTGTAGGTAGAATTTATTATAATATATTAGAAAACAATTATTGTTGGCCAAAAACTTAACTATTTTTCTGTCCACAATAATCCAGATAGTCTGGATGACCTCTTTTACAATAAACCATTTTAATGACAACATTTGAACAAAAGAAATATGTGGAAACACTCTAAGTGGGGAGGCTACCCTATACCAACTCGGAACTCCCAAAATAAAGCGATAAAGGGCGATAGTCCCCAGTCTTAGTGAAGAAACAAAAACTCAAATATGAAATATATTTATTAAATATAATCGATATTAAACATTTTCAGCAACAAATAACTCAAAAATCTTAAGTGATAAAGCTATTCTAAATATAATTTAATTCTTTTCTTAAGGCAAGGAACCCGACATCGAGCTAAGTATTGTACTTAATACCTTACCTATCTTGAAACGAGTAAATTTAAAAGAAAAATAACAAAACAGGGAATGATATTTTTTTACAGTGCAAAACAAAGATATTCTTTAAATTTACATAACACACATTTACACCCACTCAAGTGTGTCATTTTGAACTTATAATTACGAATATGCGAAAACACATCAAAATTAAGAAGTAGGTATGTGGATTAAAGAATAATTAATATCTAGAGACTGTTACAGTATTTATATGAAATAAAGCGGAATGTTATCATAATTATAATCATAAAATTATATACCGAACAAACCTATAGTAAATATTGAGTCATAATGTTTATTGAAAAATAATATTAAACTTAAAGACGAACTTAAGTTTCGGGGAAATCGAATCGAAATTGAATGAAATTGAACTCTTATATCATATCGCATTAACATGAAGTGGTATCTCAATAAACACACTTCATTTAACCGGTATTGGATTAATTTACGCAAAACACAACTTCAATTCATTAAAGATAATTATTAAAAATGACTCGACCGAAGCCAATAATACACATAATATTATTGTCTTTTGCACTAACACATACAAACCTTCCCTAGATGCATTGAATCTGGCGTGCACATGTATTGTACCACTACACTTGCATATACACTAGTATTAAGCACTTGTATTAAGTACGTTGATAATATTTGTGCACAACACAAATACTTTTAACGTACTTTCCCTACGTGTGACAGATAACATAAAAGCTACATATGATGCAAAGAGGTGGAAATAGGACAGGACTATTGTCTGGAGTCATACGAATTTATCCGTATTGTAAACATTGAAGTGAAGTTTGCAAAAGGTTTGCTAACGTGTAGCGCGAGATTTGAATCAAGGTTTACCGTTTATAGGTACATTTAGAGGTCACTATGTTAGCCATTGACCTGAAGTTTGCAATAGATTAGCTAACGTTTAGCGGAAGATTCAAACCAATTTAAACTTCGTCGTTTTTTTAGATACTTTCTCTCGTAAATTATAGATTTATTCCCTAGGCATGCGTTGCTTTTTTGCATGTATGGAAGGCACGCCACTGGGATGTACCTAACTAAACATTATCATACACAAGTAAGAAAACAAAATTATAAACAAGTAAGTACATAAATAATTCATAAGTTTCGCACATCAAAATTATTGTGTAAGTGCCTACCTAAATGGAAATAAAATATTTTAATTTAAAATAACATAAAATATATTATCAATGAGCGCAATGTAGCAAAAAAATAAAATAAAACAATAATGGAAATATTTTTGATAAAATAACAAATAAATAAATAAAAAAATATTCCTTACACAAGCATTAGGATGCTTAAAAGGAGTGGAGTATATTGTCTAAAATGTGTTTATATGTGAAATGTTGATTTATGATTACATGTTTAAAATTTAAATAACATTAAAAGTAAATAAATATTTATCGGAATTAGGGATCACAAATACTTTATTATCACTCTGTAGACAACACTAACATACCAAGGATACGAAATGACTCACGCACACAGCTAATGTGTCGCCAGGAGTACAACGAAGATGAGCCGCGGTGTCAAAATGTTGTACTAAAAATTACATACCTAAAATACAGTTTGAGTCGATCATAGCGCCAGAATTATTCATCATGTTCATTAAAGTATGTTATACACATTTTCGCGCCATAAATACAAATATGCATACGACAAATTTTCGCCGGATTCAACTACAAAATATTTTATTGTGTCGCAACCAATAAATATTTTTATTTCGCGATTCTTTTATTCAATTAACAAATATATGACGGAGGATTAGCTAAAATATCATAAATGGGATTAGCGTATTTACGAAGATATTCACACAATACGGGGCAATGTCAACGTAGTGTACATCACAGGACAGCGAAAGTTAAACAAAGAAAATTGTTTATTACATTCTTTACAATAAAATTGTTTATTTTTTATACCCACTTTCTGATCAGAAGAATGTCTATTTTTTAATCTAAAAATAAATTTATTAGCCAATGGTTAATATAAAAATAATACACATAACTTATGCAACAAAAACAAGCAAAGAAAAATGTGTTTAATGAGACTGGATAAAAAATGGAATGTATAATAAAAAATGAAATAATAATATTCTGTCTGCAAGAAAAGGTATCTCTTCCAAATTTCATTTAATGATAGACCAATACCATAATATATTGTAATATCTACATACTTACTTCACTATTTCTTCCATGGGAACAGTACGCACAGTCTTCCTTCTGTCAGGTCCTCCAATCAGAATCTCGGGAGGTATTTCTTCCAATTGTGTTAAAGGTTTGAACTTTTTACTAGGTATGATCTCAGTTATTGATGAATATTTCTTTTTACTGATTTTTTTACCAATCACACATGAATTTTTATTTTCATTTGAAGTATCAGACTAAAAAAAGATTAAATTTTAGGTGTCAACTTCACAATCATTATCCTACTGGACAGTTTGTTTATATGGAAAGACCATGTTGAGATGAGATGCAAATCATATTCTACATATTTAAATAAGAAACAGAACAGTATGATGATATATAAATATACACCTAGGCCTAATGATGTACCAAGCGAACAATTAATTTTAATTTATATTAAATTATTTAATGCATGTGTATTGAACCAAAGTATACTTGTATTTAAACTTTGATTGCATTGCAATTACAATCTGATATGAAAGCCTTAAATATACAATTATAAGTTGGAAAAGGTATTTTCGTAGACCATATTATATATAGGATTCGATCTAAACATCAATTTGGGTACTGAGAGGAGGTAGCAGGCTACGGTGGTGCAAGTGTTGTGAGTGAGCTCATAGATGCCTGCTGCCTCCACAACATCTGCATTACCGACGCCTGCCACCACCCCTCAACGCTCCAACTGATATCAGGTTGAATTCTGCTGAAACGTCGGGCAGAAGCCAACATTCCTATTATAATGTTTACACAGCTCTTATAGAAATAATTCAATTGAAGGAGGCTGCTTTTCATTCGACCCTACTAAAGAGAAGACTATTAAAATATAAATAATATAATGGAACACCATTTAAAACTTTATTATTTAAATGATCATAAATCAATATGTTGAGTTGAATGTAATAATATTTAAAAAAAATAATCATATGTATATACATCTCACCTTTTCACTACAGTCAACATTCATCCAAATTTTAGTTTCCTGTTTTATTTTGATGTTATTAATTGAATTTGGATATGATATTAAGGTTTCTTCCTCCACACAATGCATCCCCAGATCACATTCTTCAGATTTAATACCTACTTTTATACCTACTTCATTGTAAGGATTTTCTTCTTCAATTTTATTTGTTTCCATTTTGCTTAATGCTATTATGTGATTCTTTCAACTTGAGGATAAGAACTGTAAAATCTTTTTGCAGCGATTCAATTGTTGCGCAATTTCACAGTTAGTCAAGTAAAATCTTTTTGAAAAGGTTGTGTTTAAAATTTATGAATGCGCAAATAAAAACTAAATTTTGAAAAGAGTAAAACATTACTATAAACTAGCTCCTTTCTCAAATTTAATTGTCGGTGGCAATACTCAACCATGTATCAAAATTTGAATAAAAATTAGTTAGTAAAAATGCATATACCTGTAATAATTCAAAACTATATTAATTTTGTGTAAATTATACAGGTACCTATATTCTTACGCTCCAAAAACTACTCGATAATCGATCGTAAAATAATAAATATAATATTATAATGACAAATGACAGATGACAGATACGAATAGTGCTGCCATAACAATAGCACGATAATCGGTGTTTAAATATTATATTATTGCTATAAGTTTTACAACATGGCCACACACAAATTTCAAATTTTAGGACACAGAAATAAAAAAAACATTCCTTTTTTTAAAAAAATATATCTGGGTTTTGTTATAAACCCAAATACAACCTTATACACCTTTCACACTAAGCTAAAAGCTTGTGCCGTGAAAGGGGAGTTTGCCGGCACCTGGGATCGAACCAACGACCCCCTGTTCTGAAGGCCGAGACTCTACCTCCAGGCTACCGACGAATAACATTTTGCTATCATCAGTAAAAGAAAACATAGTTGGTATGTATTTCTATATTTTTATGATTCTGAATAATAATAAAAATGTGCAAGTTCCCTAGTGCACGAGAATTCATTAAAAAATATTCAAATTGGATACCTAAATGCCATTTCGTACAATATCTGTTGTTTGAACATTATAATAATTTGTTTTCCTTAAACAACACTGGGAAATGTATAATGCATATACGATAAAAGACATAAAAGTGAAGCTTATGCTTGCAGGTTGATCAAGAAAAAGGTGAAATAGAAATAAGAAAATACCAATAGAAAAAAATATATATCAGTTTATTTTGTCAAGTAATCAAAAATATAAAAAACATATGTAAATATTTTCTTCTTATGACTCAAGTGATATGCATTTTTTTAATTAATTATTTCACATCTTAAACCTATTATTGTAGTCTTTACTTTTTGAGCATTTGGTGAAATAGTTTGTAAAACGAAATGTCTGCAAAATATTTGAGATTTTTGATGTAGGCACCTAACTAACTTCTTTCAATATCTTCATAAAATATTTACAGTTGGAATTTTTAAAAGATGAATCTTCCTAAATGAATTATTATCTTTTCTGTTAGTAACAAAGTTGGTATACAAAATAAAAAAAAGAGACATGTAATTATTATGTTTATTTTCCCATTTGGTGGGTATATAATTGCTATGTTTATTTATTCCCATGGCTTAATTGTTACGTTTATTTATAACCTGTATATTTTATACATAACTGTCATAATCTGATTTTCATCTGAACTACATGCAGAATACCAATATGCATTTGTGGAGGAAAGATCATATATTATAGATATACCTACACAGAAATTAATTTGAGATGAAAGTTTTACTCCATTTCAGTGTGTGCAGTCGGGCAGAGACTTGGCTTATGCCTTTGCATTTTATATAATATAAAATATACATATAAGGATTCAATAATAGTTAGTATTTTTCAATTCTTAGTTCGTAGGTACCTACATACTGATAAATAATTCAAAATGGCCTATTGTTAAATTGATTATGAAATTTACCTAAATAAAAACAATATTTTTTAAGTAGGTAATATAATGATATTAATATAATAGGTACTACATAAACAAAATCATATAACCATAGATCACCTTTTACATGATAATATATATAATATGCATGTAATAACATATTTATTATCTACTTAACAATTATATTAACAATGATACACATACCTACTTAGTACTTACATACGAGTATATTCACATATACCCTATCCATCCTATCAGACAATATTGCAATCATTCCATTTATTCTATTTATGTTTAAAAACAATTATTTATAAAACTACATATATGTTACAAACGTACATTATCTACAACACAAAAGAGCCAAAAACTCAAATACACTCAAAAGCATAAATATTTTATTTTCACCAGCCCCAAAAGCAAATTGAATTTTCAGCAAAGCTCTTGAAATGGTGGGGGACTTTTAAATAGTTAGAAAATGCAGTCACATTTGCATTATAATCCAAATTTTCTGTCTGTATGAAAATATGTATCTATCATTGATATTTCTCTATAATTTTTTTAGTGAAATGTTATTTTCATGATATTTTCCTTGTTTTGTAGCTATGTGTTTAGTACTAGGTACTTACGTAAATAATTTACATGAATTTCGATGAATTTATTTAAACATTATATTATATTATTGATATAGTTACATAATTTTGTAATAATAACTAATATTACAATTCGCTAAATATACCTATATACCTATTTTGGTGTAAATTTATTTTTCATGGCTCTTTTTCACACTACAACAAATAGAAGGTAGAAATAAAACCTAAAATTGAATTACTGCGAGATAATGTACCTTAATAACATAAATGTATATAATTACATACTACGATACATTAATTATAGCTGACTATGATAAGAATATATTAGAATATTCTGACCCAGCAGATTAACATTTATGTGTTAGATACAAGTTAGTATGAGAAAGAAATAACAAGTACGAAGTATACATACATACATACATAGTAAAATTATTTAAAGATTATAGAAAATATAATGGTGTCTATACTTCAATTATCTAATGTTAAATAATTTATACTCCACAGCATATTGCATATAGTATGCATCTTAATAAAACAGTACTCAAATTGATTAATAATAAACTTTAAAAATGTACATGTTGTAAAATATAGGTAATTATTTTATTGTCACACAAAAATAAGGATTTGCTTGCGTTTGATGGATTCTTGATAGTAAAACTATAATAACGTGCTTGATCTATATTCAAATACCTATGTATAGTTTTACATGCAGTTTCTCAATTTCTTAATAATCTTTCCAGTTTCATAATAATCTGAACCTGAAGAGCATAATATTTAGATTTAAGCACATATTTCACGACTTGTTACAGTTTGATCAAATGGACGTTTGTTTAATACCTAACAAATATATTATGAATGTTTCTTACTAAATATATTGTTTTTATGCTGATATATTTCAAATAAAAATCTACAATTTATTGGTAAAGAGCAAATGCTTATGATTTTTTGGCACATGCTAGATAGTAAGTATCAATAAATATTTTAAAGTTTAGTATTAATATGGTCACGAAAAACTTTATGTTATACTTTTTCAAATAATTTTAAATATAAACACGGGTATTTTATTGGAGTTATTTAAACACTATGTACCTATAGATTTATAGAATGCGGTTCGTTAATTTATCAAACTTCTGTATAAGCGCGTAAAATAGAGAGTAATATTATTATTATAATTAGAAAAAATCTAATGCGAAGACAGCTAGTGTATTTTTTTCTACGTTTTAGGATTATAAAACACGACTTCTTTGTGATTTCGGGCAACCGAATGGAACATAATTTTATTTTTAATAATGAATAATATTTATCTTATTGATAGAATATTTTTAACAATTATGTATATATGTGATTTTATCATCATAGTTTTATTCTGGTAAGATGAATATAACGAAAATACTTTTTTTAAAGATTACCGTTGCAGTGATAAAACTTGAGTTGTGCTATTTTTGAGGAATTATCCTTAAAATGTACGAATATTATTAAAACTTTAAAGCCAAAATTAATCTTAAAATATCTTTAATTTGATAATAGGTACGTCTAGATTTATTCATGTCAAAGCCTTACATGTTCTTATTTATTGAGACAAACTTCATATATATCAAAAACATGTTTTTTTATATAATCATAAAAAAAAATTGAAGAAAATGTTTATAATTTTACTATTTGTTTTATGTACATAGCAATATAGTATTTTGTACACCGTAGATACACATTTATAACGTAATATGTGCAATAACTTGGGTTAGTTGGAAGAGATCGCGCCTTTGCGATAAACTCGCTCTCTGTATATTGATTGTATTTGATTTGAATGTGTACCTTTTATGTAGTTGTTTTTTATCAATGTACAGTAAAAAATGAATAAAAAAATAACTGAAAATATAGCGAGTTTTGCAAGGCGATTTAGAAGGCACACTTCGCATCTAGTGGGAGCACGGGTGGATGTGCTTGATATATTTCTGAATTATAAAATATATAGAATGGATTTATAGGATAAATAAAATTTTTTTTTTATTGATTTGTAACAACACGATTTGTTTTCATACCCGTGATTATTCATTCATTTAAAGCTTTAACTTATGTGAATTAATACAGGTATTTTATTTATTATTTAATTATTTCATCTCTGCGCCTACTAAAAATTGTCGCCGGAAACCACTAGAGATAAATCTAATTTACATCTAGGTAACTAGACTTCTTACATGTGCATGTAATAGGATGGATAACATACTTTTTTGATAAATTATCAACTCATCGATAATCTTTTGTTTATTGGTATAAATAGTTCTTAAAAACTTCACAATTAATAAAGTATGGGAGAGAATGTTATACAGCTTAATTTAATTAAGTATTCATTCCAGTAAAATAATAAAATAACTTAAAAATTACATTATAATAATATAATATACACATATTGCTATAAATACAATACAATCTAATAAGGTAACACTATAATCAATAATATTTTGTTCGCTAATTGAATGCTCACCAACCATTGTAATGATACAGTATACAGTTGTAGGTATACCTACTCGTATTATGTACCTATAAATACTTAATATATTATTATTGTTTAGGTATGTAAGGTGGATGTAGGTATTTTATAATTCTATTGGAATGTTTAATAATGTCGCTAGAAAAATAATATATTGTAAGTATACCTAATAATTCTCATACATCAACAACACATATAAAATATATTTACAAAAGTAGAGTCATTTTACTGATGTTAGTTAGACGTGGTGGCATCACTAATTGTTCTTAAAACACTCTTACGAATAATATTGTTCACACAAAAGATTCTTTTCTTTACTCAAAAATAATGTATCTATTTATGAACTAACAAGATCATTCATTATTCTAACAAGACTTGTTGTGAAATACACAATAGGTATAACAATAATAAAAATAGTATTGCATTTATAATCTTGATATTCCAGTCGTTTCTAACCATAACGATAATGTATGAAGACCACTAACTGTGTGTGTTTCACAATATAACAATTTTTAATCCATCACATATTTTAAGTACTTATTAAATACATACACTTACCTACAGAACTATGAATTAATAATTATTATTTATCGTTCATATTTCTTCTTAAATTAATCATGTCCAAAATACCTTGTTTTATGGCATACACTAGAATATCCTCCAATGACTATACACATTATTATATTACAGCAGAAATGGCCAAGAGATTTCTATAAATAATTTTACGATAGATATTTATATTATGAACTTTCCAAAAAATTACCGAATTAAGTAATTTTTGCAAAAATTTCGTCCACTAGATATTTCCATATGCTTAAAAAATTCAAGTGTAACTATTATAGGTAGGTACTGTTTTACTATTTTTTTTAACAAAACCAATAATTTGCTATGTAATATTACACATGTTCGGAGGATTGCACAAAGTTAAAAATGTTAATTGGCTAGCGGTGATTTGGTGATGATCCCATTTCATATTCTGCATTCATTTCTCCTTTCCCTTTGCCATTGGCAGCTTTGCCGTTCTCGTGACCCTTGCTGGGGGTCGTGGCGAGATAATTTGTTCCTTCTAAATGAAGGGTGCTTTGTCTGTGCGAAGATCTGGAAATAAAAAGACAGACATACATTTATAAACATCTATACAATTATATACTTACTCATAATAAGAATTCAATGTCATGAGTTTCTTACTTGAGACTAATAAAAATGAATTTAATGTAGGTATTACCTGATGAGGCATGTTACAGAAATGAGGAGAAGTAATATTCCTAAAGCTATGAGTGTATAACTCAGTACAGCTTTGGCGATAGGAGGAATGTTCGTGGCCAATCTCATGAGATTTGTCACTTCTTCTGGAAGTCCATCGATACCCTAGAAATAGTTATTTTACCAATTAAATATAAATCAAAATTTAATCAATAAACTTTTTTTGCTATAAAATAGAAAATGATGTTAGTTATGTACCTCTTGGAACCAAATGATGGGGAATACAATGTCAGGGAAGTTTGCCACTTGTTTGATGTCAATAACTTGTGATACCGCTAAGTTGATCTGAACTCTCGCTCTGGCTGATAAAGCTGTACCCATTTCCTGGAACAAAAAAATATAAAATATCACATCAAATATAAATATAATACATCCTACGCCATTGCACAATATCAATTACACTGGCATAGTTGTATTAGAATAGAGAGAGTCCAAATATTAAAAAAATCTTCACCTAAACGGATAAATAGGAGTCCTTGGACTCCTGAAATATCCGAGAAATAAATAAAGATATTTCAACATAATATCAAGGAATATAATGTCAGGGAAGTTTTTGCCACTTGTTTGTTATCAATGAGTTGTGGTACCGCTAAGTTAATCTCAATTCTCGCTCTGACTGACTAGGCTGTACCCATTTTTTAGAACAAAATAATATCATGAAACATAATATTATATCATTTTATTCCGGTGAGGGTTCGCAGGCGTATTGTACTGGTCGCGAGATTTTTTTGATATCTGTGTACTCGAGGTTCTCTGATAGTTTATAGATGGAAGTAGAAATTTTGTGTGGAAGTCAAAAGACCGCACAAACTTATGCAAATTAAGACATAAAAACAAAATAGGTCCATTAACCATACCTAAATAGTTTCACAAGATACTTGATAGACCTTCATTGATATAATTTATAATCACAGTAACTTACAGGCTGGACATCGAGGTAGAACTTGTGCTTTTCTGGATCTGGTGGTGAGATTCCTTCCACGGCTGTTCTTAGGCTATCATCAGCGAGGTAGAAATGTGGGAAGCTGATCATTACGGGTGAGTCTAAAAACAAAAAATCGTTAAATGTAATTATGACCATACCCACCATAAAAAAAAAATATTCTATTGATTAACATAATACGTCCGCAATCGCGTTTCTTTGGTATCAATACTAAAAATTTCAATGATATTTACATAAATTAGAAAGTTTGTAGAAAGAAAATAAAATAGGTTAAACATACGTTATGTATATCTTCACATAAACCTATACTTTTTTTTAAATGATGGAACTAAATAAAAAAAATACCATATTGACAGAGAGATACGTTGTTGAGTCCACTGGGGGCACATGGAGGACCATGAGGGCAGAAGCACATGTTGTCAGGGTTGGTAGCTGGATTAGCAAACACATCATGAGGCGGGGTAAAGCGGTAGCCCTTGATGTCTCCTTCTACTATAATTTCTTTTTCAAATCTGAAATATTAATAAAGTCTTTAAATTTTTATATTATTATCTAACTAACTAGGATTATATTTTGTTTCTGAGCAATCACGCAATGTGAAGGATATTTGTATAAAAAATTCTACCAATTTCTGCATCCTAGTTTGTATTAATTTTATATTCGTAATTTTTTTTAATCAGACTGCTTCAGATAAAAATATTCTATAACTAAAGTGAGTGGTAGTGAAAATATTTACACGAGGGGAAGCACTCTGCATAAATCCTTGTCAAATATGCGAATGGTTGTGTTTTTGTCCATATGAGGTGGAAAAATAGAGCCATCAGAACCATCAATCCTAGAGCAAGCGTCGCCTGGAAAATGCGGTAGTTTTTTGTGACCGTTGAACGTGTCCACGAGACCAAACTTAGTGATATCAGTTGCTCCGGTGAAAACAGAAATAGCATCACTGGATGTTCCATTTTTCTGGAAATGAAAAAAATAGTTGATGCTTCACAGAAGTAAAAGACATGTCAGGAACTGTACCTAATCGAAATTAAAAGTATGGATTATCTCATTATCAAATCGATATAAATATTACCCCGTAAAGGAGACCAAACTCTTCGTATGGCAATTTTTGTTCTTTGGGAACAACATCCTTAGCTAATTTCAGCAGAGGATCTTCATATCCCCACAAAAGTTGCCCAACTGATACTTCGACGAAAGGTTTGATTTTCAAGATATCCATGATAGATGCCATAGCAAGTCGCAAGAAGCGGGCTGCATGTTTTGACTGTGAAGTGGCGCTCTGGAAAAAAAATGTTTTGTTATTGTTTGAATAAGTAGATTTGAAATCAATTAAATAACGTACATAATATAACAGAAACATAAAATAATCGACACTTACAAGCATGGGAATATTAGGGACCACGACCACATCATCCTCTGATCCAACTGAGTTAACATCATCGAAAATGTAAGTCTTTTTTTGATGATAGCCAAGTGTGCCATTGTCATACCACGTGAGGTTCACCTTCTCCCATGTCTCCCTGTAAAAAAATAGTTTAACGTCAAGATCTGGGAATAAGAATACAATGCTCAAATGAAGGTGATGAAATATATTTTCACCCAAGACAGGTTTATCAAAAATCAATTTGATAATAATAATTACGTAATCATACAAAGGTAGATATATTTATGAAAAACGGTTTTTTGTATAATTATAGTATTTATGGATGTAAAACCACTAAAACAATAGTCTTAACACTATGTATGGTCATCTTTGTTATTTTGAAGATAATAGACAAACACTCGTTAATTACAATGAATCGGAATAATATTGTCTGAAATTCTTGATGCAAATAATGATTCATTTTCGATTCTTTACGTTCATTCAACATTTTAGTTTAGACTCGGTGTGTAGTTCTTTGGTATTGATGATTGCACCTTGTTGAGAATCAGAGATGCGATTAGCAAATAGAGACAATATACCTATTCAAGGTCGAGAAGCAAACAGTATTTCACAAAATTAAATAAAAAATAGGCATATATGCTGTAATCTCACGAGTCTTTATCAAAGTTCATTTCCATTTGAACTTGAAATAGCTCATTGTCTACGTCGGTAGCTATGATCTTTCTGTTCTATAATTATTGACAGTTTATGTTAAGTAAATATTCTTGTATAATCTAAATGTTATTTTTTTAGTGAAGACTTATCTGCAAATGTAGCATATCACTTAGTTATTTTCTGATAGGTATTACCCTAATTTCTTGTATCCGTATAGAAACATTAAAGTTTGAAAGAAACTAGGCAATGTTGTCGACCAATAGTACTTGATGGAATTGTTTGTTAAATTATTGAAAATAAAACGCTTATTGTAAATAAGTCACTGTGAAAGTACTAAATATTCAATTTAAGAGACTAGTCTACTTTAAGTAAAAGCATAGTTTTTAAATAAACCGACTCTGCCTTGTTAACAGTCAATTTTAATGTTCAATAAATATTTTTTTACAAAATGGTAACTTTTATACATGAATTCAAACATAAATTTGGGCACTAAAATATATTAACACAATAGGTATGTTGCAAGCGAGTTTAATTAAACACCTAGAGAACTTATAATATTTCATTAATAATAATACGTCAAATCCTTGAATATTATAACAATTACAGTAGTATAAAAATTATAATATTGTATCCAAATAATATCTTCTGTTCCCACTATTAAGTTGTACAACTATTGTAACACACACACACACACACACATACTGTATAGACAATATGATGAAATGTAGGTATACCTACTCATAAGTAATTATCACGACTAATTATTAAACAATATTTCTATCTATCTATTCTTATACGTACTTTAAGTAAATACTGTTAATTTTAATAATTATAATTATTGGTTAATCATTTGGTACCTGTTTCATTTTATTAACAGGTAAATATCGAGGTTATACCTATTTATATTTTACTCGCATTAATGAAAGGCAATGTCAAATGAAGTCGTGGATGGTTCATCCAGATTGATAATGACTAGTTTATATTCTCTATATCATCTTTTCCCTATTCATTTATTCCACAAACCTTTGTAACTTCTATCCGCAACACTCCTTTTACGTCTGATCATTCTTCTAATATTTTCATTCCTCACTCTATTACGCAACGTTTTACGCAACAGTTAAAGACCAACATACAATTATTTCAAAGGGCGCATATAGCAGTCGAAGTATAGATCGAACATCTCGACCAATGGATTATGTAGATATTCAATTGGAGTGCTTCATACTAAAGGAATAAATAATTAGGAATTCACCTATACACACTGTGATGACCCTACCTATTTCAAACCATTCTAAGCTCCGAATTTGCAACATCCTAGCTTCTAAACTATACCTACTGTAATAAATGATTCCCAAACTAGAATCGACAACCCTATTCGACTAGCTAAGAATTGTATGAATTTCCGCATTGTTGCAAATATACGTACGAAATATCGCATTCCTAATTAAATTTATTAACGAATTTTGGCCTTTCGTGATCGTCTAGATTTATCTATTAACTATTTTCATAGATTTGGACCCAATACGTTGTGTTTTGACGATAATTTTACCTACGTTGTGTATTTTTAAAAACGCAAAATAAGTCACCTGAAATATACATTTCAATAATCAAAAAGAACAACAAAATCACAAAATCAATAAAACAATTTAAACATGAATTATGATACATATTAACTCTGAGATCAACTTTGACGTCAGATCACTTACCTTGAGATACTGTAAAATAACATAATAAAAGTAGTGCACAGTAAAACATAAAATACAACTTAACAATCATTATAAAATAAATTCAAATAATATTATTCCATATCATCACGAGAATGTTGTACGGTAACTGGTTGCCGATCCATGTCCCTACATAATATAACCGTTTCATAGTATCTATAGCCAAGACATGTACCTATGTTCCTCAACATAACTAATAATTCGTTGCGTAGAAAAAGGACAGTGGCGCACCCAAAAACATAACTGTATTACTTTTAAATATTAATTAAATTTCAACACGATTGTTTTGACATCATTTTCGGAGACTATAACTACTGGTTGTTAATGCATGGAAAGCATGCTGTGTCCATGCTGAAGGGGCGCCGCCTTCGCCCCTTCTCGTCTCAAAACTCGCCATGCCGTACTTTGAGCCCGTGTGCACTAATCTACACCCCGAATATATAAAATAATATATAATATGTATGCTCATTTGAACATGCAGCTATATATAATAAGAATAACTATAAATATATGTTAAGAAGCTTTGTCTTGGACCCTGGCGGGAAACGGGGCAAGACCAGTATTGACCCTTGTCTCGAAAGCTGAATCGAAGAGAGGGGAGCAGGGCTTGCTAACGGTACACCTACATTTCGAAGCAGGATTAGGACTGGAATTGTTAGTATATAGTATATGTTTCTACAAAGTACATAATACGTCTCGTGCATAATTGTATAATAATAATGATAAATATGTGGTTACGAATAGATCAAACCCACACTATAGACACAAGGTAGCTAGTCTAGTGTCGATAGGCAGAAGGGATCCATATCCATAAGGTAATCTCGACAAGATTTAGCTATAAAAGACTACATATTTATGGTGAGGTGAATTTAGGTATCATGTAAGTCAAATAAAAATATATTAAGACCAATAAATACATAAATATTACTTATGATTAGTGTCATGCAAAATATCAAATTTGTTCCTTCCATGATATCGCAGCAATTACAGCATGTTGAATAAGTAGAAAAATCCAGTAAGTTCGTAGAATACAAATGACATTCGACGATAAAATATGTAATTAAATTAATAATCAAATAATATCCTGATCAACGTACAACTTCTCTCCAAACTGCATAATCTTTCGTTATGGTAAAATAAATTAAATAAGAGTATAATATTAGGTAAGTCGGTACGCCACTGCCCTTGGTCTAGTATTAGGTTTGTGGGACGGCGCTATATAAATTCAGTCATAGGTACATACATACATATAATAATACTGAAAATAGGCATACATAACACATAATTCCTTTGTTTTCAAAATCTGTAAAATAATAAATCCTTGAGTACAAATATTGCCTTGTAGACAACAGACATCCTGAGCGTATCCTAGCACCTAGATATAAATAAATTAATAATATTAAAAATCTTATCTGGGACAGCGGGCAGCATCACTGATCTTAAGGTTTATTAAAAGTAATTTATGATGATCTTCATATATTCCCTAATGAGGGAATATCACTAAAATATAATGTATTAATTACTACGAAGGTGGGTAAATAAAAATATTAAAATATGTCGAATTCAAACACAGAGATTAATATGAGTCCCACCTCTCCTAGGCTCAAAACTAAACTGCCAAGAGTAATCTCTCATCTCCCTTCAGATCCTGAAAAATGCCCTAGCAACACACAAAAAAACAACTTCCATCTCTATCTGACACACACACCAAATATACCTGTATCTGTCCCCTACATAGATAGTTGTGTTCAACAACCACTTGAGATTGCCTCATTCCCAAATTAATTACCTACTACGAATATTCGATCTAGGTATATAAAAATAATATATACCGTCTTGTATATATTCATTTCATGACAACACGTAGGTAGGTAAGTACGTATGTATGATTTATATTTTATTAAATAAACTTTGTTGCTCATTTTATAGTTGGCTTGTATTTATGGAAGATTTCTAAATTTATTTCTTGATTTAGTCATTTTTAATAATCGGTTGATACTTAATAATATCATGTTATTAAAAAAAAAAACAATTTTTAGTTGAACCTAAAGTGTAGTTTACAGAAGACATATATAGTAAAAAATAAATTATTAATTTTCTTACTAATGCATATGAATTATTATTACTTTTCACAGAAGATATCTATTTATAAAAATCAGGGCTATCCCAGTTTACAGAAGCGAGAGAAAATTTTCATATTTATTTCCTACTTTGTAATAATACGTACGAAAGGGAAGTGTATATTTGTGAAGTGTCTGTGTAGTTGTAAAATAAATCTCGTCCACCCTGATTTAATCAAGTTAAACTCACACAAAGGTATATAATACTGATGCATTTATTAAATTTTAAAATTTTATTACAACAAAAATATGTAGTAATTGGAATACTATTTATTCACTGTGTCGGTGTTTAGGTAGTAGAATTCCATATCGAAATAAATAAAAAAAGCGTTTTATTCTACTAATGAAGTCATTTTATTCTAGTAACGCTTGTTTTACTAATTTATTTCGTATTACTATTTTTTTATTGGTTCTTCTGTAGCAAGCACAGTTACGGTCAGCGAGACAGAGATATATAAAAGGAGTCATTATATAGTTGATACCTATTGGAAGGGCATTAATAGCCTAATGTTGCATTTTGTAATTAAGTATAGTTTATTTAACTAAACTATCTGTTCAATAATTATTTTAATTATTCAGCAATAGTAAGGAATAATTAACATCATGGATATGAATGAATTTGTTTCTTAAGAAACTATGTACCTACCCACGTCTTACAAAAATGTATAATATCCTTTTGAAGGAGTTGCATACATAAATCATATGTAATACAAATGTTGTGATAACTTGTAAAACCCGATTATAAAACTGTAAATTACGACTTAATGTTTCTTAATACATAAAATAGTACATCGAAGGTGTTGGGTTAAAGGGTGTATTTAATAGTCCTCAATGATTTAATACTAATTATTGTTAATGAAATTAATAATTGAGGTCTTTGAGATCTATTATACAACTTTACTTCCTTCCGTCGCTGCAATAAACATTTCCTTCAACCTGTTGTATTTCTGACCATGACCAAGTCTTATAATATATATATTACATACTACATATATTCAACCAATATGTACCTATATTTGAAATAAATAATATCAACACAATATCCCTCTGCAACTGACGTGAGGTCTGTCAGACACCGCGAAATCTTTTTTATGTAACAAAGTTGCCATTTCGAGTCCTATCTTTCCGTTTCGCTCAGTAGCTTCCTAATTTCTGTTCTTTTAGTCATCAGTATAGTAACGACGGCCGTCGTGAGTACATGTGTGGATCTATAGCTGATGGGTGTCTCTCAGACCTAAGGTCAGTAAGAAATGATGGGTCTATTAGACCTAACGTCAGTAATATATTAATATTTTCATAGTGTCTCACATACCTCAGCTCAGTAAATTCATAGAGTCTACCTAACATCACACAATAAAACTTTTTTTTTTCAAAAAATGGAGAGCAGATTTGATTAACGACCTTGCTAGGGAACTTGTTCTTCCTATTATGACACAGTGGGTGTGTAATAGAAAATTACAAAGAGAATTGCGCAATCATGTCTTAGGACAAGATTTGCCAACTGCCCCTTAACAAAACGAACCTGGGACATCGTGTGAAAGAATATTGTACAAAATTTTTCCGAGTAAATTGAAAAGAAAGATTAAAGAGTCCGATTTAACTGAAAGGAAGACAAAATTAACTCGTTGTGCATGCAAAAAATATATCTGCCTACAATGCTCGGCACAAATTTGCCTGGACTGAGAGGACTCACTTTGAAGCCGATTTTTAGAGAATCCGCTCTAACGATTTTTTTTATTATTTTTTCACATTTTAACCAAAGTTAACAGAAAACAAATTTCTACTTTTTTTTTTTAATTTTATGTGTTTTTTTCATTTTAATAATTTTTGTAAATTGTTCTTAAAATAATTGAGATTTTTTATTAGCATTAATAAATTTCTTGTAATTTCTAATATCTGTTTTTTTTAACTAAATTTTTTCAAATAGTTTCAGCATGTAGGTATGTCAAATACTCACAAAAAACTAAAAAAAATAATCAGACCTTTTTGAATAATGGCAATAATGGAACTTAAAATGAGTGTCTGTCAGACCACTCCTCAGCAGAATAATAGCTAAAAAGTCACCTCAGTTGCAGAGGGATATGCATCACATATTTATATGTAATATAGCACATTGTGGCATTCTGTATGCACGAGTCTATTAATGTCTTTAAGAAAATTATATATTTACCATCAAGGATTTCGTCTTTCCGTAGCATCCGTATAGGTATGTAAATAAAGTAAATATGTATTTATATTTATTTGAAATGCATCAGTAAGTTTTATTTTAAATACAAAACGTAAGTTTTATTTTAAGAGATTTCAGTGTAAGCATATTATAATAAATGTTGGTTTCATATTTAATCAACATAATTTATGTAGCTATGACATCAGTAGATCTTACGCAAATATTTTGTACGGTTATGTATAGTTATCTATACCTACAATGTATATCTACAATTAATAAATGCATTCTAGAGTTATGGTGTAATTAAAAAATTAAACTGAAAATCTATAATTTGAAGTTCGAGAAATCAAAATCTAATTAATAAATAAGCATCATATTATTTTTTTTCTTTGAGGTGAGTATATTTTCATGTACGTGTTTTTGTTTTTATCGAATTGAAAAAATCTTTTAGTAATGTAAATAGTGGTAATAGTAAAGGAAAATTTGATAACATTGTGACCAAAATCGTAAGTGGGCGGTGCAATATTTTTTGCTATTTCAATGAATATTTACTAAATTATATGCATGTTAAATACTAAAATATTTCTACCAAGGTTTTATAAGGTAATAATCATAATAATTAGTAATAAATACAATTAGTACCTGCTTATCACAAAATGCATAAATAGTATTAATTTTACAACAAGTAAATTAATTGAATATTTTTATTATATACTTAAATATATATTTATCTTTATCTATATTTAATTCGACTACTGAATACTTGTCTTCCAGGGTCGACTTAAAAAAAATAATTGGTTATGCCTATTTCAACGATGTGCCTTTGGGTGTATAATAAAAAATGGGACCTCGAAAAAAATTTATTTTTTGTCCAGTGGATTATTTTGATTTCTAAAAAAATTGTAACATGTTATGATAATTAAGTGTATTTAGATTTAGTCGATCAAAACAACAAAAATCTATTAGTTAATACATCAATAGCCTTATAACTTTATTATCTATTATAAAGTTATTATTTTAAATTATTGTATTAAAGGAATACAGGAACATATATCAATATCTATTTTTCTCAAACATAATATGAATTTTCTTCTGATATCGACTGTATCTACGATTTATCAGTACTTAGGCAATTTTATAAATGGATTATATCTATGATTGTATCGGCATTAACTTTACGACACTTTATTTTAAATTATATAATAAAATGAATATCTATTATAATTGTTAATGTAACTATCGCGTATAACTAACGCACGACAGGTTTCGCGGACTCCGAGTTAGTATAGATAAGCACCTGATGATGCGAACTCAAAGTCCGCAAAACCGGTCGTGCGTTATTTATACTCGATAGTAGCTCTAAACAATTTTATTTTATTTATTTTATCATCAAATAAAAATACAATAATTTTTTGCAATATAATGGATTATCCAACTAGGTGAGACCTCTTCTAAGCCAATCCAAACAAAAATAATTAAAATTAATTTTATCACAAAGGAAAATACCATACATAATTCAACTGAAATTCAAAATTGTGTTTAACATAATAAATTCCCATATGTTCATTGTTTTAGTAAATAAGAATACTATTCTATGAGCTTTTATAGCTAAGATTATCAACGACTGTGAAACAAATAATATAATATATTGAATACATAACTATTAGTATGTAAAATCAGTTTATTTCCATAATTTGTGGTGATGAAATATTTGACATTGATAGTTTAACGTAAGTAAGATTACATTGATCGATTCAATTAGCATCAGTAATATATTATGGTATCCATAAATCGTTTAATAATAATTACTGGCAACCTTTGCGAATTTTATTTGAACGAGAGAGACTGAGACAATTTAATACAGTAGATATTATTATGACCCGAATCTTATATTATTATATCTGTGCCAATGACAACGAGAAGTTGGTATAACTTCATAATAATATCTACACAGTCATCTAAAATCTCTTACACTGCACTCTGTATCTGATGCTTGATAATTATCCATCTCAAGTCTTATTATAATTTATATAAGAGGAGTAAAGCAATAATTTTATTCAAGTACATAGGTATAACCGATATATTTTATTATGATGTGTAAAAGTTTTCGGGTTTATTATATGAAATCCATCCTGAAACAATTTCATTCTGAAAAAAATACCTTGAAGTAGGATAGATTGAATAAAATGCTTCTGTTCTAGAGATCGATTCAATTCAACAATTTATTTTTATACAAAAATTAAGAAGCACTCAGCTATTACGTTATAACGTAATAGCTATTTTGTCAACCTAACAAGACTTTCATTTCCGTGAAAGAATAAAACTTAATCTAAAAACAGTAAATTATTCCTCAATTTTAAAAAACATATTGTTAAAGAATACTATACTATACCATACTATACCATCACGGCATATCCCACAAGTGGGGTAGCCAGCAGACCAGCTGCATATAAAACATGCAAGCTGTCTTCTCAGTGCCAATATAAAATCAAGACATTCAGGATGGGTGGCAAACCCTATCGCCTAATCACCCTATTGTTAAAGAAGATGTAAAATTTTCAAAACAAGAAAACAAACTTCATCGAAGAAATTAATATTGATTTTTAAATTCAAGGAAATATTCTTAATTCAAGATTGAATTGTTTGAGATAACGAAAATTCGTAAATTGAGAGAATAAAATCGACCTGTTTTGTCTCTGCAGTGTCACCATTGAATTAAATATAAAAAAAATGTGGATAGATACATTTTTACAGAGCAAGTATATCTAAAGTAATAAATTTCGAATACTTTTTACAAAATTAACCAACAACTTCTCTGTTCCTCGTGATTAACCTTATGACACAATCCATGTTCAACACGAATTTTATAATCAAAATTATTGCAACACTCGCTATTTAAATACATTTCATGATCATTATGTTAACAAAAGAAAAAACTTTTCTTTTTGTTTTACTGTACAGATTTAAAGATACGACATCTTTTTTTATCGTATTTTTTATTTCGTTGTTTTGTTTCTTGTATATGCATATATAATAAATTACAGTTTATAAAAAATGGTTAAAAAATCTGAAACTTGTTTTAACATGAATATTCAATGTAATTTAAAATGGAATCATAGACATTATTATATGAAATTGATTATATAATTTGGCTGTTTGTATTTGCTACCAAACGCAGTAAAGACATAATTATTACTCTAGAATGATTATACTTAAATCCCAATTACTCGTTAACGAGTAGATGGCCTCCGTGTATAAAATAGAAAAAAGCATATTTAAATAATTCTTTGTTTAACATAGAAAACAATATGCATAAGTGAGATTACCAGCCAATATTATGAAAGAAAAATATCACAGCTTCGTCAGATGGATAATTCTTCAATCTTTCCACATATTTTTACAAAATAACTATTACTATTATTAAAATAAAGTATTAACCTAAATAAACAACTACTACCATATGCTCAATAATGGTGTGTTGTTTCTTTTTATTCTTCAGAATGTGAAAATAAAAATTATATTACACAGAATGTTATCCAGTCAGATATAAGAACCTTGTTGATATGTAGAACAAACAACAATCAAAACAGATTAAACAATATATACAGACTATTTAATTAAAACTGTTATTGAAACATATCCTTCTTATAGAGACAAGTCTTGTGTAAAGGAGGGTAGGTACCTATATCAAATCGATATCTTATTTTGTTGAAGTTTATGAGTGCACTGGTGCCCAAAAATATCAACATTACTATTAGACGCTGCAAAAACGTACAAAAGATAATAAATTAAAGGGTGCACCATATAACACCATGTAATTTCATCGTTGTAGGTCTTGTGACGTGGAAAAGGCTGTCTGCAAATCTGCGGCCCCAGAGCGACTTCATCGGGCTTAGAAGCAAAATATAAGCTGCTCTTTTGAACAGCGCCATTGAGTGTCAAAGAATCAAATCATACTCAAGCGTATCTTATTTATTTTCCTTCGACTGATTTAAAAATAAGTCAAAAGTATTCCTGACATGCCCAATATGGCTCCCAGACAGTGTCACTGGGAGGAATTCGTGGGACGAACTCACCTAGGGGAAGCTGCAAGAGAGGTCGTTGCTTTCTGGGAGGGAATGGGAGTGTAGATGTGGATTTGGATTTTTATTATTTGTCGTTGCTGACCGACACAAAAAGAAGAAGAAGATGGAAATATTAATTTTTATAAAAGTAGGTACGTTTTACCATCTAGGCTAGGTTTTATCATCTACATAGCAAATAAAAATTGTGCACGGAGTAGGTATAATATTAGGTAATGCTACGCATTAAATAATCGCTGCGGAAAAGTTCATACTGGCTAATGTTCCTACAGTCATTTGTTGTCTGTGAGTCTTCCGTAATAATAATAATAATTGTACGTTACAAGGAACACGTGACTGGCTGATGCTTCGATCTGCACACGGCACCACATCGTATGATTCTCATTCCCTTGAAGAATAACCGTTAAACGTGCCTGTTCCTCCTCGCGTCGCTTGCAAGCAAATTCAGTTACCTGCAAACCATGGCATAGGTTGGACGAAAGAAGGGTTTGTCCCTTCCCGCCTTAGTCGCGAATAGCGATGTGCGTAACTCCGACACAATAATAATACTAACAATAATTATGTAATAGTACTTAACTTCGTAATGTGATAAACAAGTGTGTTGCCCTCTGTTGTACGTAAAACAATTCTTATTGTGTGTCGTTAATAATGTACTTTAAATATCTGTGTTAGTTTTACGTGCGCGACCAATCTTACCGCCAATATCAAGGAACAATAGTAACGATTAATAATTAATAGTAATTAATAAATTGAATAATGTTATGGACAAGCTTATATTCTCTTTGAGTTATATATACATGGCGATTCTTGTGGTGATAATGATAATAATTGAAAGTTTTGAGTATAATAACAATATATGTTGGTTTTGGGCGTGGTTTTTGCTGTTGCCGCCATTATTCATAACCGTGTGAAATTGGATAATCCATAGTTTCTGAACAAATATTCTATGTTAGGAATCATGAACAATCACATAAACTGTTCTTTCTACTTTCTCAGTATTGTGAATTTGATTGAAATTGAGAATGTGTTCCTAAATCTTCAGCGTGTACAGCTTCACCTCGGATAGTCAGTATATCGCGTAGCGGTGATTTACCGATATAACTCGCATTACAATGTGAACTGTGTAATCCTCTAGTAACTTCTCCGGTTCATACCCTTGTCAAAAGAGTGATTAAAAGACTAGCTGAGTATTTCTGAAAGGAATATTGAAATAGTGACGCCTTCTTCCTTTGACACTGAGAATAGTGTTGTAACGTATAATATTGCTCTTATCACTTGAGAAGTAGTGATCTCTTCGTCCTGAGGACAGGATCTATCTGATTCTGACACCACCACACCCCTGTACGTCTTTGAGTATAACCAGCGACCGCCATAGTAGCATTAGGGTATGTTTCTTTCACGATCCTGCCATCTTCCGTCTATGAGTGCAAAATACGTTAACAATAACATACTTGTCTTTGTGTTATTCTTATCCTGCTCGCCAGTCTAACTGTAAGTGACTATATTACTACTGTATATGATGTATATATATTGATAATTTTTTCATAACTGAGTTCATATTATCATTGAACTATCTATATATTAATTTTCCGTTGTGTATATTAATTTTCCGTGGTGTAATAATTTAAGATTTTGAGTTTGAATGAAGAATGAATGATTCCAATTAAATATTTATAAATCACTTGATAAACCAGGTATTGATTTATATTGATAATACCATGGTTGGTTTATTTGATAATTACCATTGTTTGTTTTATTGTCTCTATCCGAATATGGTATAACTTTCATAACTTCGCATATTGTATGTTATTATGTCTCCCTACAAATTTACTTTGAAAATAACTGTCTTGTTATGTAATATATGTTTGCACAATAAATGTGAATCACTTATCATACGTTATCTTTCTGTTGAGATCCATTTTATTTATACCCACTAGTAGATTCAATACTCTTATTAATACTAAAGTACATCTCTCCGCCTCCTTGTATATAGTCTTCCAATAACCTAGTTATACTTGGAGTAGTTATGTCACAAAGGTTCAATTCCTTGATCAACCAATGGATGAAAGACCCTATTATTTTACTATGAAAGCAACAAAGAGTTAAAGGAATGGCTCCACTGATGGAAATAATATATCCACTTTCTTGGAAAGGTCTGATGTACTTATGATAATCTTTGTTCCAATTGATATAATTTTTGATGGTTTACTTGGAGATATTTATCTATAATTTTACTCAAGAAAAGATATAAGTAGAATCTTTGCAATATAAAGTATACTAACAGAAGAAACATTATTGCTGAAATTACCTATGTATTCTATAATGATATGATGACCATAAGAAAATGATGAAACCGAAGGATAAAGAATTCTCTGAACTTTGCGTAAGTATAATATGTATAATTGAAGTATGTAACTGACACCCACACACAATGCATTCCTCTTGCACAGACTAAGTAGAATCATCCCTAGACATGAACTTGAGCCAAAATATTAATCTGTTTTACTTGCAAATATAATTGTAACTTTCTCTATATAATATAATTAATTTTCTATGTGTTTCGCTTACGTACATTGCAAAATGTATGTAGCGAAGCTGGGGGTTACGAGCCAATTTATATACTGTTCTTATGTACAATTCCTGTAAATTCATTTCTTTAAATATTTGATAATTTCTCTTTTGATAATTTTATATAATGATATGATGCGATCGTCTTAGTGGACGAAATCGTATTAATTTGTGTGCTCGTCCGTGGATGTAGCAAGGTGGGCGGACGTGTACGTAACAGTAATGAATAATGATTGCATAGCTTCCATAATATATTCTGTTTGTATTACAAAAAGAATAAATCTCGGAAAGCAAACATCGAAATAATTTTACGAAATTTTTTGTAGAGGTGTTAATTTTTATGAAAATACTCTATACTTGATGTTTACGAAAATAATAATAAAAATTGTAATTAAAAAATATGATCAGTACATAAAACTTATTAATTAACACTTATAATGTTTCTTTAAATAAAATAACAAACACAATTTTTATTTCTACAATAATAGCATATATTAGCAATATAATATTAATATTTTTATCTCATGCTACTATAGAGTTATGTATTATGTTTCTGACAAAGTTTAGGTAATTTAATTCTCCGTTTTTTCAATTTTATGAGCTTTGACAAGACAGAGGTTTTTAAAATATCAGGATACAAACTTCAACCTGCTTGCTTTCGTTTTTTTTTAATATATTATAATATATTTCTAAGAATTATTACAATAATTTATAAATTTTTGGGTTAAACACTATTTAGTTCCTAAAATGCGAACCTGGTGGTTTTGTTGTGTCCAAAGACTCATCACATGTAATAAAATTTACATCATAAAGTGATTTGATTTTTTTTTCAATTAAAAAAAACTAGTTCGATAAGGTTGGGTGTGATGATTAGGTAAGTAGATATGTGCTAGCAGTAATGTAAGTATGTAATTAACAACTCAAAATGTTATGAGCCTGAAATAATAAACAAGTACTTGACGAGTAATGAGAAAATTCAAGTGATAACATATTTATATATAATTCAATAAATGAAGAAGGCACTATGCATTTATTGACTGACATACCGTCCCTCGTCTGACTAACTGTTGTATCTGACTTTTTTGACAAAATTAAGTTATGACCGCCAACATGTATTTTGATTTGATACGCATGTTCTCACCGAAGATCACAGCTGTAGCTGCTGCCGTTATCCTGGAACAACTTTCTGATTTGTTGTCGTATCTACGAATCAATCAAAATAATATCTTACTAACGGACGTAAGTGCAAATACTACAGTTAGTGTGATTTTTTATAAATGAAAAACATATCCGATGTACGTCCTATCTTGAAATACGATATACGACACATAGTATAGTCATTAACTGGGAATAACTTTTCATTTATTTTCACAAAGGATAGCATTTTTCTTTGTTGGAATCATTTTAGTAGAGATTCTCAATATCCCGATCATAATTTAAGTACTGAAAGAATTAATATGTCAAATATTTACGAAGTGCGGCCACAAGATTTTGAAGTTGACGGCTCACTGAGGGAAGTGCTAAGGGAAAAAATCTTCTAAGGTCAACAAAAATAAATAAAAATAAACAACTAAAAGATCACAGAAAGAAGTACATGACCCAAGTATACAAAAAAAGGTTGCAAAGTGGATACTAAAACCTGCGTGAAACATTGAAATTTGTTAGGCAGCATCTCGTCAATGTTACCTTTTCAACGAATGTACTCCCGAAATGATTTGAGAAGATTTTTGGGGTCTTGGATCGATACAATTACAACGCGAGTACATTGTTAGATACACAAAAAAATTGAGACAAAAAAAAAACTGCTGGTTTGAATTCTAGAAGAAATTTTACAATTTATTATCATCTTCTGCTAGACGGACAGCAGATATGCCGAACATTTTTTTTAAATACATTGAGTGTTCGAGAAAAAACGGTTAAAACAACTATCGATAAAGTTACTCCGACGAGGATTTTAGAAAAAGAGAATCGTGGCGGGCGCAAAGCTTTTTACATTGAAAGTGATCTGAGAACGAGACGCAATATTGAGGAACAAATTGAGAGATTTCCAAAAGTTGAGTCTCACTATTGTCTTGAAAAGACGACATGAAAATACTTGCATAGTGACTTGACATTGAGAAAGATGTACGAAGAAAGATGAAAAATGTATTGAAAGATGTATTTTTTTTTCATTTTTATGTATTACATTGTAAGTAGGTATATGATGCACTTGGACTTGGATGGGATTCAGACATAAAAAACCTTAAGCTTCTAATGCACTGACGTCATTTAATCCATCACGTTACAATTCATCTCTTAAAGGCTTAATGTCTACAAAGAGATAAGATACAACACGTGAGTTATAAAAGAACAAACGCAATAAAATTATACACATAAAAAGTACCTATAGTGTGATACATACGAAGAATATTACTGACGTTAAATATAGATAAAATAATATTAAGTTCATTCATTCATTCAAACCAGCACGGAATTTCCCACTAATTGGGTAGCTAGCGGACCAACTACACGCAAAAACATGATATATTTTTTTGATATATTTTTAGATTGTAGCGTCTTTTGTTTATTGTGTTGGTGCACAAGAATTTGAATTCCAGAATTAGAAAAATGGAGCGGAAAGACGTCTCTTTTTTTATTCTATACCTACTTATGTAGTATCAGAAAATGTCTTTCATTGGATGTGTCTCCTTCAAATATAATTAAAATTTAAATAATTGTCAGGTATCATACTACGCATAGTACAATGAACGTTCAAGGTAATATTTCAAGCATTATAATATGATGAATTTTCATACAAATCAAATATTTATATGAAACAGGTATTACCAGATTTTGGCCAAGAGCTACTAATATAATACGTATGAATAATGGAAAAAAGTTCACCTTTACCCGCATATATTTCATATAATTCGGTTATATAAAACATATAATTCAATAAATAAAGTGTTTGTTATATTCCTAGATATTGATATGATTCATCATAACATAAATATGTAGGTAAATAATTAATTACTAGATTGTACTTTAAAATACAAAAAAAGTCGCTCGATTGATAAAAAAAATATTGAACTGAAATGGCTTTAGTTCTTCCTAGATTTTAAAGATTAAAGAACATTGAGAGCAGAAAAATTGGAAGGAATATACCTATTAAATATGAGTATAACCTACAGATATTTGAAACTTACCTATACATATAGGGACCTAGCTCATCCAGGATGGGTTTGGAGCCATTGTTAAGGAATTCATCAGCATTCGTCACATTGTACACGTACACACTGATGACAGGAGTGACAGGAGGCTTGGACCATAATTTAAATGTTTGTGACGTGTCTCGTAACACCAATTCCTGGAAAAAATAACAAAAAAATTAATAAATATATATAGGTATTTCACATATTATGATGTTGTAATTTCTTAGTTTCTATCGATATTTTCTCTTATAATGTAAAATTGAAAAATGAAATGGAATAGGTTTTACTTCAGAGTGATAATAACCTTCACATTTTGTTATAAAAATGCTCAGTTTTATAGAAAAACCACCGCAAGCCCCCATTTAAATATCATAACACCTCCCGAATCTTAGTTTCTTATTAGATAATTATATATGAATGATAAATATAATTATAAACTTAAGCGGAAACAGTCTTTTTGCGTATTTTATTCAATTGAAAATAACGCGAATGATGGTAATTGAAATACTAAATAATAGATTTGTACTCGGTGTTCTATGCGTTTCGTAATGCCCACTCGTTGAACTATTTTCATACATTTATTTTCTTAATGACTATTCTAAGTTCGCGCGTCGTCATTGATATCAATAACAAAATATCGACCTACTTAGTTTGCTCTTCGCATTTAAAATACAAAATAAATATTATTCATCTTTTGATGTTTGCTGTTAACATATTATTTGAAAAAATAGTATTATGTAGGAGCTGCACAGTTGAAAATTAATTCTGTAAACACAAGTGTAC
The DNA here is from genome assembly GCA_947579605.1 of Athripsodes cinereus. Taxonomy (NCBI): domain Eukaryota; kingdom Metazoa; phylum Arthropoda; class Insecta; order Trichoptera; family Leptoceridae; genus Athripsodes; species Athripsodes cinereus. The sequence goes on along the minus strand of OX388307.1, from coordinate 19,157,155 downwards.
TAGTGACTTTGACACTTTTGAGGGGAAAAAAGGTTTGTGGGACTAAAATTGGCATAAATAATAATTTACAAATAAGTTAGTTTAAATAAGCCCATTGTATTTACGCGGAAAAATATTTGATGTTTGATTACACACATTATTTCATTCCAATCTTTATATAATGCTTCGGATGGTTTGTAGAAAGTATATGTTATATACTTAAACTTTGAAAAGGCATTCGAAAGTATGAATCATAGATTATTGCTAAATAATCTAGATGCCTTCGGTATTTCAAATGGATTGATGAGGTGGTTTTCTTCATACTTTGACAATCGCAAGGAGTTCATATCTTATGGTTCATACCAATCTTTGAAACATCCTGCAAACTCAGGAGTCCCTCAGGGAGCAAATCTTATTAAACCATTATTCTTCTCGCTTTTTGAGCTTAGAAAATCTTCAGATACATTTCAAACGAAGAGGACACCAAACGAATGCGGTCTCACATTGATTCAGTTGTTCATTGCTCAGTGGGATATCAAGTGCAACGTAATGTCTTTTCAAAGACGTTATGACTTGTTTGTTTGAAATCATCGTATGGGCGGCAGCGTTTTGCTAAGATTTTCTCTAATTAAGGACCATGGTTTAACATTTAGTAGCGACTTCAGTTTCATTGAGCATATTGAGGATGTGATTGGAAGGGCGTTTCGAACTTTGGGCTTTGTATTCAAAATGTTATAATAATGAGTAGGTACACCATTCGACTCCTGTATGAATCTATGGTACACAGTATTCACAAATCATCTTCCACTATGTGAGATCGGTATGGCAATATCTCAAAGGTAACGATTAAAAAAATATGAAATTTTGCGACATTTCTACATTCAGACATTTGAATATTGTCTATATTTGTAACCTCCTCTGTTTGCTGCCGATTGCTTGGGATATAAAACGCTAAAAAAAAGGAGAAGGTTTTTTAAGCTTGTATAATATGGTAGTAAGTATCAGTATATTGTATTATTGTATGCCACAAGTAGTATGTAAGTATTTAAGTATTGTATTACACAGGTCTACAATGAAAAAATTGTTTCAATATTTCTTAGTGATTCTTATGTGTTCTGTTGCGTAGATTACTGGAAAAATAGTGAAAAAGTTCAATCACCCTCCGTTTACCCACAAATCACATATTGAATTTTTACTTTAAAGATTATTTTAGCATAGTACTACCTACGTACTTTAAGTACTAAATCCAAAATAATAATTTTATATTACAATATTTAGTCAAATAAGTTAACTTACTTATGTACATAATAATTAGTCTAAATTTTGGTTTGAACATAAAACAGCCTTTATTGTAAAAAAAAACTTTACAGTACCATAGAAAAATCCGGTACATAATAGATTTACCGCAATTACACTTTTCCTCTCAGTATAGATGAAACCTCTCTGAACAGTTTTTTCGTTGAAGTGAAATTTAGTTATGCGTTTAGAAATGGCTTCTAGAGGTTGTATCAACTCCCCTGATTGTTTTTGTAATATTTGTGGGACTTATACTGTCAAAAAGTAACAGAGAAACATTTTTGATTTTGCTAAAAAGATATTTAACAACTATTACTTTACCTACCATGGTGTGAAACTGGCGGATCAAGACAAAACGTGGGCTCCTCACAAAGTGTGTTATGTGTGTGTAGAGACTATGGTTTCAAGGTAAGAAGAAAGCATTTCGTTTTACAACACCTATGATTTATTATAAGAACCTTGAATTGGTCCATAACAAGATTAATTACTCTGATCATAAGTGGACCATTTGTGAGATCTGTAAGTGATCCCTATGTTACTAGGCCTACAGAGTGGCTACACAAAGTTCCCCTGTTTTCTCTGTGAATGGGATAGCCGTGACCCTAAACAACATTATGTTAAGAAAGAATGGCCAGTACGAAGAAATTTGGTTCCTGGAGATAAGAAGGTTGAGATATTTGTTGGGCCTAATATTAGGAAACTTACGAAGGATGAAACCTTCGAGTTGAAAATGGTAAGCCACGAAAGAAAAGCATGGAAGTCTTTTAAACAAGTGGTAACTGGCTTTCAAGGAAATAAAAAAGATTCGAACTATAGGAATATTGTTGTCGGTATGTTCAATAACTACAAACTGTTGGGCTGCAACACGAGTATTAAAGTGCATTGCCTTCATTCTCATCTGGACTAATTTCCAGAAAATTTTGGAGCAGTGAGTGAAGAACAAGGAGAACGATTTCATGACGATATGAAAGAAATGGAACGCAGATATCAAGTACGCTGGAACGTTAACATGATGACTGACTAATGTTGGATGTTAACAAGAGAAAATCCTCAACTCTTGTCGTAGTTAAAATATCATTACAAAAATGGATTAGAGTATTTCCATAATAGATTTCCATAGTTGCAATTTGACTTTTAAAAGAATCCCGCTAATATAATATTAGACCTTATTTTGACTTTTGTTTGAATCTCTTGGTTGACCATCTGCGACCAACTTCACTCACTACTCTCTCGGCTCCCGTCTCGTGCCTTGCCGGTGTGACACACCGGCAAGCACACCAAATAAATAACTAAAAGCTTGGTAAATTGTGATAAAAATTAAATTGAAACCGTGTAAATGTGAACTACAAGTAGTGACAATAAATATTCATTAATTTAATTAGAACCTGTTGTATAAATACTAACTTTTTGTGAATATGTAAATCACTGTGTGTGTGTGTGTGTGTGTGTGTGTGTGTGTGTGTGTGTGTGTGTGTGTGTGTGTGTGTGTGTGTGTGTGTGTGTGTGTGTGTGTGTCTTTGAACCGGGCATTGTAAAATTTGAACTATCAATAAATGTTTCTCGTTTAACTTAACCGTTTGTTTTTAATTGTGAAACCAATCTATGCAACTCCACGATTATCCCTGATTGAGGCTCAAATACTCTGCTGACTGAGATAGCTGGACAATGTAAGGAGAGATGGACTTGAGTCATACAAAGAATGGTGGGAAAAGTGTTACATAAATGCCTCTACACTCTACAGCAGAAAAACTACAAAAAGAAGTTTTGAAGGAAAAAGAAAACGTTACCACAAAGACTTGTAATTGAGTTTTAGTAAAGCATTGACAACTTTTCTTCATCTTTTTTTATGATAAACCTGTGTTTAAAGTGTTTTAATATCACTGTTAATAAATAATACTGATATAAAGAATGGCTTTTTTATGACTTTGCCTTACGTGATGGAAAAAAACCAATACCATTTATGAAATCAGCACCAACAACTACATAAAAATCAGTTATTAACACTAAAACAATTTTCAAAAATATTTTTTTTGTAGACCTGTGTTATTATAGCCATCTCCATGTTTTAAGATAAGTAAATTTTATATCTGCAATAAAAGTTATTGCAGATATAAAATATACAAAAATGATTATTGTATGTAACACGGTCTGTTGTGTTGAAAACTGGATTTTCACTTATAAATATTTTTTATTCAATTTGTTTTTATATCTTCAACGAAACTGTGTGTAAAACTAGTGTAGGCCTGTAGGTAGACAATTATAATAAGTTGTCAATATTGTGTTTAGCTGTGGTGATGTGATGTTGATGAGCAATCACCATGGTATGAAAAATACCTATGGGAAATATAAACTTACAAAATTATACGCGTAAATATTTTCTAAGACTCATAGCAAATTAATATACACAGGAGGTATTAGTAAGTACATTCATGTGTAATACAAATGTTTTATTACACATCTGATAGTTATTCATACGACAGAGTCGTACTGAGTAATGTATAGTATGAAAAATACAGTAGATATACATGAGTGATTATCAAATCCTTGAGAGATAGAAAAAATAAAATATCATACTTAGATATTATAGATATTGCTGCTTCACATCTTTATTTAAATTATAACATTCATTCTTCATTCATCTGAGACAAAAGAAAACCACATCAGGTCGTTTTTCATATTTTGTTTCTCAGAAACCCAATTTATTAGCATATAAAATGGGGAATATTGGAAATAAAACTGAATAACACACAGTTAGAGGATTTAAGAGCCCTTGATAGGTAGGGAACTCGAAATTGTCACATGATTTTACGCAACCATTTTTCAACATTGATTATTAATTAATTGCAATATTTTCGTGATCGAGATGATATTTTTACTGTTTGTTTTTGATAATATCAAAATTTGAACATATTTTAATGTATTTTTAATAATAATAAAAAAAATAACCGAGAGATTCATGTAGAAATTATCGATTGAAAAACACCTTCCGAAATTTCATCACGACTAGCAGAGGTATTTTAAGACAATCATCTTAGAGGTTACATAAATGATGAAGTAAATTTAGCTCCAAGGATCCTTTAGAAAAATCCTATTTTTCTTAAATTTGGGTAATATTTAGCCATATTTTATTAAATATGCGAAAAAAATGGGATTTGTGACGTGCACATAAGAAAATATAATTTTTAGTTCGTCAAGTTCGAATAAGGAAAACATATTTAAAACAATTTTAATTGAATAATTTATCATATGAGTATAATAGCGTGATGTATTATTTATATTGAGAAATTTTCATTTTGAATTTTCCGCTTGCGGGAAAGTTTTTATGAAAATTTCCGTAGAACTCAAAAATCGGCTTTAGTTCGGTCAGCCGAGCCAAAGAGTCGGCACGCTGTTGAATCTGCGTCTGATTATTTATTTAAAATTATTAAAAAATAGAGATGGTTTTATGCTTGAAACTACATAATTACAGCACTAGATTACTTGATTTTTACCAAGGAAACATATTTTTATATGTGTCATTAAGTAATCCCTATATAAATGTTTTTTTTTTCATAAAAAAAAACATTATAACTTAATATACCTAAATAATATTTATTTCCATGTCTGTCAAAATGCGAATCGACGAATACGAGAATGAGTGTTCAGTACTATAGGTGAGGAGTTCACAAGTAAAGGCACACCGATCCATTTTTCACAAATATTTAACTATGAATGAAGTAAAATAAATCAGTGAAGTTGATATTTTCAACCGACGGTTCTCGGTGGAAATTCATGTTGAATTACTTACAAATAAATCACTTATTTATATTATATCCACTGTGACTTTTAATCAATAAAAAGTCACAGTTTAAACACTACAAATAAGTGTTTTATATAATTAATTCAAATAAATTAGTATTTTTTTATTTTTTATTTAATGTTGGTGAACTTGTTTGTGTACTTAATAAAACTGTAGATTGACCTCAGCATATCCGCCTATTTCTCTTTTTGCTTATTAGTTGCAACATATTTCTTTTCTAATGATAAACGCAAAGTGCCAGCTAATATCCAATTATTAAAAGATGAATACAGAAAATATGCTCTTAACACTAAATTACAGTTCGTATACCTTACAAAGACTATGATAAAATAATACAAATACATAGAAATATATCCGGTATCAGGGATCTAAATTGCTGCCGGTACCTACTCTGCAAAGAATTCACCAAATTTATTTAGGTACCTATGCTGTTTTCTTAGTTTCAATGTTCTAGAGTTGATGTAGGTAACTTTGTGTATGAACTCCTCAGAATGACATTCACCGAAGTCAATATTGTTGTCATAGCAACATTTTGTTATTTTTGTGAGTATTAATATTAAATCAGAAATATACTAAATACACTGATTTATAGTTTTATTTTAATTTTTTCATTATTTAAAATGACGAAAGAGTCATTACGAATGTTAAGAAAAAATAAATTAGCTACATATTATTCACATGATCAAAATGAGTGAGTATATTATAATGATTGATTTATATTATATTGTTTTTGACATATTTTTTTTGTAACGTAACCTTTCCTAAAGTAATTATTAAAAATAAAATATTTAAATACGCGTCTGTAAGCAAACAATGTTTCCGATAGAATAAATTAATAAATTCTTTATGTTTGATACTTTCCAGATTATTAGATGATTAGATGATTAGTGACATTAAAACGGTGATGGAGAATTACTAAGACTTGACTTATCATTTGCAAATGTAAGTACATAGTTCTTAACTGATATCCTGATATTTAGGTATATAGTAAAATCAGCACGTATTATCTTATTTTCATGTTACTATTTCAAATAAGCTGATATATGAATACACGCAACATGTTTGAATCTCGGATACATATGTATGTTTTAAAACAAGCTTTGGTACAATTATTATTATTTTATTTTATGTATTTATTCATGATGCCATTCACTAGTTTGCGAATGATTTAAGTATTCCATAAATGTACTAAGTAATAATATAAAATAAGTTTGTGAATCAATAGTGAGAAAATGGTTTAATGTAAAAATATATCTCAGCATGCATTTGATTTTTAGATTATTATGAGTATTCGAAGTTTTCTAAATATGCATATTATATATTTACATATTTGCAGAAACTACTTTGCATGTATGGTTACTATGGAAACATATAATATTTATATTTTGACATTCCATTTCCACGTGAAATTTTAGCACAAAGACATTGTACTTTAATAAGACTGTGCATTATTGGCCGGTTTCAATAATCTATCTATCCGCTCCTGTCGATTGAAATCTATTGTGTTCTATATTTTGAATCATACATTTCAATCGATAGTCACGGATAGATAGGTTATTGAAACCGGCCATAAGACATGATTACACATTAAATCACTTTATTGCTATAATTTTGTTTTATTTCGATGATGAAAAAATACTCTGCAAATATATGGACAGATTGTAAATTTATCCTTGGATTATGATGACTCAAATCTTTTTTTGTGATACTAAAGATGCATGAATCATTCTCTCCAAATCCTGGCCTTTTTGTTGTTTGCAATTTAATGGTGGAGTCAAAAATAATAAACAAGGGAAAAACATATTAAATATTCTTTTATACTTTTGCAGCACTGGTGCCACAGTCGCCGTTTCTTAAGGCAGCCATCATTGTCACTTAATTTGACGTCCCAGAAGAAAGAATAAATTATGGTCAACTCAATGCAGAATGGTGCAACAAATTATGGATAAACTCAAATATATCTACTTTACGTGTACTTTTTAAGGTGTATAATATAAATTATATAATTGTTGCAGAATAAAACTGAGTATTATTAAAAAAAAAGTATTTGAGTACTTTATTGGAAATATACCCACTTATACGCCCACATATATGTACATACAACAAGGTAGACATGTAAAGCTAATAAGCTTTTTTATGACCAATGATTTGATGAATCTATCTATACCCTCACGCCACATCCCATGTGGAGTAAGCAGAGAGAAGGGAACGCCAATTAAGTAAACACCTACCATTATCCAGCAAAAATAATAATAGTCTACCTACCTACGTGTTTGCTATATTCATGTATAGGTATATGTAGGCCAATTTATAACTCTTGGGGCATGAATGCTCTCTCGCAGGTGGGCCTTGGTGACCTCTGGTGCATCAATTGCATTATACATGCCGTTTTTTCAATGGAGTGCACAATCTTGTTAAAAATTATGTCTTTGTACGCAATGATTTTTGTGTCATTTGGTGTCATAGATAATGAGTGAAATATACATCACGTACGTCGCATTTTTTATCTCCTTTTTCACTTACCGCAAAAAGAGAGACAGTGATTTTTTAATGTTCGTAGTTTTTCGGACATAATATTAACTATATTTACGTGTGTTAGTGACCAAGTGGTGTATAGATAATGAGTGAAATATACTTCATTTCTTTATCTCCCTTTTCACTTACCGCAAAAAGAGAGACAGTATTTTTTTAATGCTTCGTAGTTTATTGGTTCGTACGTAGTTTAAAAGTTAAAATTTGGAGTAAACACCTGTTTTTAGGCAATTTTTTGCATATAGTCGAACGATTTCAAATTAAATTCTGGCTGTGAAGTCCTGTTAAGCTAATACAGCCTATCAAAATTAAATGAAAGAGTAGAGTATCTGGATATTTTTTTTATATACTTACTTAGAAAGTTGATATTTCGTTAATAAGATTTTAATCAATCTATGTATTTGATGTTCATAAGCTATATTTATAAACATTTATCCCGACTCTGAGTATAAACACACATCCTCTTACGTGACATGATTTAATAAATATTTATTTTATCCCTACGTCTCGCACATAATTATGTACAAGCACCAAGATAATGAAATCATTTCCATTAGAATCCAATGTCTAGTAGTACGCTTTAAGCTTTTTATTTAGTATTTAAAAAAAATGTATGATTTAAACACATATATATCTTTGAGTACGAATAATACCCGTTTTACACAAAGATTTATTAATTGATATTAGGTATGTTTAGAAGATATTATTGCAACCATGTGCATGTGAATTATTTTATTTTATTTAAACTAACTTTCAAATCTATTAAAGGTTCTGATTAAATGTTATTCAACAAAAAGGAGAAACATTTCAGATAACTATACTAGGCCAAAAATCTTACAAAGGGGGGGGGGGGATATTGATTTTTTTAGTGCAAACAAAACTTGAGACCTATTATTATTTATTTATCGTGTCGAAACCCAGAGAAAAAACCCATCAAACTGATCTCCAGTACTGCGCAAAACGCACAGCAGGTGGAGATGCGTCAAAAATATCCTCCATAGTGCAAGTGACAGGGCACAATGGACACTCCAACAAGTGTGGCATAGTCTGTGCTGCACCACAGTCACATGCTCCGGATTTGTCCTGTAGGAAGCCCCATCGTTCTCTATTGTCGCGGCAGTTTCCTACACCAGATCTCAGTCGATTTAGGGTTTTCCATGTCCCATAGTCTAGATCGCCTCCTGCAGCAAGGTGTTCTTGGGCTAGGAAAGGTTCGCTTATTTGCGGATTCTCCGCCCACCTACGTAGGCGTACAGAGGGAGCAGGGCGCGTCAGTGAGGATGAGGAGTTTAAAAATGATCGTCTAGAACTGAGACGTTGTGGTGGAATTGAGACCTAAATGTTATGTTGATAAAAAAAAACAATTTTGGTGTGAAAACGGGGGTCGCAGAACATTTTGTCCAAGGCTTCATTGACTTCAACCCTCGGGGAGCTACATAACAATGGTCAAGTTTAAGCGCGTATATAATGCATTAGCTACTGGCATTTTACAAATAATGAGGATTCAGTTCGGTCAAACCCAACATCATCTTTAAAATAACACAATAAAATAATTGATGTAATACCTATGTAAAAATCCAATACAACTTACAAAGGGGAATAGAAGGTCGGAAAGTCCTGGACACTTAATTTAAATACAAATAAAAATAAAATTTTAAAATTCAGATTTTTTGAAAATTGAAATGGAAATACGAGTATAGAAGAATATTTATAATTTAAATTATAATATCTTATAATATAACACCACGTAATTTCTTCATAACATAAACATAACATCACCCGCCGGATACAACTAGTAGCCGCTACCGAAACACAGGAAGTACGTATTAGTCACCCGATTTGCCGATAGATGTCTCACCGATGGAATGTTCCCGAACCTTCTAGAACCTTCCAGAACAATCTAACCGGAAATAGGAAGGCGGAGTCCAAGGCCAAGGTACATCCCCTCCATCGTGACATCCACCACCAAGGCTACGATCAGCTGTTCCTTACTGCTGAAAGGGTATATAAACAGGAACACTCCATACAATCAGGCAGATCGCATCGGCCCATCCTGGGCCTAGGTACTCCCTTTACCTGTATGCTGGTCACCTGCCGAGCTGTGCCTTCACAGTCGGTTAGGTGGTGCATTCCTTTCATACCTATACCTATATGCTGGTCACCTGCCGAGCTGTGCCTTCACAGTCGGTTAGGTGGTGCCTACAAGCTAGTTCTTCCTAATGAGGTATATCATCCCGAAACCACTACCTATATGCTGGTCACCTGCCGTGCTGTGCCTTCACAGTCGGTAAGGTGGTGCATTTCTTGCCTGCTGGTCGTTGGGACTCTAGCGGAGTCTTCAACGGAGCAGTGTTCCTCTGATCCTCCTTGTTTAGTTCCATGTCCTGCAGTAAAAAGTCCGGGGATTGGAGACGTCCTCTCTGCCGCGTTACTCAGTGTTGGTTAATTGTTATAGGATCAGTGTGGAAGTTTCATTGTGGTATTATTAGTTTGGTATTCAGAAGGTTTATATGTAAAAAAGTGTTAAAGTTGTAAATAAAAGTGTTCATAGTTCATAGTGTTTATTGTTTAATTCTCTCGGTGTTATTTAGCCTCCCAAATATTGGCATTATAGTATAATTATATCAAAATTTATATGTAATATGTAAACAAATTTTATACAAACAATCTTCATATTCAATATTTCATGTCTAAAATTTTCTGCTCAGCATAATCGATAGCTTTTCCTCGTCGTATTATCCTCCGCTTATTTTTTTCTCATTATTTTTTATTTAATATTTACCCTTATTTGCAATGGTATGAATGCAATGCATTGAAAGGATATTATCATTATAATCAATTTCAAAATAAAATAAAAAAGTAATGAAATTTTACTCGTACGTCATGTGTCCGCGGGTACCCAATTGTCAATAATTGATTAAATTTGATTAAACATTCAAATTGTGCGCAGAATAAAAAAAAATATTCAAACGTTACAAATAAAATGAATTATCAATATCATGAACTAAATATGTAAGCAAGACGTTTATATTTTGATCATTATAATTATTCGTCATCAAATACAACAGACATCATTCATAAATACAAAATTCTAGATAATTTCTAATTACCACGGGGCATCAACGTGATTTGTTTATATCTTCTTTCGACCGTAACATATAATACAGTCGAGATATTTTGATAGTTTATTATTATATTTAATATTTAGAACGCTGTTCAAGATTACCCGACCCTCCCCTACTACATAAATATTCTAAATTCCATTCTTCTAAACCATTATGAGTTCGTCGGTAGCTTGGAGATAGAGTCTCGGCCTCATGAACAAGGGGTCCGTGGTTCGATACCAGGTACCGGCAAACTCCCCTTTCACGACACAAGCTTTTAGTAGCTTACTGTGAAAGGTGTATAAGGTTGTATTTGGGTTTATAACAAACAAAGCCCAGATATATCTTAAAAAAAATAATATTAATTTTGTGAATGACTTTTCATCTTGCTACATTGGTAGAACAGATATCTGAATCTTCTTTTTCCAATATTTTTTTAATCAAAATACAAAATGACTATATATATATACAATTATAGCAAGATATTAAAATTTTGAGGTGTCTATAATTTAATTAATAAAAATATAAGCATTTCGTGGTTAAGATCAAGCACTTAAATTTTTTTCAATGAATATTTACACAGACACTTGATAATCTAGACTTTGTCCATATAAAGAATGAAAAATAAATTTATATTTTTTGACTTTATGAAGTATTGTTGTTATTATTAACAACTTTAAAAATAACGTTACAAACGTACTATTGACTCATTTAATTAACGTTTTGACGTCAATTAATAAAATATTCTTTATTTGTTTTTGATATAATACCTATTTACTTCAGCGCCATTACATACCTACTTGTATATGATTGTGGCTTCTAGTGGCTACGATAGTGTTAGTTGCTATAAAAATAAAGATAATAATACAGGTAATTGGTACTTACATGATCTATGAATAATCTAATCCACGATGTGAAGAATATTGCTATGGCTATTCCTAATAGTAAAAGAATCACAGAAGTCACTATCACAAACCCTGAAACAAAAACATAATCAAATTAAAATTATATTTTTAACAGCAATGTACAAACATAGTTGTACTATGTTTTTCTGTCTTCTGCGTTCATTTAAACTATGTTGTTGACATTAATGTCTATTTATCCACTTAACGAGCTCTCTTTATGGGGTAGGCAGAAAGAATTAAGCCCCAAACTTGCATTTTTCTTTCAGTTTCTCCACACCCACATTCATACAACTCAGGTTACAACTGCCTCTTTTGTTTATTTGCAACATGCCATAATCTATTTTTAAAAAATAATATTTGATACTCGTAATTTACTATGTAAAAAGTTAAAGGAAATATCCCGCCAAATGACATGTAGGTAATTAACAAAATTTAATTTTTATGTATTTAAATCATTTGTAGATAAAAACCATGTTCACCATTTATTACAGGTAAATATTCTGTTTTATTATAGCTGATAAATTTCTTGACCCTGATTTGCAGAAATATAATTGCATGCCATGTAATCGTTACACAGGTATCCATGTAAGTACATACATAGTAATAATATATTCAACGATTGACCACTACTTCAAGTATAGGTACATTTTAATACATGTGAAGGTAGGTACATTCATTACAAAATGCTCGTAGTGTCGTATTATTCAGGCATTTCAAGGTGTTAAATAATATTAATATGTTACTCATTAGCTTTGAAAATTCGTGATTTCATCATTTATTTGTATCTAGGTACCTACTTGAATTTAACATTGATAACAACTTTTTTGGAAGATCTCATAGCCTTACTATTGTACGAGTACTAAGTACATTTATACACAATAAATAAAATGACAATTAATTACATTGACAAAGTCCAACATACATACATTTTGTTGAAAATATTATGTGAAGTACTTCCAGAAATAACTCATCTCAAGATGTTTTGTTGGTATCTCTACACGACATTGTTTTATTCAGTCTATAATTTTTAATAAACATAACTTTTCAAGATATTGTTATTAAAAAATAAGACACTTTATTTACATGTTTGGTATATCAAAAAGGTTGAAATGAATGCCATTATCACTCACGAATCAGGATTTGTACCAAAATTAATACATATTAGCCCCTATATTGATTGCATAATAAATAAATTGGTTTATAGTTAAAATCTATGGTTGTAAACTGGATATGGTACCTACTTGATCTCTTAAACTAGAATCTAAACAAAACGATAAAATACGGTGGGTAGGTACATAATAATACGTTTCCTACCACCTCAGTGATGATACATATTACATGCATACATTAAACATATAATATATGTGTGTAAAGTTGGGTTAAGAATGCGAAGGTCAGTTCAATATTACTTTAGCAGGTACGAGTAGTTGGAAGCGATTTACGATCACATTATTGACTTATCGCATAATATAGGGTAATCATTTCACCAAATATGTAATTATATTTCAAACACATTGTGATAGCAGGTAGATTGTTTTACAAGATAACTGCTATCATTACATGATTCAGAAAACTATTAGGTATATTTTTAATAAATATAAACATTAAACTCATACGGATTATTTAAAAAAATATGTATGTAGGTATAGTAAATTTATATTACATATTCGTAGAGGAATATTAATGTTTGGAGCAAATAAATGAATATGTAAAGGAAGGGCAATGTAATAGGGACATGGGAAGATGGAAAGTGGCTGGCACTAGAGTGAAAGGTGCACTTTGATCTATCGTCAGTAATGGGGCAATATGTCAAAAATGTTGGCGCACATTACCATTCCGGTACCGACATTTAAGTATGCAAGTGAAACATGAACGTGGTAGAGGATGAAAGTGGAGTAATTGAAGTGGATATGCGATAGTTTTTCGTTTAATAAACACGTCATCTTAAATAAAATGTAGCTCATTTCAAATATGTTGTTTGACAATTTTCTATTCATCAGTAAACGTATGTCACGTAACTTGTATACAATACTTGAAACTTATAATGTTTCTTACAAATTACAAGATACGTAATACCATCGCATCGTCATCATACACTAAAGAGATACGTGACGACAAATCTGTTTACTATTTCGCAACCTAAACACTCAGACTAGGGGTAGGTACAGATTGTAGTTTGATTTACATAAATATAATATATTATTATGCCAACCATTAAATCGATGGTGTAGCGCACAGATGTGGTAAGTGCAGTTTTTACCGAAAATGAGTTATTATACGCATGCGAATCTATATCATCTGAAATATGTTCCTTAGGAATATTATTGCGTAACTCTGTGTCATTCACGTGATATTTAACAAAAACTATGTGTGGTTAGTACTAGATTGTATGGCATCTCAAACTTTCAACATTGATTATCTCAAAACTATGAAAACTGTACTTACCACTTCTGTGCGCTATGCCATCGAAATATTGTCAGATTTTTTAACACAAGTGGTAAATTCAATCAAAGACTCAGTTGAAGGTTATTGATTCATTGATTGTGCTGAGTTGTATCAAGACAGTGTAAGTTCACGACATGATGTTAAAGGTAGGTACAAGGCTCTGTTGAGTAATGCCTACTTTATATTTTATATCTTTATTCACAATACGTCCCCTGGCGTACCTTGCCTCTATATGGATGCAGTGTATGTGTCATTTGTATTGTGAATATAATAACATGTAATGATTTGAAAGACGACTATTGACATAACATTGATATATATATAATTATACAAAAAGATCTTATTATACCTATCATACCTATATTAAATTCTTTATCATCGTAAACAAAGATATGATATTATTATTTACGTTTACAATAATTATCAATGTTTATATATTGAATAATTGAACATTGAACAAACTTATAACAAGGTGATTCACTTTGAGTAAAACTGCACAGTATGTTAAGTAGTACAATTATAAAAAAAGTGCATACTCAATGGCTTAATAAATATTATCCAATTATAATTTAATTATAAATAATAATTCTGAAAGACGTTTTAGTAAGCGGTCTAATGATGTTGCTATAATAAAGACGTCTATATAGATATAAACACAATCATAAATAATTAATTTTCAAATAAATTTTTGACAGTTGTTTTGCATAAAATTGTAATTTTCGTCAATTTTTAAATAGTAGATACAATATTTTAAGAGCATTTTCCGTGGAGCGCCCGGTAAAGAATTGGTCTCCCACTGTTATCCATAAGATTTCGAATGCTCTGTAAAAGAAAGTTTTTGAAAAAAAGATGTGTAACATCTTAAATTCAGCGATAAAGTTTGCCACCTATCCGGAATGTCATATTTTTTTGTTGGCACGAAGAGAACGGCTTGCAAGTTTACTTACATTGTAAGGCTGCATTACTTGTGGGTTGTACTGTGATAGTATAATAGTAATACGTCTTTAGAGAGAATAATTATATCTACGCGAGCTTATTTTTACGTATTTACGCATAAATGTTTTTTTGGAGATATCTTATAAATTTAATTTACTTTCATAATGTTTACAGAGTTAATATCCTAGCTAAGGTTGCACATACAAACATTACATATATGAATAATATGAAGGTACTACGTACTATCTACGATCTATCATAGTTAGTGACCATAGAGTGTTAATTTGTACCCTTATTTAGTACACCGCTGTTGCAACTGTTTTGTATGAGATTAGAGACGGACTACGCAACACTTGCATACCTTCAAGTATTCTTCTGCAACAAAGACCTTCTAGTCCTTGAACTAAATTGCGTACCATTTT
The DNA here is from genome assembly GCA_947579605.1 of Athripsodes cinereus. Taxonomy (NCBI): domain Eukaryota; kingdom Metazoa; phylum Arthropoda; class Insecta; order Trichoptera; family Leptoceridae; genus Athripsodes; species Athripsodes cinereus. The sequence continues at coordinate 19,141,737 of OX388307.1, read as the reverse complement.
ACATTTGTAACTTGTTAGTTTACTTGTCAAATATTTGAATACTTATATAATATTATTTATTTTTGTTTTTAAAGGAAGAATAAAGTACAATTAAATATTAGGATTAATATATGTATAAACATTGTTTTGTATACTCCATGCTTACACTTCATGTCATTGTAATTTTATAAGCACAATTATCTACTTCTATATTTACATAATCATATGGGGTCAAGATTTTCTTTTATATTGATTTAACTATGGATCTTTTATACTTTATGTAAAAACATTCTTAAATGTTATAGTTCCAAGTACAACGAGTTATTAACTAACAGAAGATTTACCTATAACAAGGTGGGTACTTGTCTAATTATTGAACCATGACTACATACTAAATCAGTAATGAAATAGCTTAGAAACGTAAATTTCATATCAAATATATACAAGGATTATATACGTATAACATGAGAAGAAATAGAAAAATAATAAGTAATTTTATAGCGGATATCACTAAATAAAATAAATAATGGATATACCTAATAGTTGAGCAATCTATTAATGACTTGAACTATTCGTAATTTAATGAAATATATATTTTTCTGTCCGCAAGAGACAAAGTGATACCTAACTTTATAAAATATTCTAGTGATGTAACATTGATCATTACTCTTTTAATAAATAAATTGCATCTACATAAGTATGATGGCAAATATCTCTTACTTAAGTAATATATTTTAAATTTATATTTAGACGTGTAGGTGTTTAGATAGTAGAATTCTACAATGAAGTTAAGAAAAACAAATATTTTATTCATTTATGTTAACATATTTTAAAGCACACTTTTTAAAAATTTCATTCTTGTAAAGCAGACAAAATTAATGTTTTCCAACACTAAAGTAACTATTCAATTAGGTATTATATATAACTATGATATCTAGATAATCGATCTAATGTATTTGCAGTTAATTAATTACTTATCCAAAGTTTATTTCAAAACAAAAAACAGACGTTTGTCTCTATGGCTTGATTGATGTTACACCAGTATTTACATCACGTTGATTGTCTAAACTCACATTTTAAAACTTGTTTTTAATCAATTTGAATACTAAATAAAAAAATACGTTATCATTATGCTTACTTCATAGTTTAAATATTAAAGTTATTTATATTCAAAAAGTCCAAAAAGTGTTCATCGAAGTGAGTGAAATAGTTGCATATTTGTTATTTTAGTGTGAGATTCTTACTTCAGCAATACCTACCGGGAAAAATCGTTTAGGTACATAATCATTTTTTACTAAACAATTTTATTATTAGTAATACTGGATTTACTAAAATGATGAAAAATATTAATAAGTAATTTTTTTTTTTTTTTTCAATTCCAAAACTATTCCTTATGCCCTAAAAAATATAAGTTTTTTTTAGATGGGTATTTCAAAATTTTACCGACTTGTTTTGGCTTATCCATGGTAACGCGGCCTGCCTATCTATATGAAAACATTTTTTTCTGGACATTATGGTACTCCTAATTTATGAACAAAAAAAACATTGTCTTCATTTCATTAGTGATTATTTCAATAGCCCCATGACATACATTTCATGTACCTTCATAGTCTTCATACATACATAATAAAACCCCAAATATACCTTACAGTATTCATGCTATTGTAGTATCTATTTATATACTTAATAATGTAGATGTATGTAGGTATTATGTAATATATCGGTGCTGTCTCATATCACGTAATAACTGTTGGGTATTGTACAGCATATAACTATATAAGATACCTAATATTATTATTGTACACATATAATAATATTGTTGTTGTTTCTTCTACGAAGCTGTGAGAAAAAACTCTGAGATTTTATCTAAAACTGCATTCATCATACATTTTTTTTAAATTACATAAGTAGTCAGTGCCAATTTAGCAGTTTTTAATTATATTCAACGGCCTATTATTCTTTAAACACATCGCGCAGTTTGTACTACATATTATATTTATACTGATTAAATTCATTTTGTAATTCATAATGAAAGTTTTGAGTGTTAATTTTATAATGATATTAAAATAAATCATAAACTAGCTTCAAATCAAATATATTCAGTTTAATTTTTGAATATAACGAACGGTATTTGAAAATCGTTGCGATGTTTTCATACGTTTAGGGCTTCATCAAACTGTAAATTTTATCTCGAACTGATATTTTTAAACTTATCATTTGTAAAGTATTGAAATATATTTTGAATATTCAATGTATTTTATAGACCTAAATAATCGAGTTGGCAATTGGCTATCTAGGTGTGTACAAATTAATTATTTAATTATTCCGAATGCCAGTTCAAAAAATAAATAAATAACCATAACTGAAGAAAATAAACTATATTATAGGTACCTACATAATTTTGTTGTTTGTGTTTCTAATTACGGTGTTTGTGGGAAAAACTACATGGTATGTTTTATATTGACAACTGCTAGTCATCAGCATGTCAGATTTGTGATTTTTTATTTATTTATTTCTCAAGTCTGTCACAACTCGTACTATTACGAAATAATTTTATGAACCTAATGACTGGGTAGATACATACATGGTGTATAAGAAAAGAGTCTGTTAGACGAAAAGTCACGTAATAATGAAACAATGAAGCGTGTAACATAATATTATATTGTCAGTATGACCGTAGTAGTTATTAGATATAGACTAGATATTCTTAAAGCATTATTTCTTATAGCTATATCCGACCAAAATTGTTACTGAATATTACTGTTATATTACTGTAATATTACTGTAATAAGTCAAAATTGAAATTTAGTTTAATATGATCAATAATATAATCAACAAAAGGGGTCCGTGGTTCGATACCAGGTACCGGCAAACTCCCCTTTCACGACACAAACTTTTAGTAGCTTACTGTGAAAGGTGTATAAGGTTGTATTGGTTTTATAACAAAAAAAAACCCAGATATATCTTTTTAAAAAAAAATTTAGAGTAGGTACCTACTTTCAAAAGCAAAGAGTTCATTATTAGGATTTGGCATGAGATTAGCTCGTAAAAAAGGGAAACGTGATAAATTATTACTCTTTTGTTGTTATTTCTTAAATTACCTATATATTTTTTTACGATTTTCAAAATAAAGAGGTTTATAATTAATTTATATGGTTTTTTTTATTTCAATAAAAACTGGTTATTGAAACTTCACATAAAATATATCCTATTTCAACTTGACAGATATTAGGGCAGTCGAAATATAAAACGTAATATTGTCATTTTTGTCGAATAATATTGTATGATGTACTAAAACATGTAGGTAAATGTTTATTGCATGCAGTTAGTCTACTGCCCATCCCGTTTATGGGATAAACCATCTATGCATAGATAGATAGCAAATTGTATGACATTCGTATTCAGCTGTTAGTTTAATAATAATATAATCGAGGTTTATGAGCTATATTCTTAACACACCAATGCAATATGTAATGTACAAATAGTATGGTGATAATAACATGATATACATAATTAAAGTGTAGATATGTAATTGTCTATGTTTATAGACAGATATTGTTTACACAATACTACCAGTAGGTACCTGTATAGTCTGTGAGAAGCATTTTGACTATTGTTTAACTTTTTTATCATACCATAAAGTTCTCTTTCACTATCTTGATTTCATTCATAGATAGTGAATCTGATTGGTGTCATTCAATTGATTGATACTATCAGTACGAGTAGGTTTATTATCTACGTGCTTTATATACTTTATGATGATACAAGTACCTAATTCATGCATATGTATTTTTTTTTTTTTTAAAAAGATATATCTGGGTTTTTGTAATAAACCCAAATACAACCTTATACACCTTTCACAGTAAGCTACTAAAAGCTTGGCATTTATTTATGCCATTAAGGCAGGTATTCGAAAAACCTCAGAAGTATGAGATAATTAACACCTACAGTACAGCAGTAAGTGAACTCTCGGGGGGGGGGATATGTTTATTATGTGCAGCTAGTCTTCTGACTACCTCATATGTAAGAAACGTCATGATAGTATAATATGTAGGTAATATATATTGTATACGCATTGTATAATCTTGACTATGTGAAGTAAATCACACGTTTTTTTTATGTTTTCCACATATTATTACTTTAACTAATATGTAGAGGTACCTTCCCATTCTGAAACTTATATGTATAACTATAAAAGATTATCTTTTCAATAACGAAATTCTGATTACGTTTATAAGAAAGTTTTGTAGAAAATAATTTTAATTAGGAAATTGTATTCAAAATGAGGATGTGCTACTAGTGAAGAGGTAAAAATCGAATTAATTACAAATGATATAAAAAGATATGTGTGGGTTTTTTTATAAACTCAAATACAACCTTATATACATCTTTCACAGTAAGCTAAAAGCTTGTGTCGTGAAAGAGAAGTTTGCCGGCACCTGGGATTGAACCACGCACCTGATGTGAGAGTCGAACTCGACGAAGTGTATATAATATAATATGTAGTTCTAATTTTATAGAAATATAATATACTTGAATAGTTAGCGAAAGCAGAATAGTTTTCTAAAGTCTATATTTTCCAGGTAGATAATCTAGGATATGAGAACTAATTAATTATGGTATATACCTACTATTATTATTAACCAGAAAGCTATTAATTACATCTACCCAGTAAATATCTAGTCAACTATAGACAATTTCATACCATATCATTTTCCGTATGAAATAGAGATGTAATAAAAAAATGATTGGGGCTTTATTGCAAAAAAATATTTACATAACATATTCATACAAGGTATATTTATAGCCTTGTTGCAATATCTTTTAATATACTTAAGTATGTTGCAAAGTGTTTTGTCAAAATATTAATCGTGTGATCTTCTATCGAAACTCGATAAGTTCATTTATAGTATAGTAAGTAGAACTGACAAGTAGACCACAAAAACTAAATATAGATTTTGGCTGGTTTCCACACTAACATTGATTTTCTCCGCTACTATTCACACATATTTCACAGGATTCGACATTTTTGGAAAGTGGGGTTTTATATAGAACTTAAGAGAAGTTTATTTCTGGTTATTCAGTTTAAAAAAATGTTTTTATTTTAATTTGTTCACTTTTAATCCCAATTCATTCAATTATTAATATTTGATCACCATCTTCAAATAAGGCACACTGATTTCATTAAAATTTTATTCTTTAGGCAAGTCTGCAAAAACCAAACCGGAACTAGTTATTTCCCATTTTATATTGATTTGTGTTTGCGTTATAGCAAGTAATTAAAGATTCTTCATATTTCCTTATTTTCATATTATATTCGTGGAAATTAATAATAAATATTTTTATTGATTTTATTAAATTATTTAGCCGAGAAAATCTGTATAAAAATTGAGGCCATGACAAATATTAGGTAATTTAATAAAATAAAATATGTCCATAAAGTTATATACATAACATGTCGATAGAAAAAAATATTATTGGTGATTATATAGTAAATCACTTCAGCATCACAAGAGGCGTCAACTTCTGAACTAACAGATCGATGATCTATGTATGTACATCAAGAGGAAGAAGAAGAAGATATAGTAAATAATAATAATAATAATGTACCTCAATATATGTCGCTGGGTTACAGTAAAGAGGTAGGACTTTTATTTGCACTCCACATTTTTCTGCAAGTTTTGGCAGACGTTTGAAAATATCACAAGTTAGACATTTTATATCTTGAATATAATTATAGGGTATGCCACCCATCCAGAGTACCTTAAATTTTAGTTTGCTCAGAGAATACGATCTGCATACTTATAATACGCAGTTAGTTCACTGGCTACCCCACACTGAGAAAAATATTCACAACGAATCATTGGTACGTACTATCAGATTAGGACCAGAGATAGTACAAACGATTCATTAGTACGAATCTATAATAATAACTTGTTTGACGAATAATAACCAACGACTTGTTTGCGAAGAGTTAATATTATAGATTCGTACTAACGAATCGTTTGTACTATCTCTGGTCCTAATCTGATAGTACGTACCAATGATTCGTTGTGCGTATTATTCTCAGTGAACGAGTTTGGTTTTTCTTCTCCATTCCTCCCTATTCTCAGCCAGTCTTTTCAGCTCTACGTATGAGCCACAGTTCATGTCCCTCTTCAGTTGGTCCATGTCTTGACGGCTTGACGGTCCATGCATGTCTTGGTCGGCCTCTGCCATTTGTCCCCTCGGTCTTACCCTCCGCGATGGCGATGAGTAGTCCTGGGTGCCTGATGTTGTGGCCAATTAAGTTAGCTCGTTGTTGGCTGGTTCTCTTAAGAAGTTGCCTTTTTTCGCCTACCCTGGTTAATACTTCTTCGTTTTCGACATGTTCCGACCAATGAAGTTAAGAGCTATATACCTATTCAATTTGATTTAACTATAAGCATATATTTTACAAATAAATTGGAATAATTAATTATTCATACAAATTTAAATCCGAAATGAATTTAATAATTGTTAATAGATTCGTACTAATGAATCGTTTGTACTATTTCTGGTCCTAATCTGATAGTACCTACGTACCGGTGATTCGTTGCGAAACTTCGTTAGTATTTTGCTCTTATGTGTAGTGCTGTGATGGCATAGTAGTAGCGGTAGTAGTAATTAGGTAGCATATATCAAGAGTCAAATTCTATCAGTGCTTGTATACAATAAATAATGGATAATAATATTTCCCAGACAGCAGATTGTACGATATGTATGTAAGTTATGTTTATTGCGTGTATTATCACTCAGTTTACGCATCATATAAATACCTATCTAGATAATACCTACATATGTATGTCCAAGGTATAATAATGTCCAAGGTCTACATTTATAATAATACATATATACCTATTATAATATGTACCTATTTTAAATAAATTGACGTCACTTATTCGTCTATATTTATGTCTGTGACTTTGACACTTTCAGTATTTAAACAAGATCATTAGTGATTAAGGTTTTCCTCAATATTGTAATATTTACGGTAAACACTTTGAACTGGGATTTAACCCTCAGGGAATAAATTTTCAAATTGTTGATTCCACACAATTTTTAACTTTTTTTTGCATGACATGGAGAATAAAATCTCTCTTTATACGAGTTTGACGATTTTGCATTATTTTATTTTTTAGTGTTCTCGTATTTATTCTGAAACTCTCAATACACCTGTAAAAGTATAGGTATTAGGTATTTTTTTTACACATTTTATTGGGCATCCTGGATATTAGGTATAATTAGATACAAATATATATGTTAGTTAATCACCATAATAATTAAAATATTATAATACAGTTTATTTTATACGTTATTTGAAAGGGGTTTATGTTTAGGTGAATTGCATTTTTTTATTAAAGTTATTATATTATTTAAAAATTATCCCTATAAACATTCATAGGGTATCATTATTCGAAACCTTCTTATTTAATTTGTTTATTAATTGATAGCGATACAATTAAAATTGTGTATACGTTTCATGTTAACGCAATGATATTCTGATATAATACAGGTTTATTTTGCTTAGCCTAATGCACGCTACCATAAAGAATTTAAACCTTCGTGATCAAGTTTTTTACGTACCAAAATTAATCAATCATAATTCTCTTTTTGAAATATATATAAAAATATTTATTTAAGACATTATGTTTAGACAGTTTGACAAAACAGCAACTTGTAAAATATGATTAGGGTTGTATATATTTAGATCAAAACGATAAGAACGATAGAATGATTAAGGTCTAGACAACGAAGTATGATACGAGTCTAACCAAAACTTCCACGATTTGTGACACTCAACAAAATGTGAGCGAGTAGGTCAATAACTCTCATTTTCTTAAATAAATAATATAGCAGAAGATGACATGAGAAGCAAACCGGTTGTTTACTTCAGACTGACCCTTGAAGAGACCTCAGAAATATCCGCGAACACAATATTATTGCCATATTATATAGGTATCTGTATCTTCGCTTCGACATTATCCCATGTACACATATTCCGGCTACCTATCATCTTTATCTTGTCTCATTTTATGGAGAACATCAATCACTTTAATATTATACTGATGTTGTCGTTTCTATAAAAAAAAACAAGAAGGTTTCCAATGTCAGCTTTTATCTAAGTTTATTTTTAAAGCTATATGAAATTAAGTTTCTGATCATATCTACTGTGAGATTAATATTTGATATCTGTTTCAAAGTATCCAAATATTTATACTAAATTATTTTGAAAATTATGGCAATGCAGAGTTGTGTGAGGAAGATTCGTCTGAAGGTGCGTCTTACTAGTTAAATTGTGTCAGGCAGATACGGTTGTGGAATGAAAGACAGTGACTCAGGTGCTAATCGACAAGTGCAAGTAATAAAATAGCAAGGTCAATCATTTTGAATTTATCGATCTTGAAATATATTATGCATGTGGGTACATGTGTAAAGTGATAATAGTCTCGTACGTATATAGTATAAAATACATATACCTACCTAGTGAGTACCTACCTACTATACATATTCACTTTCATATAGTTATATTATTATATGCATTCGCATTGCATGAGCCTAACCGAAATAATAGAATTTTTCAAGATACACAATATTACGGAATCAATATTCTCTTATTAATTGACAACTCCTTCCATGTTTTCAAGGTAATAATCGTTATTTAATATTATCATACATAAGAGCAGGTAGTTGAAACTGAATAGTGCGATTGGTGCATCCTAGTTGGAACCATTACAAATGATGTGTTGGATTGAACATGTATGGTAAGTATAAAGTACATAAGTGTACTTGCCTCAATAACACAATGCGTATTATTACTGTATTATGTATGTAAATGTTGTAGTTACCTGCTCGATACTGCTTCTAGATTTTGATTGTGTAATTACTTGATGAATATACATGAGTTAATGTTTTAAATTGATGAGGTATCATCATATTTCAAGGTAAGGAGTATGAAAAATATTTAGACAATGTTTTAACAAAATGTAATATTATTAGTACCTACGTATTAGATATCCTATGTATATAATATATGAAATATTGATTTGTTTTGTTTTTAACTGAATTTAGTAGATTTTTTCTATACTTATGAAGATTATGTAATGTTGTTTGTTTAATCATGTATTGTAAAAGACAAATTTGTTATTGTTTGTTGTTCAAATATTTAAATAAATATCCATTTTTGTAGTATATATATGTGGATATAACAACTAAGTTGGAGTGTAAACACAAAAATTTAAATAATTTCAAACATGATCTCTGTGAATGATTTTCGAAGATCTTTGGTGTGAAGTTTACACATTATTACCAATGTAAAAAGTAGAATAGACATAAAATTGCGGATAATTCAACTTTCAAGTTTAATCTCTTTTTCCGTTGAGAATGAATATGTTTATTTTCTGAATGTGGTTTTTAAAATAAAATTTCTCTCAACACAAATAATAATGGTCAATTTGCTGGTGTCTAAGTAACTAGATAATTAACCTCAATGAACTCATTCGTCAACATTCATTCATGCATCGCAATAAAGTTTTGCCCAAATTGATAAATGAAGCTATGCAATCCCGTGGAGCACCCGGTAAAGAATTGGTCTCCCACTCTTCTGCGTAAGTTTTCGAGTGTCCTGTAAAAGGCAGGTATTCGAAAAAATTAAGACATTATACATCTTAAATTCAGCGATGAGGTTTGCCACCCATCCTGAATGTCTTGATTTTATATTGGCACGATGAGGACTGTTTGCATGTTTCTTACATGCAGCTGATCTGCTGGCTACCCCACTTGTGGGATGTGCCGTGATGGTATAGTAGTAGTAGTAGTAGCAATATAACTTAAAACGTAATTTTTTTTATAAACTATACACCTGATAAAAATTATCAATACGCATGATAAAGTTAAGAAAACACTGCAATTTTATTAAGTTTTTTTAAATTCCTTATTGATTTTATAAAATTTCTCGAATCTGCTATCACAATTCTTTGTTGTTTATGGGTAGATATTTGTACTTAAAATCGAAGATTTTTATTATGATTCTGGCAAGAAACAGAGAGTAAATATGTAGATAAAGTTTTTTCTTCTATAGAGTGGTTGATACGCTATTTGAATAACTTGAAATAACCCTCCGCAGTTAGTGTTACAAAATTTAATGTAGATATTTGTATGGAAAACGCCTTTGAGATACCAAAAAAAAATGTAAAACAGCACCAAAAGAAACAAATCATCCAAGATCATCACCATCAATTTGAAAAGAATAACATGATTTTGTTTCTGAATTTAGAGAGAATAACATGGTTATGTTTCTGAATTGCATGTCAGTTAAAAATATTTAAGATTTATGAGAAATAGAAATATTAAATATTATGTAGCATATTAATGTGTTAGAAAAACCTACAAGTAAGTTATTGCTTACTTTACAATTTTTTTTTGCGGTCACCTGTACATAATAGTTTGGTATTTTTGAAATTACATGTATGTACTTACTTAGTAATATTACATACTTGATTTTATCGAATAATTGTTTGTGTCTACTGCTAAAAAGATTAAATTTGCATATTATGTAACATGTCCTCATCAGCGTCCATAAAATAGAAGAGAAATCAGTCTACATCATTCTTTGGTACCTACATAAAATTTTTCTTTTTATTAAAATACCTAACTGAATTTATTAAATTATCATTCAATTTACTGTAAAATAATTAAAAAGAAGAAGATAGTTAATAGAAATTGTTTTTGAGTGTATTTATTTATCTACAAACACACTACATATGTTGGTGCCTAGCTGATTAAGCAAATACATCTACAAACCCACTTAGCTAGTTTCTGTAGTTTGATGTCTTGTATTTGTATTGGGGTTATGTAAAGCATGTTACATTCAACTTGATACAGTCAATATGCAATAGTAGATATTATTATTTATTGCGTAGTGTTATGTCACTTAGGTTCAGATGTTGTATACAATTTGGCACATGTATTGATTGAAAACAACATTTATGCATACTCAATTTATTATAAGTCAAATTACATACAATTCTCAGGGAATCCACAAATAAAGAATCCTTTTACTACATGTCTTGATTGGTCAAGTTAAACAAAGTTAGTTTATGTTTTGTAGATCAATAATCAACATGAATATCAGAAGACAGAAGACATCATAACGGTTATTTTACTTTGGTAGGTATGTTTATCGACAACCGTTTGTTTTGTAGATATGAACCAAGTGATGCGGGTGGGGGAGCAGTGGAGGTAATACTGTATTGTTGTACTTAGTACGAGCTATACTATTATTATATTTATTCGGCAATTATTGTGTATATTGAAGATATTTTTGCAGATCTGACGTTACATTTTGGGCATGACGATTATTTAATATCGACACAGTTCTATGTAAATAAAATTTATTTATCGGAAGATAAAATTCTCCTATATGCACAATTAATCAAAAAATATTTTCAGTACAAAATTATTTAATGCAAAAAATTATTGCGATGGCAAAGGTTATACTTTTAAATACCTATTTTGTTTAATTTACGCTACACCGCTTTAGTACGAGAGATATTTTAAAGATAGAACAGCGATAAGTATCAATCAAAGCTTAATTTTAGATGTACTTAATCATGCAATTCAAATTAAAAAAAATATATGCATATTTAAAAGAAATATTACCTCATTAGTTAGGCCCATTCACATTGACATAAAAAATATAGATATCTACGTAATACAAATCAAAACACCGATAACAGCATTAAGATAAAATATATGCCACGGGGTCGTGTACTAGATTTATTTGTAACTTTTTATACACAGAGTTATTCAAATAATTGGTGAATATAAATACGACCTTGGCAGAATCATAATAGTGTATACTGCTATTACTAATGTTTAATTCATCATTGTACTTACTGTTATTTGTTTGATTTCCATGAGTTTATAAGATGTGGTGATGTTAATCTATGAAGACGAAGGTTGATAATTGTTTTAAATAATTTTATACAATATACTGTTGTCAAATTGTCTGAACAGTGAGAAATATAAAAAATCTTACTTATGATTGTAAAAACAATCACATATTTAATTAGATCAATTGGCAACCAACAAAGTATCTTTTTAACTACCTAACCGATTTTTAAGTAGGTCAATTTATACAGTTTATTTGTCTAATGCCTCTCAAATTTCAAAGTAAATATTCGTAACTATTAATCAAATTATTACTTTATCAGACATAGGTGAAACATAATTAAATAAAGTAAAATGCATTCTCAAATTACCAAATGCATAGTTATTACAGAGAGAAGAATTGGGATTTTACTAATTTATGGTAATAATTGTGTACTATAATAAATTAAATATTTATGTATAAACAATCAATCATTCCCCTTTTAACGCTACTCCAGAGAGGACAGGGCAAAAACCAGTCTTCTCTATCCAGAGCTTCTTTGTTCCGACTAGGTTACCTCTTCTCATAACAATCATAGTGCTCTAATGTATTTTTTTTTCATTCTGACCGTAATAGATTTATTACATTTAGTAAAAAAACAGAGTTGTTTGACTTCTCTGTATTTCAAGATAATCATAATACCTATTTAAGTATCAACAAGAGCGTAAAATGTTGTATAACAGATACTCAATAACGTTTGTTTGGAATAGGAAGAATCCACATAGAACCTTTTTCATTAATTGTAACATAATCGCATTGGATAAATTCATAATCTTGTTTGGTTTTAAATAAATAAAAGGACAGCCTACCGACATCTGTGTGATGCATTGCAAAGTTCATATAGACAAATTGAAATATAAATACGGTCATGCCAGTTTTTGTATGACCACGCTAAATGTATTCTGAAAATCAACCGTAGCAAAGAATTGTTGTCATTATTTGTTGTTGTATAAAAAAGTTTGTAACAAGTACCGTCATGTGTTCAATATTCTAATTATTCTCTTTCTTGCTTCTTTCGGGTGTAGTCGGATCATACAGCATACATTAACTTACCACGTTTATATCAAATTATACATTTATAAAGTTATGTGTTCATTGTTGTTTTTGCATAATAAAAGTTAAATAGTTTAAATAGTGATTTACTACATATTCCCTTTTTTAACATATTGGAGAACAAGGAAGGAATCAAAATCAAATATACAGTCCACTACAGACAAAGGAAAATAACTGGAATTCTCTCCTTATTGCAATAAATACCTGGACCACAAAGAGAACATAGAAACATCCATCACCCATCATCAAGCACGCATAATAATCTCTTATACAACTGACATAATAATTCTGCAAATGATCAATTAGCATCCATCAATTTATTGTTAATTAGATGCTAAAATAAAGTAGCGGCTACTGTTGTTATTTCATTAGGATCAGCGTCAAAATTAAATATCGAGTGACTGTAGAATTTCTTATATTCATTATTTCTACCTGCATGAGTAAGTGCCTATATAAAAGTAGTAGGTGTTTGCTATCAGCTGTGAGTTACGAAATAATTGTTGGCTTACACAATCGAAAGGTTCACAGAAAATTACGAATTATTTACTGTAATGAAAAGTAATTAAGATTATGGGTTGTTTACCATTGTTATAATTCATTAGATACAAACATTATAATGTATTATGTAGTTCAATCGCATGTGTAACACGACTTAAGTAATGGTAAACTATTAAAATATAATTATATACAAATTTCGTCGGGAGTATCAGGGTCGATTGAAAGAAGTTCCTCAACTAATCATCTAGTCTTTTCATTTTAATTTGTTTATAGTTTGTACAACTATAATATAAAAATGATTGTTTTCACTAAGTAAACTTATTCTAGAGTACAAAAATAAAATTTAAAAAAAAACGTGAAAAAAATCACGCATTTTGAAGTGAGTTTTGTTTGTTTACTATTTTTATCAATATATCTATCTGCGCACCGTGCATGCGAAAAATAAATACTCAAATAAAGTAAATACATATGTTTAATAATAATTAGGTAAAAATTTATTCAGGTGTAGTTTTATATAACACATTTATTTAATTTATTTACTGTCGGAACTATGAATGATAATAGCAATACATACGTGTGCAATATTAATAAAATATGTATAATTATATTAAAACAAATATTTCACCTTGAGATATCTATAAATTATTCATATTCAAAAACGGAGATTATTTTGGTATTTCCTAAAATATAAACCACTCATATAGTGCTGTACAGTAAAATTCAATAATTATCTTAAAATGCACACGAACACACGTAGATATTATAAAAAAAATAATATAAATAGTATAAAAAAGGAAACCAACACAATATCTTAATGTACGTCAGATGCTATATTATTTATAATGAAAACAAAGCTTACAGCATGATATTGTAAACATATTATGAATATTTATTAAAACACATTATGATACATGTGCTACAATAATAAAGATGTGTATTAATATTGAGTACAATAATGAAGATATCAATCAGATCCAGATGAAACTTCGGGAAAACGTCATTCTTCAGAGCCAAAATCCTCGTACACGGGAAGCTCCGAAAGTTTCATCTTTAAACTTAAACCTAGCCGCAAAATCATCTTCACTAGAATAGAATTGTACACATATATTACAAAATATATTATAATATGTACATACCTATACACTATCTTATCAATACATTGTACACAATATGAAGTTTTAAATTAATTATTGTGAGTAATACCTATATGTAAAAATATGAAGGTCTTGGCTCAAGTAAGATATTTATTTTGATTTAATATATTTTATATAGCATGTGAGCTATGCGTGTTCCTTTTCAAATCTTCTATTATTATGACAATCAAATTTTGAGACAGAAAAGAAATCGTACAGATATATAATAATACATTTGCATAATTATGGTGTGTCACATAAATATAAATAGTTGTTTATGTCGCGCAATTTAATTAATCACGAAATGCATCGTAAGCCTTAATTAATGAGATAGGGAATAGGAGAGTGAATTATTATTTTCTTAAGATAGTGTACTTGTAGTTATTTAATGAGATTTATTTTTGTCCAATATTAAAAAAAGAGAAAATAAACATGCGTGCATTCTGTCAGCAGTTTCTAAACTTTATGAGTCCATTATAGTTTAGCAAAATAAAAAATTCTATTACTAATGTATTTACTTTTTTGCAACACGGTTTTACATATAAAAAATCCATAACCTAATTATCAAACAGAGCTATACATAGTCAATTGTTTGTCAAAAATAGGTATAATCGATTTCATATTCAGCCATCCCTCATCAGTGGGTATTTTAGTAGGTGGCAGTTGTTCTGAGTTGTGCCGTATATCAAAATAAATAAAAATCTTATTTAAACTGCGAAATAAACTAATGCTGCGATCGATAGAAAAATTACCTACTGTACTGATATTCCATTCTAAGTCTTTAATATCCCATCTGTGATATATTTACTAAAAAATAATTTGTAGGTATGTCTATGTATTTCTGAATGTCAACAAGATCCGTATTGACAAATTCATCAAGACAATGCACAAGAGCTGCTTTTAGGTACTGTATTCCAAATCATCGTAAATAGATATGTGTGTATGTTTGAATATTTCAATACCAATAATTATGATCTTTCGCCACAATTTTATTCAAAGCGTTCCTCTTAAAAATATCAAGAATTGCACATTATTGCAATTGGTTAGAGTGCGGGTGTAATTTATTGAATTCATAGCATTGTAAAAAATGTTTAGAATATTTACTAATTTTTTTTTTTTTTTTTTATTGTTTAACCGGATTTGAGTGCAGATGACAAAACCAATCAGAAACCTCGATTGGAGAACCATGTCTACGCAATGCAACATTGTGCAGAATCTAATCGGAAGAAGTGAGAAAGGTGTCCCAACGCTTACGAATTGGCTCAAGGCTGGCTTAAGTGATGACTTTCGGTGTCCATGGACAACGTTCACCAATTCCACCATTCTCACTGTCACGATGAACTGTCACTGTCACTGTGACGATGACCTTGCATCGTGACAGTGAGAATGGTGGAATTGGTGAACGTTGTCCATGGACAACGTTCACCGTTCGTTCGTCATCTGCACCCAAATCCGGTTAAACAATAAAAAAATTAGTAAATATTCTAAACATTTGTTGCTGACTGGTCGAACTAGCAGCCGATAAAGTATTGAACTTAATTGTTACAGCGCCATTTAGACGGGAGATCGCGATCTATTTGAGATCTGAAAAATGAGATCCCAAAAAGATGGTTGCTTCTAAGGTTTGCATAAAGCGTCTCTCGATTGGTGGACCTTACATCGTGACAGTGAGAATGGTGGGATTGGTGAACGTTGTCCATGGACACCGAAAGTGATCACTTAAGCCAGCCTTGAGCCAATTCGTAAGCGTTAGGACACCTTTCTCACTTCTTCCGATTAGATTCTGCACAATGTTGCATTGTGTAGACATGGTTCTCCAATCGAGGTTTCTGATTGGTTTTGTCATAGCATTGTGTTGATGTATGGGAAAATTGTCACCGAGTCATTATTATCTAACATAATCTTAACCAAAGCCATATTATATAAATGTTACATTCATATTGATACCTAATTGTGCATTCCTATACCTACCTCAATAAGAGTTCGCGATACTTGTTTTGCGTAACATGCCTATACCTATCTAGTATCTACATACAAACGTAATAGTCATATTTAATAAGTGTTACTTCATCGAATGGTTATAATATCATTATTAATATTATTATCATAATATCATTCGCGGACTATCTAAGTGTGTTAATGAAACCAAGCCAAATAATAAACACGGCAGATATATACTGTATAATAATATCTCAAGACTTAGACATATTAAAGCACGTAGGTATAATAATGTGGTGCCGGTAACATTATCTCTGTGCTAAGAAGTGTCATGACGTCACTGATAGGTAGGTAGGTGTGCATGGTTGTAGTATAATAATATCTATAATAAGTGTCACACAGAATATAAGTCGAACAACTTTCACCATAGTATGGATGTAAGTAGTGAGCACCGCACCGCATCCTAACAAGCTTATTAGAGATGTGCGCTGTGCCTTTAAATAATAGGTAGGTACTTACATATATATCAACATGGAGTGCACAATAGACATCAACGCATGGAAATTTTTGGTTTTGTTTCAAATCTTAGGGATTGCAGCTATCTGTTATATGAATTTCCATTAAAAAAGATAAATATTAGTTTTTCTGAAATTACATAATTTTTTCAACCCCACTGAGGATAAGTAAGACAGATTCTGTTACATTAGAATTTTAATATTAGTCATATTTTCCTAGTATGCCGTTATATCATTTTCCCGTTCACATCTTGTTTTGTGAATGTAAATAATTTGTATTTTAAATTGGTAATAATTTTTTTAATAATAGAAAATACTGTAAACTGGATTGCATCAATTATAAATAACAAATTTCATACGAGAAATAAATTATACCTTGGTCTATATTTAAAATATAAATCTTTTACTAGTGATTTTTTTTATTTACGGCATTCCACCAGATACGAGTGATTTGTGAAATACTTGTGATTTATATCAGTGGCAAATTATTAAAACTATTTATCCTTAAGAATGTTTTCGACTAAGTCCTTCATATAACACACTTAATAATAATCAGTATACATAATATTAGAGTACCTAACTATAAATATACAACTCCGGAGACTAAATAAAAGTTTTATAGAATATTCAAAGTAAAAGTTTTGTAGAATTGTTTGAGATGTGTTGTTGAACCCATGCGGTGGTTTTCCCACAAAATGGCTTATTTTTAAAACAAATTGCTAAGATTGTTATTTTTATTGAACAGTATTTGTGAAGGTTTTATTTGTTCAATGGGCTTCTTATGCAAATGTGTATCTGACAATCCAGAGAGATGTGCGATGCGATGAATGTTTGACAATGAAGCATGACGATATAAATATTAGGTACCTATAGATACTTGTCTGTAGTAGATATTTTTATTATAACATATTGCTGCGAGATGTAGGTACAGATTTATGTAGTAACCACCTACTTTTTTTATCTTATAACAGGTAATTATAACTATAATCAAGTGAGTTCTTTTAGAACCGTCATGCCAAATGATTTTGAGATATTCCGCTTTCCTATACAGCTTTAAACGATACAAACACATAATTAGGTACCCAGTACATGTGTGTGCATACGACTTATTCACATTATTTGTTAGAATATACAAACAACATGTACTTAGTACAATGAGACATTAATGCGTAATTATAGGTATCAAATCTGTCTATTTATATTTTCTATGGAATTGAAAATAACATAGGTACACAAGCTAAAGTAACATTTACATAAACAAGCTAAAATTACAAGAAAAATGTTAAAATTCATGAAGTTAATGTCACTAATTTATTTATAAAACGCAAACAAAAAACGCAAATTAAATCAAGACAAGGAATAACCACTAACAAGAAGAAAAACAAAATTAAAATTATTAGTAAAATTTATAACACTAGTTTAATATGGTTTGTTTGTTTGTTTTCGTATGGCCCGGTGTTGATGAATCTTAACCCATGTGGGCTGCGTCGTGTCCTCTATATACAGTCTTGGCTCTAGTGTTGAGAGCCTGTTCACCGCCTCCGGTCCTGCTTCGTGGATGTCCTGCAGATCCCCGCTAAATTTTTTGAGATGGAAGTCCTGCACTATGTGTCTCACACTCTGCACATCTCCACATTCACAATCAGGGGAATCTCTTTTAATATGGTTAATAGTAATTAAAACATATTAAATGAATAATGATCAAAATACACATAAGAAATAATAACTAAAAATATATAATGGTTTGTATAACATAACATTATATTCAAATAGGTAAATATTATCAAAAATTATTCACTCGGTTATATCAATGAGTCTGTCAATCTTATAATTATATTACCTAAAGAAGACATGTGATACATATTACAATTAATGTAAAAAAATAATATAAATAAGTTCTATTCGCAAACATATTACTTTGGTTACATATCCTAGTTTTATTTGATCAACAACTATGATGAATTGTAATTTAGACATAGAATTTATTAATATTAATCATGTTGTATTCTCTTCAGATATTATACAGAATAACCGAAACATTGTATGATTCAACGGAAGGAAGTTTACAACTTGCAGGATTTCATACCAAAGATATGATTGTAAATCATTTTTTATCAATTAATGAATCATCGAATCGTTGATATGTTGTCATACTAGTTATACATAAAATCCTTGTGATTTACCGTTTGTGAATATTTCGTCAATCTAATTATTATTCTGACATAATTTTCCAACTACATTGTGTAACTTGTAATTTCATATTTTATAATCTACTTGGTATCGTTATAAAGAAAAGAAAAAATGTACAGTATCAATAATAACTCTTATTTTAATGTTTTCCCATTGGCACATTAACATTTTCCCATTTTCTTTACAGTGAATATAAATTATAATTATGCGACGACGTCATACATATAAATTGGTTGTATTTAAATAAGATCTAAAAACGTGATTTTCTCACGTTTCATATTATCATAATTATAGTGACAATAAATAATGCATATTTTTCTCACCGTTCCGTGACAATTGCTGCTTAAGTAAGTACCCGCCTAGCTAATAACGCGGATTTACAATAATAAACAAAATAATTTGTACCTACCTATCTGCTGAGCCAATCTATACAGGCCAGACTGCTATGTATCACGTTAGCTCTGATAATGCAGTATTCACTTTTCCATTTTCTTCCGGAAAAACGAGACTAGTAGACACGACGTATAAATACCGCAAATACACAATAATTATTTTGCAATCATACATTTTGAGTAGTCAGCCATGAATGTACCCAGGTGGTGGAAAAAAGGAGCAGCTGCCCCCCTCAATAACCTCGAGAATACTAAGAAATTAGATATTAGATTATGGGAATAGGATGAAAAATTGGCATAGGAGTGGGAATCTGCCTCCTTAGAAGTTAGGCTACTATATTATATGATGGCTCTAAAAAGAGATCGTGAAATTTTTCAAAATTTTCTACAAAATTCAACATCTAGCGACGGGAAGGGTTTGAAGATTACCAAATTGTGAAAATTAAGGCCTAAAAAAGGTTAACACATTTGATATATGCTAAAATTAAAATAGGCAGTATATGTTAAAATTAAAATAGGTATGTAGTGGTCCGAAATATGTTATAAATATGTGATATTATTTTACAAATAGGTATGGGGAGATTGTGATACATTTCAAATTTCCATATCAATTTACAAAGTGGATGCCTCCCCTCCCCTGAATCTGAGGTCGCCCATGGTACTAACCCTCTCATTATGAGTCACTCTTATTCGAGTTATATACAAAATGGATACACTCGCAGATACTTTACATCTGTAAGAAGTCTATAGACAAATTTATATTATTTGAATTTTATTTAAGGGATTAGGTACACCATAATGTAAATAATGTGAGTTTTGCTTTGCCTTAAATACTATTTGAAATTAACATAGATAAGAAATTTTGAAGATTTCAAATGAAATATATACATTGAAGAGAGACCCACCTCCACCAGGATATCTCAGGAGTTGTGAACTCCTATTTATCCGCATAATTAAACTAAATTTGTCCTCACGGGCGGGCCATTGGGCAGGCCTGAAGGGCCTGCCGGCCAAAACCGCCATCGTGGGAATCTTTTATGCAACACTCTCTCTTCAATGTCCCTTTTGAAAGATGTTTATTTAATAAAATATAAAATAATAACAATGTAGAAAAAAAAATATATACAACAGGACAAGAATAACACAAGTAATAAAACAGAAATAATATCGAATAAATGAATTATGTGTACAAATTGGTAGTAACAGAAGGCCGAGGTGAGGTGTCCAGAAACGTGTTAATTGGCGTTCCGAGGGCGCAAGCCCGAGAGCCACCAGTGTCTGAATGGTGTGAAAACATTAAACCCTCCCAAAAGGGACATACCTCCCAAACCTACTCTCCACCGAGGGAGACAGGACGACACAACGAAAACACGAGTTCGCTATCGCGCCAACGCCGCAATGGGCAAAACCAACCCTAAGACCCTTCCACGTCAGGCGGGGGTAAACCCGGCTGACGCAGAAGCTCCCAACGAGATACCCACACATCCACAAACACCAAAAATGCTTTAAGGTTTCTCGAGCATTGCAGAACCTCCCCAAACCATATTGGCCTGGGAGTGTCTTCACTCATATCGTCTATCATTACATCTCTAGCATCATTCATCACGGAGCACTCCCATAGGATGTGCCCAGCATACTGCGCCCCCAACCCACAAACACACCACGGATTCTCCGCTAGGCCAAGGTCATATAACCTGCCCTTTAGATCACCGTGGCCCGTAACAAGCTGGACGGCATGGTGATTGAGGGAAAGGAATCGCCTCTTCATTCTCTCACATACATCAGGGAGAAAACTGTAGACCAATCTAGCAGTTCTCCCCCGATCCCACCTATCTTGCCAAACTTCAAAAGTCCTCTTTCGGATCACGCCGATTGCCCTACTAAGTCCTTTAGTCCCAGGCTCCGCATGAACAGAGATTCCGAGATGTATACATATGAAATATATACATAAAAAAACATAGTATGTAATAATAAAAACAGATGCTAGATATTATTGGCATGTGTAAGATTATATAAATTATTAAGAAGACATCGCATTCGAGCGATAAACTCGCCCTATGTACATTGAATTGTATAACTTCTGATATGTTCATGATTTTATTGATTGGAAATATTGTAACCAGTGTACAGTAAAGAATACAATAAATAAATATAAAGTTAAATGAGAAAGGTAAATAAATGCTTTTCGAATTTGAATTTGTTTTTTTTTTTTTTTTTTTCAAAAGTAGGTACACAATACAATATTATTTTCAATAAACAATGAAAAACAATCACAATAATATTACAACTACCTCCCTATTAGAGATATCTCGTGTATAGGGAGGGAGTATAAACCAATTAATACACACCTATTAAACATTATATACTTTTTCATTTACTTATATTTATCTATTTATATACCTATCATAACCTACACATTATAACTATACTTAACTATATTATCTCACCATCCATCATTCACAAAGACTCACCAATACATACCACAATTCATTCTAACCCAAAAACACACCATCCAACACACACACACACACACACACACACACACACACACACACACACACACCCTCACACACCCACACAAACACACACACACACACACACACATATCTATCAGAAAAAATAAACCAAAAATACAAGACATGCAAAATTTCACTTCTTATAAATCATTTCCCACCCTAGAATCACATCACTATCAATCGCATTTCACATTGTATTCATATTTGTCTTTACAACATATTCCTTTACACATCCCCTGAACCTCTCATAACAAAGAACGGATCGCACTTCACTGGGTAGTTCATTGAAATGTTTTATTTGTGTTTTAAATTGTTTTCAATTCAATTTTAAATCAAATCAATTTTAAATTGTTTATTGCTTTATTTTGAATTGGCAGAGAATAAATGATTTAGAAGGTCAACTACCTTTAACAGAGCTGATGTAAAAAAACTACAAAATATCCTTGACATAGTCATATCCTGAGTTTAATCAACAAATAAATATTTTATACAGTGAGTATACTGATAAGCAACATAAAAATAACCCATTTATGGAGTTATAAAAAGTGAATTATTGCCACGATAAAATCTTTGATTTTTTAAGTACCGCGTTATTTAATAAAATGACTAAATTGATGGACTAATCATTTTCAGATGATGCACTATCACAGGAAATAAATAAATTGATAAAAATATTCTTATTTAATAGTTGTTTTTCAAAAAAAAAATATACAATTTCATTAATTTGATACGCTTGTAAAGTGTGACGTCGTAGTGTGACTGTTGAATTTTGTGTATTGGTATATTCCAAACAAAATCGGTGGTAAGAAGTAGAATTTCCGGAACTATATGAGATGGTAGGCCCCACTGTTGTCAAATGTGAGATTTCATAGAAAAAGTAATTGTTGCCATATGTAGAATTATTTTTTGGTCACCACGTTTAATTATTTTTGAGCACCAAGTTTTTCGACACCGTCAAAGTTAACATTCGAGTTAGATTTTATTTTTGCTGGTTTTAATAAAACCAGCAAAAATAAAATCTAATTCGAATAAAAAGTTTAAGAAATTTGTATTCGAGTTAGATTTTATTTTTGCCGGTTTCATTTTATTTTTGCCGGAAAAAATAAAATAAAACCGGCAAAATTAAAATCTTATTCGAATACAAATTTCCTAAAGTTTATATTCGAGGTAGATTTTATTTTTGCCTAAAATCTACTTCGAATACAAATTTCCTTAAGTTTATATTTGAATTAGATTTTATTTTTGACGGTTTTATTTTATTTTTGCAAATTAAAAAAATAAAATATTTCGCCAAAAAATCCAAATATTATTGTAGCAACAATTTTCCTCCATAGAAAACTATATTTGACAGATATCTGACATTGGGGCCTACCATCTCAATGAGTTCCGAATTTTCATACGTATTAGATCAATATGACTCGTAAAAATGTTCTTGAATTTTACATTACATCTTCTTTTATTGAAGGAGGGCAAAAAGCAAGTGAAAAAGCTAATAATTATGTCCATTATCGGTCATGTGAAAAAACTTCTTCGAAAAAAGAAGGAAGCGTTCACTAGCTACCCCCTTTTTGGTTGGCAGCGTGATAGTATAGATAAAAAGATATTATGATATTAAAAAAAAAAACGAAAATAAGAATTTAAGAAAAAACTACGGCTCTCTCAAATATATGGCGCACTCGCAGTCGCGCATACCTTATGTATCTTAACGATTTTCTCTTTATCGTTTTTGCGGAAAGTCGGTGGATCCTTCAATATCCTTGAACACTATAATGATTACAGTTATGCGAAAAACAGATCCTTTTAAGCTTTATTGTGATTAAATAACACAATTTACCGGACAGTTATAATACATCCTCTTGTTTATAAAATTGAAACTGTCAGGTTAGTTCGTGGAGTGAATCAACAGAGGAAAAACACATCATATTATGCTTTATTGCAATATTATGATTACCCAATCTATGAGATGATTTGAATCTATGAAATTTAAATGTAAAATCATTTTGTAGAGCGCGACACTATGTAGAGTACGTACACTTACAAGCATATTGGCAATGACTCGTATTTATTTGAGTATCTATATATAATTATACATATTTTTAAATAAATAATTATTATACTTACACCACTTCCGAAGGAATGTGCTTGTGAGTTTTGCACACAACTTATCCTTGCCTTGCATCTCGAAGTGTTTTCTACTACTTTTGTAAACAATTCGTACTTTAAATGTAGCTTCCGTTTACACTTTTACTTTCAATCACTTCCCACTATTTTATTGAATATATTAGCTATAAATTAGAACAAAATACTGTTTTATGATTAAAATAACTATGGTTGAGTTGTGTTTAATAGTCAAATCATGAATATAGCATTGTACCGTTTAGAAAGAAACCGTTTTTTTATTATAATACTATTTTATTTATTTCTTCCAATATGAATGAGATGATTATAATATATGATTGTTATTCATAGCTGAGTGAAGATGAATCAACTCATCCAAAACACTAACTGTGCCGATAAACAATAAAATGTATAAATCGGTTTGATCTGAAATTGTACTAAGTCACGAGTGTAAATGCATCCTCATTTTGTCTCTTTCACTGGAAAATAACCAAGTATTTTACGTCGTCTTTGAATTGTTCAAATACTATGTAATGTCTGGTTTCACATATAATATGTAAATAATAAATAATATTATGTTATTCATATGTGAAAAGACGACAGCTGTTTGCTATAATTGTAGATATGTATATAGTAAAGTTTCCTGTGCAAAACCTTCACCTGTTATATTATAGAGTCACGGTGATTGATGGCAAAGGATTGTTATTGCAAATAATATGAGTCCATTGTATTTCATATCACTTCATGAAGATACGTAATAAGACTACAACATACTATGTATTCTGATGAATATAGTGAGGCAATGTATTAGATGAAAACTATGAATTAATTCTGAATATTGTTATTGTTTACGTTATGTAAGGCAAAGAATTTATTGTATATAATATGTTAAACAATGTAAACTGATCGCGATGTATTATTGGACACCATAGGATAGTCAATTTCAATAATAGTATGCGTACGGGTTAAGATTATTTTTAACGAGCATTATTATCGTGTCATACGGTAATGATATATTACAACAATATGTAAGAATATCTATTTACCTACCTTTGCAAATGTTCAATGATAATAATAATACCAACTATTGTAAGGACTTTGTACTTTACACATTAAACAAAACATAAGTAACGAACAACCAATAATAATATGCAGCTACGCAACAAACAAATTGATATCTTTGTATCATTATTTATAAACTTAATTGAGATAACATTACGACATTATCCCGTAATTAATTATGATAATTAAAATTTTAAAACGCGTTATAAACACTGCCTTCATGAAAACAATATCTGTTAAAATATATTTTTTCATCATCATCATCATCGCCCTCAACGCTCCTCTCGGGAGCACAGGGCAGAAACCAGCCTCCTCCATTCAGAGCGTCTCTGTGCCAATTGCGTCACCTCTTCCCACGACATTCCTTGCGCTCTGATATATTTTTTACAAATTCAATAATAAATGAGGGATTCAAAAGTCAATACGCTAATTTTTATATAAACGTGTTTTGTTTTTGTATTTTATGATTTACTTTATGTATTGTTTTATCTATATGGACAAATGTTTTTCTCTGTATTTAATCATTATCGTAAAATTTTGTAGGTAAGTATATTTTGCCCTTTTAAAGAAACAGTAAGCGTTAAAAAAATACTAAACATTGATATAAATAAATAGACCCAATTAAATAGTCGCAGAATTTTAAGATAAGATGAATAACACAAAAGCATCGATAATGTCTTATTAGTTTTATATATATATTTATCTCTTGATATATGAAACTAGGAAATAAATTATCGTAATAAAATATCGTATTTTGGTTAAAAATAACAAAATATCTACGACGTAAAAATGAAGATTATTATATAACTTTAAAATGAAATAAGTTAGAAAAATATAATGTTGAAATTATAAATTGATACGAACAGGAAGACATCAGACTTGCCATATTATCATTCACCTTCCATAAAATAGATTGATAGTGTTTATGCATTTTTATACGAGTATTAGTTTTCTATAAAATATTACCACAGTTGTTTATGTATGAAAGTTTTGTGATGTTAGGCATTATGGTTTCGTGTTTAGGACTTTAAAATAAGTTGTAATACAAAGCTACAAAAATTAATCGATCAAGATCGATACACAGAATTGGAAACGAAATAAACATTAGGAAATGTGGAGTAAGAATGACGATGTATAATTTACATGCAAGACTTCTATACTTTATTGTGTTACAATTTTATTATAATAATACATTATATTTTATATATATAATTTCATGGGCAAGAATAAACTACCATTAAATATGAATACAATATATATACAAAGTAGGTAGGTACCTACATTAACATTGACGTGTGTTAAGTAGAGACTTTAGAGGCAGGAAAGATTATCATATAATTGAGAAGCATATTTTAATTATTCATTATACTTCACTGCTACAGCTACTACTTAGTGTATAATATATTCATTAGCATGTTTTTTTTTATTAGCAACTTAATATAAGGTATATATTGCATCTTAGATTTTATAATGATTTTAATTGCAGCATGTTTAAAAGTCTTATGTCACGTGTACAATTATTATTATTATATGACATTATTATCATCATCTGGATATCACAATTAAGATTGCAAAAAATAATAAACTTGCGTGAATAAAATCGCCAATAAAATAATATTATATACCTGGTACACTTCATTAATATATGTAGGAGAAATCTAAAAATTCCAATTAATGTGACATTCATTTTCTGTTAAAATGAACGATATCTGCAGTAAATTATAAAAAACTGTGAGTTCATAATTGGTTAAAATGTTATAGAAATGTTTTCTTCTATTCTTAAAGGGCCTCTTTAGCAAAAACGATAAAACATTCAATTTTCAACAAGTTTGGTACACAAACTCTCAAAACTTGTTGACCCTACGAACATTTTGATTTGATAAAATATGAAAACAAATATTAATTACCAATATCAAACTTTTACTATTATAAAAAACTTTATTTAAGCTTCATAGTATTCGTTTATAAAAAAGCATATTTCTAAAAATCGAATTCGGGGGTGTGTTTGGTACATAAATGCACGAGAATCCTACAAATTTTCATACATTTTTTTTTAATATTGCGAAAACTTAGATAGTTATTACAATTATAGAACAAATAAATTATATTTTTTTTTGTTTTTTTCATGAATATCCGTTTTTGCTAAACGGGGCCCTTAATGGCTTAAATCAGTCCAAGTTAATTTGGTTGTGTACCTGTACCTGTACCTGTAATAACTAATAGGATAAAATATAATTATATCAACTGACTTCTATACAGAGTATTCAGCTTCATTAAACATTTCATTGAATTTGTGTCATTTGGAATTCAAATTAATTCTATGTAAGTTCATTACTTTAATATTCTTGTCAGGATTAAGTATATTCGTTAAACATTGGTTTAGTAATAAGTAGGTACATATTTTAAAAATCTCGAAACCAATTGTTTATCATTAAATGTTGAATTAAAATAAAGAATTTAATATTAGTCATCTGGGTTTTTCCTGTCATTGATTGTTATTAATTCATCAACAAGTTTTATAGACTACTATTTTACGTAGAAAATAAGTATTACACTAATTTGAAAATGCTTTTATTATATATTTGCTTACCCACGAAGACTTTTATTTTTTACCATGGGATATTTATGTAAAAGTGCCCATACTATATAAGTTTTTTTTTAATTCACTACGCAACCCAGCCAATTAGGGCTGATTTATTCCATTAAAGAACCAATACACACATATAAAAAACATAATTGCAGGCGAAAAAATAAACAAATCAGATAATTATAAATTCCTTCTTCACAATCTCAAACAACCACCGGTAAATGTCCATCCTACCCAGCGTAAGAAGGAAAGCAATATGTTGCTTGGACGAGAGACATCAGGTAAACTACTATGTAAGTACCTAGATACATATAAATATTTTATGATCATATCACTCTAGCTGCTTCATTAACAGTACTTATTCTTTCATCAATCATTATCGCGTTATCATATTTTTAAAATATTTTTCAATAGTTAATTAATCGCATTCTTTAGAATTAAATTGATGTATCCTTTATATACAATTATAAACTTTAATAATTTTATCAAACCTGCAGATGACATTGTCTTAATGATAATTATTAGTTATAAAATTATTTCCCATAAATGTTTAAGTTTACAATCTTTTATTTTTGACTTTTAGACGACCATTACAACATACATACATGGACGTATATTTTTTATTATATAATTCACGTTTAGTTCAACATCTTAGCAAGCAACAACGAACTTGTCCCGCATGTTATGACGTTTAATCATTACCTATCTATATCTCTATTTATCTATCGCAGTTCAACTTTCAACTAATGTGTTCAAGGCTACAAGAACTTAAAGGGAACCAATTGATCTACATACCTACCATAAATTGTTGTATATAATTAATTTACTGTAATGTGCAAGTGTACGCATTACATCGGCAAAATTATACGTACCTACTATAGATAATTGTTATCTCATGTTAACCTAATTTATTTATGTATATAAATATAAAGGTACTAATTGGGTAGACGCAGTCTATTATTATCTACTTATATAATTATGGTATCTCTAGAGATAGATTTTAAGATTTGAAATAATTGGTTTTTAAATATAAAAATTGAAAAAGTGTCTTCAAATAATTTATACCAAATACTGGCAGCATAAACAATAAATTTCTTTTTAAATATATTTGCAACAAATAAAGGTACAAAGAATATCTATTGTATTTCATTGCCTAATCTCTTAGGAAATTCTCATTTAATGTATCTTAAGTGTATAAAATTGAGTCCCTCACTTTTTCTGTTATTTTGGATGTCCTGCGTTAAGACGTATAGAACGGAGAGAACAACTTGCAGTTATTTCGCTGGTTGCCCTACTTGTAGTGTAGGCCTTAATGGATTAGATATACATAAAAGTATAATTAATTCTTTCATTAATTTGTTCGCCCTACTGTCATGCGTTTCCCGCCCTAATGCTTCTCTCGGAGTTGACGGTTGGAAATAAACAACGAAGTAGGTATATATAAACAAACATACATATTTATGAACAGACTTAAATATTTATTAGATAATTATATTAGCAAAATACCTTCAACACCATTTAATTATTATGAGTCTAAAGATCAAAGATCGAGAATGGCAAAGAAAAATACGTAATACGAAATATTATTCACAAAGTTACGTTTCTTACCTAAATGTCAACATAATAAAGTCTATTTTATTAACATCACCTAGTTATTAAAAATTGTCTTATATAACTCCTATATTAATAAATAAAATAAAATGCATTATTATGAATTCTCAATCGAAATGTTAATATTAGCATTACAAGTTTCACAAATATGAAACTTCCGAATTATAAAATTAACATAATTTATAAAATATTCAGATTAAAAAGTGTCACTGTACCAAAAAATTAACCTAGTTCTATCTATATATTGTTTCTTTAAAAATGCGTAATGGTAAATTTTAAACCTAGGCATCAAAAAACTACTTTAAAAATTGTATCAAAAGAATTCATCCACACAATCTGATACACCCGAATGTGTTGATGACATACAATAATATAATATTATTAAAACATTTGTTTATACTACTTACAAGTTCTACACAGTTGTAATACATTAGTATCATTCTTTACTTTTCCTGTTAATACTTTTCCATCACATCAAGGTGCAATGACAATCATGTCAATGTTCTATCTGCTGTCACAGCCGCATATAGTGAGAGCATCAGTATGTCTATGCATATTGTAAGATGGATATATTGTGATCAGAAGCCTACCTACATATTCCACTTTCGAATGAGTACGAGTATGTACATATGCCTCGTTGTATGAGGTGAGTTGATACTGATGTAGTTGAAATGAAAGGTTTCTACTACTAGGTACTACATATTTGTAGATATAATAAGCCGATGTCGATTACATAACTTCTGTTCGACCTTCGTTGTTTTTTCGGTACTCTCTTCAATCTATGGATAAACTAAATAATGAGACAGAGCATGACTTATCATTTATCGATGTATTGTGATAGTTCTAAATATAAAATATCTTCTCTAGTGATGGCATATCGCGCTATATTATTTTCTCGATGTTTACGATCACTTTCACAGATACCTAACAGTTGTAGTTGGTACCTAAATGTTTATAAAGAGAAAATATTATCTATCTATATTGGAATATCTCAAATAATTTCTAAACGAATCTCTACACGGTCCAATAGCTGTTTGGGCGGAAAAATCAATTGCGTAATTCATTAAATATTATACGGTGTTGATTATGTATCTTTATTATTCAAAGGGAATCTGATGATAAATCAAATATTATTCACTAAGTTTTTATTTCTGCGAAATATGACAACCTTAATTGCTGAACTAAGTATAGGTACCTATACCTTCCATTACTTAATCAGGGAGAGGTACTTATAAAATAATTTACTAGTAATTCTCAAAAACTTCGTCGTTTTGCTAAACATTCTAAGTAAGTATTGAGTTAAACTCATTCACATGTCAATTTGTAATTTTTAACACCGCAGAATAGCATTTTGCATGAGAAATTTTGTACAAAGATCTCTTTGCAAACACATAACAATCTGGCATCCTTATTTAAACATTTTAACGGAAAAGCTAATATTTGGCACATTTGCGAATGGACAAGTATTTGTTTATTTTATCAATATTATGTTTGCACCAAAACGCGTATTTATGAATATAAAACACTTGCTTATAACGAATACGAATATTCTAACATAATTATCATGTTTGAAAAAAAAATCAGTTCGGTAACTCTAGCTACATTTGGCCCGAAACGCGATCGTATTTATTTACTTGTCTTTATTTATCTCTTAGTTTACAAAATAGTGACGCAAATATGAATAAAATAGTTATATTATAATAGTATATAATAACAAACATAGGTACCATAAAAATCTAATAACAAATACTCTTATACATAACACAGGAGCATTACGATAAATAAGAAAAAAAACTCAATTATTTTTTAACTGCTCTGTTATAACGCTTTACATGGATGAATTCCTAAATCTACATAATTATTTTGTGTATAATAATAAACAACTATGGATAGGTAGATATTTTGTATTCGAGTTGTTGAATAATATTTTATGCTATGTTTATGTCATGGGGACATGATGCAGATAATGAGGGTTCCAATTAAATAATCATCAATTAATGACAACAACATCATTTTGTATTTTGAAATGGGTATTTTAAGTTATACGACATTGAATAATTGATAATAGCAATGATTTTATACAATAAATTCTTGTGACTTGTGAGCTATGGAGCAACCAGCAATGAATACCTAAGTCTCCCTCTCTTTTGAATACCTATATTGTAAAAGCAAGTGATAGCAAAAAAGACATTTTACATGTTGAATTTTAGCCGATCCTGAATGTTTTTGAGTATGAGTTTATATTGTGTTGATTATCAATAATCTTTATCAATGACAAATTCACATACCTAATCAATGAGCATTGAAGGAAATACGAGAAAAAAGTGTGAAGTGTGATCTTTGTAGGTACTGCATAGTTATACTAATATAATTATTTTCAATTTTCTAAGACCTAACGATTTTTATAGTTGGTACATTATGAAAACAATTTAAAATTAATATTAGAATTTCATGTAAGTTGATTGATGTTTAGTATTTATGAGTATTCCGAAAAAATTAATGTGTCAATCTCGGCTGAGCTCCAGATACAGGCTCGACTGTCTGTAGTATGTCAAAGACGCATATTAAGCTTATTCGGACATATTATAAGACGTGAGCCAGACAATCGGGAAAAAAATACTTTGTCTGGTGGAGTAGAAGGAAGAAGAAGCAGAGGCCGAATACAACAACAAGATGGTCAGATAATGTGAGAGATGCTGCAGGGGGTACAGTGCATAAGGCGTTTAGGCAGGCAGACGACAGGGCGCGGTGGAAGAGCTTGTCGCGTGGTTGGGGTCATGGTGGTCACGATCCTCAGCATTGAGGGACCGACTTGGAAGAGAGATATTAATATTGCCTTTACAACTGAATATTAGGGATAAAACCAACCAAATTTGAGACAGTCGATAGTCTGGATGGTTGGTTGAGTGTCGGACCTTTAATAGAGAAATCCCGGGCTATAATATAACCCTTGCTGACCTACTCCACCTTAACAACACAATCATATTGCTTATGGTGATGGTTTATAGGGTGTTATTGGATTTATATTTAATTCAGATACATGTTTTAAAAAAAAAAACCTTTATTTAGGTTGTTGCTTAATCCATAGAATCCGATTAAATAAAATTTTCGATATAATTTATTAGCTAACATTATCTTACTATGATATAAGGATAATAAAAAACGAACGTTTAAAAAATCAACTTTTAACATCGAGTTTATGAATGTCACAATATGCAAATCGGGGAAAAAACTAAAAAAAGTACAAGAACAGGAAAACTTAAATAATAAACTTAGCTAGTTATGTTTTTAGGTGCAATCAAAAGTAAATTTTTAGACCCACTCGGCAGGATTTTATATTATTATGGTTATGTGATTCTGTAAGGTTAATTGATCAACGGTATAAGAAATAATAATCAGATACGTGGTAATAAAACTCAGCATGAGAAAAATTTGCTATGATCACTCGTCAAGTAATTTGTACATAAGTGTAACTCTAATATGCACATTGTACAGGTGTTTATACAATTAGATACATGTTGATGTACGAGTACTTTCTTTTCGTACAATGAATCACGATTGACAATTTCTTCTACTAATATCTATGTCGTGAGCCATAACAATTGCAGGATACGTAATACATACCTACGTAATAATATACCTACCTATGTGACGTGACAATGGGTATATGAGAAATTCGTTACTACATTAGTATTCAGATACATAATATAAAATCATTACAATATTCATCAACAAAGATGAGGCAGAGATTTATAAACTTGTGAGTATAATGTAATTAGATAAACTAAGCAGGTAATTATTTTCTATACATTAGTAGACATGATTACAAAAAAATTGCAGTAATAGGCCGAAAAAAATCATAATGATCTATCTGAATCTGTGCAGCAACATAATATTATCATTTCAACGATTTCCTTCTTTCAAATTTACGATTATTTGAGAAATTTAAATTTATTTCAATATTTTCACAGAAATTGTTGAATAACAAAATATTCATCACTGACTATTAAACACAAAACACATGAATAAAAACACAGATTATTATTTGTTTAATAAATTATTTACAATATGTTATTATTATTAAATATTATTTACTGTGTGAAATGATTTTTATTTGTTATGAATATTATGTGAATGTATCGCCAAGTGGCCTCCTCACATCGAAGCGCGGATTGAAACTAACCGCCAACCGGTTGGTCGATAGTTTACAAGACAACATTGCCTCACCTGTGGATAACTCTAAGACTCCGAGCAGCCGACCCAACACCCATTATTGCGACACAGAATACCATTAAGAATATTTGTAAATTGGTTCATGTATTAACTTAAAAACTAAATTATAAGAATGGTTTTACAATAAGTCCTTCATAGGTATAACCAATTTATTTATTGGCTGTTTGAAAAGACGAAGGCTAGCAGGAAGAATTTCTTTCATTGCTGTTCCTGTCTTAAAAAGGTTTAGATTTCTGTCTAAATATGCTTTCAAAACTCGAGAGTTGAGTAAATAAACGGATCTCTCATGTTACATTATTATAACTTACAGTTAGATATTCCTGAGACAAATCATTAATGTCTATGTACTTCCATAAACAATATTTTTAGATAACTTCATTGAGATGATATTTTATATATGTCGGTTATATTTTTTTACAAATTTTTACTACACCAGCAATATAAAAATTATAAGATTGATATTTATCTACTTCTGAAATGGCTGACTGAACATTTTTAATAAACTTCATTGACCTCCTCCGTTTGCAAATATGTGCACCTCAATACATCACACACGTTATATTGCAAAAGACAGAGGCAAAAAGGCAGTTAGTAACTCGCATACATATTACCTTTAGGTAGACACGTACATATATCTACATTTGCATACACACATCATTGGTCACCAAAGAACTTACACACCTATATAGGTATATGATAATGCTCTAATCATGTATACAACTACAAAGATGTAGGTATATAATCAAACATTCTAAGGAATCACTACTTGTAATCTAAATCTGTTTTTATATTATACTTTCATTACAGATATACGAGTTCTTTTCCTTACATACCTATAAAAGAAATAAGAACATACCTATGAAGTGTGATAATATTACATCTGAAGCATGATAATATAAATATTAACTTAGAATTCAAACATTTTTGATTTACATTAATTTTACGCTACAATAAAGAAAGACATTTACATGAAATCTTTTATATTAACATGAAACAGTATTTCTGGTGATAATTGTACTTGTGTCGATGAAATTATGTAATTTTTATTTACTTTTTTTACTTTATGGTAACGTAAAACATTATTTTACTTCATGGTAACATAAAAGAATAATCTTCAATTATTTGAATATCTTGTTAAAGTACGAGTACTTTGTAGTGGTAGAGGTAATACATATACCTAAGTTCAAAACAACATCACACATTTATGTGAAAAGTATCACTTTTGAACAAAGAATGTTGAAATTTATCTTGATTAACTATAAGTGTTATATTTATACTTTTTTGCAGCTTCTCGCTTACATAATTTATTTTACACGTAACCTACTTTTGTAACCACACTGTGCCTACTTAATAAAATGACTTGCTGCAGTAAAACAGCTGATAACAATTTATGACTTGCAGATTACTGTCTTGATTCTTGATCTATTTTGTCATGTGTCTGCAAGCATTAGTCTAAAAAAATCAGTTGTCGTCCAAAACTATCAGTATGTGAAAGGCTAAAAAGTTTTTTTTTATATATATAAATTCATAGTATATTATTGAGATACTTACCTAGTATTTTATTATTAATTAAATAAAAAAAGTGGTTCAAGTTTAGGGTATTTTAATTTATTAACATAAAATCAATTAATCTTGAAGTTGAAACCGTTGATTTACTTGTTTTATTTGTAATCGAAGATTCATTATAAGCACGTGTTGATTTATTTAAAATTCTTGCACGAAATAACGTTTAGGTACAGTGAGCCTACACAACACGAACCACATTTGTTTAGGTGTGAACGATCCAAACGTCAAAGAAAGTTATTGTACGATAGAATATGAAAATCATTTCAATCAGGTATCAATTCTGTGGCAGTAAATTAAATCACATTCAAACATAGTTTATTTGTGTGCTTTGTACGAAATTGTATACCTACACACAGTAAATGTAAATTCATTGAAAACTCTGAGAAACTAACGCGAGTGATTCGTGTTATCTAAGAAGGCAAATAAATTTATAACATTTTTAATAATAAGGCACTAAGTACCAGAATATTCAAATAGAGATATTAGGTAAAATGTAATTATGAGTTTAAATATTTTTATTTTAAGAAAAATAACGTAAATTCTTAATAGAAATGAAACTTACAATTCACAATTGATTTAAACTTTTTTTTATTAAAATAACAGCAGACACATGAATTGAAAAGAATTATAAAAAAATGAACATGGCTCTAGGGCCAACTTCATTATCTTTAAAAGGTATCAATCTTTATGTAGACAATGTATTTTTTTAAAGATATATCTAGGTTTTATTATAAACCCTAATACAACCTTATACACCTTTCACAGTAAGCTAAAAGCTTGTGTCGTGAAAGGGGAGTTTGCCGGCACCTGGGATCGAACCGCGGACCCCTTGTTCATGAGGCTGAGACTCTACCCGCAGGCTACCGTCGAACTCTAATATGCATAGTCACCTTACTGCGAAATAAACACAGATAATACATAGAACCGATCTTCCTACTTTTCTCAAATTTTTGTTTTTGGCACTTAATGCCTTATTTAAAAATAGTATTCAATTCCAAAACCAAGTTGTTAATACTATGAATTAAAATGCTATATTTTGTCAGTCTCATTTATAATGTACATTTTCACGAGATCATTATTACTAATTAAAATTGCTATTTCATCGCAAACATCGTGAGCTATTTTTTTTTAATCTACAGTTTTGATTTCGTTCTTATATGACTTTATTCTCATTATTCTAAAAATAAGTTTCATAAAACATTAGACTTCGTGTTGCTTGGTTCACAGAAGATGATTTTTGTTTTTTTTTATTTCTAAGATTTCTACTTAAAGTAAGATTAAGTAGTTGATTTGTCCAAGTCCATCAAGGTACTTATTGTATACGGAAATCTAGCTATGTGGCTGTATATTATTATCAACCTGATATACCTATGATAATTATTGTGTGAAGAACAGGTAAGTACCTACATACATTCTACCACACAGCCGTCGTATGTCAATTACATATAATATTAAATCTGTGTAGATCTATTAAAATATACATTAATAAACAGTTCAATAATAAAAACTGTGTTCAACCTCAAACACTTCCGGTACATATATGAATACTAGATTCTCATCACAAATATAAAATATTATAAATTTCATGTATGTAATAAATACTGCATAAAAAAATTATCTTTTTGTAGATTTTTAAAAACAATGTTAGAATGTTCCTAAAACGTGTCATATAATCTAGAGACGATCGATTTATGGAAAATATTTGTTGTAATGTTTCTAATATCTACTACCAGTTAACCATCACAGCTTATCCCAAAAGTGAGAAAGCCAGCATACTAACTGCATGTAATAAAAATTCAAGCTATCCTCTCCATGTCTTGAAAAAGTATTACATTTAGTATGTATGGCAAACTTTATTTGAAATTTTATACATACAATATCTCTCTTTTTTCGTCCACCTGCCGTTTCTTATATCAGCAGGGTTACTCTTGACAAAACCAAACACGATCTTAATCTAGTCTTGATCTTGATCATACGACGCACGAAGGCACTATGGTCAAAAACACCGCGATACCGCTAACGCGCGATCGGTTTGCATGAATTTTTGGCCAATAGTCACTTCGTGCGTCGTACGATCAAGATCAAGACTAGATTAAGATCGTGTTTAGTTTTGTCAAGAGTAGCCCTGCTGTGCCTGAATATTATCATTTTTTTTTATTGATTTATGAATAAGAAAATTCATACAGCTTTCTTAGAAGTGTTATTTGTCAACTACCCCTACTAGATAATTACGGCGTATTCTATAAGTGGGACAACCAGCGGACCGGACCAATGGCAAGTATTAAACAATTGTAAATCTTAAAAAAATAGTATTATTATTATTAGCATTTATGACGTTGGCTAATAAATTCGGCACGTTTCAAATTGTGTCATGAAGCCAGTAGCTGAATACCTACCTACCTATACAGACAACAAAACGAAAGATTGAAGAGTGTTAATGAAGTGTTAGGCAGTGAAAGTTTATCTTGTAATACTATTTATTATAAGTCCAAACACACACACACACAATTGTAATTCATTATTTGTAGGAATTGTAGGTATATAAACTATCATAAATATTCAGTACTATACCTACGTGTTATTATAATACTCTCAGCATAGTATTAAAATAACATTGTGATGTAATTTGCAAGTGGAAGTATAAAACTATCAGCTGATTTACAAACTTGTCGACCTACTAAAATACTAACGAATATTATTCTCACATTGTGAGAGATTATAATAGCATTATTCATAATAAAGGAAAATAGACATGAACATTGAATTGATTTAAAGCGTATTAAAGGCTTGTGCATAAGAATAGGTACAAGAAATGAATATAATGTTAATACAAATTAAAATAAAATAAAAAACAATATTCTGACTTCATCCTTACTCGAAGACATCTCTGTATTGTTATGGAAGCGTGATTCGTTATGTCGGAAATAATACAATGTATGGACACTTCGCATAAACAATATATTATTTGAGCAAATGAGTTCGTCGGTAGCCTGGAGGTAGAGTCTCGGCCTCGTGAATAAGGGGTCCGTGGTTCGATCCCAGGTGCCGGCAAACTCCCCTTTCACGACACAAGCTTTTCGCTTACTGTGAAAGGAGTATAAGGTTGTATTTGTGTTTATAACAAAACCCAGAAAAAAAATAGATAGGAAAAGAACATAGTACTTGCCATAAGATTTCGATTCAGTTCCATGAATTCAATCTAAAATAGTTTGGAGGACGCAGGTGATCATATATCTACATATATGCGATAATCCGAAGTCGTAAGTCAAATATTATATCACGAATAGAAGTAGATACCTATATGTATTCCTAAAATTATACAAAACACCAATTTATAATTTTTATATAATATTTATAAACTACATGTAATAAAAACTGTAATTTTGTCGGTAGCCTGGAGGTACAGTCTCGGCCTCGTAGGTGCACAAGACATGTGGGGTTCGATCCCAGTGTCGGCAAACTCCTCTTTCACGACACAAGCTATTCGCTTGCTGTGAAAAGTGCATGTCATATTGTATTTATAACAAAAATCAACATAGGTATATTTAATAAAAAATATAACCGAAGGAACCAAATGTTGGTAAAAGTGTCTACATATATTTGTTATATATTTCTATCCGTTATAATTCTTTCAAAGGTTTCGAAATAATTAGGAAGCCACTCGTTAAGTATTTTCACATATATTTCCACCTATATTTGATCGCTAGAAATGTTTTTATTTTATTTATTATTTTTTTACTGTACATTGATTAAAAACAATTACATAGAAGGTATACATTCAAGATAAATACATCAATATACAGAAGGCGAGTTTATCGCAAAGGCGCGGTCTCTACCTACGAACCCAAACGTTTTCCTTCTGGTAGAGAATTTTGCGTTTACCAAGTACATGTATTTTAATAAATTTTAATGTTTATCGTTTATTTTATTTTCCTGAAGCTTTTGAAAATCATATATAATAATGATATTCAATTGAAATGTAAAATTCGCACACCTGTAAAAATAAAAAAATATAAGCGTTAAGGAAAAAAGCTAGAACCATTAACAAAATAATGCGATTCTAAAAGGTTAATATTGATATTATGATTTTCTTAGCAGAAATAGGAATAATATGGTTTATTTCTTTACTACGACATCTGTCAGAAAATTTTGTAAAGAGTTTCGTGCAATAAAATTAAATAAATAAAGTACCCTCAAGCTTCAATAACTTTGTAGATAGTACTCATGTATTATGATCTATACGTATACTTTTATTAAGTCACGGTCGATGGAATATAATATAAATCACAAAGTTTTGTGATATTTTAAATAGATGGCGCCATAAACAAAATGTTTGTATTATATTAAAATGTGAATCTACGCAGTAAATAATATGAAGAGGGAAAAATAAAATTGAAAACGCTATAAACAAAATCAATTTACTCGTCTTATTTTCTACTGAGAAATACTACTTTTTTCCTGTATCGTTTACCATTGACCTATTTCTCCATTCTGAGATTATTTTAAAATGAAAATAATTAATAACATAATCGTAGGTATTTTTTTATCTTTAATTTTTATTTACGGGTGCAAATTGTGATTTTTTATAATTAGAAACGATGTATTTTGGTATTGACTTTCCTTTTTTAGATAAACTATAGACGATAAACTATATTATGCAATGCAATAAACGATATTAAAAAATAAAAACC
Source organism: Athripsodes cinereus (assembly GCA_947579605.1). Classification (NCBI taxonomy): domain Eukaryota; kingdom Metazoa; phylum Arthropoda; class Insecta; order Trichoptera; family Leptoceridae; genus Athripsodes; species Athripsodes cinereus. The sequence continues at coordinate 19,101,705 of OX388307.1, read as the reverse complement.
AGCATTCTCATTTATCAAAATTTTTCATGTAAGAAAACATTATGACTTACGGCGAAATATAAAATCTCGTTATTATTTGAAAATCATTGCTAAGTCAAAATTAAAAAGCGTTACTAAAATACCTACAAATAAATCACCTAAACATGTTCTTGCATGAGGTTTTCTTTGCAATTTACTATTTTGGCTTGCAGTTGTTTTTCCACAAAACAGCGCATCTTAAAAAATTGCCTAAAGACACTCTAAATGGAAGAAGTTAATTTATGCTCTATGTCCCTAAGAGAAACATAGGAGGTAATAATTAAATTCAATTTGAACTTTCTTTACCGACTTAATAGTTTTATGGTATTTTTATGATATCAATTTCATTAAAAGTATCCACAAATGTGATTATTTACCTCAAAAATCGATAATCTCAGCCGCAAGTAGTTTAGGTTGATGAACTATATTTCAAGAAAGCCTATTTGTTTATGATAGTTAATAGTTATTAAATTTTATGTTCAAAAACAATAATTTGATCCACAAGTAGTGTAATCATTGTAAATCTTTTGCTGTCTTGTCTTTTGTAAAGTGTCACTTAATAAAATGATATATTGATATTAAAGTGAATAATTGCTGCAAACACTGGTGATATTTATATCGTAATCATTCAACCTTGTGATTGTAATCTATGAAAGTCATATCATTTATATATCTACATAAGTATGTACCTATACATATCTACCATTCGCACAACACTCTCTACATTCCACACAATAAGCACAGAGTATTTTAATTAACTAAATCATCACGCTTCAAGTTTACGGGTTTGTTAAGATTTTAGAAGTGAATAGGGAGGGAAAAGTCTTGCATCCAACCCATTTCCAAACTATTTCGGCGTTACTACGCATCCTTAACGATGCAGTTTTCTATTGTTTTTGTTGGTACTTTAGCTTTCACGTAATAAGCTCATAGTACAAAATACATTTATATTCTAAATAACTGCGTTTAAACGGTAAAACAATTTGAAACTAAATTTTTGAATTAATTTTAATATTAAAATATTATTTTTATATGAAAATTTTCCATGTAACTTTTGTTCTCGTTAGGATGGCCATCATTCATCTCGAATTATAGGTTATTATTTTTTTATTATAAAAATCCGTTAAGTTCTTTAGATAAATAACGTGTAAATGTTATTATATTAGTAGGCCTATACGGAGTAACACAGCCCCAGAAAACAAACGAGTGTAAAAGCGTACCAAACATATTGTTTTCTCTTTGCCTATTATCGTTAATACGGTAGATAAGTACCAACATAATAAAATTCGTGAATACTTTTGATGAGCAAATAATTACCAACATATAAATGTAGTATAAACAGAGGCACCATTGTAACATTAAATTGCCACTGAAATAAATTGTATGTCTCTCTAGATAAGCAAATAAATATTGTGTGTTATTTGATTTAAAAATTTGAAACACTTGTATAGACATACCTATGTATCGTATGTATATTATTGGTATTTGTTTTGTAATTCTCCATATTAAATTATTTTCTTGATCGATATACCTACCTATATAGTTATATGCCATTGTATTTGTATTTTTTTGCTTAAAACAACGTTTGAAATATTAGGTACGTATATTGTTCATGTTTAACAAGTAAATAGTGAATTTAAACTCCGATTTGCAGAAATATGTTTAAAATAAAAGTTCTGGATGGATTATACGAAGCGGAAAGATAGAAGGCAAATGGAGTAAAAAGTTAAATATGTTTTCGAACTATATAAATATCTATGGTTATGTATTATGATTATATTGATTTAAGTTTGCAACTTTCCTCTTGATGATTACAATAAATATAATGTGGTTAAATTTATTACAGGAATCGGACCTGATTGTTAATAATAATATGTATGTATGTATGTATAATGCAAACATATTATACTAATCCCGCAGAGATTTTGACAGTCATAATGCCCCTCGGATGGGTGAACTCATTGTGTAATGGTATTAACATTACATGCTCCAGATACTGATACCATCATCATAGCGCTACTAGTCTGCTATCCATTGTGAATGTCAAGGTAAGAGAGCTCAACGCACTCCATAAACATGCTCTGGACAATAGCCGACCAATTGTTCTTTTCAAATCGTAATAACGTACCTATAGTAACTAATCGTCATAATTCCAATTTTTATTTGAATTAAACTTGTGATTATGAGTTTATTTCCCTTTTTGTAAGTACCTATTTATTAACATGTGTACGTTGTCACTTGTATAAATTGCTCGATTTCGAGGGAATATATTGTTTATTCAACGTATCTAAATAATTTGTTATAGACGTGAATATTGTATAAAAAAATGAGAATTTAAGTTTTGATAAAATACTTTTGTTTGAATAATATTTATCATAAATGATAAAAAAACAAACCAGAAAATATACATATGGTTCAAATAGATGAGTTAATCATGGTTGATTTTCCCTTGACTATACACTGAGAAAAATACTAACGAAATTTCACAACGAATCATTGGTAGGTACGTACTATCAGATTAGGACCAGAGATAGTACAAACGATTCATTAGTACGAATCTATAATATTAACTTTTCGCATACAAGTCGTTAGTAAATTTGCAAATGACTTGTTTGCGAAAAGTTAATATTATAGATTCGTACTAATGAATCGTTTGTACTATCTCTGGTCCTAATCTGATAGTGCGTACCAATGATTCGTTGTGAAATTTCGTTAGTATTTAGCAATTATTCCAATGGGGGCGGCTCTTATTTTGCTTTGAAATTAATTATATTTATTAAACTCATATAGGTAACACTAAAACTTTTCCATACAGATATTTTTGAGGTATCAGTAATAATGCGTTTTTCCGAATTTTATACTGAAATAGTTGTATAGAGGCAGACAAGAATATCTCTTACATAATAAATGATAGTGTGAAAAAAAAACTTGGAAATCTTAGTAATTATAGACAAATTATAAATATTAGAAAGTAATCATGTATAAAATATTAATAAAACAATACTTACGACAGCATCTTATTCTCGCCATGTTCCCTATTTTGGAATAAATTTTTGAAATTCTTATCAAAAATATTTTTGGCACTATAGTTTACTCACTTGATCACTTTTAACTATTTAAAATCACAATAATAAATTATTCACACTTTTTACAAACACTTAACTATGGTCAATATGGACATTTATTTAATTTTTTTGAAATAAATTAATGATCACAGATTGTACGTGTTTGATAAACATTAATAAACGTGTGTTGTGTCAACCTTTAAACTGTGAAGTGCAAATATAATTGTATATAGCATTAATAACATTCAAATTTGTACGACAAAAAAACTAATACTCAATATTTTTTCTTGTTATATCTAATTAAACATGAATATAGATTCTTATTTATTATACTGATGCATGAGTAGTAGAATTCCGTATGTGAATAATTTTAAACAAGCGTTTCGTTTTGCTCTTGATTAAACAAATACGAGAAAGACGTTTATCGACTTCTGAGGTCAATTATCAACCTAACTGGTTCACAACTATCCCCCTGGATAAGTAGGTATCGTTATCATCATCATCTCGCACTTCATCGCTCAGCACGGGAGCTCCTCAGTATCTTTCATTCAGTAGATATGCAAGACATAAACATTAATAAATCAATGATGATCAATGGACAAGTGGGTTGTATGTAAATGTGTTTGTGTTACATTGAAATATTGAGAAGAAAAGAACATAATAATAGGAGAATCTCAATTTTTGAGGATGTGATTGTAGTACAATAAAACAATTGTTGATGCGCTTATTATGTGTATTATGTGTCAGTGTAACTTTATTGAACGGGAAGAATTTGGAAAACTATGTGAAAATGTTTCGCGGCAGAATCATATTTTAGGCTTTAAATATGTTTAATAATTAGTTTTATTATGTTAATTTTTTCGTTTGTCAGGCAGTTGTTCTGGTTTTTATCAATTCCTATTTGCTCTAATAAATCAGGCTGTCCACTATGAGATACCTCCCGTGTGAACAAATGTAGGTAGAAGTAGAAACAGATAGAATGATGTAGCACCATTTTTTTTTCAGTTCCCTTCAAGACATCATAAGTGATAATTTATAACAGGCTAGAGCTAATTCACAAGTGTTGGGATGCCTATCTCACTTCTTCCGATTAGGTTTTGGAAAATATTCATTTGTGGAAACATTGTTCTCCAACCGAGACGTCTGATTTTAGATTTAAAGATATAAGTATCTGGGTTTTGTTTAGTATAAACCCAAATACAACCTATTTCAAGCCCATCGTAACAATTATTTATAAGATTCTATGAAAAATATAAAAACCAATCGGTGTCTCATAAAATTTTCTCGTTGAGAATATATATATGAAAATACCCACAATTTTCAATTTTTCAATTCTTTTTGTTGTAGACTTATTCCACCGTCAAGACACGAGCATATATATTACATACTAAAGGGGTGGGGTATAAAATGAGCAAAAAACTATGAGTTACACAAGTTAGGAAGACATCAGAACGATTAGATTTATAATTGGCACATATATAAGTACGTACTTATAACGCCTCTGTGAAACACAATTCTTTAGGGCTGAGACAGATCTCTATTTTCTTTGTCAACCTATGCAACATGACTCATAAAATACTGCATAATAAAGTGAAAAATATCTATGAGAAAACTATTTAATACAATATTACTGCGACTAGAAGCTTCTAATTAAGTAAAAGATTAGAGTTGTGGTTGAGTTTGAGAACACAAAAGTTAACATAACGATTTCCTAGTATTTGCATAACTATACAAAATGTTAGCGGCCTGTTCTCACCATCAGGTAACCCAACAAAATTTTAATCTGTCTAAACTTTCACAAATATACCTACTACTAACAGCAATATTATGCATTACGAAACAAAATGAACGTACACGACTAGCAATGCAACCGTTTGCTACAATACTTAACAATAAATAGATATATACTTAAATACTACATTATTACTTCTAAATCTATTATTGTAAGCACAATTTACTTATTGTTGCAAATAATATTTAGATATCTAATACTGCCCACATTAACCTCCTACTCTGAAATATCTAGGCTTGTTTAATATGGCATAATAACATCTCGTAATATTGGAATTTTTTCACTTGATACAATATTGTAATGCAATAATATTTGAAATCTCATTGTTTTCTACATATAGTGCAAAAATATTACTTACATGTTGTCCAATCACATAAAGAAAGTATGTGAAAATGATAGTCGATGGAGAAAAGGGCATGGGAGGATATTCATATATAGGGAGCATGATCTAAAAAGAGGTGGAAACTAAAACGCTCTGTTGTAAAACTAAAACGGTGAGAAATGTTGACGTAAGATACAAAATAGGATGAAGAATGATAAAAATGAGTTGAGAGATCTTGGCAATTCTTACAAATAAATAAGATAATATGAGATGTAGGCACAAAAACTGACATACATCTGTAACATACATGAATAAGGTTGGGTGTCACAAAAGGAATGTACTGACGACATTATTTCAGTCGCGAGATGAAAATAAATGCAGACGATGCAAGATCGTGACGTTTGGAAAAATTGGATGAGATTCTGCAGTGATGGAAATGCTGACTAGTGAAGTGAGTGTGAAGGGTGGATTTCAAATGAACTATTAATGATTTATAAAAAAATATTGAAACTTAGATTTAGGCATTAAGAATAATGTTGTTGTTTCTAAAATTATAATTTTCGTGTGTAAAAGTGTGATAAATATTGATTAAAGGAAGAGTAATTATGCATTTTAATCATTAATGAACAATGTCTTCATTTGCCGAGACTTGTATTTTACACAATCTGCGTACAGATGCCTCTATTCAATTATCACAGATGCAAAGGTATTTATTGCACACATAATTATATTCTGACTAGATAGGTATTGCAGTAGGTACCTAATGCACCACGTCATATCATATTGATTTGCCGGCTAACCTATTTAACAGAGGTGTAATGTAAAACAGGCTTAGTGAAAACAAGTACCTACCAGTTTATCTGGGTAAGTGACTATTTACATATTTCACTGCTTACTCACTCACCCGTGAATAAATTACTTACATAATTACATAAACATATATTACGATTATAATAATTAGTACGTTTTAAGTTTCTTACTGTTATTTTTTATTTGCTCATAATAATTTAAAAATACATACTAGAATAATATTCTATTTGGTATGAATATTCAATATTTTTCCTTAATGAGGTATCAAGAGATCAAGGACACTACAAAAATATTAATAATTTATTTGATTATTATACATAACTAATAAGCTTTGTCACTTACTCTTACCTACAACTAATATATCTATAACGTGATGTAACCAAGAAACCTGTTGACCATAAACCACATGAAAATTATCCATTGAATTTAGATCTTTTATTTGCAATTTCCTCTATATCAAGAATTTGTATTTAATATACTTATCGTAAATCTCTATAATTATAAACATTTCTATTTTAATATCGATTAGGCAATCTCTGTCTAAGGTATAACACATATTTACTACACACTGTGTCGGTGTTTAGGTAGTAGAATTCCATAGCGAAATAAATAAAATAAATATTTTATTCTACTATTTGTTTATTAGACCAGAGAGAGACAGTCTACTATTCTCAATCTCTAAAGATTGACAATGTCCTATCAAGACGAAATACGTCTCTCTTGTCTAATAAACAAATAATAGAATAAAACATTTGTTTTATTTATTTCGCTATTATCGTGTCCTATAAATACACAAAACGTCGTCCCTGTGGCATAAAAAAAATCAAGTGCCTATCTGCTAAGCATATTAGGTTATTCTCGATAATTAGCAGACAAATATTGTATAAAATACCTATAAATTTTGACCGATGATAATTGGGGTCATATATCATTCCTCTTTTTAGAGAATATGAAAATTTTATTTGAAGTAAGCTATTTCTATTTATTAGATTATTACACAAAAGCAATTATAAATAATGTAAAAAATGCAATAATTAATGTACCTACATATGTATGTGTGCGTACACATCCTCAGGTGTATCCATATTCAGCAATATCCGTTTGACCCCCGTCGTGTTTTCATTACGTTATAGTGATTGCTGCTTGAATTTCATACCTGCTACTATGTACACAAAACTGTGTAAAATTGATTTGTAATGTTTTTATAACTTTCAACGTTACAATGTTCGTTATAATAATTAGTATTATGTAATTATATGAAGTAGTTACTTACACAGTTAACAAAATACATAATATACTCAACAGTATTTGATCAAAGACCTTGGTTTTCGATGATTGGGCAATTTCATAATATCAAATCGCTATATTTATATTGTTATATTATTACAACAATAAATAACATTGTGCTTCATAGAGAAGAACGTGTCATTAGTGATATTATTACACTAAAAACATTTTTAATCTGTTATACCTAACTACTGTGCATTTGAACATATTAATAAAATATATATATTTTAATATATCTACACTGCTTTATTTCTGTATTTTCCGCAACAAGGCATCACCGTAGTTAGGTGTAAGAGAATGTTAAGATGTGTTGCAAATATGACTCAATAAAAAATCTTATTACCTAATAAAAGTATTGCAAAGTGTAAATATGGAAAGTAGTAGTTAAAAAGAATGTGACCAGTGGAAGAATATAAGAAATAGCAACAAAATATGAAAAGACCAGGGAAAGTAGGATCAGGAGAGTCAACCATAATTTATCAAAGAGGCTGGAAGAGGAAAATAATTAAACTAGTTACATCTACATATTACATTATAATTTGAAAGTTTTACATTCGGTTTCACGCTTACCTATTTGATATAAAATACAAAGAAGTTTATTCACAAAACTGATAAGATATATCTGGGATTTGTTATAAACCCAAATACAACTTTATACACCTTTCATAGTAAGCTAAAAGCTTGTGTCGTGAAAGGGGAGTTTACCGGCTCTTGGGATCGGACCGCGGACCCCTTGTTCACGAGTCCGAGACTCTTATTATACAAAAATTACGAAATTTTAATCGGGGAAAATTCATAAGCAGTTTTGTAATATCAATACCACAGTAAAAAGACGTAAACAATAAATTCATTGTGGCACTTACGTCTTACATATTTTCATTACTTTTTTAATCGTCTTTTCTTAATTTTTTTTTAAATATTAAGACTTTTGACAATCAAGAAATATTAAAATTATTAGGGAAAGTCAAGTAGTCAAACAAAACAATGAAACTGAGCAAAATGCTACAAGAAAAGCTATCAAGTATGTTGAAGAAAAAAAAATTGTACTTGTATTTGTTTTGGAATTGTACTACCTAAACACTGACATAGTGAATCAAAGTATTAAATGTAAAGATTGTTTAGAAAAAACTTTGCGAACAAATTTCAAATTCTGACACAAACTATATTTGGGAGACTTTATTTGTCTTTTAAAAAGTATCCGAGATACTCCTCAAATTCTTACATGATAATTCAAAATCAAAATCCCTTAAGGGGGCTAGAAATTTTTGCTCACCCAACTTAGTTATAATTGTTAGACAGCATAATTTTCAGTCAATCAAAAACTTCCGTTTATACATTTTATTAAAAAATATGCACTAGATTTCTGAAACTTTGTTCTTATTTGTATTTAAATAAAACGTCCGGGGTTATCCATATCCCCCCTGGCAGAAAAAATAAAATATCAATGTAATAGATTTTATATGACACCAAGTATTTGTTCCATCATCGGAAAAAAAAAGAAAGGACCTAAATATGTAAAAAAGTAAAAATTTTGGGAAAGCAGCAAAATAATTTGTCTCATATTTATCGAATCATAAGTATTAAATATCATTTAAATAATATAGCTGCAATATAATTCTTCGCATTTTGTGTATACACAGTATGGTAGGTAAGTAGAGATGTATAGGTTGGCATGTATGTAACGAGAAACAGAGTGGATGATAGACACAATGCGTGTACGAATGTAACGTATTGCTCACTTACTTTAATATTTATAAGTGCATTTCCGAGAAACTGCATTTCGCAATAAAAATCTCTGCATAAATTTATACCGCGCACACAAAGCGTGAAATGTGAAGAGCTGCAATTGATATAAATTAAATTTTACCTGGTTTTGTATGGACTGAGAACATAACGTTACATCAATTGAAATATTTAGAGTTAGTGAGAGCACGAGTAGATACGAGGTATTTATAAAATTCACGAACTTTCCTATCCAGAAATAGCAGCTGAATTTAAAGTTCAATTACTAACGACTTATAATTCGACAACTATTTACAATTTCATTTTGTTTTTATTAAAATGCATACGTTTCGTTGTACTTAAAACATATATGCTGTTCTTATTTTTTTCTTATTATTTTATCTTGAATGCATAAACAGTGATAAACTCTTTACAGAAAATTTAGATTGGTTAACGCATGCACGATATGGGTAATATTGAAACACTTATCGATATAGTTGGTGGTTACTCATTGTGAAAACTATGTATTGTTCATTTATTAAACGTCTAAATGTAAAAACTATATTATAAAAATTGGTCTAATCTATTAAAAAGTACGGGTTTGATTTTCGATTGAGAGATGCAGTACAGTAGGTACTCGTACATTGGAGGACAGAAGACAATACTTTTACTCAAAGATATTGGTTGGTAGGCTAGAATAATTATCATTATAGATTACTCGATACGACAAGGTATCTTTATAAGTTGTCTATTAGAATAATAATAACATTATTTTAACCTTATATTGCACTGTAACCCTGAAACTATCCACCGTATTAAAAAGTATATTCACAATAACATTTTCTAGATAATTGCATAGATAAATAACATTGAACAATTTGTTATACCTACATTTTATCTAAAGGTAGAAGCTATAATAATATCAATTACCATCAGCTAACTTTGACATTTTCACTTTATAATAACTGTGAAATATCATACAATTACAACAAATAGCGGTTCATTAGCTTTGCATAATAATTAATTCGTCAAATTGTTGTATTCAGTTTCGCGATGTCACTTAGGTACCTACCTCATACACAAACTATCGATTTCACTGCTTTACAAATTACTTGTAAGTATATTTTACAATTGATAATAACATTTATAACTAGTTTTTTCATATAAGATACAGCAGTCTAATATTAGCAAATAATGGAAATCGCCGGAAAATGCAGTACCAGTAAACGTATTGCAGGAATGATACGAATGGAAATATACCTATATATATAAGCCTTGAAATAACATGGTTGCCGTACTTAAGCAGGTTTATATGTACCTATTTATTTATCCAATATCGAACACGATACTTGTTAAAACTCAATATGAAATTGTTAAGTGAGAACCAAGTAATTGAGGTGCTTCCTGTAAACATCTACTTCACCATCACGGCATATCCCGCATGTGGAGTAGCCAGCAGACCAGTTGCATGTAAAAAACATTCTAGCTGCTCTCTTCATACTAATATCAAATTTGTAAATGAACTATAATAAATATAAGTATAAGTGTTATCTTTACTGAAGATGGTTGCATTATACAACTGAAAACGTTTTAATTTTTTAAATAAAATTGTTCTAGCGGTATATACAGTGTTTTTAGTTAATAATAATTCAAAATGGATTACCACAAAGTTACACTTGTAAATATCGAATATTTATAATAAATATAGTTCATTCAACGTTTTATGCATAATATAATAATGCCTATTATTATATGCACTTTCTTCATCATAGATTAAAAAATGAAAAGTATATATGTAATGGAAATTTACGATAATGTTTGTTGACATTATGTTTTCATTAATTTATTTTACAAAACGTTTTTAAATAAAATTACAAACAAACATATGTACATATCAATCATGTTTCATCATCTTCATCAAAAATGTTTCCAAATTTTTTTGTCAAAAAAAAATCATCCGTAAGTGTTATTAACGAGAAGCATTGAAAGATGATATTTCAATGGAAATAAAAAAAAATACTAGATAACCCAAACCCCTGCTTTTTATTGTTATGCGACATTGAAATAACATAATTATTTTACTACCTAGTACCTACATCCATAGGTTGATGTGTAGGTACATTTTTAAAACTGCGTTTTAATACTCTTGCAAATAGTTAACTAACCACTTCACTTATGGAAGATGCCTTGATACTATTATATGGATAGATTTTTTAATAGAACATGTTGTGCTTTTGATAAATCTAAATAAATCCCCATGTATCATGACAGAAATATGCTCGTGGAGACGGAGTAAGTCTACAACGGAATCTCCCGATTGAAAGTTTGACTTTATCATCAAATTATAAACAGTTAATTTGATATTTCCATTAACTGCTTCATAGTTGTAAGAAAAAAATATTTTATAAAAAAATAATTGTCATTTTTTTTCAGCTCAAAAATGAAATCACGTGTGTACCTTAGTAAAAAATCTGTGTAAAGTATCGAAAACAAATAAATAAGACAAGGTGATTAATGTTTGGTAAAATTTAAGAATTCATTTTACATCTTAAATTCAGCGATGAGGTTTGCCACCCATCCTGAATGTCTTGATATTATTTTGACACGGAGAAGACAGCTTGCATGTTTTATATGCAGCTGGTCTGCTGGCTACCCCACTGTGGGATATGCCGTGATGGTATAGATAGATAGATAGATAGAAAATTTAAGAATAGGCACCACCTCTAGTTCGGGAGATTCAAAAATTTCACCCTCACGAAACTTAGTATCTTGATGGCATAAAGATTATATTTTGTTTATTTGTGTGTCTATGTTTCTGCCAATAACTACATTCAGGTATTGTAAAAAATATTATTATAGAATACAAACCATAAACCTATATGAATTTTGTTTGTATTTAGTTTGATATGACATACTATTTATCGACTAATTTAACATAAATAAATAAATAAGAATTGAAAAAAACAAACTTAATAAATAATCGTAATTCTAGAAGATTCTGAGTATATAACCTGCAATAATGTTACACTGTCTTAACTTGTGCTTTAGAATAATAACAGTGAGCTTTACTCTCATTAAAGTTTAATTTAAACTAGAACCATTTATCCTTTAAATCAAACCTTTTTTAATACTTCAAATATAAACTTGTAAGAACCAAAAAAAAAGCACAAAAATAGTATCAAAATAGTTTATGTTCACATAATTCACTGCATTTTAAAAAAGAAAACACAAATAATACGATAATAAGAAAGTTCAAAAACAGCACTGTCTGTTACATTCAGTCGGTCAATCGCGAATAATAATAGTTTAAATGGAATATAAATAGTGTCTAGTTAGGTTTCGCTACGTATCGCAATAGTAAATAGCACAGTATACTACCTAATGATATAAATTAATTATTGTTAAGACTGTCGAGAGATATTAGAGCGGCTCGGACGTGCAGAAACAATACAGTACAAAACAAAACGGTGTGTGCGTTATGTGTACGCGAGTAGAGTGTGCCTCCGCTACTTCCGACAGTCCAACTAAGCACTTCTTCACTTCCGATTGGTACTGAATAACGCAGAATGGACTACGCGACTCTACTGCACCAAGCACTCGATAATAGTAAAACACCACTCCATCATGTATCACAGCCTCACAGCCGCTGTAAATCTGCACACCAATGAAAATACATTCACTTAATCGATGGATACGGCAAAAAGCTTAGAATGCATTATGTAGAGAAATAAATCAATTCGTCGTGGCATACTTAAATAATATGTATTGGTCAAAATGACATGTAATTTTTCGTGAGAATTTGAATGTATGTACATAATTGGTACAAGATGAACTTATAAATACGAGTACAATGCCATTACAATGAATGGGTGCTAGCCGTCGCTATATACATAGGTACGTACCTATTTTAAAACTAGTAAGAGTAAAAATAATACAAAGATCCTTATTCCTAGACCAACCTACAAATTTATCTAGGAGATAATATCTCACGTATATTATATCAACACATATACCTACTTGTAATTCTATCTCGAGTTATATAAAGACAATATACCTATAATAATTGTAGGTATCAAGTTTTGTTATATTCCCTACATAGAATTATTCTATCTAGGAAATATAACCTACAATTCAATACCTATAATGGAATCATTTTAGTTATCTTATTGGAATATGTTTGTATCAAACATAATATATGTATCATTGATACATTTTACACAGTTTGTTTCAACCTTTGTTACGTTTTGATAAAAGAGAAACGATTTCTCTAACCTATGTTAAATTATTAGGTTCATTGACTAATGTTAATTAGATTATACTCGACCAGCGATAGTTGGTTACTTAATTTTTTGACAATATTTTCACATTGACTATGAAATTAAACAGGGTTAGGAAAAACTATTTATAAAGGACTAGTTTCTTCGTGTAATTTATAATGTGTAACTTATTAGTAAATATTTACAATATTTTTTTAATGACATGACTGTGTTCATAGAATAAAACTTTTATTGTATTCATAATTGATAACTCACAGTAAGATTCCCATGTTTTCGTATGGTACTCATATTGCTATTTTTTTCGTCGATTTTTGAATGTTTTAGTTCCTTACCAAAATTTTGAAAATGGAGAAATTTAGCCATTATCATTATTGTTTGAAATCATTGTCGTTATCTATGTCAGTAACTACTACAGTTTTTTGGGTTATCTTGGAGCTAAAACTCATATTCTTAACTAAAAGTTGTATCGACTTACCATACCGAATAAAATAAAAAAAACATACGTAGGTAATTAACTAGCCTAAATATTTGGTGTACCCAAGAAGACGAAAATGGTTTTTCTCAATTTTTATTAATTATGATATTAGGACTATTCCGTCTTTACCATAGCGGAACACGGAGCCTGTAAAATTTTTATTACTTATATAAAATAATTTTTTTGTTAAATTTGTGTATCAATTTAATACCTATATTTTCCTTTGTTTCTTTGCTTCTTTCTGCTGAAGTAATAATATTATAATTAATGTTTTATTTTAAAAGAAATAAATAAATAAATATTTGAGCTTTTGGTGTGCCGCGGATTTCTAGGAAGAATATTGGTGTGCCGCAGAGTTCTAGGAAGAATTTTGGTGTGCCGTAAATGAGAAAAGGTTGCGGAGCACTGGTCTATATTGTATGTTTTGATTCTTGTAATATTTGCTGTAAAGACTGTTTGTTCCTTGAAAGAGTTAATAAATAAAATAAAATAACTGACAGATTTTTCCAGAGAGAGAATAACGAACATTTTGATTAAAGTTAATATGTTATTTGGCGAAATTGATAGACTGCACCATATAATGAACTGTAAATTTGGCAATGAAAGGGAAGAGATGGGGGACTCAATTTCATATTCTAAAACGGCTTTGTAGTAATTTCTACCACATATATTCATAGAAATATATTCTGCTGTATGTTACGAAAAGAGTTTGGAAAAGTTTTCGGCAATTGAATTATAGCCATTGTGTACCTATCAGTAAATATATTAAAGTAAAAATTACCATAAGTCCGAGATTTTTATTTTATATTTTCTTTTAAATCTATACTATTTGTTGTTATAGACTACTAGCACCATAGGCTACTGAGAGGAAGTTTTTGCAATATAAGAACCTATTTAGGTACCTACTACATTCTAGACGGGCAGCATCCAACAAGCGGAACGTATTAATTCAATAACTACTCACCACAAAATAACGCAATGTATCTACTTGCTTACTTACTTACTCACTTATATAAATATTTGCTCTGTTATAATTATCAAATAAATAAGTCGGTTTATACATTTGTGATCATAACAGACACGTTACCCAGATAAGTAACTAATACTGTCTATATAAACTTGTATCCTTTTAGTGCATTCTTAGAGAATAAAATTATTGAGGTATATTTATATCTTATTTTTAAAGTATTAAGCAAAATCCGAGCAGAGAAGAGCATAAAGAAGAAAAATGAGCCCAAATGGAAGACGTTGGCACCATGAAAAGTTAGGTAAGTGTCTTGCCCATGAAGAAGTGGATGGACACGGGTTGAAAAAGAGACATAATCTATAGTTATGCCTTGAAAATTGTGATAATATTCTTTCAATATTCCCTCAAGCAGCGCAAATAGGTGCTGAAAATTGGTCAATTTTATTTATAAACTTTTTCAATAAATTGCGATGGTTTCTATTTTCTAAGCGAAGAGTTTAAAACTAGTTTTAATTTTAATACTATGCCTATCGTACAGGTAGTTACTAAGTCTTGAATTTTCTTATACGACTGCAATACTTACACACCACGAGTAGGTATATACCTACCGCAATCATTGTTTCATATTGTTATATTATAGGTAGAAACTAGGTAGGTATTTCTTGAGATACGAGCACGGGGCAATTCATATAAATATAATAATATTACGTAGATAATGGCCAGGTAAAATAATGTATCAGTAGGTGTATTGCTGTACCATGAGGAAATGAATGTACCTACTCACCTAGTTACTCAAATTGTTTTTGCCCAAAAAATATATGAAATTTTATGCCGCTTAAAATATAATAGGTAGGTATACTTAATAGCTGTGAAGAAGGAAAATTATGCTTCGAAACATTGAATGTTAAATATTTTATGACCTGGTCACTATACCTTGGAATGCATTAGCGATAGAAATGTCGTAGAAAGAGGTGATTAAATTGGCGCAAAGATGCTCTGAATACGGGAGGCTTATTTCTACCCTATGCCTCGAATACGACTTGAAAGACAAATTAATGATGATGGTTTGTAATAGTTAGATCAATTAGAAAACTAATAAAGACTGAAGGGAGTTCTTCGGATACACTTCAGATAAATCGTTAATATGCGCAATATAATATAATTTTATGAATGAAAAACTAGAAATATATACCTAGTACTATGGGTTAGTTGGAAGATATCGCACTTCTGCGATGAACTCGCCAATTGCACGAATTTATTTGTATGGTTTATAATCTGCAATGTTTATTCAATAATGTTGATTTTTTTTTGTGCAATAAAGATTTTTTATAGTTATTTTTAATAATATTTCACTAAGCCTAAATTAGAGAAGAGAAAATCAATCCTACAATCCAAGTACCTGATTTTGATCTGCCGAGGAAGGTTTGGGTACCTACAGCAAAATAGAGTGTGGACAGAACATGGATGCTGTAACTACTTGCTCTGGAGGTGGGGAAAAAGAGATTCACCTGATTGTGAATGTTAAAATGTGCAGAGTGTGAGACACATAGTGCAGGACTGCCATCTCAAAAAAATTAGCGGGGATCTGCAGGACATCCACGAAGCAGTACCGGAGGCGGTGAACTGGCTCTCAACACTATTCATCAACACCGGGCCATACGAAAAGTAAAGTAAGTAGAGAAGAGATAGAGAAAATTTGGGTATCATGCAAATAAAAATCAAAATAAATTGTAATGGTTTTACTAAAAAAGCATTTAAAAAACATTATTATAAAGGAGTGTAAGTATATTATAAAATATCCGTAATATACCTTTATACTATACCTACATACATACGTATAAGTTAAAGCTAAAATAAAAGCTTACAATCTAATATTTCATAGCAAATGTACTTATGTATGTGTAAGATAAATTTATTACTAAAGTACATGTCGAATTAAATATTATGCTACCTATTATATTATAATTATACGTAAAATTAAATACTTTTTATTGAGATGAAATCACGATAAAAAAAGTATTTAAATTTACAAATCATCCATAATTTATAAACTTCTAACATCAAAATGTAATGCAGGTATTTATTTTTTACTTAAACATATAAAACATAAAAAATAAAACAATGATTTTAAGTTTTTATTGTCATGTGCATACTACTCTTCATACCTGATAAAGAGTCTTTAAAATCTATTAAGCATTCATCTTCTTTTTTATAAAGTTTATCTTGGGAACACACTGAGAGAGTTTTTATTTCATTTTCGTCATTAAATTTATCATTCTGATTACATCATGAGTCATTATTTTATTCTTTTTCAGCCGTAGACCTCCTCCATACTCATGATGCTCCTTTTTTTTGAGCCAGTTTTGCTCATCTCATATTAGTGAAGTTGTTATGTAAGGAACGATTATTATAAGAAATGGTTTTTCAGGGATGAACTCCCGAAGCGTTTATTTGAGTTATCGTATAATTTTTCAAACCTTCATGTAAAAGTGTAGTATTTAAATATTTTAAGGCCATAAGATAGATCAGCAAGTGTAGTAGGAGTATATTTTGGTTAAAATATAATATTTAAGAATTTAAATTTACGATTAAGGCTGCGCCAGATTACACCCCTAGTGATCATAGAATGTCCGGATTATACAAGAATGTATTAAAGGTAAGAAATATCAAATTAAAATAAATATATATTTTTAGTATAAGATAATTCTTATCATATTACATTGCATTTATTATATATCAATAATTGATTCATTACTTAAATAAAAATCTATAAGTTGCCAATTTTTAGTTATCGTATACATTATGAGTTAACGCACCTAGTCTAATGTATCAAAAAAAAATCATTAATTTTCCACAGAGAACAATAAGAAGTTAAAATAATAAGCCTCATATATAAACTTTAATGTAAATAATCATTATTATTTTATAACATACCTAAATTAAAAAAACATAAAGTAAATTTTCAATCACAGGGAATAAATAATGTTTGATTTGAATATAAAAAATAAAACATACGATTGCATTGCTAGCTTTATCACTACAATAACTTAACTATTATTGATAACAATAAACATTTTTCTAATCGTAGGTATATTCTTTGGTCAACGATCATTGATGAAAGATGATAGTTCATACAGGGAATATTATTTTTCCTCCATTATTCTCAAGATCGAAATATTTTTTTTTGTGGAATATAATATGATTAAATATATTAGAATAATTAAAATATAATTGTGAATTCTAAAATTAAATTTATATAACAGATCATTATATCAGATTTTTATCGAATAAGAAATATGCAGATAAAGAATAAAAAAACCTTAAAATTGATTACTTAAATGCCTAATAAATTGATCAAATTATAAGTTTATACCTTTATCTATGACATGCATTCAGTTATATGAAAATTTCTTACTTCTAGAATATCAATTATCTCACTTACATATTTAATTAATTTTAAGTTCGGGGAAAACAAAAATATATCAGTAATCCTTTCAGAAGTATTTAGAGAGAAAAAAAAACAAAAGATGCATAATTAAGCGCATTGTAACTTTGCTAATGGCTTTCTACCGGACATCTCATTATTATACGAGAGGATTCCAAACATTATAATTATATATTTATTCGCATTCAGATTTTAGCAATAAATGTTTTAAATATGTAACATCTATGTGAAGCTTGATTTTTACATGACTTAATTTCGAAACGATTTTAACTTCTTTCGTGAACTTCATTATATATAATTCATTAATTTTTTTGTGATAGTTCGATATTTGAATTTATTAATCTCCATTTTGTTTAAAATGTTGTGATTAAATAAAAAAAAAATTTGCAGAGCAATTGTCTCGCCACTGCATATTAGTACCTATATAGGTACTTTGTCACATTTTGTTGATAATTTTTGTTTTCAAATTGTTGATAATATGCAAATATAATAAATTATGGATTAAACAAGGAACAAAATAAATTCAGTGTGAAAATCCAAATAATAATAAATATGAATAAAATTCCGTTCAAATTAACGTACTTAAATTAAGAATTTTATATAATTGTTATTGTGTATGCGATTTAGATTTACTAAATATTATCAGTCTGAAAGCACTACATCTACAAAATATTAATCCATAAACTAAGACAAGTATGTATCTAATATTATAAAGTATCATAATCCATTTTATTTTAGGATATTTATCTCATTTATTATTTCTAAATAACACAGAATCAAAACTACATAAAATAATCACATAGTAATATAAAATTATATGATACCTATATTAAAATATCGTATTGATTTACGCAAATTGAATTCGCAAGTTTGAAGAATATTATAAATGCAATTTCAATCAAAAACCATCTATTTACTAATTGATTGGAAGATATCTTACTATCCATAGGTACTTATATAATATTAGGTCCATAATAATCTATATAATTTGGAATGTATTATATTAGAATGCCCATGTAATTTATTATAATAGACAATACTTAAATGCTAATCATATAAACGTCCTCGGTGCCCGATCACATGCACTTTAGAGGATATTTTTGGCGCTTTTCCAGCTGTTGTGCAGTCAATCTTTTCAGAATAAAATCTAATGATATATTATATTAACATGCTATGATAGATCCTACCGGAATTCAACATTTTAATCACAATCACAAAATGCATATGTAAGTACAGGTTATAAATGCATCAACTACGTTTATAAATAAATGTACCTAATATTTTATTAGTTGCAAATATTTAGGTATGTACCTACTGTAAATATTTCTACTCCTGATTATATGCAATTTTACTACCGGCAATAGTGCTTGTGTTGCGGAAAATATACATAATTGCACGTACAAAACTATAAACGTACGAAACTACAAAGTAATGCACAAAAATACTAACGCAACAGCCAACAAGGACGTCTTATACTTAAATCAATAATTTTAAATATTACTATTTTAAAAAACGACTTTAATCCTAATAAGATAGCTTGGACCCTGTATTACTTTTATCAACAATCAACCAGATTTTTGCAATTAATTGTTTAGTGGTAGATGTGTTTTCAAATAACCACAATTGCAATACTGAATACAATATAGTCAATTTACTTCACAATTATTCCTCAAGTCTTCATATTAACCTAAAAAAAGTACTATAAATTATATAAATTGAGATGTAATAATTTATATAAACAATACTAGTAGGTATTTTTTGTTTTTATTCCATCGTTAAGACTGTTAATTGAACCTGATTGTCCTTCTTCTTGTGTTTCATCTGCGTTCTAAAGACGTACGCAAATATTAATCCACAAATGACGAGTCCGATAGGGAAGAGCCAACTTAATATGACTCTAATTAAATTAGCACTGTATGTACCGTGATACACTATGTTCTTTATAACTGGAGGGAGTTCTTCAACTGTCTGAAAAAATATATATCAATATTATCTGTATCTGACACTAATTAAGTTATTTAAGAACAAAAAATTATATCTAAAAATTATGCTTACAAATTCTAGCCAGACTATAGGTAAAATGATATTATTTGGTAAGTTATCTAAGCCAGAGCCTGAAATTCCATCCGATTTCCTTAGTTGCATGTTCATTTGTATTCTGAAAAACAAAAAGAGTGAAAGATAATTAATAATACGTATATATGGTTAATAGTGTACGTTTATGCTTAACGGAAACACTTTATTAATATTAAATTACTAGCATTTAAACAATTTCATAGAACATGAAATAGGCGAAATACTTTCTGAAATGTTAATCAAAAGCAAATCAAGTTATTACCTTTGAGTTCCGGCAAGTGGGAATCCTAAAGTTGGATGAATATCCATATGCATGGCATGTTTATCAGGTGTCGGCTCCAGTCCATCAATGGCATTTATGACTGATGGATCTCCGTGATAAAAGTGGGGGAAAGACGCAAGTGCTGGAGCGCCTAAAATAATAAAATAACAATAAGGTACCTGCATATTATGACTCACGTGTTTTCATTTAGTAATCATCACTTTACATTTTTTGTAGCTAACATCAATCAATATTTTTATGTCGCTCAATTGATCTAATATGTAGAAGTGCAGATAATTAGGAAAATTTTAAATCAAAGGAAAACATTAATATGTTATATAATCCGAATATGCGATGTATGACAAATATGCTTAATTTCCAAAAAAAAAAACACATTACAAGCACATAAAGAAACAATTTACAAGCCTAAAAAATAAATTGTATTGAGATAAAATATATTCAAAATTATTAGAAAATGGAACATAAAGATTGAGAGATATAAAACATTGAATGATAAAATTTCTAACAAAAAAAGTAACAAAATTTGTTCAACGTCATAAACGACTAGAGGTAACTAATTTTATTTATATAAGAATCAGGAAACGTATGAATGTAATATGCAAGTAAACAAAAACAATTAAAATATAAACATACTACTATACCATCACGGCAAATCCCACAAGTGGGGTAGCCAGCAGATCAGCTGCATGTAAGGAACATGCAAACTGTCCTCTTCGTGCCAATATAATATAAACATAACTTTTTAATAAAATAAGAGTAAATGGAATATAAAAACTGACAACAATCATATTATTTCAACATGTAGAGTTGATAATCAATACACAGTTTATTTCTACCATAGTAGTTTTCTTCGTTTCTCTACTACCTAAACACCAATTGCTACGTGAGGACGTGCAATCAAATTGCTACGTGTGTGGTTTCCATTAACCACGCTCTCACATAACAAGTAAATTATGCTTCGTCCAACGGTCGAACACACAATTTATTACAAAAGCAAAATTAGAACAATGAACAAGGTTTCAAACTGAACTATAAGAAGCAAAATACATATTCTGTAGAGTAATACTGTTATAAATATAGGTCTATATGCTCGTTAAGTAGTCTAAAGATATTAAGAAGTAAAAGGTCTATACTCGTGTTTATGTCTAGGGGTTTCTTACAAGTGTATGGGGCCCTTTTACTTGGCTCTGGGCGAGAGAGGCCTCTGTGTCATGCTTACCCTTAAGTCCACAAGCAGTCAGGTTACCAGGAACACCTTACTCCTTCAGTATACCATTTATAACTTATTGAATAGAATCTTCATATTATGTATCAAGGTAAATTTATAGGTACATCCATGTAAACAACAAAATTATATATATATATCATGTGAAACTAAGATTATCAAAAAGTACATTAGACCTTTCCAAGAAAGTGGATATATTATTTCCATCAATGGAGCCTTTCATTTAGCTCTTGGTTGCCTTCATAGTGAGATAATATGGTCTTCCTCCCAATGGTTGGCCAAGGATTCGAACCTTTGTTACATAACTACTCCGAGTATATACTAGGTTATTGGAAGATTATATACACGGAGGCGGAGATATGTACTTTAGTATTATTAAGAGTATTGAATCTACTGATGGGTATACAAAATGAATTTCAATAGAAAGATATCGGATGGTAAGTGATTTACATTTATTGTGTAAACATATACATTACATAACAATACAGTTACTTTCAAAGTAAATCTGTAGGGAATACTATTCCATACAATACGCAAAATTATGAAAGTATTGCCATATTTGGATAGAGACAGTAAAACACACAATGGTAATTATTAAAAGACACCAACCTTGGTATTACAAATATAAATCAATACCTGGATTATCGTGGGGTCTATAACATGAAATGGGAATCATTCATTCTTCATTCATACTCAAGATCTTATATTATTACACAAAGGAAATTAATATATAGATAGTTCAACGATTATATGAACTTAGTTATGAATAAATTATCAATATATATACATCATATACAGTAGTAATATTGTCACTTACAGATAGACTGGCGAGCTGGATAAGAATAACACAAAGACAAGTATGTTATTGTTAACGTATTTTGGCACTCATAGACGGGAGATGGCAGGATCATGAAAGAAACATACCCTGATGATTCTATGGCGGTCGCTGGTTATACTCTAGGACGTACAGGAGTGCGGTGATGTCAGAATCAGACAGATCCTGTCCTCAGGACGAAGAGATCGCCACTTCACAAGTGATAAGAGAAATAATTTACGTTTCAACACTATTCTCAGTGCCAAAGGAATAAGGCGTCACTATTTCCATAGTCTGTCCAAGCATATACGGGTGGTCATTTAATCACTCTCATAACAAGGGTCGTAACCAGAAATGTTAAGAAAGGATCTTCACGTTCTCATAAGAATGAGTGTTCATTGATAAACTACTGATGCGCAATATACAGACTCTCGCGTTGAAGATGTACTCGTTCCTTCGGAACCCATTCTTGTTTTAGTTAAATTTATAACACTGAGCAAGTATAAAGAATTGTTTAAGTGATTCTTTTATGAATCCTAACAATGAAAAGTTGATCAGGAACAAGGGATTATCTTATTTCACACGGATATGAAAAATGGCGGCAATTGCAACAACCACGCCCAAAATCATACAAATGCTACATCACTCAAAAAAAACTCCCAAATGTTATCTTAATATCACTTCGACAACGGAATCTATATGACTCACAGGATACTCAAGCCTGTTCACGATATTATTTGGTTTATTGATTACTATTGATTATTAATAAGAACGGTTTTAGGGTACACTAATGTTGGCGGTAAATCCGTCCACGCGCATAACAATTGACACAGGTTGTTTTAAAGTACATTATTACACGGCACACAACAAGAATTATTTTATGAACGCAGGAAGACAACAAGATTGATCATTACACTGTTATGAAGATTGCCTCTAATTATCTAACAATACTATTAACTTGTCGTAATTACTACGATGACTGTCCGCCGCGAGAACAGAGTGGGCACTCCCGCGTGTTGATTGTTCCGGGGTTGGTATCTAACTGGCGCGCCAAGCCAATCTTCGGAAGTCGTTAGACAAAAAATCCGTTGGGAAAAACCACGTGATCTACTGCTAAGTCGAATTTATTATTGGTGATGGGTGCAACCTTCGTATGCACGAGGATACCCGAGGATTACCGACAAGGTGTAGAGAGAATATAATAATATTATTATTTATTATTGAGTGACGACAAAGGACAACTACGAATTATTGGTATAGCAGTGGATATGAACGTATTACGCGTTGAATATTTTAATGCGTAGCATTCTCCGTCTGCGCCCCCTTTTTGAAAATTTGAAGTGAAACGACAAATTTTCAAAGAGACGTAAAGTAAAAAAAAAGAAAAAAAGTTGAGAACCACTGGACAAGTTAATAATTGAGAAACACCGGTTATATACAAGAGTTAGTACGTCCTCCTTGCTCTGCCCGTCCTGTCAAAGACACGCCCCTCTCATCCGTAAGTGACGCGACATATTATTACACATAGAAAGGGACAACACTATGAATACTACATACATATCAAACAACAATTAACTTTTCTTATAAATAAGCAACAATCCTATAGCCCAACATTTACTTATTTTAAACACTCGCGGTTACAGGCCATGCTGAAGGAATTTTGGCGCACTGATTTTTCCTCCAGTTAAATTTCACTTCACTCAAGTAACTCTATATTATTTATAAGACAGGGCTCCTAAGCAAACATAATTAAATAATAACAACAATTACAACATTCAGCATTCTTGATAACATTTATATAACAATTACCTTATATTAATAACATGTACAATATATCAATAAAATTTACAATATATGTGTAGGAGGTTCCGTAGCTAATGGAATATATACATACTAATAATTATAATAAAATCGGATAGTCTATTTAAAATAGAAATATCCAACGACAAGAGTAGTTGGTCTATAACCACCACGCACGCACAATGTACCGACACAAGAGTTCCGGCATTAGTAGTTCGCGGCTTTACACAACATTAATATTACGAAGAATTTAATATACATACAAGTTAGAGATGTCTCATTTTATACGTGTTTACCCATCCGATATGAAAGACACTCACAATTAAATATAACATACGTCATGTACTATAGACGAATCATATAGCAAGACATTATAAGAACAAAATAAATATTTACATATAACGATTTTCATATACATATGGTCACATAATATTCTCACGGCTTTGATCAATATACGTTTAGACTCTAATTCGCGCTCGTACATACGGATTAGGTCAGTATTTTTTTTTTTTTAATTACAACCACAGAGGCATTCCTCGTAGGACTCTATAACCATAAAAATTTCAATTTAATTTTACAATATAAATGCGAACAATACAATTTACACATACGCTTGTCTCATATAATGTACAGCCAGGACGTCTACTGCTATACATCATACGACATTCCATATATATACAATATGAGTATTAAAATTTTACAAGGGCTCCACTTACAAAACGATATCGATGTGGACACAAAGTATACACAATGACGACAGAAGACTACAACATTTGTGGGGGGTATTATTAAAGAGAATCTCTGTCTGGGGTATTCGATATTTTTCATTCATCATACTACATACATCAACTATAATTCCTCATTCAGGGCTCACACAGTCACACTCACATGCATACATCATACTACATACAATTGTCACCAATATCGAAAGACAGGATAGAAAATGAAGGGTTCGAGGAATTTATATTTAATCGATAATTGTCATCATTATATAATCCATGGACCAGGGTCGTTGGCGCTTGTACCTATGTCTACTCCATTGTACTTTACATTCCATTCCTCAACAAGACGATACAACACACAATTCGCTACATATAATATTTTATTTATACTAAAATTTGCATAAGTCACAATACATAACAGGGATATTCAATACTTTTCATCTTTCAGAATATCCTTCACGTGAAACTTTCCACTATAAACACCATCCATTGACTCTAAAAGATACACGTTATCTGACAACTTTGACCTAATACGATTTTTCACAAAACGAGGGGCCAATTTAGACATGAATTCCGCAGCTGCATTGGATTTTACAAAATTTCTACGATAGACTACATCACCAGGACGATAATCTACTCGTTTTCGACGAAGATTGTAACGAGAGGCAGATTTTTTATATGATTCAGTCAGCATGTCAGTAACCTCATTATATACATCGTACAATACATCCAATTTCTGTTTGTAAGAGTTCTTCAGTTCATCCGAAGGATTTTCATCTACATTAGAACTCAAACTTTTGAAAAATGAAGCATGTTGCACGCTTTCAAATCCATGCATAAGAAAATGGGGTGAATATCCCGTCGCAAAAGATACATTATTATTCAAACTGGCTTGTACTATGGGTAATTTCTTACTCCAAATTCTATGATTATTATCAACCAAAATCGAAAGAGCGGTACCAATGGTTTGATTGTACCTTTCAACTGTATTAGATTGTGGAGCATAATATGCTGAATACAAAATCTTTTCTATCCCATACGATTCTAAGAATGATTTGAATGAACGGGAACAAAAATAGGTGGCATTATCCAATAAAATACATTTCGGCACAGAATATGGTAAGAAAATTCTTTCCTCTAGGCATTTCTGAATTATGGCAGAGGTACATTTTCGCAATGGAAAAATCCAAACAAACTTAGTAAAAACACATACCACAGATAATATATAAACGTATCCTTCAACACTTTTGACAAAAGGACCAATTATATCAATTGATAGAGTCTGTAAAGGCATGGACACCAATTTAGGTTTTCCCATAATACCACGTGGTCCAGAAGTAGCAATTTTATGAGTTTTACAGATTTCACAGCTGTTTACAAATCTAGCGACTGAAAGATGCATGTTTGGCCAATAGAAATATCGTCGTAAATGTTTGTACGTTTTATAAGTACCTTCATGACAAGAATCGCCACTACAATGATATTCTTGAATTACTCTTAAAGCATCGAGTTTTGGCAATACTAATTTCCATTCATGAGGTGACAATAAAGTGTTAGACGATTTGGTGTATCTATACAATTTTCCTTCTATTATCTGATAATTCGGGTAAGCTTGTGGGTAATTTTCACAACCTTTCTTAAGCTTGTTATACACTGCATCACAGGTATCAGTGATTTCTGTAGGCAACGTCAAAGTTCCAATTTCCACACGACTAAGGCAATCAGGTACAACATTTAATTTACCTGGTCGATGAGTTACATCAAAATCAAAAGCACTCAAACGAGTCGACCAGCGAGCTAATCTTCCTGTTGGATTCTGTAACTTGTGCAACCACTGCAAAGAAGAGTTATCAGTGATCAAGTGAAAACGTACACCATCTAAATAATTACGGAAGTGAGTTATAGAACACAGAGCTGCCAATAGTTCCTTTTCACAAATGGAGTAATTTCTTTCAGGACCGGTGAGCTTACGTGAAAAATATGCAATCGGATGCTCACCATCTTCCAGTTTTTGCATCAAAATTCCTGACATAGCAAGATCCGAACAGTCAGTGTGTAGATAAAATTCTTTCGTATAATCAGGTTGAACTAAAACAGGTGCAGATTGTAAAGCTAATTTTAAACTGTGAAACGCATTTTCAGCTTCTTCGTTCCATACAAACTTTTTGTTTTTTCTAGACGTAAGGGCACTCAAAGGGGCTGCTATATGTGCGAAGTTTTGTATGAATTTTCGATAATAGGAACACATACCCAAGAAAGATTTTACCTGTTTCGGTGTAGTAGGGGTGGGAAATTTTTTCATGGCTTCTATTTTGAGTTCATCAGTTCTTAACCCTTCGCCATCTACAATATAACCCAAGTAACGCAGAGATGATTTACAAAATTCGGACTTAGTCATATTGATAGTGAGACCATTTTCCTTCAAGATAGATTGTACAAGTCTTAGGTCATTACAGTGTTGTTCAAAGGTTTCACTTACAATCAGGATATCGTCAAGATAACAATGTACACGACCGGGAAAGCGGTGACTGAACAGTTTGTCAGCAATCATTTGCATGTGACTAGGAATATTACGTAGACCAAACGGGCACACAGAGAATTGGTAAGATCCACGTCCATCAATGAAGAAGGCGGTTTTCTCCTTAGATTCAGGCGATAATGGAAGTTGCCAGAAAGCCTTGGACAGGTCCAGAGCAGTTAAAAACTTGGCATCACGCAAACTGTCCAAGATACGATCAATCCAAGGTAGACAATACGAGTTTGGTTTAGTTACTTTGTTCAGGCCACGACTGTCCAAACAGAAGCGAGGTTCTCCATTCTTTTTATTAACTATCAACGCAGGCGACTGCCAAGAAGAAGAAGCAGGTTCTATGACTCCTAATTGTAACATTTTATCAATTTCTTTGTTCATGATTTCTTTCTTTGCATGAGGAATAGGATAATGTCTCTGCCTAACAGGATCTCCAATGGTTTCAATCTTATGAAAAATTCCTTTCAAACGGCCCAATCCTTTCTTTTCATATGAAACATCTTCATAGGATCGCTTGATATCATTGATAATAACAACTTGTTCCGAGGTTAAATTGGTCGGACCAATCAATCCTTTGGTTACAACAGGCGGTTCAGGAGTGAGATCAGCAGAAAAAATACGTTCATCTATTTGGGTTACAGCATTTAAATGTAATACAGGAGGTATTGTACAAACAGACACAGGAAAAAGTTCAGGACAGATATTAAATCTTTTCCAAAAGTCAATTCCTAACAAGTAAGATGACGTTATAGATGGAACAACTAAAAACGTGATACATTTTTCAATACCCTGATACTGTACAGGTAACGTTAAGGTTCCTAAAACAGATTGACCATTTCCGTCCGCAGTGAGTACACGAGTTTCACAAGGTACAAGAGGATATCCTAAATTCAAAAATTGGACATGAGAATTCTTTCCTAGAATTGATATCACCGCCCCACTATCCAATAGTGAGAGACAGATTACAGAATGAATTTTAATATTAACGTAAGGTCGGCCATCATTTTCTTTTCTAACAACACGAGTTGTGCATAAATTTCTGGTTACCCCTCGGTAATTATACCGTGAGTTTCCGTCTGACGATATTACATCTGAAGATGAAGAACGAGCTATCGTATCGGAAGGATGTCTTAACGAGGGAGAAATTAGTTTTTTGAAAACGACGGGGGTGGTCTAGAAGTATCCGGCATCAGCGATGCAGGTTTCTGTTCACGCATGACATTGTTATATCTATTCCTGGGTGAACGACGGGGTGTAAAATGTCTAACTCTGTTTTTACATTCCTTAGAAATGTGTCCAACATGTCCGCAAGAAAAGCATCGTATGACTGGTTTGGGACGATTCTCTACTGCATTAACTCTCATGGCAGTAGGTCTAGAAGAAGAAGAAGAAGTATGGCCCTTGGTCAGACGATCGAAGTTGGAGACCATTCTTTCCAGTTCACTTACTGACGAAATGTGAGAACTAGCCAAAAGAGAGACATATCTCTGATGTAACCCGCGTTTGAAGACTTCCAACAATTCATTCTCAGTCAGTTTCTCATCAAGGGAGCTATTCATTTCTATTATTCGGGCAATATAATCTGCTGAAGTTTCATAATTATTTTGTATCGATGACCAAATACGTAATTTTCTATCTATCATAAATCCAGGGGCTTCAAAACGGTGGTAAAAGAGTGCCTTGATAGCTTCCCAAGTCATTTCCTCTTTAAAAATTATTCGAAAGTGTGTAAGCGCTCGATCCTTCAGAAATTCAGGCAAAACGTATACCAATTGTTTATTTGGGAACCTCCTAGCCCTTGCAATTTCTTCCAACCGCGTAAAAAAATTTCTTACATCACCGAGACCATCAAAAGGTTTTACTGGCCAAGATCCAAAATTTACATTCAAAAGTTGTGAAGTTTTATTAAGACTTAAAGCATTATCGAAGGATTTCTCGATAGATGCCGACTCTTCTACAGCAACAACGTTCACATTGCTAGACACGGATGTACAAGGTGGTTCCATATCAAGAGATATTTGAGCATTCATACGCGATTGTGGAGCAACTTGTTCGAATTCTACTTCCAGATTTTGTTTATTATATTCTAACGCTTGCCTTCTCAAACTAGGAATTGAACGTTTCGGTATAACTCCTCTTTCAGATAAAGCTTTCTTTAGTGTAGCACCGTTAGCTTTGTCTACATTGGGAATTGGACCCAAAAATAACAATGGTTCAAATCGAGACATTATTATAAGAAAGTATGACAAAGGTTCTAAAACTTTATATGCTCAAAAAAAACTTTTAAGTTACACACGAAAATTTATCTTTGAATGACAAAGGTTCAAGAGATATTTGGTTGTGCTGACAATGTTATTATCTTCCGACGCTTCAATGTTTTATTTTATGTTTTATAAATAACTAAAATTATTTTCACACTCTCCTATGCTTTTTCTATTCTTACAAACTAGTTTCTTAAACGTGTCTTTCGACACTAGGGAGGGACTCGGTGCTCTGGTAGATAAAAGAAGTTTATCGCCACCACCCAATTCGGATTAAATCTGATTACACAATGAGTAATCAATCGTTAACAAAACAAAATTCTGATCACGAGATCTATTTAATAAATAAATAAAATTTCTTACGATTATTTACTCGCGCACAGTTTGAGAAAGTGCGTACTTACCAATTATACTTTGTTTATACTTCGTATCTACGGAAATTCCCGCGCGAAACGTAATACATTCAATATTTCGCGGGAAACTTGTGTTCCCACCAAATCTTAACAAAAGTCGGTTTTCACACCACGCGATATTCCAACCAGTCGCGCGGCGATTTACTCGTGAGATTTAACAGTTATCACTTCACACACATATTTGTATTACACATGATTGCTACAAGACATATCAATTGTACATATAATTTATCACAAATGGCATTAAAAGCAACATGTAAACCCAAGCGTAGTCATGACACAGATTTTTTCAAGTTTGTAATTATTCGAATTACTGTATATCCGAGAAACGAATTCACAATTTATTCGTCTTCTTTTTGATATTATCCCGGACGACGAGCCCACAAATTGCTACGTGAGGACGTGCAATCAAATTGCTACGTGTGTGGTTTCCATTAACCACGCTCTCACATAACAAGTAAATTATGCTTCGTCCAACGGTCGAACACACAATTTATTACAAAAGCAAAATTAGAACAATGAACAAGGTTTCAAACTGAACTATAAGAAGCAAAATACATATTCTGTAGAGTAATACTGTTATAAATATAGGTCTATATGCTCGTTAAGTAGTCTAAAGATATTAAGAAGTAAAAGGTCTATACTCGTGTTTATGTCTAGGGGTTTCTTACAAGTGTATGGGGCCCTTTTACTTGGCTCTGGGCGAGAGAGGCCTCTGTGTCATGCTTACCCTTAAGTCCACAAGCAGTCAGGTTACCAGGAACACCTTACTCCTTCAGTATACCATTTATAACTTATTGAATAGAATCTTCATATTATGTATCAAGGTAAATTTATAGGTACATCCATGTAAACAACAAAATTATATATATATATCATGTGAAACTAAGATTATCAAAAAGTACATTAGACCTTTCCAAGAAAGTGGATATATTATTTCCATCAATGGAGCCTTTCATTTAGCTCTTGGTTGCCTTCATAGTGAGATAATATGGTCTTCCTCCCAATGGTTGGCCAAGGATTCGAACCTTTGTTACATAACTACTCCGAGTATATACTAGGTTATTGGAAGATTATATACACGGAGGCGGAGATATGTACTTTAGTATTATTAAGAGTATTGAATCTACTGATGGGTATACAAAATGAATTTCAATAGAAAGATATCGGATGGTAAGTGATTTACATTTATTGTGTAAACATATACATTACATAACAATACAGTTACTTTCAAAGTAAATCTGTAGGGAATACTATTCCATACAATACGCAAAATTATGAAAGTATTGCCATATTTGGATAGAGACAGTAAAACACACAATGGTAATTATTAAAAGACACCAACCTTGGTATTACAAATATAAATCAATACCTGGATTATCGTGGGGTCTATAACATGAAATGGGAATCATTCATTCTTCATTCATACTCAAGATCTTATATTATTACACAAAGGAAATTAATATATAGATAGTTCAACGATTATATGAACTTAGTTATGAATAAATTATCAATATATATACATCATATACAGTAGTAATATTGTCACTTACAGATAGACTGGCGAGCTGGATAAGAATAACACAAAGACAAGTATGTTATTGTTAACGTATTTTGGCACTCATAGACGGGAGATGGCAGGATCATGAAAGAAACATACCCTGATGATTCTATGGCGGTCGCTGGTTATACTCTAGGACGTACAGGAGTGCGGTGATGTCAGAATCAGACAGATCCTGTCCTCAGGACGAAGAGATCGCCACTTCACAAGTGATAAGAGAAATAATTTACGTTTCAACACTATTCTCAGTGCCAAAGGAATAAGGCGTCACTATTTCCATAGTCTGTCCAAGCATATACGGGTGGTCATTTAATCACTCTCATAACAAGGGTCGTAACCAGAAATGTTAAGAAAGGATCTTCACGTTCTCATAAGAATGAGTGTTCATTGATAAACTACTGATGCGCAATATACAGACTCTCGCGTTGAAGATGTACTCGTTCCTTCGGAACCCATTCTTGTTTTAGTTAAATTTATAACACTGAGCAAGTATAAAGAATTGTTTAAGTGATTCTTTTATGAATCCTAACAATGAAAAGTTGATCAGGAACAAGGGATTATCTTATTTCACACGGATATGAAAAATGGCGGCAATTGCAACAACCACGCCCAAAATCATACAAATGCTACATCACTCAAAAAAAACTCCCAAATGTTATCTTAATATCACTTCGACAACGGAATCTATATGACTCACAGGATACTCAAGCCTGTTCACGATATTATTTGGTTTATTGATTACTATTGATTATTAATAAGAACGGTTTTAGGGTACACTAATGTTGGCGGTAAATCCGTCCACGCGCATAACAATTGACACAGGTTGTTTTAAAGTACATTATTACACGGCACACAACAAGAATTATTTTATGAACGCAGGAAGACAACAAGATTGATCATTACACTGTTATGAAGATTGCCTCTAATTATCTAACAATACTATTAACTTGTCGTAATTACTACGATGACTGTCCGCCGCGAGAACAGAGTGGGCACTCCCGCGTGTTGATTGTTCCGGGGTTGGTATCTAACTGGCGCGCCAAGCCAATCTTCGGAAGTCGTTAGACAAAAAATCCGTTGGGAAAAACCACGTGATCTACTGCTAAGTCGAATTTATTATTGGTGATGGGTGCAACCTTCGTATGCACGAGGATACCCGAGGATTACCGACAAGGTGTAGAGAGAATATAATAATATTATTATTTATTATTGAGTGACGACAAAGGACAACTACGAATTATTGGTATAGCAGTGGATATGAACGTATTACGCGTTGAATATTTTAATGCGTAGCACGACACAGTGAATAAAGTCTCCCATTCACTTCATTTTATGAATAAGTTGAATTCCTTTTGAAATAACTCAACGGTTTAATTATTGTATATTGTATCTCATTCAGGGATTATTCTCGACGCAATCTTAATCTGAAATCTCATTAAATGTCTTAAAACAATGTAAGAGCCAATCTAATTAATGGTTTTCTAAATTCATTCACTGTGTCGGTGTTTAGATAGTAGAATTCCATAGCGAAATAAATAAAACAAAATGTTTTATTCTACTATTTTTTTTTTTGACGAGAGAGACTTCTTTATTGACAAATGTTTTATTGTACTGTTGTTTATTTGACGAGAGAGACGTCTTTCTTGACAAACGTTTTATTCTACTGTTGTTTATTTGACGAGAGAGACGTCTTTCTTGACAAACGTTTTATTCTACTGTTGTTTATTTGACGAGAGAGACGTCTTTCTTGACAAACGTTTTATTCTACTGTTGTTTATTTGACGAGAGAGACGTCTTTCTTGACAAATGTTTTATTCTACTGTTGTTTATTTGGCAAGAGAGACGTCTTGTAATCTCAATGTCTTTATGGATTGACAATGTCCTAACCAGACGAAAGACGTCTCTCTCGTCAAATAAACAAAAAGTAGAATAAAACATTTGTTTTATTTATTTCAGTTTTCAAAATCATTAAACTACTCTTATAGGAATTGTACGATTATTGGTATTTTTGATGTTATACGGCCTATTTAAAGAGCGCCAGTTTGACAATACTAAATGAGGATATGACTTTTGATGAGGACAAGACTTTAGGTTTTATACATACCATAAGCACATGGGGTAGAGTTGAAAAGTCCACTGGGCGGGCATGTCGCTGAGTCCATGTGGCAGTAGCACTGATTTTCTGGATTTTCGCTGGGAGAAGCAAATACATTTTCTGGTACAGAATAACGCCTTGCTTTTATTCCATTCATAACCTGGCACAAAATTATACACACATTATCAGTAATAATAAAAAATATATATTTATTTCAAAATGTAAGTATTAATATCTTCATAATCATCGTGTATTAAAATTTTTCACTGTAGATAATTGTGGGTCAGTTGGAAAAGATTGAGTTCTTGCGATAAACTCATCCTCTATGTTGACTATATTCTAAATAGGTATATGTGATTTTTATTTTTGACTGTAATCAGCGGGCAGGGAATGATAAATTAATAATTTATTTCACTTTTTTATAAATTAAACTATTTCCAACATGTAACGTTGTTGTTTTGTCTTTTCTGTAAACTGTTGTTTAAGGCAAATTCGCAAATTCGTAAAAAAATAATTATAGGCATAAGTTTGCAAAATGTTAGATAGGTACTTCTTACTTTACATTTTATTATATCTACCTAAACTATTTGTATATTAAAGTTAATTTATCGGCTGACGATTCTTGGTGACAGTTCATTGGTGAGGCAAATGTAAAGACGATGAGAACGGAGGCTTTCGAAAGCCGGTTAGCAAAATAATAAAGTTACCAGTGAAAAAACTAAATATTTTGCTATTTTCTTATGTGAATTTTTATTGTGAACTAATCAAATAATAATAATAATTATAATACAAAACAGTTAAAGATTCTGACCTCAACATCCTTTACATATTCCAAGGGTAATCTTCTGCAGGCCTGTTGACTGTAGATGTAAAGCTTTTGTTTATTATTTACCATGGAGGGGGGGAACATTGAACCATCTGTAGCTTCAACTCTGTTAAATAAAATGTAGACCATATTTATTTCAGTATTAAATAAGTTGGATATTCGGAAAAAACACGAGTAATACCCAATGTCTCCAACGGAGATAGTTACTTTCTACTTTTTTAATGTATGTAAATTAATTTTCAAGGATTTATGTTTTTGTTAGTGTTTTGAAGAGGAATTTATTTTTATAACAAAATAAATAAAAAAATCTTATAAAATATAATGCATTCTATACAACTTATATAGGTACCTAGTATATAACTACTTTTCATAAAAAGCACAGAAACCTACAGAGGTCATTTCGAATAGGAAAACTTTTGTTTTAACACTTGGATAAGTTACAAAAAATATGTAATGTATTAATGGTCCTTACGAAATATTTCAAATATGACTTACTTGTTACATTCATCTGTTCCCCAATGAGGTAATTTTTCATATCCATTGTATCTGTCGATTATGGCAAATTTGTTCATATCTTTTTCCCCTGTATTGATTGTCACTACATCACGACTTGTGCCGTTGAGCTGAAAAGATATGACAAATATTTACATTATTTATATTTCACATACAACTCATTTTAAACTATACCTGCTATATTGCTGTTGTGTGCTATATTGATGTTGATTTTATTTTTATCATATTTTTTTTTTAAGTTAATACTTTTGGGTTAGTTGGAAGAGATCGCGCCTTTGCGATAAACTCGCCCTCTGTATATTGATTGTATTTAATTTGAATGTATACCTTTTATGTAATTGTTTTTTATCAATGTACAGTGAAGAATGAATAAATAAAATAAATAAATATATTTAAATAAAAAGTACTCTACGTTTAAATATATGCTATTATTAGGTAGTTCTATATATTGTAGAATTTCATATTTTTTTTGGATGGACAATTTACATAGATCGCATTAAGCTTAAACGCAGATATGAGTCTTGCTTTATGGGTACTCACACAGTAGACCATTTAAACAATTTGAGGTTAAATATCAGCTGAGGCCAAAATCTTATTAGTTTTTGACTGTTTTCCATAGTAACATTGAAATTCTCGGCTATTTTTTTTTACAGTAATTTCATATTTTTTACTATTTTGGTAACTGCAGTTCTATATAAATTAATATATGGACAATTTGTAAAGCGCCGTTTACTCATAACATGACCTCAAGGGCGCTGTATATCGTATCCATCACCCGAAACTCCCAGCAAAAAGGTGTATCTTCAGCCTTCTTTTTAATATGAAGAATATTTCTGCACACTTACTTTAAAAAATGTTGTTATGGATTTGTTCACTTTCGACACCATACCACTCATTAATACAATATACTAAACACATGTATATATAATACCTAGAGCCAGAACAATTTGAAAAATATCATTCTTCATTATTAGCTTTGGCCGGAAATCGAACCCGATACCGTGCTACTCAAAGGTAAGAGCGTTATCTCCCCGTTACACCGGCCGTTGTTGGAACGTCGGCTAAAGCGTCCTAACATGAACTAGGTAATTACAAATAATATGTTATGCAAAACGTAAAAATTTGGGTTAGGATATTTTTCAAGCTAGGTGTCCGGTTTTTAAGTTCCTAATTACTGATTGTGTGTGAAAAACATAAACTAATTATTATAAGTTGTAAATATGATTTATAGTATACATACGTATGTAAATAGGTAATAATAAATTACTCACCGTTGCCAGAATACCGAATTTCTCGAATGAAGGCATATCCGGAGACAGCTTTATAAATCTTTTAGCCAAGTTTACAAGCTCATCTTCGTACCCCCATAAAAACCGATGGATTGGTAGTTCTCTAAATGGTTTTGCTTTCAGTGTGGTGAATAATGTTGATAAACCCATTTTGGCCAAAAAATAAGATTCCTTCACCATGGATATGGCGCTCTGAAAACATAGATTTAAAATTAATTTTCGCAGATTTACATATATGACAATATTTTGTAAAGAAAGGCAAATAAAACATTTTAGATGATTATTTTACCAGGAACATTATGATCTACAACTTTCTGCTATTGTATCACGGCATTGTCCATAAGTGGCGTAACCGGCAGACCAGCTGTTTGTAATAAACATGCAAACTGTCATTTTCGTACCAGTAAAAAAATCAGACATTCAGGATGAGTATAAAACCTCATCACTGAATTTATGATGTGAAATTTATTTATATTTAAAACGTGAAATGGATATAGAGGAGATTTATCAGGTGTCGCCAAAGACAATTGAATATAATAATGAACTGCACACAGAGCTATAACTTTTAGATAACTGTAGAGTGTTAACGATAACGAGTGTTAGAGATAACTGTGCAATGTGCATATGCACAGGGGATGAAGTAATTTTTTATTACTTACCAGCATTGGAAGATTCGGTACGATAACTTTATCATACTGTGCTCCAACCGATCTTTCAGGTATTATCTTAAAGAATCTTTTCGTCTGATATGTTACAGTACCATTTTTATCAAATTTAATGTTAATTTTTTCTATAGTTTCTCTGAAAAACAAAGCAATTCCACTTTATTGTTTATATCACAAAAATCAATCCTATAAAGTCAAAAATTATTTTAGAAGCACTTCATATTTTCTCACTTTTAATAAATTATTTAATAAAATGTGTAAAGTGTACGTTTTTCAAAGTGATTACTATACTGAAAATGTGAAAAAATTAGTAAAAAAAACTTACTCGTAAATATACGGCCCTATATCTTGTACTCTTAGCTTTGTTTCTTTCCCTTCTATGACTTGCAATGCATTCGTATAATTGAACACATGAACCTTCATAATGGGATGTACAGGAGGTTTACGCCATAAATCAAATGCTTGAGTGTTGTTTGCTATTACCATTTGCTGAAATATATTATAATTAATTTAATTTATTTATTTATTTATTCATCTAACGGTCTTACATCAGTCAACCCTTATAAACAACAAATGGGTAGGTACATATATATTATGAAAGACTCTATGATCTGATTTTCATCCCAAATGCATTTGCCACATGCATTCTATGAATGAAAGATCATATAATTTTACGCAGGAGATAATATGAGGTGAAAGTTTTACTCCATTTCACTGCGTACAGTCGGGCAGAGACTTGGCTCATGTTTTTGCATATGGAACGAGACTCGGCCCGTCACCGGAAAATGCAGATTGGATTCGTCGAAAAGGTGTTATGTTTCATCATTGTGTACACG
The DNA here is from genome assembly GCA_947579605.1 of Athripsodes cinereus. Classification (NCBI taxonomy): domain Eukaryota; kingdom Metazoa; phylum Arthropoda; class Insecta; order Trichoptera; family Leptoceridae; genus Athripsodes; species Athripsodes cinereus. Next base: position 19,063,616 of record OX388307.1, on the reverse strand, counting down.
TGTATCATCAGGACCATCTCACAGAATGGCCGAGGCAACATTAAATCCAGTATGCGAGGAGTATCGCATATTATGAAAGACTGTATGATCTAATTTCATGGAATGCATGTTGCACATTTGAAATGATAAGATAGATTTATGAAACTTACCGAAAGCATTGCTGTGTTGAGCAGGTCGGTGAAAGAAAATATAATGGTTCCAATTAGAAAAAATATCAACATCGCCCCCCATAGTGTGACAACTGAAACATGGAAATGAGAGACAGATAAATAATTATTCATATATTTTTTTATCGGTATCAATTGAATGAAATGTTTGACTAACTTTTTCTTTCTTTTTCAATATAATAATAATAATATATGTATATTCTTTAATTGTATAATGTCATTATACCTATAACAAAATCCTAATTTCAAAATGGATCTACGCGTAGGTATAAAAAATATTTGAAATTTATAGTACTAAAAAAGGGGAAAGCTAAATATAAATACTTAGATTATTTGTGTGAAAGCACATATTGACAACAAAAAACATTTATATTATGATCATTAGAGTTATCACTCTTTGGCGTAAATCTTAAGCCAAATATTTTGCCGTGAACTTGAAATACGGGTTCTGAAGAGTTACTCTTGACAAAATTTAAATACGATCTTAATCTTGTCTCTAAGACACGCGAAGTGCGACTATAGCAAAAAATACGTGCATACCAATCATGCGGTATAGGTAGAGGGGTATTTTTTACTATAGTCCCTTTGCGCGTCATATTATGATAAACCTACTCTACATGGGTAGTGACATAATTATATCTTGAAAATAATTTCGTTAGTCAAATGTTTAGAATTCTCTGAATTTAAGACGTTTTGTATCTTAATAACATAAAATTATTTTTTGTTGGCACGCAGCTGGTCTGCTGGCTATCCCACTTGTGGTTTATGCCGTGATGGTATAATAATTATAGTATATATCGTATTATTTTATTGTTTAAGTGGATTTGGGCTCAACGTGCAGATGGCAAAACCAATCAGGCATCTCGATTGGGTGCGTCCAGATAGTAGGATGCGAACGTCAATTAATCATCAATCTTCAACGATTCGGAGCATTTTTCGAAGAAATATTTGAATGAATGCCTTCGTAACCAGGGTTGCCAGGTGTTCGGTATTCTACCGAACCGTTCGGTATTTTAGCACCGTGTTCGGTGTTCGGTATGACAAAAATACCGAAGTATGGGCGGTTCGGTATTTTTTTTTGATTAATTTTTCTCCCTAATAAACGACATAAGCCCTAACTTGAAACAGATAATTAAAACAATAATGGCAGTACTAATGTCCTAATGCTTATGTGGAAAGAGTATTTTTTAGCCATATGAATTATTTGTGGACGAACAGCCGTAATAAATTAAGTGTGGACATGGTGAAGGCTGAATTATGTATACGATGTAATATCAGATTGACATGTCGCGAAATGCATGGGGCAGTCAAACCAAATAAGACATTGCTGGAAGAAAAAATGAGAAAAAATATAATATTTATAAGTTAGGGTGGCTAGTTGCTCTTATGCAATGGCACTTTGTATTTTAAGGTCATAATTCAGTTCGTCGGTAGCCTGGAGGTAGAGTCTCGGCCTCGTGAACAAGGGGTCCGTGGTTCGATACCAGGTACCGGCAAACTCCCCTTTCACGACACAAGCTTTTAGTAGCTTACTGTGAAAGGTGTATAAGGTTGTATTTGGGTTTATAATAAACAAAACCCAGATATATCTTTTTAAAAAAAAAAAAAAAATAATAGATCAACGATTAAAACTTTTTTTTTGCTCAATGTTCGGTATTTTTTTGGAAAAGACCTGGCAACCCTGTTCGTAACCCATATAAGGGCGGGAAACAAATGCATTCATTCAAATATTTCTTCGGAGAATGCTCCGAATCGTTGAAGATTGATGATTGATTGACGTTCGCATCCTACTATCTGGACGCCGCCATTGAAGAACCATGTTTACACAATGTCATATCGTGCAAAATCTAATCGGAAGAAGTGAGAAAGGCGTCCCATGCGTCAAACTTCTTCCGATTAGATTTTGCACAATGCTACATTATATAAACATGGTTCTCCTTCGAGATGCCTGACCGGTTGTATTCAAGTAATCTCATTGATGAAACAATTTAGTTATCGATTTTAATAAAATATACTTAATATAACATTCATAGATAAAGTACTTGTTATAAATTTGACACTGGATAAATTATTGACCTTTAAAAAGGCATTATCATTAAAACATACGAGTATGTATGTAAAAAGCTAGTTTGTAAGATTACATCTTTCTCTCTTTCTCTTCCTGGGAGCAAGGGGTAAAAAAAAATCTCCATTCAGCTTCTTTATACCTATTGGGTAAAGTTTTTCCACACCGTTCTTAGCACTATGATGTCCCCGATATAGTAACGGTGTTTTGTGAAAGACGGACGTCCAAATCATTGAAAATATCGTGGAAGAAAGAACAGTCATCTCTTCGATCAATACATCGTCTCCCTTGTATTACAATATATAGAAGTACCTACTACAGATATTTACTGAGTATGGGAAAACAATCGAAGGTGTATTCACAAAATCATTGTAGTCTGATATTTTTGATCCATACCATTTTTTCGCTATTCAATATGATATATTTCGTTTTGAATGCGAAACGAAATAATATGAATTTTAATTATTCCGTTTTACGATATTGCTACACGAGATAAAAACTAAATTTCATTTTTATGTACGTTCCATTTTAATGTTCACATCTATCTAAATTATTTAAACAAATGCAAAATCAAGTAGGTAGGAAAATATTTATGCCTTATTTAAATAAATACTTAATTTAATCAATCAATAACAACGTACAAATGTTGAGACAATTTATCACCAATATGGCTACATAATAGGCTTAGCATTAGCTGTTAAAGTACTTGATGACAATGATATGTTTTTTTTTATAGTGAGCGCATTTTACACGGATATAATTTACACTACTTTTCTTTTTAACTGGGCAGAGATCTTGTAAGAAGGATATTTCAAATATTACTTTTGATTATTAATAACGTGTATGTTTTAAATATAACTACCGCAGACGTTTTCCTGAAACTCTGATATGCAGAATATCGAACTTACTATAAGATATGTTGTTGGACATAACTACCAATTTTTTAAATCAGTTTTACTTTTCATTGCACTCGCCAAGTTACAATACAAATATCTTTTATTCAATATTAAATGTTAATAAGTGTGTGTTTTTGGATATAGAATGGGCAACGGTATGATCGGTGTTCTCTGTTATGAAGATAATTATGATGTGTGAAGAAAATTATCTGCTGTTGTACAGATTCCATCTCACAACTAGAAGTTGATAAATAAAAAGGTTTGGTGATTTCAAGAAGTCTTCAAATTTTAAAACTTATTGAACAAGTTGCATGTTGCATCATTCCATAGATCTCGGTATAAAAATATCTAACAATAGTGAACTGCGTAACGAAGTGAGCGAGCAGACCAATAAAGCATCAGTTGCAGTAGATGTTTAAAGAGTAGCTACCACATGGAGGAATAAATACATGCTAATTAAAAGTATAGTCCGAATATATAAAACCTGTATTCGACCTGTAATGACATAATTATGTTGTCGAAACAAAAGCAGACACGATACGAACTAAAAATGTTTAGATTAGCTCACGTCAATTATGCATTACACTGAGAAAAATACTAACGAAATTTCGATTAGGATCAGAGATAGTACAAACGATTCATTAGTACGAATCTATGATATTCACTTTTCGCAAACTCGTTGGTAAATTTACCAACAATTTGTTTGCGAAGACTTAATATTATAGATTCGTACTAATTAATGAATGGTTTGTAAAAAGGTAGGTTTTACCAGCAGGGCTACTCTTGACACAATCTAAATACGATCTTAATCTAGTCTTGATCTTGATCATACGACGCACGAAGTGACTATTGGCCAAAAATACAAAAATCACTATGAAATATTTTGTTGTTGTTAATAATAAGATTCTTTACTTCTTTATCCATGCCGCACTTTGATTGACTTCTCTACACTGATGGGACCGATCGCGCGGTAGCGGTAGCGCGGTTTTTGACCAAAGTCCCTTCGTGAGTCGATCTAGATTAAGATCGTGTTTAGATTTTGTCAAGAGTAACCCTGCTGATCCTAATCTGATAGTAGGTACGTACCAATGATTCGTTGTGAAATTTCGTTAGTATTTTTCTCAGTGTAGAGAAGTCAATCAAAGTGCGTCATGGATAAAGAAGTAAAGAATCTTATTATTAACAACAACAAAATATTTCATAGTGATTATCAAATTAAGAAGGTTTTTTATTGCTAATTTAAAAGATTTAAGATTTAATTTTTTTCTTTTACATTTGCTTGTTTCAGTGTGTGTAGGTATCATTGTGAAACTATTTTGTGTGTTGTGAACTTCAAGTGACGCAAATGTAACAACTGTCATGTCACTTATTGTTGGTTATACATAATAAATAAATAAATAAATTAACCGTATTATAATATTATTTAGAGATAACAAATGCGCCGTCTCGAATCAAAGGTTATCTGGGACGTCTTAAACAAAACATAATACCTATCTAGTTCTATGTATACATGGAGTAATGTGGATGCGCCTCAAATAGACTAACGCAAACAAAAAGATCCCTTAAATAAAACAAAAAAACTTTTAAGCTTCGATGTACCTATATAACAATATCTTCCGATTTAATATGTAAGACTATTAAGCTCATTATTTTATTAAGAAAATGTCGGTAGATGTTCATCAATTATTAAGAATCGATAAGTAATTGAGACAAATACGTTTTGATTTTACATTCATGAAAATACTACCACTACTACTTTACCATCACGGCGTATCCCATAAATGGGGTAGCCAGTAGATTGGTCTAGTGTAGTAAGCCACATTTAATAAACATGAAAGATGTCCTCTCTATGCCAACAAAAATCAAGTCATTCAGGATGGGCGTTAAATCTCATCGCCGAACTTAAGATATACATGTCTTTATTTATTCGAAAACTTGCATTTTACAGTGTAGGTACTGGCAAACTTTGGGAGACCAATTCTTTGCCGGATGCTCTACGCACCCTACGCGGCTGTTACTTTATAAACGTAATATTTCTGTACCTGAAAGCCATTAGGACTTAAGTGCATTTTTGTTAAAAATTCCAAAGTTACGAAAAAAGCGGAAATCACACAACAGTCGTGAGTCTTAAGTACAGAAATGCTTAGGGTCTATACTATTGCAACAAGTGAGTCATAATGTATTACGACAGTTTTTATATCATGAATCTTCTTATTTATGTTTAGATAAATTTATTTATTTTATTTATTTATTCATCATCATTTTTACAAAACATTTGAAAAAACATATGGACAGAAATAATACACACAATCACAAAGCAAAGACAATGTATGGTAGGTATGTTTGTATATCTGAAATAATTAGGTACATTTGTTTTTTTTATAAATTGGGTATAATGTTTTAAAATATATTTTTGTGACTTAGCGATGGCTGCTTGTGCGATATGCTAGTGAGAACAGATGAATGAGCGGAATGTGCGATACTTAAATAATTGACTTAACTGTGGTACTGGTTTGTGGATGACAGCTGAGTTATGAACGACTTTATTTTTGTAAACCATATTTACAGTTGTTGTCTGTTTTGTACTTTTACCAATAAATAAAATAAAAAAATAATTTTATTATTTAGTAACAGTAACTAGATAGATTATTGTTTATAAGATTTACGAATGTACGCAGACATGTGAAATACAACAGATTAATAAGTTATTGAAAACGTTAAGACAATAATGTACGTACGCATTACAGATAATAAATTTATATATAAAGTAATAAATTAATAATATACCTACAAATATTATGTTGACGTTGTTTGTGATATTGTAAAGTTTTATTTGATTGTCATATCGACACGTGCCACACACAAATAACATTTTGCTACTTAAAATGTATATAAATGTTAATTTATTTTGATTAAGTGAAATAATAATCATAATCATATGCACATATGTATCTATCTATGAAATATCCACAAAAATATTTTAATGCGTTCATACTTAAGTCTAACTAACGACACATTATTTCCACGGAAATAAATACCTACTCTGCATGTTAAATCGCGTCTAATAAACGTATTTCTAGATAGATAATGCATATAATATATTTAATACATTTATTATCAAATATACCTATTACATAATGATAAACGTTTTCATAAATAGGTACAGACATTCAATTTGCTGAATTTATAGTTTTTACATTAAATAAATTCATAATAAAAACTTTTTCAATAAATATTGATAGATATTAATCTCTAAGCGCCGGGTTTAAAACTATTTGATGTACCTAAATATAATATGTATGCACTCGTACCTACCTATCTACATAGTTACGTACTAAATAGTAACAAGAATATAAAAATACCTATATGTACCTATAATATTATGTATCAACTATCGTTATAATAAACAACAATCATGAATATTATTGAGTAATCTTTTTTCCTAGAATTGGATAATTTAATGTTATTTAGCAAGACAAGACAACAGATAACAACCTCCTTTATAAATATTACGTGTAACTACGTGTAGTTAGATGTCACTGTGGATAAGGTTGGTCGCACATTGGAAACGAATAGGTAGGTACCTACGCATATAATTATTAACAAATATCAATCCTCCTAAAGGTATGTATATTTTTACTATAAACTAGATTTTTCACACCTTCGAAAGTGTTTATTTGATACCTATATTATTACGATAGATATGACTCATTCGCAAGATATGTATCACTTGAAGAGTACAGCAGAGAGTATTGGGTATTCCAACGCTTATAAATCAGCAAAAGCTAGCTTAAGCGCTTTATACCATGGCGACGTTCACCAATTCCACCTATCTCTCTTATTCTTCTCTCATATTAATCCTTATTCAGAGCGGGTGACTGCACTTACAGTACAGCCAACCGCATCTAATAAGAATCGAACCCAGCACCTGCGAGTTTCGGATCGTATATTGAATTCATCTTTAATAAATTAATTACAAATGAGGTATTATGCTTATGCATAAATTTGATTTTAATTTGAACATTATTTTGAACAAAATACTTTAACTTCCTTGTGTATTAAATATCTTAGTAAATCCATAATTAAATCTCAATATTAACATAATATTAGAAGACTAAAAAGATATTGTTTTGGCAAATAATTTTGAGATATTGTCATGCTTACTCAATTGAGCACATACGCACATCCATAATTATTATATTCAACATCTTCCAACTTAATTTAGCATTATCACAAACGAAATTAATTAGTTCCAGTTTTTCTTAGTTTTTAAATTATGTAATACATACACAAATAAATTGACTTGTATGTGATAATATTAAAATATCGATAAAATAAAATGTCATCGGTCATTCGACGCGAAGCATCACGCCATACTACTACTATGCGATACGTTTAAGATAATGGTAAAACACACATACTTACACACCTATATGTACATAGGTACCTACCTAACAGTTTAACTAACAAATTAACGCTTTAACGCATTACGCAATGCACTTCATATTAAAAACGAATAATAAGGAAATGTTATACAGAATAAATACTCCATGATTTTTAGAAGACAACAAAAGTTACTACATACCTACATAAATAATTTGTAAAATAAATAAGTATTCATTCTATAAGATGTCATATATTTTATAAACTGTTCATTTTATTTTAATGTTAATCTGTCGGTTCTAGCGAAAAGCGTGTATAATATCTTTCTCGACAGTAAAACATAGCCAGCAGGGTTACTCTTGACAAAACTAAACACGATCTTAATCTAGTCTTGATCTTGATCATACGACGCACGAAGTGACTATGGTCAAAAACATCGCGCCACCGCTAATGTGGTGTTCTCACTTTGGCGAATATCGCCAGAGCACCAAAATATCGCCAGCCATTTGAACCGTGTGAACAAAATGACAGGTAGTCTGAAACGATAAAAACCAGTAGAAACGATATCGTCTCGAGTTGACCACCTTCCAACTTTCTCGCCCGATTGAACGATTTGCGCATGCGCAGATGTGCGCGGCGTTCGTATCTATGGTAAAAACTTTATAACCTATAAATTGTATAATGTTTCCCGCTTCATGACAGCTGTTATCTTTGTTGTTGGTATGTGGCGTTTGTTTCCTTAATTAAAAGGCGCCTTATAACCTCTACTGTAACATTTTCGACTAAAAATAAATACTTCGCGATCTCCATCTCGACGTCCGCCATTGTAAAACAATGTCAAAATCAAAGCGCATCTGACAGATCGTTTCTATATCGGTGGACTGTGTGAACAGGTGTGACGATCAATGGATATCCGGTGAATTTTGTTTTTTCGCCTGGCGATATATTTTGAAATTCGCCTGGCGATATTCGCCAAATGTGAACACCCCATAACGCGCGATCGGTTTGCGTGTATTTTTGGCCAATAGTCACTTCGTGCGTCGTATGATCAAGATCAAGACTAGATTCAGATCGTGTTTAGTTTTGTCAAGAGTAGCCCTGCTGATAGCCAGCAAAACTACCAGCATGTAATAAGTTATTAACAGATTGTCTTTTCTGTACCATACAAAGTTAACCATTGATTATAATACTATGTATCGAGTAGAGATTTAATAAAATAAGTATTCAGGGCCCGGTAGGGGGTACCGCAAATGCCCAGAGTGGTGCCAAAATTCAATTTCTGGTAGGTATAGTGAAAATGCTTTTAAACAAAACCAAAGGTATTGTGAAATATTGTAAACTCTTACCTTCATAAATATTTAGCGATGGGAGGAGTGTTTTGGAAATTATGGTGTCAGGATAATCATCAAATTTTAGAATGTGAGACCTAAAAATATGGTCCTTGCATTATTTTCTTAATTAACCATTATATTTTTACTTTTTTTTTGATAACATCAAAATTCGAACATATTGAAATGTACTTTTAATGAAAAAAAAAACAAATTTTTCATGATTTTCCTGAAGAAATTATCGATTCAAAAAACATCTTCCGAAATTCTAACACGACTTACAAAGGTATTCTCAGGCAAACATCTATGAGGAAAATGTATAAATGATGAAATAAATTTTATTGTTTCGAAACTAATAACTAAGTAGGTATCGACCTATAATCATTTTGTGTTACGTTTTGCTCACGTGACTAAAAAGATAGCTAGGTAATTATGTAATTTTATACTCTAGATACCTTCACTGGAATCATTTTTCAAACACGATCAAATTTTCAAATATTGTATGCTGAAAAATTTACTCTTCAAATTACAACACTCACTACAGAAAAATAGATAGGAATGAAAGGCTTAAATATGTATGTACTGTATTTAATAGTTATTATCTGATAAATGCGGTTACCAATAATAATTACAAGATCTGTACTTTAAGACACGCAAACTTTGATTATCACGTTTCTTACGACAGTACCTACTTCATTCTTTCTGAACTAAATTATAAAATTTTCTGCTTAGTCATAGGTAGGTACTCGTATATACTAATGTTGTTCAATAACTTAATTTAATTTACAGTTAAGAATATTTTTTCTCATAATCTGCATATTATATTATGTAGACTTTATATGATAAATGATTTATTTTAACCCATAGCTGTAATAAATTAGCGAGTCACCTCTGGTTTATTTTTTTATAATTAGGTACCTACATATACATAGGGTGTCATAAATAAAATGTTTTATTATAATCGATAAATTTAATGTTTTCTTTAACTAAATCAAGTGTAAGGTCATCTACATACTCGTATAATATGCCCTACGAAAATGTAATTGCGTAATATCCGGTCTTCCACACTTTTCTATATATTTTCGAGTGTCCTGCAAAATACAGGTGTTTTTATGATGTCACGTACAAGATAATTAACATCTACAACTCAATTCGATGTGATATGTCTCACATCATGAATATCTTTTTTTATTGGCACGGAGAGGACAATCTGCATGTTTTTCACTTGCATTTAGTTCCCTGACTACTCCGCCTGTGAGATACGCCGTGCTGGAATATTGAAGAGAGACCCGCCTTCACCCGGATATCTCACGAGTCGTAGACTTCTATTTATCCGCACATTCAAACCAAAATTGTCCTCACGGGAAGGCCATCAGGCAAGCCTGAAGGGCCGGCTAAAAACTGCCATCGTGAGAATCTTTTGTACTCTTTCTTCAATGTCACTTTCAAGAGGTAATAAAGTTAATTGAGAATATGTACATATTGAAAGGACCCTCCACACACCCGGATATCTCAGAAGTCAAAGACTCCTATTTATCAGCACTTGCAAACAAAAAAATTGTCCTCACGGGCAGTGATCTTCTAGTGCAGTGGTTCTTAACCGGTGGTGCCCGCACCCCTGGGGGTGCGGGAATGTCTTTTTGGGGGTGCGGGAGAAGCCCCTACCTAACCATAAAAATGATTAAATAATTATAATTTATTAAATTTATTGTAATAAAATATTTGAAATCTATAGTTTTGCTACCACCAACTTGTGCGAAATGGGATTTTCATCGCTTTCGCATATAAAAACTAAAACGAGAAATCGCTTAAATGCAAGTGATGACTTACGCGTACCTATGCCTTTCAAAAAAGGAACCTCGCTTCGCCAGTACAATAATGAACAAACAACAACAGACTAGTCATTAATAAAAATAATATTGTTTTGTATTTATATAAAATGTAAGTACAATGTTTTTCAATGAACAATAATTTTCGCAAATAATGTATTTTTCTGGACTAAAAAATTAAAACATATTTTTCAATGAGGTGCGGAGATATTATATTTTCAGATTCAAAGGGGTGCGACTCGCTAGAAAGGTTAATAAACACTGGTCTAGTGGTTAGGACCTTACGTTGTGAGAATATGTACAAGTCAAAACAAAATAATAAAAAAGAACTAAAGTAAGACAAAAACAATAAAACAACAAAAAATATATGCAAACTGGTGTACAGAAGGCCGAGGTGAGGTGTCTATAGAGACGTGTAATTAGGCGTTCAAAGGACGCAAGTCTGATAGTTACCAGTACTAGCATAGTGTGGAAACATTAAACCCTTCCGAAAGGACATACCTCCCAAACCTACTCTCCACCAAGGGAGACAAGAAGACACAACGAAAAGACGAGTTCGCCATACGTGCCACCACCAAAATGGGCAAAACCAACCCTAAGACTCCCCACGTCAGACGAAGGTGAACCCGGCTGACGCAGATGCTTCCAACGAGATACCCACACATCCACAAAAAAGTCCTGAGGTTCTTCGGGCTTTAGGTACAAAACCTCCCCAAGCCATGAGTTCGTCGGTAGCCTGGAGGTAGAGTCTCGGCCTCGTGAACATGGGGTCCGTGGTTCGATACCAGGTGCCGGCAAACTCCCCTTTCACGACACAAGCTTTTAGTAGCTTACTGTGAAAGGTGTATAAGGTTGTATTTGGGTTTATATCAAAAACCCAGATATATCTTTTAAAAAAAAAAATATTAGTCTGGGAGTGTCTTCATTCATATCATCTAGGATTACTGAGGCAATTAACTCCCATTAGAAGATGTCTGACATCCCACGATGCTAGAACATTGATAAATTCCTTTGTGGTATCTCGGGTAGATTACTGTAACGGTATTCTGGCCAATTTACCGCAATACCAGCTTCAGAGAATCCAATCTGTGCTCAACGCCGCTGCCCGCTTAATTTTCAAAATGGACCATCGCTCCCATATAACTAGTACCCTCAAAAATCTGCACTGGCTCAAGTGCGCTGAAAGGATTGCTTTCAAGGTTTGCCTCACAGTCTTCAAATCCATTCATAATATGGCTCCATCATACATCTCCGAACTCTGTAGACAGCAAGTTCCAAATCAAAGACAAAGCACTCTTAGGTCAGGTTCTGATACGGGTGTCAGGTTGACGGAAATCGGTGTAAGAGGGAGACCTAAGTATTCCTTTCGAGCCTTCAGCTCGGCTGGACCATCCATGTGGAATGATCTTCCTGAACAAGTGCGTAAGACACAGTCTCTTGATCTGTTCAAGAGTCGATTAAAGACACACTTGTTTGGTATATCATATAAATGATATGAATTGTACAACTTATTGTTATTTATATATGTTTAGTTTTTATAATAGCTTATTAATATTTGTATTATATGTATCAGGCTTTAATCATAGGTATAAACACGATATTTTAGGATGCGCCCTTGAAGTGAATATATTCCACAAAACGGCGCACTATAAATTGTCTAGTTATTATTATTATTATTATTACATTTTTAGCGCCATTCATCACAGTGCACTCCCATGGGATGTGCTCGGCAAACTGTGCCCCTAGACCACAAACACAGCATAAATTCTCTACAAGGCCAAGGTCATATAACCTGCCCTTTAGATCACCGTGGCCCGTAACAAGCTGGACAGCGTAGTGGTTAAGGGAAAGGAAACGCCCCTTCATTCTCTCACATATGTCGGTAAGAAAACTGTACACTAATCTAGTAGTTCCAATTACATCTATAGGAGTATCTTGGCGGACCTCAAAAGTTCTCATTCAAATCTTGCCGATTGCCCTACTGAGTCCTCTAGTCGTAGGCTCCGCATGAACAGATATTCCAAGATGTTCAACATTGCCTGCAACCTTGAGCTTTCGCCTGGCTACACAATTTAAGGGTTCTTAATATTGTGACAGAATAATAAATGAAATACCTAGCAGATATATTTGGTTTGTTATAGTTATCTTTAAAATATAGATGTGTACTGCAAATAAATAAATTTACGTCCTTGATAAAGAGTATCTACTGGTTTGCGACAGCACGTTGAAATAACCTCTTTTCGATGATATTTCAGTCTAAGAACTATTTATCCGTTTGGATGACAATTTCTTTATTATTTTAACTGTTTTCAGTGCACCAGTACCATTAAGCCAGTGTTGGAATCTCCGACGAGAAAAACATAATCAGTTCTAGAAGCAAAAAGAAAGCCGGTCTTTTCATCTTCACCTTTAAGTCAAACGGACGATCGTAAAATGGCGCCAAAGAAGCCAATCATCCATTTACATCTAATCATTAATATATTTTGTAGTGTTACACGTGGATGATTATGTATAAAAACTAAATCTCTATGACACTTTGAAGATGATGATTTAGTGACGAGTATTAATAATTGTTACAATGGTACTTCATTTTTTTATTTCCAAACCTCAAATACAAATTGATCATTCCAAGGCAAGAACTCAATTAAAATCAGATGTGTAGATACTAGTGATGTAACGAATATTCGTATTCGCATTCGTATTCGCAAAAAAATATGCGAATGTTTTGCGAATATTATTTCGGTAATAAAGTATCAGATATTCAGTAAAAGTACCGGATACTTACCCGGTACATTGTAGAAAAAGGCACTGCAAGAAAATGTTCTCTAAGAAAACCGAGGAGTTTTGAAATATTTTAAATTCCTATACCATTTTGAAAATTCGGCGACAGGGGGGTAGAAATTTTAATGATTGAGCAATATTGTAGAAATCTAAGCAAGTCAGTATTCGCTATTCGCATTCGCATTCGCATTCGCGAATGTCGGCAACAAATATTTGCATTCGCATTCGCATTCGCGAATATCCAAAATCACGTATTCGTTACATCACTAGTAGATACTACCACAAAAACAATGTGTCAAAGATCATACAACTATTTAGAAGAGAATAATCATCCCGCTTTATGAACGTTTTATATAAGCTTTTGTTATGTCTTCTACGTCATACTAATTTTACTCACAAATCGGCACGTAAAATATCTAATGCTTTATAAATTTTATTTCATTGTGTATAGTTATTGATTTGAAAAAAAAAATAGTTTTTATAGGTCTCTTACAAAACTTTTATTGTTTTATTCTTTATTTCGTATATATTTTACATAATTATATTACTTACGATATGAAGCTATTAATCAACTTCCGTTATTTAAACCGGTATTATAAAGTTAAAAACGGCAATAGTTAGACATTTCTCTAAGAAAAAAGCAGAAAAATTAAAGATTTAGATTAGGGTTATCAAGATGATTTTTAATCCAAGCTGGAAGAAATCGCATTAGCCTTTTGGTGTTATTTTTTTGTAAGCATATGACACGTTTGTACACCAATAAAGTTTTATTTATTTATTATTATAACAAATAGCTAATTTTTCACTGGATCTCCATTTTTATCTGAAAATGTATTTCATTAAATATCTCCAAATCTCTTAAATAGATTCAAGAAATATATTGGATAATTCCACACTAACCGACAATATTATGTATATAAATTATTTTTAAAGTTTATTTACGTATATTATTATAATTCTCTCGCGTCCAATAAAAGTCACCGTGGATATACTACAAATAAGTGTTTTATTTTAATTAATTCAACATGAATTTCCACCAAGTACCGTCGGTTGAAAATATCAACTTTATCAAGTCCGCTTGTAGCCTGATGATGAGAGCGGAAGCTCTTGAAAGCCGGCTCGCGTCCAATAAAAGTCACCGTGGATATACTACAAATAAGTGTTTTATTTTAATTAATTCAACATGAATTTCCACCAAGTACCGTCGGTTGAAAATATCAACTTTATATTATTATAGTTTTAAACTTAATATAGATACCAGTTTCTATTATATACTCCCGTTGGAACGTTGAAAAGTGAAATAGAGTCAGGATAAATTCATATCCTAACACTTCTTCTTGAATAAACAGACAAGCTAATTTAAATTATTTTGTTTCCTTGCACTCTAATCTAAATCTTTAATTTTTCTGCTTTTTTCTTAGAGATTAAATTATTTTGTTTCCTTGCACTATTGTTATAAAAAATGTTTTATACCTACTCGGAAAAACATGTTCAAAAAACTTATTTTAAACATTAGTTTTATGAATCATTTTATCGTTTTATTTCTTAGAAGTGTCTAGATTATGTATGTAAAAAAAAGTAAAAACATGTTATGGGTTATTCATGAATTTTCCTCCTTTGTGTGTGCATAATATAACTTAATGACGTATGTAAAAGCAGCTTTTAGAGTAGTATTGTGAAATGGTACGTAGATATTATTAATTTATGATCTTATATAACTAAACCACTTTAATAATGCCTCGTTCATGACCTCTAAAGATTTTACCTGATTTTTATAGAAATAATAATTTAGAAGAATGGCTGTACGTTTCATTCTGTATCGTATTACAAAAAGATTAATGATCGTCAATCATTAAAAGAAAACGAATAATTTAAACAACGCAGCATAACCTGTTAGCTATGCAGATGAGTTGTATGTTGAGCAATATTTTTAAAAATAAATTCAAAATTTACCCATACATCGAAAGCATTAATTAGTTTAAAAGTTAAATCTTATTGCAATGCTATTTAGAATAAGTTATTTCATCATATTGATTCAAGCGTTCTTCAGATTTTCGTAGTGAGGATTAAACAATGTATTTTTTGATACCTACTCTTGAGGATAAACAGCGTGTAAGCGCTGTTTTCGAAAGTTTATCCGGACGTTATAAAATATTATATATGTAGATATTATTTTTGATGAAGACTGTGCTTCGAGTAATAATTTCTGCGACACGAAAAAAACAATGATTCCGACTGAATAATATTTTTTGAGAATAAAATCTAAGTTCTTATTCAAATACATAGTAAAATACGCTTTTCACATTTCTTCTTTCGACAATTGGCTTAGTATTCGTGTCCAACACGAGTAAATATATAAAAATATTGCGTCGTTATCGAACCTGTAAATTTATTTTAATTTTGTTTATATATTTACTACAATATGCAAAACAGGTGTTTTATTCATGTAACCATAAGTAATAAGCAACATTCAAGCATTACATCAATAGATATACCTACGCATTTAACTTCATACGAACATCTCACAATCTCACTCAAAAATCTTTATATATATGTTATGGTCTTAATTTCGCCCGAAATCCATGCGGAAACCTACCTGTATTCCATGGACTGACATAATTTTATTTTTATGTTCCCTAACGCCATGTATGTATGTATGTTTATTTATTTATTTATTCATTTACATGGTACACAACAGATGAAAGACATATAAATATAACATGTAAGCGACAAAAACATTCCAATAGTCTTACATCCAAACAGTGGTTGAATGATTTATTCGATCTCAAGGGCCATCTAGTGTTTAGGTTGACAATCAACGATAATAGATCGCTATCTATTATCGTTGATGATCTTTATGACTGTATTGCAAATACAGTCATAAAGATGTTTGCTGTTAGTTGACATACTCAACAGTTAGCTGGGTTCACCCCCGCCTCATGTGGGAAAGTCTTAAGGTTGAATTTGCCCATTGCGGAATTGGCGCAAACTCGTTTTCTGATTGTGTCGTCCTGCCCCCCATGATAGAGTGTAGGATAGGGGAGTATGCCCTCTTTGGAAGGGTTTAATGTTTTCACACTATCCAGACACTAGCGACTCTGTGGTTCGCGCCCTCTGAACGCCTTAAACACGTCCCTGGACTCCTCACCTTGGCTTTCTTCTATTCACCAACTAATACATATTTTACATTTTTGAGTAATTCATATTTTATTACCATTTGTGGTATTCTTTATTATATTCCTATGTTTTTCTTTTCTTAATAAATTTCTACTTTCAAATGGATCATTGAAGAAAAAAGTAGTACAAAAGATTCCACGACGGCAATTTTGGCCTGCCGGCTCTTCAGGCCTGTCTATAGGCCTACGTGTGAGGACAATTTTGGTTTGAATGTGCGGATAAATAGGAGTCTACGACCCTTGAGATATCCAGGTGAAGGTGGGTCTCTCTTCAATACAACTATGCTCAACAGATTTCTAACATAATGGATTGAACACGAATTGATGGGATTGGTGAACTTACCATGGGTAAGGTGCACTTAAAGCAATCTAAGTCGATTTGCAAGCATCGGGCCACCATATTTCCTACTAAAAGTAGTTTGAATGATCTGTTGGTTGTGCAAATGAGGTGTTTGTTAAGTAATATTCTAATATAAGAAAAACATAACATGATGTCAAATTTAATTGTTTTAATTACTTTTCATAACCTTAACAAGTGCATCGCTAAATAAAGTATTTACCTACCTACCTATATTTATAATTACAGACAATTAAATGAGTTACTATTTCAACGACTTAACATGCAAACTATAATATTATGATATAAGTACATTGTGAATAATAATTTATTAGATAAGTTACAATTATTATTCACAAATAATTTTACTTCTACATGTACCTACATTGTCTCATATTCCTTTCAATTTTTTTTTTTTTATTATTTACTCCTGACTTGAAGGTGGAGTGTGCAAACCTCTCAAGTCCATATCAAAATACATACAATATAATACAAATGATAAAAAAATAATACATATTAGAGTAGAAATAAGTAGAAAGAAGATCATACATTCAAACACAACAGCAACAATAGCAGGCAGCTAAACTGGTATCGGTTTAATATACAGACTTTCTTAGTTAATTAAATATGCAATCCACCTTTGTGTCAGTTGTTGTACTTGTCTTTCGGAAGCAGCTCGTAAAAGTTCGTTATTTATTAATGTTAGTCGTGTCCTAAAACCATGAATTTTCAGTCTCATTGTCGCCCTAAAGTCATTTGTCCTACCTTCTGTAAACATTTGTGATGCACTAGTGTATCTACGATGTCCAAATAGTATACGGTATGCGTCATTGTATTGTACCCTTAATTTGTTTATTGTAGTCAGTCTGTAGTTCGTCCATAGTTGGCATGTGTAAAGGTTTGTACAGTAGGCATTAAGTAGCATTCTCTTAACACTGTCACTACACTTGAAAAAAGTCCTGGCGAGCATGTTTGAGATAATACTAATGTTTCGTCTTTGTCTTTCGATATCGTCATCGTCAGTAAGGTCACTATTAATAATATGTCCTAAGTATTTGACTCTATTTGTTTGCGTGAGATTTGTATTGTCGATGTCTACTGGCAGTACTTTTTCTTCTTCTTTACCCCATTTGAAAATCATTAATTCTGTTTTTTTTGCATTATATTTCATGTTGTGATGGATTGCATATTTTTCGCAGATTTTCAGCAGTTTTCTCAATCCTTTGATTGATGGGGCTAAAAGAACCATGTCATCAGCGTAGCTTACGTGGTTCGATGGTAGACTTCCAAGGTGACAACCGGTTTTAGAAGTATTTAGCTGCTGACTCAGTCCATCCATATATACGTTGAATAGAACTGGAGATAAGCATCCTCCCTGTCTCACTCCAGTTCTTAAATACATAGGATTAGACACTTGACGTTCTCTTGATACGTATGCCAGCGATTGAGTAGATTTACAACTTTAGCTGGCACTCAATAAATATATATTTTCTTCTAGATAAATTCACGCACGTATCATTATCAAAGATGTCACATACATATTCAAAATTAATTGTCTAATGTCAGTTTAATATTAAACGATAATGAGCCTTTAATTTTATGATTTTCTCATTCCTAATCTTTATCGTAAGTAATATATGTAAATGTTCCTAGAAAATTCCTACAGTATAAGTAATTGTCCACAGGCGTGCTATCACACCCCAGTAACTTTTATCCTTGAACCGTCTAGCTAGAAACAAGTAAGACGGTTCTGTGTCGTCTTGTACCTTGACAAATGCATCCAACAATTCTAAATATGTACTTTCAACATATATTATTTATACAATATAAACTGGATTCGTTATGTGGGAAATAAACTCGTATTACCATTCAACAGAACACTATTACGATGTGAATATTGTCTCCTATATCGTAGGTAGGTACCTACGTTTCAATGTTTCTCTTAATAAAATGTGTAGGTACTATTATTCTCATGTACTTAACTATAATATATCTTCGATAATTAATGTTATATACATTTTAAATATATACCTTTTCTCCACCTACATGTTGCATATTCTTTGACCACACTTGAACTTGTGCATTTATTATCATTTTATTCAAGGACGATAACAATATTATGTTGTTGTTAGAGGCAAGTAATATTTTATACTTTTACTATTAAGGCGTAAATAATGAAAATTATTACTCATAAAATCTGTACAATTATAATACCATAATATTAATTTAAAAAAAAAGAAAACTTTTTTACATAAGATATGAACTGAGTGTTTGTCAGCTTATACCTTATTAGGTAAATACTAATTACGAGCATGAAAAAGGTACAAATAATATGTTACAATATTTTATTACAAAATAGGTAAGCACCTACAGTATTCAATATTTTATTGTGTACCTATCATATTATATTATTATGTTGATGACTACAATAATAATACGATTTTATCGGTAGGCTCGAGGTAGAGTTTCGGCTTCATGATCCTGAGGTGCGCGGTTCGATCCCAGATGCCGGCAAACTCCCCTTTCATTATTGGTTAACTTTGAAAGGTATTAGCTTACTGTGAAAGGTGTAAAAGGTTGTATTTGAGTTTATAACAAAAACCCAGAAACATCTTTTTTCAAATTGCAAGGAATTATATTTTACAGTGATATATTATGTACTCAAAATAATCCAAAGGGTACTCAATATCTGCATAATATTATGTACCTATACCTATTCATATTGGCCAAAAAGAGCGCTGTTCTTCCGTCCGCAAGGGTTCCGTCGGCCCGGGTGTCCCTCTTTCACAATACACCGTTCCTATGACAACGATATCAGAGCGCAGGGAATGTCGTGGAAAGAGGTGACGCAATTGGCACAGAGACGCTCTGAATGGAGGAGGCTGGTTTCTGCCTTGTGCTCCCGAGAGTAGCGTTGAGGACGATGACGATGATGATGATGATTCATATTATGTTGGTATTCAGGTAGTAGACTAGTAGAGTCCCATAACGGAATTGAAAATAAGTGTTTATTCTAACGTATTAATTTTTATTGAGGGAGCATCTTTCATGAACCATTTTTAGATTAAAAATATATTTATATAAGTGTGTCTACAATAACAAAATTAACTACGTGTACATTTAACGATTTTGTTTATTTATTTATTCTACGGTGCAAAACAGATGTTTGATACATGTAACTAGTTAATTCAGCAAAATTCACATAAATAACAAAATAACCATACACCAAACCATGCCCCAAAATTAGTAAAATAAAATTCACAATTATACACTAGTAATAATATTCTCGTGAGGTTTTTGTAATACAAACTTTGAAAGATAAAAGACTGACAATGTCCTTGTAAGACGAAAGACGTTTCTCTAAATAATAAACAATATACTGGAAGAAACATTAGTTTTTTTTTAATTTCATTTAAAAAAATAAGACCAAGAGATTTTTACATTTTACCTTTTCGTGTTATCTTAAAAATGTAAATTTATTTAATAAATGTTTATGGATTTTCGCATGATTAAAGGACATATATTCGTAAATTATAGATAAAAAGTTGAATAATTCAAGCATATTATAATAATTACGAACATTTTGTCGATTTGAAATGCAAAACAAAGAATAATGAATATACATTCTTAAATACATTATGAAATAAGGTGCGTAATACATTCTCGAAATTATATTATAATTTATTATGAAAATAAGTCTTCTAATCCATAATAGGTACACAACAAATTTTTTAATCAATAATATGAAATAACAATGGGTTGGACTGATCAGGTCACGCATTGTAACTTCATTATTTTGAATGCGCATACAGTGCACTTGGCTCAGAACAGAAGAGGATGATGCAGATTGTTCATGAGGGCCTACTCGGAGATCACGACCTCCAGAATTATAGAAACGACTGAAGATAAAGAATGTAAAATGTTTGTAACTAGATGCCTGTACTTGTGGGGTGGATGTGGCTGATCTCATCCTTTTGTGTTCGAGTGTGAATTGCTGAATATGTACATGAAACTGACCTAGAACTTGTGTTCTGCTGAAGGTATTGAAAAAAAAAAGAAAAAATATGTTTTGGGGTTTTACTATTTTAAAATAAAAGTTTCAAAATAAAAAAATTATCAAGATCGGTGAATAAAAACTGTGACAAGAAAATTTAAAATACAAACTCATAATGTAAGTATCTTCTGATATTTTTTCATTTCTTTTAAAGGCCTACTAAATTAAATTAAGGAAACCTTGAAGTAAAGTTATTAATAAAAATAATGATTACAATAAAAATATGTGTGCACCCTTGCGGTGATTATTCACAAAACGGCGCAAAATAAGTATTATTATATACACATATATTGTACCTACCTGTTCTTCAAAGTCAAGACGAGTTATTGCATTGATTGGATAGAGAACAGGATTATTTATCCACGCTATGAATAGTTGAATAACCAAATGAAATGAATGCACCAGATATCTATCTACTCGTATGTATGTAGGTACCTACATACATAGCAGTGGCGAACCTAGACTTTTCACATCGGGCATGCTTTGTAAAAATACACTATTTGACTTTTAAACGAATGGATGTCCTTGAAAATAAAAGAATATAAAGATATACAAATTATGTAAGTAGGTACGTGTTTTCTCAAGATACTCATTAATTACCCTAGATTTTCAATCGAGAAAACAGAAGTGTTCTTGTGGCGTTAAATAAGAACATTAAATTAAATCTTCAACGGTCAAGCAAACCAATCAATATTATGAATCTAAGTGCATTTGTTATTATAACATATTATCTTAAAATTCAAATTAATCAATAAATTCGTGTTTCAGAGGTAGGTACTCGACATTCAAAACTCAAATTAAAATTGATCGCAAAATTGAATACGGTTACATGTACAAAATATATTATTTCGTGGCCGTAGTGGAAAATTCAAAACAAGAATAATGTTAAAAATACAATTTTTAACATTTATTTTAGGGCATGCGTTGCATATTTGTATGTATGGAAGGCACGCCACTGCTACAAACATACGTACATACATACCATCACGCCGCTTCCTTCGCAGGGTAGGCAGAAAGGATCGAGCGCCACTTCCTTCTATCCTTGCATACATATTTCGCCTCAGTCACTTTCATAAAATTCCTCGTGCATGCTCTCCTGTTCAATGTGCTCAACACGTGACCATCCTGTAGGATTTGATTTAAATGATCTTGCCATTTGATCCTCGAACGTCCACGTCTCCGAACACCATTCCTCTCAGCCAAATATGTTGACTTTTTTTCAATGTATGTACCTACCTACTCTATAAAATCAACATTATAAAGGTGATTTGATATGTTTTCTTCATTACATACGTATTATTGAATAAAATAATAAAGATAGATATATCTGGTTTCTCCGCACCTTTCAACCTTTTATCAACTAATGTCTAAGTCTGATTATTCCATGTCCATTGCCAATACAAGTAATTTGAAAAAAGTTTATCAAATTTGGCACGCGATATAATACTGTCTCCAGTTAAAAAAACTTTAGAGTAGGTAGGCGATAAGAATGAAGAATGGGTATTCATGATATTTTCAACATAATTTCAGCGAGAGTCAACTTTGTCCACAGCAGCAACATTATGTAAATTCGATTTAATTTTCTTAAATGCAATCTGATTCGAGTATTTATCATCTGGTACAATCGTTTACTCTACTATCATATTAACGTATTATTTACATGGATGTCACAGTTCATATTTAAACGAGTATAATAATCATTAAAGTTTATAACTGTTTGTGTATTTACTATCTATATAATGTAGGTACTTCGACCATCTATCTATATATTGAAACTCGTTTCTGATAATAAGGTTTTCAATTTAACAATAAGTTTTCAGGTGTCCTGTGAAAAGCAAGTACCTATTGGTAAAAATACATTTTAAAAGACATTTTACATCTCAAATTCAGCGATGAGGCTTGCCATCTATACTGCATGCCATATTTATAGTTGGCACAGAGAAAACGGTTTGCATGTTTATTGCATGCGGCTGATCTGATGGCTTCCCCACTTGTGGAATTGATGATGCGTGATGATGCAGAAGTAGTAATTTATCAATTAAATTAGTTATATTAATTTATAAATGATAATAAATTTCAAAAAATATTCTAACGTTGTGGAGAAAAATCTTATTCATATAAGACTTAGTACATGTTTTTATAAGATAAGTGAAATTGACTCATGTTTCTAAACCAGTGGTTCTTAACCAGGGGTGCCCGCACCCCCAGGGGGTGCTGGGAGCTACTCATAGGGGTGCGAGGCAGAGCTCTCGGTTAAATATATAAATAAATGGGAAAATTAAGTTATATTAATTATTTTTATAATATTACATTGCTAATTTTTGTACAAAAATTTATATAATAATTTTGTATAAAGCCGTGGTAAATTACATCAGAGGACGTGCGCTGAATCATCGCATCTTTCGGGCTTTTTGTGAAGAAATCGGTGATACACATATGTGTTATATAACAGTTCTTTTTCACACTGAAGTGCGGTGGTTATCTCGTGGCCGAATGTTAAGCAGAGTATTTGATCTGCGCGAGGAGATAATTCAATTTCTTAGAAACCAGCGCAGTTATTTAGTTGAAGACTTTGAAAAAAGAGAATCAATCCTTAGATTGGCGTATTTGGCCGATATATTCTCGCACCTGAACGAAATAAACATATCTATGCAAGGATTTGGAGTTAACACAATAACGGCAAGAGAAAAATTGTCTGCTTTTATTAGTAAACTTTCGGTATGGATAAAACGTGTTTAAAAAAATAATCTCGCAAATTTCCCTTTGCTTGAAGAAATTGTCTCGGATATTGAGTTCAATACAATTTCACAGGAGATTGCAATTCACTTGCACCGATTGAGTGAGTCTTTTCAGGGTTATTTTACAGCAGAAGATATTAAAGCTGTTGATGGATGGATAGTACATCCATTTCTTTTTGACATTAATTTAATAGATGACGCAGTATTAATGAAAGATGATCTCATTGAATTGCAGCCTGGATGAAGTGGCGGGAAGTCACGGGAGTTACATGCGATAATAGAATGCCTGTCAAGCTAAAGGGTCTTATATACAAAAGCGTTATCCGGCCTGTACTTACTTACGGATCAGAAACCTGGAATACCTCTTTGAGACATGTCCGTGCTGTCCAAACAGCTGAAATGAAAATGTTGAGATGGATGTGCGGCGTCACCAGGCTAGACAGAATCCGTAATACGTACATACGTGGAAGTCTAGGTGTACGTGACGTATCCGACAAAATTCAGGAAAGCAGATTACGGTGGTACGGGCATGTGAGTAGAAGACCTCCCGAATACATAGGTAACAGGGCACAGTCATTGGTTGCCCCTGGTAGTAGATCCCGAGGAAGACCCAAGCGGAGGTGGCGCGAGGTTGTGAAGCAAGACATGAGAGACTGCGGAGCTTCCCCGGAGGACGCACAGAATAGAGCCGAGTGGCGGCGAAAGACAAAAATGGCAGACCCCACCATCATGTGGGATTAATAATTGCCCAGGGAGAGAGAGAGATCTCATTGAATTACAAACAAACCACCGAATTCAATTGGAGTTTGCAAAGATGAAACTTGAAGATTTCTGGTGTGCCCAGCTACAACCATTTCCACAGTTAGCAAGGAGAGCATTGCAAGTTCTTGTGCCCTTTGCTACAACATATTTGTGTGAGTTAGGATTTTCATCACTTTTAAATATAAAAACGAAAACCAGAAATCGTTTAAATGCGAGTGACGACATGCGTGTGGCTCTTTCAACCAAAGAACCCCAATTTCAAAAGATAATTGAAAGTAAGCAACAGCAACGAAGTCATTAATTCCTTTGTTTGTATCTGTACTTCAAACATAAATATTTGTAATAAATAAATATAAATAAATATTCGTTTATTGGACTAAACATAAATAATTATTTTAATAAAAGAAATTACTTCAAAATCGCATTAAACCATGTTATTTCCTTTCATATTTTTCTCCCAGATATTTGGGGGTGCCAAATCATACTTGAAGATACACGGGGGTGCGAACACCTAAAAAGGTTAAGAACCACTGTTATAAACAGATTGAATGACTTAGCTCTGCACTGTATGTTACAAAATACTGGCATTCGTTTCATCTTTGATCTGAAAAGATCTGCCCGCATAACAAGATTTAGGAATAAACTGAAATGGCTTACCGAGCGTCAAAGACGAGATCTCCATGTCTTATCACTGGTTTATAATTGTTTATACTCTACGTCTTCACCATACTATCTTAAGGAAATGTTTGAGTATCATTCGAGCCATGGCTTGCCCTTGCGATCCAATAGCGAGCGTCTTCTGGCAATACCAGCTCATAGCTCAAACTTTTTTACAAACTCTTTTTCTGTTCATGGTGCTCGCTGTTGGAATAGTTTGCCTTCCAGGATAAGGTTGATCCCCACTCTTCAAGCTTTCAAGCGGGCGGTCAAGGACCATTTTATCACACAAAATATGGCTTCTGTATCCTAGTCCCTTTTCCTACATATTCTTCTCCTTTTTACCTCCTCTTTCATTTCTTTAAGATTTTCTTTATGTGAAAGTTTTATGAAATTGGGTTAGTTGGAAGAAATCGCGCCTCTGCGATAAACTCGCCCTCTGTATATTGATTGTATGATTGTCTTTGTTTGAAATGTATTTTTGTGTGAATTTGCTTGTTATCAATGTACAGTAAAGAATAAATAAATAAATAAAATAAATAAATATGTATGTAAGTTCATATTATATTTCACCTCATGCCCTATGATTAATATTCATAAGTTCAATATATTATTACGTATATCTAACTTCAAAATTATTTTTTATTAGAGTTTGATACTAAAATACTAATAAAAGAAAGAAAAAAGTTGAAAAATAAATAGCATAATAGCAAAATTATTCTTAAATAGAAAATCCAAACTCGTTGCAAACCAGTCCAATGCATTGTAACCCACTGTATTTATATTATTAATTGTGTCAGTACACAAGTAGTAGATTTCCATAATTATGTAATTGAAACAAGTGCTTCTTTCTACTTTTAATTATTGATCACGAGAGACACGTCTTTCGACTTATCAGGTTATATCGATCATATAATATATATATTATATACGTGGCAATTGTTGTAAGATACACGATAAAGAATGTACGTATATGTAAATTGCACAAATGTGATTAAAATAAAAGTGAAAGAATATAAAGTTGTTATTAAATAGTTACTTGGCTGAATGGAGGGGTGTGAGGAAGCGCGGGCGTCCGAGAACTACATGGCTTGAACATGTAGATCAAATTCTCAAGGACGGTCGTGTTTTGAGTAAAAGAAATCGACGTGCGTGCATGAGAAATTGTATGAATGTGGAGGAGGCGAAAGAAGTTTGTAAGGACAGATCTAATTGGCGTTCCGTTCTCTCTGCCTACCCCACTTGGGATACGGCGTGAGGGAATAGATAGAAATAGTTATTCCCACATAGATTATAAAGGATGTATATCTAAAGATATAGTTAAATACTTATTATTTGAGATAGCTTTACATAGATTTTACGTAATAAGTGTAAAATTAATAAGATATATAATATAAAAACTACTCACCGCGAGGAGAACATTTTCTATCTGAACTGTACCAGCAGAGTCCAGGAGTTTTCTTGACTGTTGGGTAGATGGTTAATTTTTTTATGGAGCACTCGTTGCATTTCAAAGTGTCATCTTTTATGATCATTATTCCTTTATCAGTATGTATCTGTGCTTGTCCATTGACCATTGTTTTTTGTAACAATCCATCAGCACACTCTCGATTGCCATCATTTTTCTCTATATTCTTAATATCAATACTGCTGTAGTTCTCCATTTCTTGGTTATTGTTTACGTATATAGTTGCTGAATCTGTTCTATGTGGTGTATCGGTAATATACTCATTAGTTTCTGTTTCAGAAATTATATTTAGAGTATTATCACACACCATAGTATTTTAGTATAAAATGTATTTTTTATACCAATTAACTCTTATCGTGATCGTAGGTAATATTGATGAAATCTGCGAAAATAAGAAACAAATATTTTATTAAAAAGAGTAATACTTGGAGATCGATAAACCAGTGGAGTACCTACAAAGTAAATAATAGGTCTGCCACTTTTTCCTGTTAGTTTTCAAATATCCCGTAAGAAACATGTATTCGTGAAACACCACGACTAAACGAAATTAAAAAACAATTAATGTTTTCGAGAGAAACGTTTTTCGTCTTTTAAGGACATTGTCAATTCTTAGGTATAAAACGAAAGACATATAGTAGAAGTAAACATTTGTTTTTTTAATTTTGTTATGGAATTCTGTGTCCTGAATGATGCTACTATTTTTGGCATGGAGAGGACAACTTGCATGTTAATTACATGCAGTTGATCCGCTGATTACTCCAGTAAAGAATAATTCTATCAAATTTAAAGATTTATCAGAATATAATAAATACGTTTTCAAATAAATTCCAAATATTGGTCTCTATACCATTACCAGTGTTTACCAAATATTTCACGATTATAATTATATAAAATACCAGAAATAATCTACCGATTGGTGCAATATCCCTCCAAATGGAAAATATTGAATAGTTTTTCTCTGCTTTCCAAATCATATAAGTTTTGGACGAAAATAAAGGAAAATGAAAAATGACAGATAAATCAATCAAGTAATATGTAATTTTTTTATTTTATTTTCCTTTATTGGCATTTCTACAGGTTTTTACATAAATATAGTATAAAACAATTAGGTATAGTATTAACCCAATTACAGAATGCACAAATGTTTACAAATACTGTATATGATTAAGATTCCCAGATTAAAAGTACCCATCTATGTAACCCAAAAATAAAAAACTCAAAACAATTACTTTAAAAATTCGAGAAAAAAAAAAATTTAAAATAGTTACAGAACTAAAAATACATTACATAGTCACCATAATAAAGAACATATCCCACTGAACGTAATAGAGAACACATCCCACTGTGTACGATATACCTAGATGATAATATAGCAGTAGTTAATATACAGTTTGTACATAATGTATCATGCTTCCTACAATGTCACCCGTAATGAGGTACCTATGTACAATAGGTATCAAGTAGTTATATGACAGAATTTACTCAATCAAACATGTAGGTAATTAGTATCCTCATACAACTACTGTATTATATATGGAAAGGTATTATATAGGTATTATATAGGTACCAAATTTGACTTTATGTAATACCTACATACATTGCTAATGTTCACATATTACTACCTAAACACACATGCACACAAATATATAAATGTATATATATAGATGATATGGATAACGATAGTAATGATTTTAATCTGGAGATATGCATCATTTGCAAGATAGAGAGAGAGTATTAGGTATCCAAACGCTTACGAACCGGTTCAGGCTGTCTTTAGCGCTTTATAACATGACGACGTTCGCCAATTCCACCTGTCTCTGGTAATTGCATCTCGCATGACATGACAGTCAAGTATAGTGAGTTCAAAGGTCAATAATCCTTAAGTCCAGTATGTATGTTCTGGAATACTGTAGCTTTATTTTGAACCCTTGTTTTGATGTATAAAAATACCACGGAGAAAATGGAAAGATAGTTTCTTAGACATATCTAATATATAAAAGGAAGACGTGTGTGTTACAACACTTATAACTCAAGAATGGCTGTACCGATTTGAATGATCTCTGATTTGTTGGATTCTTCTCCGGCCGGAATAAACTATAGGCTATTAAAACATCTTACAAATTCACGGGAAGAAACAATATGAAGAAAATTATTTACGCCATACATTTTTAATTTCAAAAATAAAAACAATATGGAGAGTCCATACGCTATTAGCGCCCCCACGTCGCCTGTTGCATTGTGCTAAAATAATCCGTAGGTTCTGCTATATTAAGAACCAAATTACTATAACTTATATGAACGAAATGTGTACTAATATTTGTTTACTATAATTCGGTAGTTACATGGCAATAGGTTGTATCTCACTAAAACATAATTTTACAGGAGAGCAAAAACAAAGTTTGCAAAACAGATATTTCAGCCAAATTTCGAGCATTATATATCAAAATGAAGGTAATTATTATTTCTACAAGATAGATGTAACATTCTCTTAATAATTTCTTCTAGAAGATGTATGTAACATTCACTAAATAATTTCTTGCAGTTTAAAAATATTTGAGTTTTTTTGCCATGTTGAAGAAAACAATCTTTCTACATGTCAATAAGTGACGTCTTTTCTCTCTTTATTCTGACTATAAAGAGACATATCCTTTTGCCACATCAAATATTACACTATTTTGAGCATTTTATGGAACAAACTTGAAAACGCAAAAAATGCGAGATACAACCTATTGCCATGTAACAACCGAATTATTCGACTAATATTTATGTATCGATAGATATTCTGTCACATAAATGTGGACGTGCACAGATTATATTTGAAATTGTATTTTATTTTTGCAGATGGAAAATTATTATTGAACCAAAAATTGTGCTATTAAAGATGAAAATAAGAATGTGTTCATGTAGGTAGTTCTGATGCAAGATTGTGTAGTGAAATTTGCAGACAGAGAAGAAAAATTACGAAGAAAATTATTTACGCCGTACATTTTTAATTTCAATAAAAAATGCAATATGGAGAATTATACAAAATCAACAATGAATGATAATTTTTCTATACATTCTCAAATTAGAATCGTTATCCATACAATTTAACATCTGTAGTTCTGATATTTCAATTTTTAAAAAATCATGGAAAGAATTTTTATAAATTTTAAATGAATAGGTAAAATCTACCTGAAAAAAAAATTATTACCTACATACATAATTATATTACGTACTGTAGATAATTTATAAACAAATCTGAGTTAAGTATAATTGTTCAACATAAATTGTTCATGTCGGCCGGTGTGGCGCGGAGCTCTTTCCTTTGAGTCACGAGGTCCCGGGTTCGATTCCCGGACAGGGCAAAGTGAAGAATGACCTTTTTCAAATTGTCCTGGGTCTGGGTGTTACATATATATGTATTTGTATATAGTGCATTGTATATGTGTGTATCGTCGCGTTAGTAACTACCCATAATCAAGATTCATCTAAGTTTGGGACTAGCTCGATGTGTGTGAATTGTCTATGTAAAAAAAATGAATGTAACTTTCAAAGTTTAGCGGCCCCACCCGTTGTCGAGTACTTTTTTTCCATAGAAAAGGTAATATTTTTGAAACTTGAGGAAATTGTTGCCATATGTAGAATTATTTTAATTTGCCGGCAAAAAAAATCCACTTCGAAAATTAATTTCCTAAAATTCCGTACATATTACTCGACAACGGGTGGGGCCGCTCAAGTTTCATACTTGCGAATTTTTTTTCCTATAAAAGAATTTTTCAAAAATTTGGTGACAAAAAAATAATTCACCATATGGCAACAATTTCCTCAAGTTTCGAAAATATTACTTTTACATGGAAAAAAGTACTCGACAACGGGTGGGGCCGCTAAACTGCGAAAGTTCCAAATGAATTATATTTTTTTACACTATACCTTCGATGACACACTTTGACAATTACGGGAGTTTGTGAAGATATTAATAATATTAATCATTCATAAAGTCAGTGGGAGAGGGCAGAAGATAGGGCAGGTGTCGAACATGTGTTGAAAGGCTAGGTTTGGAGTGGCCAGAGGTCCTGGAAGCAGCGGTGGACAGTTATCTCTGGAGGAGATACTTAGGGGCAATGGGTCCCCGACCGAACTAGGACAAGGGGAAGAAGATGTATGTATGAAATCGTTCATTGATTCTTAGGCGGTACGAAGTTCGCCGGGCCAGCTAGTTAATTTATAAATGAGAATTTCCAGGGAAAATATTAATAATTATTTTTATTTACTATTTGTTTGAATCTTTTAGAATTATCTGAAAGAAGAACAGTACCGGACTTTTATTTTTTATAAAACTCCATATAGAACACAAATGATTTATTTTTACTTTTTTTTAGAATATAGTGACCTGATTTCTACTCGCAATGCCATTTTCGTCGTCAAAGTCAATGTTTGACAATGAATTAATTTGTAAAGAGTGTATAATTTGAATAACTGTCCTAATACAATATCATACTATGTATAATGTAGGATTAACTTTCACCATCCATCAAGAACAACAAGACAAGCATAACCTTTTTTATATAGAGGAATGTTCTATCAGCTATAAAGACCACTCAGTTCTCAATAGCCTCCAGTATTCTGGAAATGTATTGGTCCAACCAGTGAACTTATAAATCTTTAATGAATTTAAAAACTTTAACTTTTTCATACACACAATTTATTTTCATTTCTGTATGCAATATTGTTTCGTCTCTTAATGAGACATTGTCAATACTAAACTTAACAAAATATTGTATACAGAAATAACAATAAATAGTGTGTTTAAAAAAGTTAATGATTTTTGATTAATTTAATATGGATACACAAAAAGTTACGGACAACATTGAAAAAATCTTATAAATCTTGTTTAAAAGAAGGCACTATTGACATCCCAGAATTTGTAGTGGTATGCGTCAATTCAATATAATATGTATTATTATGACATGAAAAAAATAAATTCATAATTTGTTTATAAAATGTTTGTAAGATTTTGTATTGAAATTTCTTTGTAATAATGTTTGTTTTCTTTTTTTTGTAATAGGTATGCAAATATTCTTGTGCTGTTGTTTTATTGCTGATGTTTCCAAATAAATTATCAACTTAAAATTGTTTCAAAGGCAATGACAATACCTTAAATTGTTTAAATTAATAAATTCCTTGTATTTTGATTGTATACAGGTAGGTACCTACTTATCTAGAGTCGCTAATTGCGCTGTACGAGTAGGTACTTAAGTTATTATATGAATGATATTTTCATACCTATATTTTAAAATTTAATTCATACAATATCCGAATAAATATTGTGTAATGACTCAGCGGTCTTTTGATTGGATAACATCTATATGTATATAATAGGAAGTCGTGTGTGTTACACCATATGAATCGATCATTTGAGAAAGAACATAAGTCAGTCAATACAAACTTTTCAGAAATCACAAAAAACTGTTAGTTATAATATTTTGAATGAAATGTTGATATCTTACTCAAATCAAAATGTTACTTACAGTGTATTTTTTTTATTATAAACCTTTATTTTACGTCAAAATACTTTATTTGTATATTAATTTGTTAGTTTTCGAGTGTCCTGTAAAAGGCAGGTGTTCGAAAAAATTAACACATTGTACATCTTAAATTCAGCGATGAGGTTTGCCACCCATCCTGAATGTCTTGATTTTATATTGGCACGAAGAGGACAGTTTGCATGTTTCTTACATGCAGCTGATCTGCTGGCTACCCCACTTGTGGGATATGCCGTGATGGTATAGTGGTAGTAGTAGTAGTAATTTGTTAATTTAAAACCTTTGACTTATATTGTTTCTCTAATGAACACCATTTCAGGGGAAAAAAATCAACATTTTCATCCCAGATTAGGTATTTATTAAACAGACAAAAATCACTATTTTTCATCATTTTCACCCACGTTAGCGGTGTGCGTTAAGTGTCAGCTGTGAATCGACACGAAAAAAATAGTGTAGTTACAACACAAGTCACTGACTTGTGTTGTTTTTCTATTGACTGGCCAAGTTTATCAGCTCAATTAGGTAATCAAATAGGTAAAAATTACGTGGTTTCTAAATGAAATAACGTGCGTTTCAAGAAAAAGGACCCAAATAAAAAAAAAACATTTTCGCTAAAAACCTGACTTATGTTGTTTCTCAAATGACTGATTCATTTATAACTCAAGAATGGCTCCACCGATTTGAATAATCTCTGATTTGTTAGATTTGTGGCGACTAGCCACGCACCTACCCGATGTCATTTAGGTACACATCAATGATATTTATTTTCAAATGTTCTAGAACAAAACAAAAAGTACAACAACAACACTCAGCTGCTAACCATCTTCTATACAACTTCATTTCTTACATTTTTAACGATCACTTTTTATATTTCTTTACATAATAATTTTTTTTCATAAATTCTAAATAGTGTATCACTCATCGTTCATATCTATAGATTCTTCTCCGTCCGGAATAGCCGATAGGCTATTAAAATATCTTACAAATTCAAGGGAAGAAAAATTAGGTACTAAGAAAATTATTTACGCCATACATTTTGAATTTTAATAAATAATGCAATATGGAGAATTATACAAAATCAACCATAATGTTTTTTTTTTATAGATTGGCCTATTTATAGAATAATTTTTGTATATGTCGCAGTCGTTTTGAAGAATCCGTCTGTTTGTAAACGGACGACGCCGTTTGTAAACGGCAGGCATATTACAAAATGACGAAAGTATATTAGTCAGGCAAATTACAATACGTCTAGGCGTTTTACAATCTGACTAGTCGAATTGAAGAATTTTAGTTCCATTTCTCACCGTTTCATGGCGTTGCGAATCAAAACTAAAACTTACACGCATTCGTGTAAAAGATTGCGCGGGAGATAGTCCATTTAGTAACCACACCTTATTAAAACATAATATGTAGGTATGCAAGTTATATGAGATATTATAATAATTAAAACATGTTAATGTAAATGCACTGGAGGAGAGTTGCGTCCAACAGAAATTTATGGAAGTCCAAGAGGGAGGCCTTTGTTCAATACTGGACACAAGAAGAAGGCTGAGGTAAGGTAGGTAAGGTAATGTAAATGCTGGTTAATAATCAGGAAAAAAAATGTGTAATATGTCAATTCATTAGTAATATTTCTGGGAAATTAAAAGTAATATACCATCAAGGCATATTTCACAAGTAGGGTAGCCAGCAGACCAGCGGCATGTAATAAACGTGCAAGCCGTCCTTTCCGTACCAACAAAATATTAAGACATTCAGGATGTGTTGATCTCTGTATTTTGATTGTACGATTGTGTTTGAAATAATTCTATTATTATGTAAAATTGCTTGTAATCAATGCACTGTAAAGAATAAATAACAAAAATGGGCGGCAAACGTCATCGTTGAATTTAAGGTGTAAAATGTTGTTATATTCTGTATAATCTACCTTTACTCTTAGGACACTGAAAACTTACTGAATAGAGTAGGAGACAAATGCATTGCTGGATGCTCTACGGAATATTGTTGTATTAATTTAAAAAAATCATTGTCAAAAAGGTTGATTTAATTTTATATTTAATTGAAACCATAAATTAACTATCTAGCTTGTTGTTACATTATAACAATCACTGTTATTGGATACAAATAATTATACCTAAATATTTCGTAAAGTAGAAATTTTCATAAAAATACATTGAAGGGTTGTCTAAACTATTACTACTATCAATATACAGAGGGCGAGTTTATCGCAAAGGCGCGATATCTTCCAACTAACCCAAGCGATCCGATCGATCTTCCAATATTGCGTAATTTAGATAGGTAGCTAGTTTTTTTGTGTAATTGCATCATAGGTATTCTTTTCTTTCATTAGGTACCTTTTATTATTAATCAGTTATATTCTACGCTTGCTTATACTGTGCTTATGCTTATACTGTGTGATTGGTTTTAAATTTTTAAGGAGCACATTTAAATATTAAATTGAATGAAATACAATGCGGTTACAGACACAAAAAAAACGCAGTCCAATTGATTGACATAAGCTAACTTAATAGATAGCACTAAATATGTAAATGAAAAAAGAAACAAAAGAATAGTTTTAAACAGATTGATTCATTGTTTTTAACAGTTCATATAAAAATATTATGTACCCATTACTTTCTTTGCGAATATAAAGCTTTATGGATTGTAAAAATAAAAAAAAATATTCGAAATATCATTGAGATAAATAGCATTGTCTATTATAAAATAAAAACAAAGACCTATCCTAAAACAAATGTGTAATTGTTAATGCAGAAGAAGGGATGATTTTATTTACTATAGTTTACAAATAAAGAACTTTTGTGTGGTTACACAATTTAGCATTCAACAAAAAAAAGTTCATCCATTAAAAAATGTAAACCTATTATTAAAAAAATATGCTCTTCTAGCTATTTGAAAAACAGAAGAATAGTGTATTGTTATTCTTTGTGTTATATTGTTTTTTAATTATGCATTGTTCTTTTTTTCATAGTTACTCCTTTTCTTGTTTGAATGTACTTTTTATGTGTCATATATTTTCTACATGTAAAAGGCTCACGCCGTATGTTGTAATAAAATAAAATAAATAAAAAATATTGTCTTATAGCTTTAAATCGTTTTTACTATTATTGAATTATTTATTTATATTTTTTTTCTGTACATTCATTACAATACAAACATTTTTATAGAGAAATGCATTCTTAAATACAATAAATATAAAGAAGGCGAGTTTATCGCAAGGCGCGATCTCTTCAAAATAATTCAAATATTAATGAATTATAAATAACTTATTATATTATTTTATAATAGTTATGTATTATCGGTATGACAATAAGTTGTGTTATAATATAATTTTTACGGCACGGAGAAAAATAGATGATACAAAATAGAATGATTATTTCACGACTATCTCTCACGCGATCCCATATAATATATGTATGTTTTGATACGCAACACCATGAGACGTCGAGAAAGAACTAAAATTTTACAATTTGACTAGTCGTATTGTAATATGACTGAATGCACTTTCGTCATTTTATAATATGCCTGCCGTTTACAAAATGACGACGCCGTTTGTAAACGGACGGATTCTTCAAAACGACTGCGACATATACATGTTCAAATTAGAATCGTTATTCATACAATTTAACATCTGGTTTAACATGTGGTTCTGAAATTTCAATTTTGAAAAAAATCATGGAAAGAATTTTTATAAATTAAAATGAATAGGTATCTACCTAAAAAAATAAATTAGTCGTTACATATTATATTACGTACAGCAGATAATTTATAAACAAATCTGAGTTATATATAATATTATTGTTCAACATAAATGAATTTTATTTTTTACACTATACCAGTAATTCCCAAAGTGGTCCAGGTGGATCCCCAGAGATCAACGGGAGACTCGACGGGGGTCTACGATGGCGTGACTAAAAAATAGGGGTGCACGAGTCGTAAGTGGAGGTCCACGAATCCATAGTTAAAGTATCGGATATTCGGTAAAAGCACCAGATATTGACATAAACAATAATCGGTACAAATAATACCCGGTACATTGTAGAAAAAGGTACTGTGAGAAAATATTCTTTAAGAAAACCGAGGAGTTTTAAAAAATTTTCAAATTCCTATACCTACCATTTCGAAAATTTAGCGACGGGGGGAGGGTAGAAATACAGGGGGTCCACCGGAACCAGCAAATTTTTGAAAGTAGTCTATGAGAAAAAAAAAAGTATAGGAACCTCGGGAGTTTGTTAAGAGATTAAAAATAATATTAAACACTCATTGATTGTTAGGCGGTACGAAGTTCGCTGGGTCAACTAGTAATATTATAATTATCATAAACTTCATAAACATTGACAGCATTAAACTATCAATGCAGACTTATCAAATAAACGTTTTTTTGTGTTCTCGTATTTCTTGATTTACTGTGATAAAATCGAAACAAAGAGCATTCGATCGATAAATATAGGATGAATAAGACTCGCCCCAAATATCGATAACGTTGGTAATGTTGATAACGAAATATTATCTTATTTGAAGGTTCGAAATTAAGAATCTTGAGAGTATGCAGAGTTTCTAGGTTTTATTTTTGTATTGATGTGTCAAATATTTATGAAAATATTTTTTCACTAAATATGTACACGTATTTTGCAATCATTTTTTTTTATTGTACCTAAAAATACTGAAATAGTATTATTATTATTATTAGAACAAAAGAGTGAATGTTCTTTGATATTCCGTGATGAGGTGTATTTATCAAGTACAAAAGCAATTTTATTCTAAATTTTAAGTATTATGCAGGAAGCAAGTTTAAAGGAGAAACTAATTTTAATTTATACGTTTTCATTATTGCTAATTTGATGGTATACCTAAGTCTGATCCTTTAAAAATTGACATGCATGTTTATTAATAATAATATTATAGAGACAATGTATTAACTAAGTATCTGTATAAAATTATATTCAAATTCGTAATTTGTAAAACTGAAGTGTTGTACAATAAAACGATAACATTCAGACAATTTATTTTTATTGACTTCTCGTTCATTTTCATAATAATTACACAATATGAACAAAAAATGTACAATTTAATCTGTATTCATAATTATCACAATCATTTTATTCTGCCATCGTTATTCAAGCTGAGCAAAAATGCGACCGCTCGTTATGTTTAATATTTATTAAAAAAAACTCTCTGCTAGAGTCATTGTTGATAGCTTACGCAACTGGTTAATAATTTAATATCAATTTTATTCCCCTTATACTAGTAGGTAGTCGTGTATGATATTACGTATATAATACTGGGTAGGCATTTTGTTGACCGGCAAATCAAGACAACGTGAAGAGCATAAAGGCGAAAACACACTATTAACACGCGACGTGACCCGACGAAACATGATGCGTGTTGAGTTAATAAACAAATACCGTTCATTTCTCTCTGAGAAAGAATACAAATGCTGACCCAGTGATAGCGTCACTGTGTGAGCAAGGGTTGCAGACAACTAGGGAGACAAAATTCCTAGGTGTGACAATAGATGAAAAATTGCAATGGTCACCACATATCGAATGTATTTCTAAAAAATTGTGCTCTGCAATCTACGCCATTAGAAAAACTAAAGAAGTTTGTGGATTTGATGCAGCCAAATTTGTTTACTTTGCATATTTTCATAGTATCATGTCCTATGGAGTATTGTTCTGGGGAAGGGGAGCTGACTGGAATAGAGTATTTATATTACAAAAAAGGGCAGTACGAGAACTAATGAATATAAAACCCAGAGATACATGTAAGATTGCCTTCAGTGAACTGGGAGTACTTACATTACCAAGTTTATACATATATGAGTGCCTACTTTATTCCTATAAGAACATATCTAATACGCCCCTGAACTCAGACTATCACAAATACAATACTCGTTGTAAGCGAGATGTAAGACCCCTAGAACATAGATTGGCTAAAGTTTCAAAAAGCTTTATTTGTCTTAGCATAAGTTTATATAATAAATTGCCCAGTAATATTAAGGCACTCAATTATGTAGAATATCAGAGAGAAGTGAAAAGGTATCTTGTTGGAAAAGCTTTTTACAATATCGACGAAATGCTAAATGGGACTGTTCAGTCTAATTGGCATTGATTCAAATTCATTTATTTATGTATAATTA
Organism: Athripsodes cinereus; assembly: GCA_947579605.1. Taxonomy (NCBI): domain Eukaryota; kingdom Metazoa; phylum Arthropoda; class Insecta; order Trichoptera; family Leptoceridae; genus Athripsodes; species Athripsodes cinereus. Next base: position 19,025,293 of record OX388307.1, on the reverse strand, counting down.
TTAGAATTTATTTTTTACATACACTGACGAGAAGTTATTTTGGGCCTTTTACACTCGAAAAACTTTGATTCAATGGAATTTCTTTATTTATTTATTCATTGTATTGTTGTAATTTGATTATTTTGTCATTTGTAAAAAAAAAAAACTATATAATTGTCTGACGATTCCAAGTGCCAAATCAATGGCCTACGGATGATAAGAAAGAATAAAGAATAAAGTGGAATCAAATTGTATTGTTTTCTATGACCAGAATCATACTACGAACATCCGACGCGACGCCATGTGCATAGTAAACTTCGGGTGTCGACACGTCGCGTCCCGTCGCGTGTTAATAATGTGTTTCGGCCTTTTTACTCCTCCAGAGCACTGCAGTAATAAGTTTCTTTTCATAACATGTATCATTTTACTTTTATTGCTCTTAACTTGAAAATGTAGATTATTTGATTAAAATGCCTACATAATACTTCTAGGGATAAATAATTGCTTGAATAAGAAAGACCACTTGCTTCCATTAATATGGATATAGATTTCTTAAGAAGATTTAATAACTTATGTACTACAATTGAATATGCAAGCCACCTAAGTATTTACATTAAATATAAGTAGGTATATTAAACACAAGTTTGTCGATCACTCGCTTTTTACTATCAGTGTTATACAACATTGAAATTGTGCAATTTTTATAATCTTAGTAAATAAATAAGTCAAGGTTTGCCATTGGATGCCAAGGTTTGCATCCAGGATATCAAAGGGTTAAGTTCAAAATGCGTGTTCAAATATCTGTGTTTATTTTTTTTACGATTTTTCAAGTATTTGTTAAAATAATTTTTTGAATTCTGATGTATGAATTTACAGGTAAATCTAATTTTTTGTAAATTATTTATTAAAGATTTAACCAGTTCTGGGTTGTATTTATAATAAAGTATATATTACGAGTTCATTAGATTATTTTTATTTTATTTGTTTATGTATTTAAGCATTTTCACGGATTATGCCTTTAACAGACACAAACATTTTGTTTAATTGCTATATTTTGATGTATTATTTTTGCGATATGATTATGTCTATATGTGTATTAAATATGCCGAACATTAAACAAACTGATAAAAATATAGAGAGATCCCAAAATTTTACCTATTTACTATAGCAACTTCTGTTCTTTATGAATGCATTAGATCCAATAAAATTTTTAACTATTTACTATAGCAACTTCTGTTCTTTATGAATGCATTAGATCCAATAAAAATTTTACCTATTTACTATAGGAACTTCTGTTCTTTATGAATGCATTAGATCCAATAAAATTTTTACCTATTTACTATAGCAACTTCTGTTCTTTATGAATGCATTAGATCCAATAAAAATTTTACCTATTTACTATAGCAACTTCTGTTCTTTATGAATGCATTAGATCCAATAAAAATTTTACCTATTTACTATAGCAACTTCTGTTCTTTATGAACGCATTAGATCCAATAAAAATTTACTATTATATCAGATGTACCTACCTACATCAACTATGAAAAAAAAATCTCCCAGAAAGCGACGTTCAAAAAAATATATGGACTTATAAAGTCTCAAGAACGGGTGAATGAAAAAAATAGGTTCCAGTTTAGATAGAATTTAAAAATATTTAGTGAAGCGAATGAGTTCTTTAAATCTCTATAAAAGTTTTATAAATTGACCTCTCAAACAATATATTATGCGGCATGTGAATAGCACCTCTACAAAAAAAAAACTAACACTTGTCACTTATTTAAGCAAACTTATTTTTTATGTAATAGATTAAATAAATTTTAGTATACGTATGTCTTGATGCTATTTTTGTATAGGCAATCAACAAAATAATTATGTTAAGAGGTAAGCAAGTAAAGTTGTGATAAACAATATAGATGAACCTCATATAATATAATATGATACTTAATAGGATTTGCCACGAGATGCATCATGAACATGTTGTGTCAAGTAACTCTGTAATTATTATCAAATTGATGTCTGCCCACTGAGAAAACGCACACTGTAACGACCTACCTATATATTGACTTTGTTCTGGACACGTCGTTTAACGGAGGGATCACATGGATGGTTGTATGTAACAATAAATCAAGCCTCAAATTGAGCTAGGTAATCGACGTTGATTATAGTGAAAGTTATATATGAGTTAGCAAATGGTAGGTGCCTATGTATTACAGGGGAATACTGAATGCTAGGTATTTTATATTTTTGGCGGAGCAAAAATATTATAAACTGCAATGCAGACAAAATTCTTTTTTTTATTTGCACGAACCTCTCAGAATTCGAAAATTTCCCAACCATCTTTATAAATATGTTAATATTATTACTGACTTGTAAACTTATATGTTTATCTATCTACTCAATAGAATAACTTCATTTATCGTACAAACATGATAATTCAGTGATAAACCTTTGACCCAGATTTATAGTTTGATTAACATTTATATTCATCATCATTCATACCATCACAGCATTTCTCACATGTGGGATAGCCATGCAAGATAAACATGCAAGTCATTCTCTCCGAGACAATACAAATTTCGACAATCATCATAGGTGGCATACCTTATCGCTGAACTAAAGATTTTGATCGTTTTAAACCCGTTTTTTACATTTATATGGTTACTTACAATGTACCTACGAGTATTGTACGTAAATGTTCGATATTTAGTTAAATTGTTCAGAATACGTCTCGTTTACTATCACTTTAATCCATGCGAATAAAGGAATACATTATATTTTAATATTTGCCGTTAGGTAGGTAGTACCTATTACAATAGTGACATTCCATACTTTGTATTTAAATCATTATCACTTTGTACTTCAGCTGTAGATGATGAATGACTAAAACCACCAATGACTCATTCAATTATCAATCTGTAACCTATTCATACAGTGATTGTTTGACAAACAATAAAAAAATTAAATTTACCTAGAACATTATTGCGTTGTTCTACTATAGGTACTTCTACGTCATATTATTATCTTAGATTGAGTCTAGTTCAATTTGTGTACATAATACATGAGCTATTTTTTTTTTTTATCGAAATGCACAAATACAAATAAACACAATAATCAAACTCCATGAAACTTCGTATTTGGGTCACATAATTAGAGTTGAGAAATATGGCATCCTATAACATATCATAAAGGGAAGATCGAGGGCCGCAGAGGAATTGGAAGAACGCATCTTTCCAGGTATTGGAGCATCCGAGAGTGAACCGAGATGAAATATAGAGAAGTTGTTTCGTGCTGCCAAAGACCGACAAAGTTTCTCCCAGGTGATCGTTAACGCCCTGACAAGACACATAAAGATGAAGAAGATTTTATCGAATAGTGGATTTACAAGAGATTGTTACGTGGGTGTTCCTATGGTAGCTGCAGTTCGAATGCTTTAAAAATTAATGATACGAATGCCAAAGTGTCAGTATTTGAAAAACAGGTATTTGAAAAACATGGGAGATGCGATAGGGGCATTGAAAGTGATGATGATGCACTGCGACCTGCGACCCATTCATAGTCAGCAATGCCAATGTGTCGAACATAATAATATGAGGAATTCAGCAAACTGTAAATTTCGTGCGAAGTATTTTTCTATTCAGTTTTTTTCTATTTGTCTTTTATTTGTACATATAATATTCTATAATATAAAGAGAAAAATATAAGATTATTATTCTTTGACCTTATCACATTTGTTTTAAGCCACAATTTAATTTTAGGTGTTAGTATGATATAGCTTCAATGATTGTATTGTAGATAATGTATTATTATTACTTATCATATCGTAGGTGATCTAATATAATAATTGTTTACATAGAGTTCCAGGCGTAACGTAACTACCGATACCAAAGTTCACTTACTTGGATATTCCAAATAACATATCGGCCTCTTGCTTTATTTATTTACCTATGTATTCTTCACTGTACACTGATTACAAGCGCTTGTACACAATATACCGTAGTCAACTTGATTTTAATTCCCAAATATGGTTTTCCGGTTACAATGTTCACGCCAACAATGTGGAGCACATCTAACGTAAATTTTTAAAGTTTATACAAGTTGGGTACAAAAATCTTAAAATAAAATCGAACATTAAATCTCTCGAGGAGAGAAGATTTTTTTTTTGTTGTTGTTTAAAAGTATTAAAAATTATTTTGAATAACATGATTTGTTGTAGCTCATAAAATTTCGTGTAGCTACTTGACGTACCTACTCGTACTAGAAATTGGGAGCTATTCTATACTTATAATCATAGTACAAATTATATTAAATCCACAGTAATACTCCGCTTACATCTCCTGGGAAATGAATATTTTGTTTGCAAGATACCGCATACTATTATTAAGTTATTATTTGTATAGCTGTGTGAAGTGAAATGTATTATTATTTTCTTTATATCCTGTAAAAGGCATTAGCCGTATATTAGATAAATAAATAAATAAATTTGTCAGATGTATAACATTATGTCTCACTACATTTGACACTCTCGTAAAGAGTTTATTATCTCCAAATGCTAACGTTTAATTATTATAGTTGATCTGTGGGTAATTTGGATATTTTATAGATGGCTCATAGATGGTAGGATTTACTAATTTATGTACATATTTAATATTAATTTTCGTAACTTTAAAATGTCTTATATTCGAGAAATTGGCATTTTTGTAATTTTGGCATATTTCACCACTATTTTGATATATTTTTGTTATGTTTTTGAACTGTATTTGATTCGATGACACTAATTGCTACTTTTTTATATAAACATTGATTAACAAGTAAAATTTGTGAAAGATCTGCTTATCATTTTGTTAATATTGTGTAAGTACATGTATAATATTTATTTTGAATTGTTTAAAATTTGCATTTTTGTTATTATTTCTATAACTGGCAAAATCACCCTCTGTTGGGTGGAACACCCATAAATAAAAAAAAAAAAAAAAAATCTATAAGGTACTAAACTCCCACGTTCAGGTTTGCGGTGTTCGACTGTGCTCAGGTAAACAGTATTATAATTTTTTTATATTTGTAGTAAATGCTTGGTAATAATTTTTTTTAATATTATTTCAGAATGCATTTAAAAAGGCAGAAAGTACACTGCGACCTGCTAACATGCATACATAATACTCGTACTGTATATTAAAACATTATACTGGTTATTTTTATTTATTGAGTTGACATTTATTTTGTAAAACTCCATTTTATTTCAAAAGTAAAATAAAATATAGTAAAACTTAAAACAATTTTGTTTTTGTTACATGAAATGGTTATTTTTATTTACTTTTTGTAGAGTTTTATTTTGATTCAATCTTGAATACCTACCGATAATATTTATTGTTTTGTTTTCACTTAGATATGCATAAATTATAAAAACTAGTGTAAGTGTATTTTAAACTATTATAACACTGCAAAAAACGAAAGCAGCAATTTTGTTACTTGAATGAAAAATTATATTACATATAAATATATTTAAATAAAATCAAATATAGAGGGCAAGTTTATCACAAAAATGGAATTTCCTCTAATTAAAAAAGAAAATTTAAATAATTATCATCCAACTCCCAGGGCGCACACTCGTAATTTATTAATATTTTTCATAGATATTTTTTACTTTTATTTATTATACTGGTTCTCAAATAGGAGAATTCCATGATTGAATAAATTAAAGTAAGCGTTTCATTCTGCTATAGAGAGATGTCTTTCGACTTATGAGTTTATTATCAACCTGATAGTTTCAATTAATTCAATCTTACATAATAAGGTACGTGCTATGATACATTGTACATATTTATGACGAGTCTTCAATTTATTGTTGAGGTGTCACGATGTCCGAGGAAATCCGTTATCCGCGAGACTATCTGACCTTATAAATATTTACAATTTAATATGGGAATATCTTCTAACTAATCCGAAAAAATCGAGTAAATATCATGACATTATTGTAGGTACCTACCCATAAATATTTTATGAACCAGTGGGCCTAGTCAAAACACATTTTAGCGTTACGTTTTCGTTCAAAAGTGGACGACGTTGCGAGAACGCGTCAATTTTCGTAGCTACTTGTGTATTTTAGCTACGAAAATTGACGCATTCTCGCAACGTCGTCTACGTTCGAACGAAAACGTAACGCTAAAATGTGTTTTGACTAGGCCCACTGATTTGAATATTATATAATAAGAAATGTAGAGAGTGAATTTCATTAAGAAATGTTGAGAGTAAATTTCATTAAAAAATCCAGGAGCATCTTGATAAATTGGGATGTACTCAAAAATATTAATTAACTTATTTGGTTTGGATATTACATGTACTTATATGTGTTTAGTGCATTGTACATACATATGTGTGTATCGTCGCGTTAGTACCCATAATACAAGATTCATTTCTTAGTTTGGGACTAGCACGGTCTGTGTGAATTTTCTATACATGTTATGTTAAGTTATTATGCGTTTATAGAGACTAGCACAATATACGCAGGAATAAAGAAGAAAATCCAAATTCAATGCTGACCAATCCAATGGGTTGTAACTTGTAACCCACTATAGGTATTTATAATAAAAATCCACCGACTTCTGAAATGTCTAGGCATATTCAATATCCAGGAGTCTTCAATATTATTTATTGATAAATTTATCTCGCTAATTATATTGAGAATTGTATGAATCCATTTTATATACTAATAAAATATTGAATAATCTTACCTTTTACACAACGTGATCACGTATGTACCTATACGTTCCAGTGTTATCACTGCTAGTTACAAATGATATGTATAAAATAATGTTGAATACGTCGCCACCGACTCATGAATGAAAACAAAACTGATATTGTTTTGAGGTTACATTACATAAGATACAAATCAAAGAAAAGAGTTACAATTTACAGCCGGTGACAATTAAAATCTTGATTGTGAATGTTTAATTATTTAAATATCACACATATTTTAATGTGACAGGTATAATATTATGGTAGGTATATAATCTATGACTGAAGTGTTATTGTTGGTACCTATACAGATCACAGACACATTTAACGAGACGGTTTGTCAGTATTCAGTACAGAAATCATTCGTAAAAGTATAAACAACTCCCTATGCCACAATAATATACAGCACTACACACTGACTGACTAATCGTACTGACATCGACTACGCTATATTCACTGCAGACTAGCAGTGTTGGTGATATTGTATTTATATCACCTATATAGCTGTCGTATCAGTGTGTCTACAGCCACAAGCTGGATAGACAAGACAAGCTATGTACAATTAGGTAGGTATGTATAATAATTATAATTCAAAACAATAGAACGTGATGCAGAAGTACCTACACGTAGATTTGCGTCAGAGGAAACCTCTTTATTTAATGTTTTCGGGTTGGGGAAATAAAATATCAGATATTTAATTTAAAACCAAACAGCAAATTATTGACAGTTAAAACAAAATAATTTGATGAATAATTTTAATCCCGAGCTGTTTTCTTAAATGTCTGGTTTAGTCTTCGGACTGATTATTTCCATAATTTTTCTGATCTTCATCAATCATCGATTTTCCTAAACATATAATCTAAAGGGTTATTTTTCTATATTATTCTCTATTATCCAAAATTAATTTTTCATCATCATCTCGGCCTTCAACAATTTTCTCGGGAGCACAGGGTAGAAACCAGGCCCTTCCATTCAGAGCATCTCTGCGCCAATTGAGTCACTTCTTCCCTCGGTATTCCCAGCGCTCTGGTATCGTTGTCATGAGAAATGTGTATTTTGAAAGATTCATCATAGCTATACACTATTTTTTTAGAAACGGCTAAAGCAGTAAAACATTAATATAATGAATAAATAAAACCATATTCCTACCTAATTACTTGCCTTTATTTATTTTTACCTTCAACTTGTACCTAGACAAAAGAAGTTTATACCATGGCTATTATAAGATAAGGACTTTGTTAAAATTATGCTCAATTAAATTTATACTACGAGGAATGCTTTCGAATCCTTTTTTCGTTGTCTAATCGGTTCCCTGGCATCTATTATCATGCTTTAGAGAACATCCACTTTTCACCATTGCCTTTGAGAGACGATAAAGCCATAAACCATCTATAACCATTATATTGTTAACAAGACTATCTCCAAAAAGCCATTAACCATTCATAACCGTAATTTTCTATTATTCAAAAGACCATCTCAGAAAGACGCGCCAGGACAATTGGTCACATAATGCGTCACAAAAATCTTCTATAAGATAATAATAGAAGGGATGGCTAAGGAGACAAATCATACGTCGAGATATAAGCTCAGATCGTGCGAAGAGCTAAAGATGGTCGAACAGGATAGAGCACAATGCAAAGAAAAATGTAAGACTTTGCTGGAAATCAGGGCCCGTAGTCAAAACATATTTTAGCGTTACGTTTTCGTTCCAATATAGATGACGTTGCAAGAAAGTATCAATTTTTGTAGCTACAATACAATGTTATATTCGGACGAAAAACGCTAAAATGTGTTTTGACTGCGGGCCCAGAGAATGGGATTCACATGGTTATTAGGTCAATAACGAATAATTTGGATTTTTCTCACGGAAAGAGCATAAAAGTCAGTTCTTTTTTTTCTTGAGTCCTCTTTTTCGATATTTTAAAGTATCTTAGTAAAGCAGATTTTTGGATTATTCCTATATGAAATTGAGAAGATCATGAAGAATTTAAATTCCAATACCTCTTTCAAAATCTAGCGACAGGGGATAGAAATTTTGAGTGTAAAGAAAATACTGGGAATCTGAGATATAAAAAAACGTCCTCAGAGGTCAATAAAAAACATCTATCCCTTCACCTCAGAGGGTCGCGACAAAATTATTAAACGGTTATCAGTTCGCGGATAAAAATTAGGAAAACATTGCTTCTAAGGAATTACATAAATTTATACAAAAATTAAGGAAAAACTGTATGCAGGATAAAAGTTGTGAATATCTTGGTTGCATTGATTATCTTGGTTGCATTGAGAATGACAAAATATTACAGAAATTACTAAAACACAGGAAAAAATTAAAGTCAGCGCCCAGAACACCTGTCAAAGGATTTTGATAATTTGTTTTCAAGTTTTAATTTATAATAAGCTTTTGAAAATTATTACTAACAACTAAATACCAGTCGTCGTTGCATATTGAAAATGATGTATGAGAATAAATAAATATTTTGACATTTCTAAAATAAACTGCTTATTTATTATGACATTAAAACCATTTTAAAGTGATTTCTAGCATCAAATATTGAAAATTTAATATTTCAAAAATAATCTTACATGACAATAGAAGGTTCAAACAACAATTTAAATGCCCTCATAAATAGTTCTTTATCAGCATGCCTTAGTAAAAATGCTCGCACATTCGCCACATGCAACCTTTATAATTGTGTTTTTTTTATTTAGTTCATCTCACAATAAACAAATGGTAGATTATGTTTATTTCTTGATTCTTTTTGCACATCACTATTGTACTTCCAACAGAAATTACAAAATAATGTCGAATATAAAGTATTGAAATGATACCTAGCTGTAGTGTCGAGATTATAAGTAAGTTATAACTAATGCAGTGACTCATTCATCTAACTACGCCATGACTTACCTATGTACATACATGTTAAAAGTTAGGAACCAGAAAACACTCAACATATTCATGAAAATAATTACGAAACGCAGCTGAAAGTCTGTTCGTTATTATTGTGTTGTATGATTCTGTTCGAAAGGGCACAAATGCAAGGGAGGTTTTCTTTTTCATTTTTTTGATACTTTGTTCGTTTCGTGATTTTTCATTCGCGCTTTCTCTCTCTCTCTCTCTCTCTTATTTATTTTCTTATTGAAAAAACTTTGAAGCAAATATTTGCTTTACATTTTTATGATTTAAAAGTATGACGAATGGATCTCCTTGATATACCTATAGTTGGGAAAACATGATTGGCACAATATTAGTTTATTTATTAACATTACGAAATGGACAAACTTTGCCTTTTTTATTACATTATTTTAACACAACTGTTTTCTTTGACGACACGTGTATAGGATCACAATTAAACTTACCCATTTTTTGTATCTATGTTAATTTAACTAAGTATATATAGGTATAACTGCCTACGTCTTTAGTACCTACATACTTACGTAAATATTCCTGATTCGCACACTATATCACGTCATGCCTGCGCCTTTTTAATAACGATGATAGGCATTTTTGATATAACTACGTTAAATAGTAATAAAGCATTAAAAAATACGAGAAGACCTTGTCTATTTTTATACACAAAAAAAACTTTATGAATGGACAGAGTTCAACAAAAAAATAATCGTTTGACGATTTGCGCATGTACTTACAGGTACATATATTATAATATAACATAGATATTAATAAAATATATTGGAGCGTGTTTTGTAACAATGTATCAAGCTACAATATCGAAAATAAGAGTCAGTGTCAAAATTCAAACCTAAAAATGATGTCCTTGCTATACTAAAATAACAGCTTAAGTTAATAACCCAACCCCTAAAATACTCTTACATACCTCCATTTGTTATCTTACAACCCACATTTTTTTATTGTAGACTCAATACAAAAAAAAGGATTATAAATGTACCTACCTACTAATTTTATAATTAAACAAATATATCCCTACTATTATTTTGGTAGCATCTGTCGCTATCATTCATCCATCGATACGACAAAATAAACCTACATAAGGGTTGTTCTTGTTTTTAAGAAAAGTTTCTTTCCTGGAATCCTTTATTTGTTTCTTTTAAGAAATATTTTTTTAAGAGATAAAAAAAGAAATTTAGGGAAGAATTTAATTTATGTATTTATCTATATTTATAATATGACGTGTATTTAATATCCTAGAATTGACCAATTTTACAGAGCCCTTTGGCATGTAAACGACACTTTAATGTTGTCCAATAATTATAATACTGTAATAATCCCTAGTGTATAATAGGCCTCCAACTTTCCAAGTGTCCTGTAAAAGGGAGGTTTTTGTAAAACGACACGTTTTAAAACATTTAAGATCTTCAATTGAGCCACCCGTTCTGAATATCTTAGCATTATTTGGCACGGAAAGAATAACTTGTATATTTATTTCAAGCAGTTGGTCCACTGACCTCTCTACTTGTGGGATATACCGTGCTGTGGACATAATTATCTTCAACGCTCCTTTTAGAATCACTAGGTGAAAATAAAAATCATTCACTCAGATTGCGATTTTGTATTAATTGTTTATTGTCAGTCTATACTAAGTGCCATAAGAATTTAGCCAGCAAACCAAAGAGGAGACGTGTTGATTAAATAAAAAATAATTGGCAATATAGGTGTATTATTTATATAATTTTAACTACACAATATTCCAGTGGATTAGTTTATTATCGTGTATACATAATGAAGCGGTGTCATTTACTGCGAACGAATTTCAAAAGATGGCATACATAAACCCAATAAACATTATTCTCATTAAAATGTAATGCAGATCTTAGAATCCTTAGATATATTGATTACATAAATGTATGAAGGTATTCTTATTTAGTATTATTGAAACTTAGTCTTATTGAAAGATATTCATACTTGGTCTTATTGAAACTTAGTCTTATTGAAAGATATTCATACTTAGTCTTATTGAAACTTAGTCTTATTGAAAGATATTCATACTTAGTCTTATTGAAACAGTGTTTGATTGTAGAAAAAATAGACCTCAAATTAGATTCATTACGAAAAAAACTTTTTAATTCTATTTTATATGAATATAAACTTAGCTATTGTTACTGTAAAAATATGTCCAAAGGCAATGCTTACTTTCTATAGGTAATTTGATCGATGGTAGGTACCATCTAAAGTTAAAAATAAGTTGTTCAAAATTTGGATGTATCAACATCCACATTGTCATCTTCATCCTTATCCTCAACCGCTTTCGAATTCTCAAAAACTATAAATTCGAATCTTCATCCGCATCCTCAAAGTGACATCCATTACGACCCTAATTTAAATATTTATGGCGCCCTTGAGATCATGCTATGTTATAACTTATGAGTAAACATCATTTTACAAATTGTCCATATATATTATATACGAGGAGAGTTCAACGTATTCTTGATATGGCAGCTTTTTTGTCGGTAATGTTTTTTGTTTATTGTTCTTTTAAGACATTATCCAAGGTGATAATTAGAAAATTTCGACGATTTATCACCATTACTTTTGTGACAATTGTGTTTCGAATGCAACAAAATGACGCGACGTGAAAATTTTCAACAAAATCGAGCACCACGCTGTTATTAAATATCTGAAAAAACAAGGAAAAACTCAAAAATCATTCACGAAGGCATGGTGGCCGTTTACAAGGATTCCGCTTCATCGTTGTCTACCATTCAAAAGTGGTCAAGCGGGTTCAAAAGCGGCAGAAAGAGCATTGAAGATGACCCTCGATCAGGTGGTCCTGTTTCTGCCACTACGGAAGAAAACGTATAACAGTCGAGAAACGTGTACTCGAAGATGCTCGAATAAAAGTTAATTCGTTAGGAAAGATAACTAAGCTTTCCGTGGGTACCATACACTCAATACTTAATTAAACCTATTGATAAAAGTCAGTTTTGTTTTTTGTGTTTGCCTTTTCTCCACACAGGAGGTGAGTTTTTATTCCTTACTGCCCTTGGTAAGTATATAGTGTGTGCACTTGCTTGTTGAGTTGAATATATTTTTGTAATCATATGTAGGCACACATAAATTTTGTAATAGTTTAAGTCCTTAGTACGTATTCGTACGTAACTGTAAGATAGACTTAAGAAAAGTTTTGTATATTTCTAGACGTAAGTTTTTCTTTAAAAACCATGTATTATGTTGTGTAAATGTGTGTGTCATCCTCGGTGTGAGGTCTTCCACCAAGGGTACATCAAGGAAGTATTTTGGTTTTTTTTTTGCAGAGGAAATCCCATTAGGATAACCTCGAGCCCACTCTTTGGTAAAAAAATAAATAAAAAATAAAGCTTTTGCTCTAGATTGACTGGATGACATGAGAACTGATGTTCTTGAAACATCCAGGGGTAAGTGGTGGGAACCCCTCCCTTAATGTATGATAAAAGTCAGTGTGCAGTGGGTGCCTCGAACGCTCAAACCATCGCAGAAACAAGTGCAAATTGAATGTTCACTCGGCGCGCGTTGCCAAGGCTGCTATTCAGGAGTGTGGTTTTCAAGAGATCAATCATCAGACCTGCAGGGTTACTCTTGACAAAACTAAACACGATCTTAATCTAGTCTTGATCTTGATCATACGACGCACGAAGTGACTATTGGCCAAAAATACACGCAAACCGATCGCGCGTTAGCGGTAACGCGGTGTTTTTGACCATAGTCCTTTCGTGCGTCGTATGATCAAGATCAAGACTAGATTAAGATCGTGTTTAGTTTTGTCAAGAGTAACCCCGCTGGCTCCTAGTGACTATTTTTTTGTTTTCAAATCTGAGATCCGTAGGAAGTAATTTTCCGACGACGAAGAGGCGGTCATAAACAATCATTTTCAGAGAAGAAAGAAAGAAAGTATTTTTTAGAGGGTATTGAAAAGATTATTTCGCAATGTAAGAAGTGTATTGAGGTCGCAAGGGACTATATAGAAAAATAAAATTATTTTAGATTTTTTATTTATTTTTTATTATGGAGGCTCATCCCGTTGGATGTTATGGCCATACAAATCATATATTATATTTTAAGCGAGAAAAAAAAGACAAGAGAAGACGAAAAACATTCATATGAGGATCATATTCTTTTGAATACATTCAAAAAAAGCTCATTAACTTGTTGAGAGTTCAGTTCAAGAAGGTAGATAATATTAATGGGATACTCAACGTTCACGAATTTAAAATATATGTCCATGGCGTCCCTAATTAGACATCCTAGGATGCTATGATCCGGCTTTTCCTCGTCCCAACCACACTCGCAATCGGGAGATTCAACCAAACCGATTCAGAACAAATGTGAATCCAGGCGCATGTGGCCGAAACGCAGTCTAGAAATACAGACAATGTGGTGTCTGGACAATTTTTTCTTGTGAAACCGAGGTCGAGATGGGATAGATAGCTGAACTCTTTTATAATGAGATCCTTTTGGGCTATTTTGCCAGGATGAATACCAATTTTTGAAGCTAATGCATTCAAATTCGTTTAGAACATCACACTCGGGTAAAATGAAGTTGTCAGGAGTTCTGCCGCGATTAGCGGCCTCCTTGGGTAACAAATCCGCTCTTTCATTACCGGAAATACCGCAGTGTGCTGGGATCCAGGCAATCACCACATCTCTATTCATGTTCTGCAATTCTAGGATGAGCAATCTGATGTCAATTATGAGTTGGTTGCGAGAAAATAGAGAATGTGGGGATGCCAAACATTTTTACCAGGGAAAATGAATCTGGGAAGACAATTATATTTTGTTCTGGTATAGTGAAACATTTTTGTAACGCCTCTCTTAATGCGAAACATTCTGCTGAATAAACCGAGGCCCCAGGGGGTAGTCTGAAACCGTCATCTATATTCAGCTTCGGGATAACGAATGCGGATCCACTAAAACCGTCAAGAGACAATTTCGATCCGTCTGTGTAAATCTTCAAATAATCGGGTATTTTAGATTTTACTGTCTTTTCTTTTATATCCATACCGAGAGTACTTTGAACTCCCCTCGTAGGTATATATATTTATAAAACATATAAGCTAAAGTATAAGTAAGTAAGTTGCTAACGTAGATTTCTGGTTTATAAATATCTTTGAATAATAATGTCAAGCATGTTTTAAATGATTTTAAATAAGGGTAGTTATATATTATGTAAATACCAGTTTAATTTTTTTTTTGTTATCTACATTTTTGGAAAACAACAGAAAAAGTATTATTATATCGACAAGCATATAACAAAAATTTTTTTTAAAAAATACGTCACATCTATAATTCATAGATGTGACTTATTTCGAGACAATTTTTTCTTGTCTAGTAGATAGTTATTTAAACGAATCCTCGTTCTATCACGCAATGTTTTGCCAACCATCTTCTCAGCGATGGCATCTCTCCTGGAATTATTCCACTTTCGTCCTTTTTCAACCACGTCCATGTTTCGCTTGCATACATAAATGTTGATACCTGAATAATTATAGGTATTGTGCACCAAAATTTTTGCCGTGTTCAACACATTGTCATTGCTAACAACCGGTCAAAGTACACCGTCCATCCTAGCACCGCGGCCACTTTTATTCTTTCGATATACCTGTTGCATTCCTCGCAAACAAATTTCCCAAATATACATATTCGTTTACTTGCTCCAAAAATTTATTTTTGACTTTTATTTCACACATCGTTCTTTCGTTCTCTCCTTCAAACATCAGCACTTTCGTCTTCGTAACAATCATTTTCATCTACGTACACAGGTACCTACTACTACTATCATCGACACCCGACACAATTTTTTTTAATCACTTTCATTCTCAGCCATTAACACCAAATCATCTGCATACATCATTGCATTCACCCAGGTTCTATTCAGACCAATCCAATGGATTGTAACTTTAATTGCGCACAAATACAAAATATCAACATACATTTTTTCTTAACATGGTTACAATTAAGTTGCAGCAGCCTCACTAGGTTAACCTGTATCGAGGCGTGCTGCGAATAAAAATAATAAACAATATACAATCAACAAACTATCATTATATCCAAAAAAAAAATCACAATAAACAAATAATAAATAAATTAATTAAAAATGAAAATATGTCAATGAGTCAATAATTAAACGCAAACACAATAAAGTAAACAAATGAATATTTGGAAAATGATGGAGAATTAAATGAATAAAAAATAATAATATAACAATGAACAAATAAATAAATAAATAAACAAATAAATAAATAATCAAATAAATTAATTGACTAACTACCTAAATAAAAATTAAAATATGCAAATGGTTCTATAATTAAACGCATGCAAAATAAGGTGAAAAAATGAATATTTGGAATATTAAACAAACAGATTAATCAATGAATACAAGAATAAACAGATGAACAAGATAAAAATTAAAGAAAGTAAAACAATACAATAAAACAACAAAATAAAGTAACAAAATAAAATAAAATAATGAAATAAAAATCATCAAATATGTAAGACAACGAATCAATGAATTCCTGATAAAACCAAGTCAAATGAAATAAAACAAGTCAATACATGATTGTCTGTAAAAATTAAGAATCAAAAATTAAATACAATATCTATCTATCTATCTATACCATCACGGCATATCCCACAAGTGGGGTAGCCAGCAGATCAGCTGCATGTAAGAAACATGCAAACTGTCCTCTTCGTGCCAATATAAAATCAAGACATTCAGGATAAATACAATATCAATCAATAAAATAAGGAATGAATAAACGAATAACCACAAGTAATACTCAATCCGCAATTTAAGTCACATGAGTAAAAAGCTTGCTCCTCGCTTCAGACCGACCCATCTCCATTAACCATTTTTTAATGTTTCGTATAATAACGCTTAGTTTTATATTAAGCTTAAGATGATCAGGTAACAAATTGTACAGCCTTGGTGACAGATAAAATGCTGATCGCTGTCCAAGAGCCGTATTCACAAAAGGAACGACACTGACACCCCTTGTTATGGATCGAGTGTAATGACTGCCTTCAGCGATAGGCTTTTCTGTCCTACTCGCAGCGTAGCGTATAATTATATTTTTAATATATATTTGTCTGGCATCAAATATTTTAAGACTCCTAAACAGAGGATCTGATGGATGTCTGTACGGTGCACGACTCATCACTCTTATTATTGCTTTCTGTGCAATATTAACCTGGTACATGTGAGCCTCAGCGGCGCTACCCCAGCACTCTATCCCATAGCTCATCACGGAGTCACACAATGCATAATATACCTCTCTTAATCTATTCCTATCCAATACATTCCTCAACACACAAAAAATATGAATTAGTTTTCTCAATCGCTTAGATAGTGCCTCTATATGAATATTCCATCTCAGATGTGTGTCGATTACCAAACCCAAGTACTTAATGCATATATATGTGGACAATCACAAGGTTGACTCCTAGAACATGTATGCAACACTAACGGAACTGGAGAATGTGGATCGCCTGAGGATGTGATAGAAAAGGTCATATATTTAGTTTTTCCCGTGTTCAGAGTAAGCAAGTGGTTTTTAAACCATTCCCCAACCCTACCGATTCCGATTTCCGCCAAACCATACACCTCCTCCCACGTCCTGCCCTTGAACATCAACACCGTATCATCCGCAAAAGCAATAACAGATCCCCTGAACTTCATATTACACAGATCGTTAATGTAAATGAGAAAGAGCAGTGGTCCCAGTGTGCTGCCTTGAGGAACGCCATACTGTACTTCCTTTTGGGTACTCAGTGTCTCACCGATTCTGCTCGATTGCATCCTACCAGACAGATAGCTCCTAAACAGATCCAGTGCCAGACCTCTGATTCCAATAAACTCCATTTTCCTCAACAACAAAGCATGAGAAACAGTATCGAACGCCTTGGCCAAGTCAACAAAAACTGCCAAACATTTGCACCTCTCATCCAAAGCTCTCGCAACATAATCAGAGAAAGAGTTCAAAGCATTTGTCGTACCCAAACCCGACCGAAATCCATACTGTTGATCCGATAAAAAGTTTAACTTTCCGAGATAAACATCCAGTCTCGTCTTCAACGCCTTTTCAAAAACTTTGGATACAATACTTAATAGCGAAATTGGTCTATAATTGGTAATGAGGCTCTTATCTCCTGATTTATAGATTGGAACTACAATAGCACACTTCAATTGGCTAGGAAAAATTCCACGTGTAATACATAAATTAAAAATATGTACGAGTGGCGCAGAAATAAGGCCAGCACATCGTTTAAATACCATTGTATTAATTTGGTTTAGTTCAACACAAACATCTATCGCTTTCAAAAGTCGCATACAGTAGTTAATAAATTGAACAGCCACGGAGACATGACACGTCCTTACTTCTGGATGTTCATCAGTGACGTTTAAAAGTTTTCATACTGGGTGTCAGACCCCTCGTCAATAATCAGTAGTTATAAATAAAGTATATTGAATAATTATTACGCAGGCATAATGTATAATATGAACACAATATTTCCATTTCAACTGAAAAGCTATTATGATAAAAAAACACACACACAAAAACTACATAGATGCAATTTCACACCTAACCACTATATTATGGTAACCCATCCAAGAGCTGATAACGACCAATGTTACATAAACTTTAGTGATCGAACGAGATCCAGTAAATACAACGCACTATTCAACTGAATCGCCTACAAATGGCGCTCAATAGCGCTGCAACGCTTATTTTCCGCGAAGATAAGGGTTGTTACATCACACCTTTGCTGGAAAAGTTGCACTGGTTAAGAGTAGGTGAAAGGGTCCAATACAAACTGTAGGGTTACTCTTGACAAAATCTAAACACGATCTTAATCTTAATCATACGACGCGCGAAGTTACTATTGCCCAAAAATACGCGCATACCGATCGCGCGGTAGCGGTAGCGCGGTGTTTTGACCATAGTCACTTCGTGCGTCGTATGATCAATATCAAGACTAGATTAAGATCGTATTATTTAGATTGTGTCAAGAGTAGGCCTGCTGTGCCTTATAGTCAGAGATGTGACTATTTGAAATAAAAGTACTTAAAATACAAGTACAAAATACAAAATACGTATTTTCATTTTGTATTTCAAATACCTTTTCGTAAAAAGTATTTTGTATTTTATTTGAAATACTTTTTTTGAGTATTTTGTATTTTACACAAAATACTTTTACAAAATACCTTTTTATTTGTTTGAAACAAAATTCTGACATTAATTGACATGCGTGTATGCAAGCTTTTTTTGTCAATCTGTTGAATTACGAATACAACATTTTCATTAGAGTACTCCATATTTGAGAATTTTCAGATATACACACATAATAATGATGATTGAACTAATTATACATGACGCCGTTTGATGATCCATGACCATTCCAAGGGCACTGTGATTTCTTCTGATCTGTAGCGTTTTCAACTTTGTCTGCAGGCAATCTGTTCCAGGCAGTTGGCGCTGCAACTCTGGTTCTCCTTTCTGCAAATTTAGAGGTTTTCGCAATATTGAATTCTACGAGTTTGTTCACGGCATAAGAAGCTGAGCACAGTCTTCGCCTCAATTTTTTGTCAGCGGAACAGCTCAGTGGGTAGTGTGCTACCTTGTGGACAGTGAGATACAGTTTAAACACCACTCTCTCTGAGATTCTCAGCTAGTGTAGACTTCTTAGTAGTGAAGTGATGTGGTAGCTCTGATTCTCTCTGTAAATGATTCGGAGGCAACATTAAAAACCATCTGAAGACGATCAAGAAGGGTCTGGAGCAGTCCTGTATATAATATGATGTTACAGTAGGTAGTCCATACAATTTCAGATTCGGAGTATCCATCCTGATTTTTTCTGCAGCCTAAGTTCAGAAATTCTCTAACCTGCTTGATACTCTCTCCATTTATGACAATTTTCGCAGTCTTCTCTTCGAACAACCATGAATTTTGTTTTGTCTTTATTTATTTTTATGTAGTATTTTGACAATTCTTCCTAAGGCTTTGTTCAACTCATCTTCATTATCTGCAAGCAATGCTATATCGAATCATGTCAACCCTTTCTCCATTTATCTATACTTTTGTCCAGTTCTTCATTTCTTCTATCAATTCATCAATGGCTCGCTGTACACAACAGTTAAAGAGTGCTGGAAATATTGAATACCCCTGTCATACACCTTGTTCGACTATTTGTAAAAAGTATTTTAAATAAGTATTTTGAAAATACGTATTTTGTATTTTGTACTTTCTTAAATACCATTTTGAAAAAGTATTTAGTATTTTGTATTTGAAATACAAAATTTCAAAGTATTTGTATTTTGTATTTAAATACTTTTTTGAAAGTATTTTGCACATCTCTGCTTATAGTCTATAAGGCTGTGAACATCATGGCACCTCAGTCACTTTCTGAGATCTGTGTTTTCAAAACGCCTGGAAGTAGAACTCTAAACTCAACCAAGACATCCACCAACATGCTGGACGAAATCAATAGAGCAAACAAGTACTGCTTCTATGATAGGGCTTTTGGCGTCACAGGATCCATCATCTGGAACCGACTCCCCGAGGACCTCCGTAAAAATTAATCGATAACAAGGTTTGGAGCAAGTTGAACACATCGCTCTTCCAACATAGTTTCCCGCGCCCTTGAGATGGATGTTGCATTAAACGGCGCCGAATAAATCATCCAACATATATACTATACTCATTAGTGTAAGCTCAGCTTATGGCTTTATTATTTTTCCGTTCTACCGAGTAGGTTTACCTACATTTTGAATTACAAATTTAATGCTAAAATCGAGAGAGCGCTGTCAAATACTATACGTTAAAAATGACGAGTGAGACAAACAAATAAGCTGCGTTTAATGGAACAAGCTTCGTTTCGTGGTTACTCTATTTCTATTCTATTCTATTTTTCTCAAGGCCATCCACTCGTTTGCGAGTGATTTAGGTCGTGGTTACTCGTACATGGAAGGAATCACTAAAGTACTTGATAGTGATAATCTCGCCACTGCATATCGTCTAAGTATTTTAAATGTTGTATTGTTTTGTTAGCACTGTTATTATTATAATGATGTTCAAAAAGAATAAATAAATAAAACAAGTGTTGTGACAAATTATTAATAACAGCTCGGTTGCATATAGCCAGGTTAGTTTGATGAATCGGACAACACAACCAAATATATAATAATAATAAGACGATTTGGTCAACATCGCGTCCATTTCAAACACAGTGAGCGAATGTGCACGAAATCTAAAATGATCGGATTGTTAACTGCAGGTATTTTTAGTATTTTTTTTAACCCTTAATTAGGCACATAAAGAAAATCACACAAATGGTCGCATGGGGTCACTACTGACCCCAAATAAATAAATGAAAATAGTGAGGAAGAAATAAATGAAACGATGTATGTATTACCAAAAATATTTAAATGCTTTATTATAATCATAATAAAGAAACAAAAACATAACTATGACTTTAAACAATAAAAAACACAAAACAACTTCTAATGCCTCTTTAAACTACGTATTTTTGGTAGAGCCGAGATCAACTTATAAAAAATTATTATTCAGATTCATCAGCAGATTCATCTATTCTGCATTCAATGCAGTAAGCCCTGAAGTGTTGCTGACAAACAAATTTACCACACTTATAACACTTATTTGGCACTTTTTTGTCGTCCTTTCTAGGGCACGACGAACAGCGACCGCGCTTAGCAGACAATTGATTCATAACTTCCTGTATATCATGAACTTCACGGAGCCGCTTTTTTGTCGAAGAAGGGACAGCACGCTGTTGAATGCGACTTTTCTGGTAATCTTCCACTAGTTCTGTTGTTAGTTTTTACAAAAAAATCCGCCTTATATGTGTGCTACTCTTATCAGTATTCGCCTTATATATGACAAATGCGTTGATACCAGATATATTTAGAAGGTGAAAAAATACCGCCAACGGCCATCTTTTTGTTCTTCTTGCAACGTTATAGTTAGCGGATAGTTGATCGTTGCAGTCGACACCACCTCTGGTACTATTATAATAGGTAACAATTTCTGGTTTTCGAGCGCTAGCTGTTCCTTCGTCAATGGAGTTATCATTATGCATTGTTGAAAGTAAAATGATGGCTTTTTTTGGCTTCGGGACATAAGAGACCATAGTGATTTGGTTGTTAAATCCAAAAAGCGAAGTAAATTGCTCCCTAGTCTTGTTTGGCAAGAATTCAGATGGAATCTCAGGTTTCCTTTTATTCAATGTACCAACAAGAGTTAACCTATATTCAGCCGTTAGTAGCTCCTTGGCCAGTTTCATACTAGTATACCAATTGTCAGTTGTTATGTTACGGCCACTGCGTTTTATTGGTTCAACTAGGCGTTTTACTATGTCGTCTGGAGAATTAGAAATTTGATATTCTCCATCTGGTTGTTTGCCAGAATAAACTTCAAACTTGCACAGGTAATATGTCTTTGAGTCAACCATGGCCTGTACTTTTATACCGTATTTGTTCGGTTTATTGGGCATATAAACTTTCCCTCTAAATCGACCACGAAACCCAACTAACTGCTCATCTATAGTTAGATTTTCAACCGGTGTATAAGCTGCTAAAAACTTGTTCTCTAAAATGTTACACAGATTTCTAATAGCTGCTAAATTATCGATTTTTTGTCTTTCCTGGCGGTCTGAGGTATTATCAAACCGGAGACATCGTAACAAAAATAGAAACCGTTTATAAGGCATTGTTAGCCGAAACATTTCTACACCTGATCCATCTTGTGCCCATAAATCAATAAAATTCAAGTGGGAAGCTCTTAGCACTCCAGCCATAAGCAATAAACCCAAAAATGCGTTTATTTCCAAATTATCAGTAGGGAGAGCATCTCGATCTCGTTGGAATTTATCTTTTATCTTATCGATATATAAGTTGGTGTTCATGACGAGAAGTTCAATAACTTCACTGTCAAAAAATAATCGGAAACATTTTATGGGAGATTTAGCGTTTCTTGCATACTGCTTGACTCCCGGTAAATGAATAATAATATTTTGTGCACGAGTCCTTACTGTGTTTGATAATGGTACTATAGACCATTTCACTTTTGGGACATTTCTTTGACTATGTCTAGATAAAAAATAGTTACCCCCTTCAGATGATTCAGGGCCATTTTCGCTATCTTCAGACACTTCGATTTCGCTTTCCGAGTCATGGGCACTAAGTATAGAAGGATTGTCTGCATTTCATCTTCCGAGGTAGGACCAGCGACATCTTGCTCATCATCGGACAAATCTTCCAGCCATTGTTGTATCTGTCTTTCTTGACTCATATTTTTTTTAAGAATGAATTTTTAAAACTAAAAGAAAAATACAAGAATAAGGTTACAGAAATATATAAATACACGAACACTAGTAACAATAGGTAAATAAATAGATAATATACGTAAAAACACAAAAATGAAAACTTACCTTTCGCCAAAAATTGTTACGTTATTAGTCGCATGGGGTCAGCACCTAATGGGGTGTTCACATTTGGCGAATATCGCCAGGCGAATTTCAAAATATATCGCGAGGCGAAAAAACAAAATTCGCCGGACATCCATTGATCGTCACACCTGTTCACACAGTCCACCAATATAGAAACGATCTGTCAGATGCGCTTTGATTTTGACACTGTTTTCAAAATGGCGTCGAGATGGAGATCGCGAAATGTTTATTTTTAGTCGAAAATGTTATAGTAGAGGTTATAAGGCGCCTTTTAATTAAGGAAACAAACGACACAAACCAACAACAAAGATAACAGCTGTCACGAAGCGGGAAACATTGTAAAATTTATAGGTTATAAAGTCTTTACCATAGATACGAACGCCGCGCACTTCTGCGCATGCGCGAATCGTTAGAAATCGGCCGAAAAGTTGGAAGGTGGTCAACTCGAGACGATATCGTTTCTACTGGTTTTTTTATCGTTTCAGACTAGCTGTCATTTTGTTCACACGGTTCAAATGGCTGGCGATATTTTGGAGCCTGGCGATATTCGCCAAAGTGAGAACACCACATAAGAGAGCAGCGACACGTGCGTACGCGTTGGCTTTCCGACCGCAACTGATTTACGTACCCTGCGGAGAGGTAGGAAGCTAGAAAGAGCGCTGTTGCGTTCCAAACACTTTAACATATTATTTTTTTTTCAATTTGAAACTGACTTGACCCCATGCGCCTAATTAAGGGTTAATTATTTCTAAGCTTGAAAACCTTCAGTAAAGCCCGGCTTTTCGGCTTATATGGCAGACACGCTACTGCTTTTCACCCCAAATAAATATTTTCCTATACTATCATTCTTGAGAAAATATCTGATCGATACACCTTCTGCCATTCAAAAAACTCTTTATTCAACCCGTAAGTACAATATTACACTCAGATATTTTTCACACTCTCCTATGTAATCAAGATTCTGCCACACAGTTTGCCTATTAAACTCAGCAAGTTGATAGCCCTGTAACTCCTGCACTCTAACCTTTCTCCTCTGGAGTCACGCCTTCTCTCCAACAAGTATTGAAAAGTTCTAGGGACCGTGCGAGAGTCCTCGGTCCAGCAGAATTGATGAGCTCAATTGAAACACAATCATACCCCACAACCTTATCACACAAGTCATAAAGATTTGTTCAATGCTTTCATAATTTTTCATATCATTACCTATCTCATCACCACCACTCATTTTATTTCCTTCTATCTCGTACTCCCTTGCATTCATACCTTCACACTCAAATAACTCCTCAAAATATTCTTTGCATCTCCATTACTCACAACCATTACTATTGTTTATTCAATGATAACTGCTTGCATTTTTGATTTTCACTACCTTTCGTACTTCTTTCACGGGAAAAACGTTTCTCATAAAATAAAATGTGTCCGTTCACCACTTAAAAAAAATTGTTTATGGTCATTTCAGTGAGAGGACCTTTCATCAAAATTATGTCGGGTTATCGTTTTCATTCGTCATCGCTAGTGATCACTATTGATGAAACGTCTTTTCACACCTTTCCATTTTGGAGGATCGTTCCGAGTGATAACTGAAAGTGAACAAGTGTGAATATCCCTATTTCGCTGGACATGCAGATAAGAGCTTTATTTTATAAATTTTTGATTGTAATAAAATCCCAGGTGCCGGCAAACTCCCCTTTCACGACACAAGCTTTTAGCTTACTGTGAAAGGTGTATAAGGTTGTATTTGGGTTTATAACAAAAACCCAGATATATCTTTTAAAAAAAAAAAAACATTTCATAAAACTAAAAACAATGAAGTTGTCTATAATTTTATTCAAACAGATTTTTTTCTTAAAATTATAATAAAATCTTTTTCTTTTCTTAAGTGTTACGTAGCCATTGCGCCATTGCATTATAAATTGGAGAGTGAATATTATTATTGAAATTCTAATTTAATAGTTGTAAGTGACATAAAATGAAGTTGTTTGAATTATTGTATTAAATACATGAAACATAGCTTTATATCGTACATTATTCTGAAATGGCATTCATATATATTTTTTGATGTGGTTAAATTGAGGGCACTGTTTTTTGTTTAACTGAGCAATGATTTTGAGCCTTGCCCAAATATTATTATTCTTTATGGTCCATAGTTTTAATAGCCACAGGTCGGATTGTCTATGGTTTATGTGTCAAAAAATCGGTGACGCCGCCTGGGGACGCCGTCATTGTTTTTGTTTACAAGTTGTCATTTTTTCCTTTTTTTATCCTTTTATGCGTAGTTTTACCTAAAAAAAATAAACATTTTTCAAGTGTGTGATATGAGTATTTGATTACAAAGTTTAGTGGTTT